>CM046666.1:5332851-6532851 GCA_025594165.1 Tamias sibiricus
TGCTGCGGATGATGGAGAGAGAGGGCAGGACACGGCATAGACATGGGCGCACATGGTGCTGGAAGGTGAAATCTGTAATGCATCACTCTGGCAATTTCTGTGCTATTCAAGCTGGAAATAGATGTGCTTCAGGGCTCTGGCACGCAGTATGTCAGCAATTCCTCTCCCTTTTGACTGAGGAAAAGGAGACAGATTTGAAAAGCATCCATCAGAGCTGCTAAATTACGAGGGGATGAGGTATCCAAAAGGAATTGCTATGCAATGGATCTGTGGAGGAGTCAAGCAATATTAAACATTCCTTTTTAACTAAAACATCTGAACTAAAAAAGGGAACATTCAAGAGAGCGAGAGCCATTTCTTGTTAAATGCTCACATTTCTTCAGATCTGCAACTCTGAGGTTACATAGGAAGCGCGGGGAACCAGATGTTGGCAAGCGCTTGCTAACAAACTCCTTGCTAACAAACTCCTTCCTAACAACACGATAATCTCAGAAGGTGGGGAGGCGAAAAAAAAGATGTATGTGATCTGTTTTCAGTGACCCATATCCTTAGTGTGCGTCGTCCTAGAAGGGGGACTGCATCTCAGGGTCCATGGTTCATTTCACTAAATTGTCGTAGCCAGAGTTTCTCCATCACCATGCACATTTTGTCATATATCTGTGTGTGGTGTTCCTGGGTGTGTTCCCTTCACATGTTGCTAAATGAAAATCCATTTCACTAAAATGTCTCAACTCTTCCTTCTCCGACTCATTCAGGAACTTTGGAAGAAGCAGAATAAGAACTAAGAAAAGGGGACTGGGGTTGTGGCTCAGTGGTAGAGCGCTCGCCTAGCACGTGTGCGGCCCGGGTTCGATCCTCAGCACCACATAAACATAAATGCATTGCATTGTATACAACTAAAGCAAATAAATAAATATTAAAAAAAAAGAACTGAGAAAGGGAAGGGATGGTGGCTCAGACATGAGAGGAGTCACATTTTCACAAAACCATGGAAGGGGATTGTAGCAAGCACTTTGGTAGAAAAATCAGCCTCTTCCCTGTGATCATCCCCAAAGAGAGTAATGATTAGCAGGTTAGAGAGGAGAAAAGTGGACTATATTATAAATTTATTGATAAAGCCCTGAAGTACATTGCCCCGCAGTTTCAAGCAGGTGTCCTGCTCTCCTGCATCACTTTGCAGTCCTGTGCAGGAGGTGCTGTCACTTCAGCTGTGAAAAGCCCTTGGCAAGCCAGCTCCCTGCCCCTCTTCCCTCAGGCCCAGCAGCAACAGGACGCTCTGCTCTGTCCTCAGTTGGCCTGTAGGAAACCCTGGAAAGATTCTGGGTGGCAGATGCTTCCCATCCTAGAAAGTCATATCTTAACAGAAACTCACGATGAAGAGCCTTCAAGATTTAAAAGCACAAGTCTCTAATCGTGTAATTTTGAGAGACATTGGCAAAGGAAAGCAGCAGGAGGTCTTTTCTGCATCTCTGAAATCATGATGAAAAAAAAATAGCCCCATCTCCATTAGGCCAGCCCCTGCCACCTCTGCTGTGCAGTTAGGTAAGTCCACGGTGGCATGGAGCAACAACAGCATCCTGTGTCTGAGAACTATCTCGCTTTACAGGACCCGGTGGGTCTTAAAATAAAGAATTTATATAGCACAGTGAGAGAAAAACGTTTTTGAGAAAAGAAAGTGTACAGATCAGAGGAAATCCTAGAGTTATCACATCTTACAACAAATAAATTATATGCCCTGTTCTATCCTTATGGATATATCATCAATATTTTCATAACAAATACTTTTAATTTTCATTTTGAAAATACTCAGCTGATTTTAAGGTCCCCCAAAGCCCAAAACCTGAAAACCTATAATTGTTGGCTTTTAAGCTGATAGAAGTAATAACACATCAGTGGTTTCCAAGCAAAAAGCTTTCAAACAAAACAGTCATTTTTCCAGGGGGATTATGGAAGATGGGTGTTGTCACTGTGAAATGACAGAACTAATCAGAATAATCCTGGTTCTGATTACTGACAAAGGAGTTTAACCAGATGCCCAGGAATACTGCTAGGAAATCAGACTCCCATCATTATTCCTGGAAGCATTTCTAGAACTTTTCCTTTGAACACAAGTTTTGTCTTCAAAAGTAGCAGACAGAAACCAAGCCGAAACAAACAGCAGCAGGCAGAAGATGAGTCCTGCTTTTACAGTCTGGGTCATAAGTGTCCCCCAAAGGCCCATATGTCCAAGGCTTGGTCACCATCTTGTGGTGCTATTAGGTAGGAGTGGAACCTTTAAGAGGTGGGGCTTCATGGGAGGAATTTAGGTCATTGGAAGGTGTCCTTGAGGGGGATATTGGGACCCTGGCCCCTTCTTCTCTCTGCTTCCCAGCCACCATGAGGTGAGCAGATCTCCTCCGACACATGCTCCTCCTGCCCAGAGCCACGGACCATGCAACCATTGGCCTAAAACCCTGGGCCAGAATAAGCATTTTTTCTTTTTATTTTTCTTAGCTATTTTGTCACAGCAACAAAAGGTGGACTAACCCCTGGTTAGACAGGCACTAAAAGGGAATTAGTGGCCACAGGTCACATCTCCAGCCCCTCGTGAAAGACCACTCCAGGCTTTCACTGGGCCACATATGTCCCACTCAATGAGTGGGACAGGCTGTTGCCTTCCTCTCTGCCCCATCAAAACACCTCAAAGAAGAGAAAGGATACATATTTAAACTTTAGCTCTTCTTTAGAAGAGCTCATTATAAATTCAAATGATGGGAAAGGAATCTATTTGCCTCCCAGTGAAAACACTGCTCTTTAATGAGACTCTGCTCCATTTTTCCTAATCTCATCACCAGGGATAACCACTATTCCACGCGGTGTAGAAAAATTGTCCTGTGTAAAGGTAAAAGTGCATTTGTTTTTATAAAATAGGGATTATAATTTATACCTTTGTATCCCACCCTTTAAAATATTTTGTTGTATATATTTAAGGTGTACAACCTGACTTTTCAATTTACCTGTAGTAAATTAACACATTATCATCTCATGTAGTAGCCTTGCATTTTTTTCTGTGGTAAGAGTACATTAAATCCACTCTCTTGGCAAATGCTGAATATGCAGTACGATATTATTAACTCTACCCAAATCAGGTTGTGCATTAGATCTCTAGACTTTTTTAATCCAACATAACTGCAACATTGACCCCTTTTGACCTACGTCTTTTTATCTTCCCCACTTCTAGTAACCACTGTTCTACCCTCTGTTTCTAGTATTTGCTGTATTTTTTTTTTTCTTTTAAGATTCCACATATAAAGCCGGGCACAGTGGCGCATGCCTGTAATCCCAGCACTTGGGAGACCGAGGAGGATCACGAGTTCAAAGCCAGCCTCAGCAATGGCGAGGTACTTAGCAACTCAGTGAGATCCTGTCTCTAATAAAATACAAAAAAGGGCTGGGGATGTGGCCCAGTGGTCGAGTGCCCCTGAATTCAATCCCTGGTACCAAAAAAAAAAAAAATTTCCACATATAAATGAGATCTTGCAGTACTTTTCTTTCTGTATCTGGCTTGTTACTCTTAGCATAATGGTCTGTAGTTTCATCCATATTGCCAAAAATGACAGTATCTCCTTATTGAAAACTGACTAATACTCAATTATGTATATGTCACAATTTCTTTGCCCATTCATCCACTAATGCACCCTTTAGTTGTTCCTCTACCTGAGCTATTGAGAATAATCCTGCAATGATCATGAGAATGCAGGTGTATCTTTATGAGGTGGTGATTTCATTTCCTTTGGGAATATACCCAGAAGAGAGATTGCTAGTTTTATGGTAGTTCTATTTTTAGTTTCTTTAAGGATGTCCATACACAGTGGCTGCCACAATCTGTAATCCCCCCAACACACATTGTATAGGGTACACTTTCTCCAAACCTTTGCCAACACTTGTTACCTCTTGTCATGATAAAAAGCCATCATAATGTGGGGGGAAATGCACACTCATACATTGCTGGTGGGACTGCAAACTGGTGCAACCAATCTGGAAAGTAGTATGGAGATTCCTTTAAAAATTTGGAATGGAACCACTATTTGACCCAGCTATCTCACTCCTCGGTGTATACCCGAAGGACTTAAAAACAGCATACTGTAGTGACACAGCCACATAAATGCTTATAGCAGCACAATTCACAATAGCCAAACTGTGGAACCAACCTAGATGCCCTTCAATAGATGAATGAATAAAGAAACTATGGTATTTTTACACAATGGAATATTACTCAGCAATAAAAGAGAATAAAATTATGGCATTTGCAGGTAAATAGATGGAGTTGGAGAATATCATGCTAAGTGAAATAAGCCAATTCCAAAAAAAACAAAGACTGATAAGTGGATGCTAATCAATAGTGGGGGGCGGCATGGAATGAGTGGAGGAACTTTGGATAGGGCAAAGGGGAAGGAGGGGGAGAGAAGGGGTATGGGGATAGGAAAGATGGTGGAATGAGACATCATTACCCAAGGTACGCATATGCTTTCACGAATGATGTGACCCTACTTCATGTACAACCAGAGAAGTGAAAAATTATGCTCCATGGGTGTAAAATGGATCGAAGAGCATTCTGCCGTCATGTATAACTGATTAGAACAAATAAATTTTTAAAAAGCAATTATAAGACATGTGAGGTAAAATCTGATTGTAGTTTTAATTTGCTTGCATCTTCCTGGATGTTGAACTTTTCTCATATACCTGTTTGCTATATTTATGTCTTCTTTGAAGCAATGTCTATTTATGTCTTTGCCCATGTTTTGAAGCAGGTTATTTAGTTGTTTGGGAGTTGGTTGGTTGGTTGGTTTTTCCTCATATTGTTTTGCTATTGAGTTGTGTATGTTTCATACATATCTTGGACATTAGCCCATTATCAGATATGTCTTATAAATAATTTCTCCCAATCTGTAGGCTGCCTTTTCATTTTGCTTATTTCTTTCTTTGCTATGCAGAAACATTTTAGGCTGTTGTAGTAACATTTGTCTGCAATTGCTTTTGTTCCCTGTACATTTTTTGTCTTATCCAAAAATTATTATCAAGACAATGTCAAAAAGCTTTTCCTCTATGTTCTCTTCTAGGAGTTTTACAGTTCTTATATTTAGTTCTTACATTTAGGTCATCAGTCCACTTCAAGTTAGTTTTTGTGTCTGGCATAAATAAGGGTCCAGTTTCATTCCTCTGCATGTGGATATCCAATTTTCTTTGCACTGTTCATTAAAGAGACTGTTCTTTCCCCATTGTGTCTTCTTGGTCCCTCATCAAATATTAATTGACCCTATATACTTGGGTTTATTTCTGGACTCTCTCTCTATTCTGTTCTATCTATATTGTTATACAAGTATCAAACTGTTTAGATTATGAGGACTTTATAGTAGATTTTGAGGTCAGTGTGACAACTCCAGCTTTATCCTTTTTTGCTCAGTATTACCTTGGCTATTTGAGATCTTTTGTGGCTCCTATGAATTTTAGGATTGCTTTTTCTATATCTATGAAAAAATATTATTGGAATTTTGATAGGGATTGCGCTGAGACTATATATCATTTTAGGTAAATATGCACATTTTAACAATATTAATTCTTCTATTCCGTGAACATGAGATATCTTTTCATTTATTAGTGATTTCAATTTCATCAATAATTTATAGTTTTCGCCAGGTATGGTGGGAGATGATGGTAATCCCAGCAACTTTGGAGGGTGAGGCAGGAGGATTATGAGTTCAAAGCCAACCTCAGCAACTTAACAAGGCCCTAAGCAATTTAGTGAGACCCTGCCTCAAAATAAAAAACAAAAATAAAAGGGCTAGGGATGTTGTTTACTGGTTAAACACCCTGAGTTCAACAAACAAACAAACAAAGACTATAGTTTCTGTGTACAATCTCTTTGGATAAATTCACTTCTAAGTTTTTAAATTTTTTGTTCTTATAAGTAGAATTGCTTGTCTTTATTTTTTTCATAGTTCATTGTTAGTATGTAGACATACTATTGATTTCTAAATATTGATTGTTTTTATCCTTCAACTTTACTGAATTCATTTGTCAGTTCTAACAGTTTTTTGATGGTGCCTTTAGGGTTTTATATTAAAAAATCATGTTTTCTATGAACTGAAACTATTTAACTTATTCCTTTCTGATTTGCATACCTTTTACATCTTCTTCTTGCCTAACTCTCTGACTGGACTTCCAGTATAATGTGGAACAGAAGTGGCAAGTATGGGCATCCTTGTATTGTTCCTGATCTTAGAGGAAACGCTTTCAATTTTTCACTATTGAATATGAGGTTAGATGTTGGCTTGTCAAATATGACCTTTATTGTGTTGAGTTACATTTCTTCTATTCCTAATTTAATGAGAGTTTTTATCATAGAAAGATGGTGAATTTATGTCTTTCATTTGATTAATATGGTATAATCACATTTATTGATTTATGTATTACTTGATCATGGTGAATGATACTTTTAGTGAGCCATTCAACTCAGTTTGCTACTATTTTGTCGAGGATTTTTGCATGTGTGTTCATCAGGAATATGGGTCTGCAAATATATTTTCTTGTAATGATCTTGTTTGGCTTTAATATGATGCTATCCTTATAAAATGACTTTGAAAGTATTCCTGCTCTTCCACTATCTGCAAGAGTTTCAGAGGTCTGGTATCACTTCTTTAAATGCTTGGTAGAGGCCAGGCATGGTGGCACATGCCTGTAATCACAGCACCTTGAGGGACTGAGGCAGGAGGATTACAGGTTCAAAGCCAGCCTCAGCAATTTATCAAGGCTGTAAACAACCTAGTGAGACCCTGTTTGTAAATAAAAGATAAAAAGGGCTGGGGATTGAGGCTAGGACTGTAGCTCAGTGGTTGAGCGCTTAGGCACTCATGCGTGAGGCACTGGGTTTGATCCTTAGCGCCATATAAAAATAAATAAATAAAGATATTGTGTCCATCTACAACTAAAAATATATTTTAAAAAGCGGGAGGGGGGGAGGTGCCTGAGGATGTGGCTCAGTGGTTAAGCTCCCTTGGGTTCAATCCGTGATATTAAAAAGATAATAATAATAGTGTTAGGTAGAATTTAGCTGTAAAGCTATCAGGTCCTGGTCTTCTCTTTAAAGAGATTTTTTGATTACTGATTCAGTCTCCTTAATCATTATTGTTCTTTTCAGATTTTGTGTTTCTTCATAATTCAACCTTGGTAGGTTGTATATTTCTAGAAATTTACCCATTTCTTCTAGGTTTTTTAATTTGTTTGGTATATAATTGTTCATAGTGGTTTCTGATGCTCTTTTGTATTTCTGTAATGTTAGTTGTGTCCTCTTTCATTTCTGATTTTATTTATTTACCTTCTTTTTTTCTTACCCTGAAGGAGCCTATAATCAAGGAGATAGCTAAAGATTGCGGTTAGCTGAGAGAGCCATAAAAGATGTTCTAGTTTCCACCTGATAGTAATACATTATTCAAGGAATCTTTGTATGCCCGTGAACACTGCGTGACGCACCTGTAAGCTCGAGCTGTAAGCACGTGTCCTTGTTAAAGCTGTATGTATATAACTGGGTGAGTTTGGTTAGAGTGTGTGGGAAGAAGAAGGTGGTGGTTGGAGTTAGAGCGTTTGGAGTGATTGCTGGAGCCGGAGAGAGAAGAAGAATAAAAGACCTTTTTTCATTTTCATCCTGCCTCCGAATTTTCCTGTGGCGTTCGTTGCTCCAAGCGGTTTCCGCTTCAGGCAGCAACAAGTGGTGGCCTGTACAGGGAATTCGGCGGCAAGGTAAGAAAAAAGAAAATTTAAAAATATGGGAGCGAATATAACAAAAAGTTGGTTTATAAAAGCCACGAATGAAATTTTTGATAGCGAGAACTCAGAGGATAGTGAGAAAAGTGAACAAGAAAGCATATCCTCTGACTCAGTTGAGACCAGCAAGGAGAGTAGTAATGTAAATTCAAAAGTAAGAACTGCAAAAGCCATCAGAAACTTAATAAAATTAGCCGAGAAGTATGTACTCTCTTTAGAAGATGAAACTCAGGATACTAGTGAAAGTGATAATAGTAACAAGGAGCCAAACCATGAGAGTATGGTCTCCTCCACTGAGCCAGTTAGGAATTATGAAGCTAGTAGTGAGGAGGAATCAAAAAGCGATTAGGGGAGCACAGTCTCCAATAAAAAGAACAAAAAGAAATTAAAAAAGAGAAAAGACCGTCAAATAGAGGAACCACTAGTGCCCTCTGCTCCTTCATGGATAGAATACCTAACAGAAACAATAAGGAGTATTGATCAGAGTGTACGTGCCCTTGAGGTAGAAATTGGCGGCCTTTCTGAGCGCTTATACGCTCTCGAGCAACATAGACCGAAGGAGCACCTAGAACTGCCAGTATTTCAAAATGAAGAGGGACAAAGATATCACGAGTCCCTAGACTTTAAGACAATAAAGAATTTTAAAGAGGCGGTAATGACCTATGGGCCTCAAGCTCCGTTCACATTAAGTATGATAGAGTCACTTAACACCCTAACCTTAGCCCCCTCAGATTGGAAAAGTCTATGCAGAGTGGTACTAAGTGGGGGACAATACCTAATCTGGAAAACGCAATTCCAGGAACTTTGTTCAGAAATAGCAAAGAGAAATGCTGCAGCAGGTTTCCCTCAACGCAATATAGATATGCTCACAGGGGAGGGTCAGTTCGCCGAACTACAAAATCAGCTACAATACGATCCAGGTGTGTATGCCCAGATACACACTGCAGCTGTGAAAGCCTGGAAGACAATATCAGGCACAGGGGACCTGCAAGGCAGCCTATCAAAAGTTATACAAGGGCCTAACGAACCTTACGCTGATTTTGTAGATAGACTCTTAAAAACAACATCTAGAGTTTTTGGCGAAGTCGAGCAAGCTATGCCTCTAGTTATCCAATTAGCGTACGAGAATGCTAATAAATATTGCCAGGATGCAATAAGGCCGTGGAGAAGTAAAAAAGACTTATCAATTTATATCAGACTGTGCAAAGACTTTAACGAGGCTGTTATCACAGGCAACGTAATTGCTGCAGTGATGAAAAATTCCTCCCCTCAAAATTCCCAAAGGATTCAACCTAGAACAGGATATTCCAGACAAAAGTATTATAATCAACCAAGATATGCTAAGCAATATCCCCCAAGGGTAATAAGATCAAATTCATACCGTGTTCCAGGCCGATGCCCCAGGTGCAAAAAGGGTATACATTGGGCCAATCAATGCCATTCCAGATATAATATATATGGAAATGATTTATCAAGGATTTCAAAAAACGGGGCATGGGGCCCAATGCCCCAGGGCCCACAAATGTACGAGGCACTAGAGGAGGAATGCGCACTAGAGGAGGAATGCCCTCAGATCCAAATGATTCCTCGTCACAATCCCTCCTACCCATTAACTCCCTTATCAGAGGGACAAGAGGAAGTGCAGGATTAGATCTCTGTTCTACTGCCCGGATGGTCCTGACACCTGAAATGGGGGTTCAGCTGATTCCTACGGGAATCAGGGGACCTCTCCCTTCAGGAACTGTGGGACTAATCCTTGGGCGTAGTTCCAAGAGTTTATTAGGCTTTAATGTTATACCAGGGGTTATTGATTCAGATTATAATGGGGAGATTAAAATAATGCTAAGTACACACAGGGGCATCATCTCCGTAAATCAAGGAGACAGAATCGCACAGCTGCTCCTCATTCCCAGTCTCCATAGTTCTTTTAAAAGCATACCACAAAATAGAAATAGCAGAGCATTCGGTTCCACTGGTTCAGGACCTATGGCTTTCTGGGTACAGGATTGTTCACGGAGGCCTATGTGCAAATTAAAAATTCAAGGTATAGAGATGGAGGGGCTGATTGATACAGGAGCTGACTCTTCCATCATAAATCTACAACAATGGCCTAAGCACTGGCCTCTACAGAAAGCCTCAACCAGTTTAAGAGGCTTGGGATATAGTAATACCCCAGCACAAAGTGTTGTAATCTTAAATTGGCAAGACAATGAAGGCCATACAGGAACATTCCAACCTTATGTTTTAAACAGCTTGCCAGTTACCCTATGGGGAAGAGATATCTTACATCAAATGGGGCTACACCTAGCAACCAAGCCTGCAGGTGTTAAGAATAAAAATCCTAATCATAATAAAAAAGGCAAAGGACATTTTTTCTAGGGGCCACTGAGAAAACAATTTTAAAAATACCATGGCTCTCTAATAAGCCAGTTTGGGTCCCTCAGTGGCCCCTATCCAAAGAAAAATTGCAAGCGGCCCATCAATTAATTAAAGAACAATTAGAAGCAGGACACATAGAGCCTTCCACCTCTCCCTGGAATTCTCCCATATTTGTAATTAAGAAAAAATCAGAAAAATGGAGACTATTACAAGACCTAAGACAAATTAATAAAACAATGCAAATTATGGGACCTACCCAACCTGGACTTCCTAATCCTGTAGCTATTCCAAAAAACTATTACCTTATAACTCTTGATATAAAGGACTGTTTCTTTTCCATTCCCCTACATCCCCTGGATGCCCCCAGGTTTGCTTTTTCAATTCCTTCTATCAATAATAATGGCCCTGATAAAAGATATCAATGGAAAGTATTGCCACAGGGAATGGCAAATAGCCCTACAATGTGCCAACTATATGTGGACAGAGCTATACAGCCCATTAAAAACAAATATCAAGACCTCATGTGTCTACACTACATGGACGATGTTTTATTAGCTCACCCTAATCAAAAAATCTTATTTAATATATTTAGTGAAATAACAAAAAATTTTTAAAAATATGGATTATATATAGCAGAAGAAAAAGTTCAAAGCAGATCACCTATACTGTATTTAGGCTTTAAAATCATGGATACTTTTGTTAAACCCCAAAAAATTCTAATAAGTAAAGAACATTTGACCACCCTCAATGATTTCCAAAAATTATTGGGAGACATTAATTGGCTTCACCCTACACTAAGCCTCACTACTGGACAATTAAAACCTTTATTTGACATCCTTCGTGGGAACCCTGATCCATCCTCACCGCGAACACTAACTCCTGAGGCCAGGAGAGCTCTAAAATTAGTAGAACAGGCCATTGAAAGATCCCATTGCGATAGATTTGATTTCGCACAACCACTAATATTGATTATTATTCCTTCACAATATACTCCAACAGGAGTATTTTGGCAACAGGGACCTATATTATGGATATATTTGCCTGTCTCTCCTAAAAGAACAATTGAGTCTTATACCTCCATGGTGGCTAAACTTATTCTTCAAGGACTTAAAACCTCTACTAAAATATTTGGAATTCATCCTGCTACTATTATTACTCCTTATTCATCATCACAGGTTGAATATTTGTGCTTCAATGATAATGATTGGGCTATAGCTAGATGCTCTACTTCTGCAAATTTTGACAATCATATTCCTAAATCTCCTATACTGTCCTTTTGTATCAATCATCCTATCATGTTCCCACAGGTAATAAAAAATCAACCCATTCCTAAAGCATTTAATGTACTTACAGATGGATCCTCTAAAGGTACTGCTGCAGTAGTCACTCAAAATGAAAAAATGATTCATATCACTAATCAAAAATCAGCTCAATTAGTGGAACTCGAAGCTATAATAATAGGTCTGGAAAATTTTGAAGAACAGCCTATGAATATTTTTTCAGACAGCCACTATATTGTACATGCTGTCCCTAAATTGGAGCTAGCAGGTCCAATAGCACCACATACTCCAGCTTTTAAATTGTTTTCTCAAATCCAAAATCTCCTATGGCAACGAAAATAACCTTTATTTATAGGTCACATAAGAGCTCACACTAATCTGCCTGGTCCTCTCCATGAAGGTAATCAAAAAGCTGATGCCCTCACTAAAACAATATTTATATTTACTACAGTACAACAAGCTACTTTATTTCATTCCCAGTTCCACGTTAATAGCACTACCTTAAGACAAAAATTTAAAATCACAAAAGAACAAGCTCGTAGAATTGTAAAAGAATGTCCATCTTGTGTAACACTTTTGCCCAATCCACATTATGGGGTTAACCCATGAGGTTTGATGCCCAATCATTTGTGGCAGATGGATGTCACACATGAGCCAAGTTTTGGAAAATTACGATTTATTCATGTCACCATAGATACATGCTCCGGCATGATTTTTGCTTCTTTACATTCCGGAGAAAAAGTTAAAGATACTATATCTCATTGTCTGCAAGCTTTTGCTGCATTGGGCATCCCCAAAATGCTTAAAACAGATAATGGCCCTGCATATACATCCACATCCTTCAAACAATTTTGTACAAAGTTCAATATTATCCACAAAACAGGTATCGCTTATAATCCTCAGGGACAAGGAATAATTGAAAGAGCAAATCGGACACTTAAAAATATGTTACTAAAGCAAAAGATGGAAACTGGAAAAATCCTAAGGACAGATTGGCAGTTGCCCTGTTTACCCTAAATTTCTTAACTTTAGATTCTAATGGACATTCGGCTGGAGATAGACACTGGAACCCACACCAACAACATAAACCTTTGGTTTACTGGAAGGATGTTCTCTCAGGTACATGGAAGGGTCCAGACCCAGTATTAATTTGGGGGAGAGGATCTGTTTGTGTTTTTCCAAAGCACGAATCCTCTCCAATATGGATACCATCTAGATTGATAAAGCAGGTACAAAGTCAAAAGGATCAAGACGAAGTTATTGAGGAGTCTAGATTGAATAAACAAGTACAAAATCAAGAGGACCAAAATGAAGGTATGGAGTGATTCCCTTAAGAGTCCTCCATTAAATTTACAACTTAAATTTCATCTTCCCGGCCGGGACAAGAAGATCTCTCTTCAGTGTATACACAATTGTATTTTTTTTTCTTTTATATATGTCTTTATGTCTGTGCATTTGTCTAAATTTCATGTTAATGTGATGTCACAAATATATGTTTATATGTGCGTCTGTCTAGTGTGACATCACAAATAATTAAGCACTTAAAAAAATAGGTAGATAGATATAGATCCAAATAACATTAATTCATTTAAGCTTAGAATATTCTAATTAGATAATCAATAGATAGATAGATATTCATATAAGTTCAGAATATTTTGATTAGATAATCAATTATAATGTTAATCAATTTTGATTTATAGTTGTCTCCGGGACTTCTCTTCAGCTGTGAATATGTTTAATGTTGTATAACCTGATATTTTGGTGTTCCAACAGAGGATCGTTTATTTGTTATTAACTTCATTTGTTTAATAGCTGATTAATTTGAATTATTTCAACAGGTATAGGATTGCTGTGTATATAGAGACTCGAGGATTCCAGCTAACAAATTATTTTTCCAAAGTGCCTTTAGCTTTTCTTTATCTTTAATGCAGTAAACACCCTCAGTTTCTCTTTGATTATTTCTGAATGTGATATTTTGCCAGCTTATGTTTGTGGGAGCTTAAGCAGCAATGTGTGTGAGCAGAGATCAACTTTTATTTTCTACTCTAATAATTCTTTTTTATTTTGACAGCTCACCTTTTGATCTCAGTGCTGGAATAGCACTGCCTTTCCCTTAATAATGGATGCTTGAGTTTTTAGGTAGCGGGCCCTGAAGATTTGCCGGTGGAAATGTCTAGACATAAAAAAGACGGCTGCTGCTACAACTGCAGGGACCGCGGTCACTGCAAGCATCCCTGCTGCTCAAGCATCAAACAACCTAACCAGCAGTGTGGCCTCTGCTCTGCATGCATGGGGCCTCCTGAATCTATGTGTTATAACTTATGGACATTTTGATTTTCCATTATTTTGGGACATTACGGGACAATGCCTTGCGGGTATTTGTCTAAGAGAACTCAGTGCTTGATGAAACTAAGGGCAGCTGATTGGCTGAAAGAACTTGATACGCTATGGAAACTTGGCTCGTCAGCAGTAGGCTTACCGCCTTAAAGCCGCAGCATCTCCTAAAAATTGGACGGCTGTTAGTCAACACACAGTCGATCCTGAAGGGTTCTATTGGATGGCTGGTTAGCCTATGATGGGTAAGATCCCCAGAAGGGGACAACCTAAGACACGGCAAAGTCGCACGGGACAGTCTAATGTGGCCGGCATGTCAACCTAAGCCAGGAGTCAGGACAGCCTAGACTCCCATGACAGGTAAGAATGTCGGTTGCACATGGACGTCCTAGAACATCCCCTCTTTTAAAACTAAAAGGGGGAAATGAAGGAGCCTATAATCAAGGAGATAGCTAAAGATTGCGGTTAGCTGAGAGCCATAAAAGATGTTCTAGTTTCCACCTGATAGTAATACATTATTCAAGGAATCTTTGTATGCCCGTGAACACTGCGTGACGCACCTGTAAGCTCGAGGTGTAAGCACGTGTCCTTGTTAAAGCTGTATGTATATAACTGGGTGAGTTTTGGTTAGAGTGTTTGGGAAGAAGAAGGTGGTGGTTGGAGTTAGAGCGTTTGGAGCAATTGCTGGAGCCGGAGAGAGAAGAAGAAGAAAAGACCTTTTTTCATTTTCATCCTGCCTACGAATTTCCCTGCGGCGTTCGTTGCTCCAAGCGGTTTCCGCTTCAGGCAGCAACATTACCCTAACTAAAGTTTGTTAATGCTTTTATCTTTCAAAAACTCAATTTTTAAACTTTTTCATATTATACTTCTGATGTCTATTTCATTTATTTATACTCTGATCTTTGTTATTTCCTTCCTTCTACTGCATTTGGACTTTGTTCTTCTCTTTCTAGTTCCTAGAGCGTTTGTTTGTTTGTTTGTTTTTGTCTTTTGCAGGAATTAATCCCAGGGCTTCTTGCCTGCTAATCAGGTTCTCTGCCACCAAGCTACACACCACCCTCTTAAGGTTTATTATTAGGTTGTTTACTTAAGATCATTCTTCTTTATTAATGGGTATGTTTATTATTATACACACTCCTGTTAGAACTGCTTTTGCTGCATCCTAAATGTTTTGGTATGTTGTGTGTCTATTTCTGTATCAAGATATTTTTATTTCCCATTTGATTTTTTCTTTACTCTATCGACTATTCAGGAGCATATTGTTTAATTTCCAGGTATTCACAAATGTTCCTAGTTTTCCAATTTCTAGTTTTGTACCATTATCATCAGAAGTAATACTTGATATGATTTTAATCTTCTTAAATTTTGTGTGTGTGTGTGTGTGTGTGTGTGTGTGTGTGTGTGTGTGTGTGTCCTAACATATATTCTATTCTGGAGAATGTTCTCTGTTCACTTAAGTGAATGCATTCTGCTGCTATTGAATGGAATGTCCTGTGTATGTCTGATAGGTGCACTCATTCCAAAGTATCATCAAATCCAATGTTTCCTTATTGATTTTTCTGTCTCAATGATCTGACAATTTTTTAGATGGGGTATGGAAATCTCCTATTATTTTTGTATTGTTGTCTATCTCTATCTTCAGGTCTATTAATATTTGCTTCATATTTTCAGGTATTGGGTTCATGTATATTTACAATTGTTATTATATTCTCATGATGAATTGACCTCTGTATCATTTTATTATGACCTTCTTTGTCACTCTTTATTTTTTTTTTGGGGGGGGGCGCATGATGGGGATGGAACTCAGGGGCACTCAACCACTGAGCCACATCCCCAGCCTGCCCTATTTTGTATTTGATTTAGAGAAAGGGTCTCACTGAGGTGCTTAGCACCTTAGCTTTGCTGAGGCTGGTTTTGAACTTGTGATCTTCCTGTCCCAGCCTCCCTAGCCACTGGGATTACAGGCATGCACCATGGTGCCCAGCACTTCTTTGTCTTTTTTTTTACAGTTTTTTTTACTTAAAATCTATTTTGTCTGGTATTGTCCTAGCTACCACTGCTCACTTTTGGTTTCCACTTGCATGGAATTTATCTTTATCTTCTTTTGGTTTTTGTGATCTGATTATTTTCTTTCTCTTACCTTTCAATCTGTGTATGTCCTTACAGGTGAAGTGAGCCTCTTGTAGGTAACTGATAGTTGGGTTTTGTTTGTGTATACACTATGCCACTCTAAGAATTTCATCCATTTACATTCAAAATAATAATTGATAAGTAAGGACTTACTGCTGCCATTTTGTTGACTATCTTTTATTGTTCTGTCAATTCTTTATTGCTTTCTTCCACTCTTGCTGTCTTCCTTTATGGTCTGATAATTTTCTGGGGTGATATATTTTGATTCTTTTCTCTTTATCTTTTGTGTATCTCTTATAGACTTTTGTTTTGTGGTTACCATGGAGCTTACGTAGAACCCCTTATAATTATAACAGCTTATTTTAAGTTGATAACAACTTCAATTGCATACAAAAACTTTAACTCCTCTCATTCTGATTTTGATTTCACAATCACATCTTTTTATCCTGTGTTTCTCTGAACACATTATTATAGTTATAGTTTTTTTAGTAACAATGCCAAGTTAAAAAATAAAAATACAATAATAATTTATAAATAGGAAAAGTAACATAAAGAAAAAGTGAGACAAAAAAAAATGAAGAAAAAAGAAAATAAAAATCAAAGAATTAAAAACTCGAAAAACAAAAAAGAAAAAATATAAAAATAAAGAACAAAAGAAAAAAATTAAAAATAAGGAAAATGGGAAAAAGAAATAAACAGAGAAAATATTTTAAAATAAACCAAGACCAAGGAGGAATAAAAAGCTAAAAGTGATCAATGCCTTTCCAGTCGCCCAAAACCAGCTTTCCTGGTTAAAAGGACCAAAACCATTTGCCCCACTAGGGACTTATAAAGGTATTTGGAATTCCCTAAAAATGGCTCTTTAGGAGGCCACAGGAAGAAATGGGCCATTCATGTCTGCGAATAATTCAGAGATTTTCTCACCTCTTAATCTCAAGAATTCTTTACTTCTTTAAAAAGAAAGGAGGTGGGAACTCAAAGGACTTTTTGTTTATATGGATTATAGTAATCAGTATTTGCTTTATTAGATATTAAGGCTTCGCTGCTTCTTCATTTCTAGCTTGAAAAACTCATTATTTTTTTTTTTTTTTGGCTTTTAAAACAACTCATTGTGCCCAAACTTAATTCAATTCCTTTTTCTTTAAACTGTGAATGATTGGTCTCAAAATGATGCCTGAATTTAACTGGCAAGATGACATTATCATAGATAGAGCTGAGGGGAAGATAGCATTCATCATATTTTATTTACGATTTTTCCAAGTCTTTTGCTCATGAATCAGAGAGCTTGCTATGTCCATTTCAGTACTTCTAAATGTAGAGGTTGCAGCTGTGGGTCAAAAAAGTCAGTGTATTTCTTTTTTAAAGCAATAATCTATCACGTTCCATATCTTGGCACTGGACAAGAAACCAATGCCTTAGAGGATGGAATCAAGAATTCCGTTTCATTTGTCCCTTCTTTAACACTCTTGCCTATATATATATATATTCTTGTAGATGGATATAGTAACTTTATTTAATTAATTAATATATTTTTATATGTGGTGCTGAGGATCAAACCCAGTGCCTCACACATGCTGGGCAAGCACTCCACCGCTGAGCCACAACCCCAGCCCCACTCTTGCTTTCTTGATAAAGTTCCTAGCCTCTGCTCTATATCAGTTTTCTTTTCTCTGAAGACTTCTTAACATGTCTTAACAGGCTACTGGTGACAAATAACCAGTTTTCCTTTAAGAAAGTATTTTCTCCTTCACTTTTAAAGGATAATTTTTCCAAGTAGTTAGAGTTTCTATCTTAAGTGTCCCCAAAGGTCCATGTGGTAAAGACCTAGTCCCCAGCACGGCACTATTGAGAGGTGGTGGAACCTTTAATAGGTGAGACCTAGTGGGAGGGCCTCAGGTCATTGGAAGCATTCCTTTGAAGGGGATCCTTCTCCCTTCCTCTCCCTTTCATTTTCATTTTGGCCCTAGGTGAGTGGTTTTGCTCTGCTACATGCTCCGACTATGATGGACTGCCTCATCACAGGTCCATCAGCAATGTGACTAGTCACTCATAGATTAGATCTACCAAAACTGTGAGCCAAGAGGAAACTTTTCTCTTTATAAATTGATTATCTCAGGCACTTGTTACAGTAATGGAAAACTAATCAACATGGTGTTTTTTCTTGCTTGCATGATTTCTGAAGAGAAGTCTGATGCAATTTTTATCCTTGTCTTTTTATAGATACCTTAAGGTGTCTTATTTCCTCTGGCTTATTTTGATATTTTCTCTTATTTATCTTTGACTTTTCTGCAGTTTGAATATGACATGACTAAACATATATACTTTTGTGCATTTGCCTGTTTAACCTTTCTCTGAGCTTCCTGACTCTGTGGTTTGGTATTTATTATTAATTTTAGAAAAATTTCATCCATTGTTACCCAAATATTTCTTCTAATCCTTTCTTTCATCTCTTTTTGATATTCCCATTATACATAGGTTCCATCTTTTTATTGTCCCATTTTTTTTAATATTATGTTCTTTTTCATTCTCTTTACCTTTACATTTGAGAAGTTTTTATTGACCTATCTTCAAGCTCACTTATTCTTTCCTCAGCTATTTTCAAGCTTCTGAAGAGCCAATTGTTAAAGAAAAATCTGAGATAAGTTAAATTTAATGAAGTTTATTAGAGCAAGAAAAATGTTCTAGGGCAGCATCTTGAACCAACTCTGCTTCAGAATTTCCCACCCACCCATATGTGCTGGTTATATTTATTGCCTGAGTAAAGGAAGTGACATATGGAAACAACTTGATTGGCTGCAGTCAACATTTGTCTTATATGGGCATGGTGTGATCATGGTAGCCTGTGATCGGCTGGCCCTCTACCGTGTAAATTTACTGAGACTGAGCTATCTGTTGCAAGAATATATTCTTAAGTCAGGCCTTTATTTACATACTAAGTTGCTACATATAGAGGTGGCTTTGGGCCAAATTATATCACTCAACTCTGGAAACAGGCCAAACTTATCAATTTAACACCATCTAAGGACATTTTTTTTTTCATTCCTGGTAGTGTTTTTGATTCACAGCATTTCCTTTTGATTCTTTCTTAGCATGTCCATCTCTGTGGTTACATTACCCATCTGTTCTTACATATCATCCACTATTTCTGTTAGAGTCCTTAGCATATTATTCATAGTTATTTTAAACTCCTGATCTCTGATGATTCCAACATTTCTGCCATATCCGAGACTGGCTTGCTCTATTTCTTCAAGATATGATTTTTTTTTTTTTTGCCTTTTATTATGCCTTCTAATGTTTGGTTAGATGTGATGAACTAAGAAAAAGAAAAGAAAAAAACAAAACCTGAGGTAAATATGTGAGTAACATTTTACTTGTCTGGTTAAGAGTCAAGCTTACTTAAGATACAGATGTTAAGAGTTCTCTGGTGTGCTTGCTTAGTTAGTCTCTCCTATGTCTTTGGATTTTCCCAGAGCCTTCTTCTTCAAATAAGATCAGAGGTCTGCAGTTCTTTCAGTTGTACTTTCCTGTTGTACACGAGTCCTGTGTGTGTGCTGATACGGTGTGGAGAGAGGGAAAGTGCTATATAGATCTGTGATCAGACCAGTCTTCTAGTGAGCCTGTCCCTTGGGCTGTGACCTTCCAGTGCTTCTTGGCTACCTGCCTACACATACACAGTGCTCAAGTCTGATAGGAATGCTGCAGGGGGGCTGAAGTTCGGCATTACCATCCTCCAGGTGTGTTCAGCTCTGGTAAAACACAAGGGGGCTAGGCTCTGGTAAAATAATTTCCCTTGAAGGCAAGAGGTGTTTATTTTATTTTTATTTGATTTTATTTATTTATTTTTTTAAGAACAGAATGCTTGGGTATATTTCAAAGTGGTTACTTTTCTCCTTTCCTATGGAAAGTAAGAGGGAGTTTTTCTCTGATGTTCACCCTGAGTACCTTATGGGGTTCCTAGAGGTAGGCTCATGAATATGCAACAACATCTAGAATGAGCGCCCTTTAATTTTTAATTCTCAAGTTTGTGCACACTGACCTCCAGCAATTTATTCAGTATGGTTCAAGTTTTCCCATCCTGGCTCCAGTGGCCAGTTTCTGCTCTTGTATTTACCTGTCTCTCCAATTTTAGGGGCAACAGTTGGACTTATGACCTCAATATTCTGATGAACCTAAGAACATTTTATTCGTAGTATGTTTATCTGTTTTTTTGTTGTGAGGACACACTTGACAACTTCCCATCTGGAAACCAGAACTCTCATTTGGATTTCCTCAAGGTTTTTTCTATTACAAATGCATGTCTCTTGATGCATATATATATGCATTTCTATTACCTCATGAGTGAAATACCTGGGTCTTGGAATATGTTAATTTAAATTCAGCATATGACACACAATACAATATACTCCCTCCAGCAGTGAACAAGAGTTATTGTTGCACATCTTTGTTAACACTTTGAATCACTAATCTTTTCTCTTTTAGCTGGAATGGGGATGGATGGTGGTAAATCACTGTGACTTTAATTTGCACTTACATGATTATTAACGAAGTTGAACACCATTTGCATATGTTCTTTCATAAATTACCTGGTTGGGTCTTCCACCCATTTTTCCATTTAAGTTCTTTTTCTTGATGATTTTTAGGAGTTATTTCTATTTTCTGCATATAAGTCCTGTGTTAGTTACATGTATTCTCTGTATCAACTCCCTCGCAGTGTTTGTCCTCTTCTCTTTCTGCTGTCATTTGATAAACAAAAACTCTAATTTGGAGGTAGTCCAATGATGGCTACTACTTTTGGTGATGTGTTTAAGAAATCTTTCCCTCTCTTGATATTATAAAATAATTTTTCTTATGAAAATGACATTTTTAAAAACATTTCATTTTAAAAATTACTCTATGGAATTGATTTTTTGTGGATGGCATAAGATAGGTTTCAAGATTTGCTTTTTCACATATTGATACCACCGGTTTTCGGTGACGAGGCCTGCTCCCACACATGTTGAAGTATAACATTAGAGAAGCACACCAAGGCAAGCATATAAAGCAGGGTTTATTTAAAAGGGGGTAATGTAGACTTCCCCCAGGAAGGAGAAGGGGGCCATAGCTGGTATCCTGTATCCCAAGAAGCGAAGGGTTCTGCCTTTTTATATCTTAGGCTTCCTTTGTTCTCCTGCTCTCTTCCCCTAATCTCTCTCTCCTTCCTACAAACGTGACCAGGCCCCGGAGATGCTTGCAAAAAGGTGAGAAGCAGGTGGATGGGGGAAGGGCCGATGGAGCAGCCCAAAACACATTAATTAACAACTTGTTTAACTCCCTGTAGGGAGGGGCAATTCCTGGGACAGTTACCTTAGCAACAGGTTGGAGCAGGAGCAGGTTCTCCTGGACTCACTCAAATTGGTCTCCTTGATCTGACCTGACTCTATTTACCTATCTATGCTGACTGCCTGTCTAATTCTGGCTTCAATATGACCTAACACCATTAATTTTTCGTAGATTTTTGTCATTAATCTACATCCTTTATCATAGGCCACATGTTCACATACATGTAAGTCTGTTTTAGGTGATCTCTTGTATTGGTCTGTGTTCTAATCTTGTTTCAAATTGGTGTCTTAATTCCTGTGATTTTATATTAAGTCTTTGTATCTAGCATAGTTTCTTTTAGTTGGTTTTTCCTCTTTTTGAGAATGCCTTAGCCCTCTGCCTCTCATATAAAGTTTAGAATCAGATTTTCAATTTGCTGAGAGTAATAAGAATTAAGACCCCATTCATGAGCCTGTACTTTAAGAGTTTTCGTGAGTTGGTTGCTAGGAACTACTTTGAAAGATGAATCTGCCACAGAAAAAATAAAGCAGAGCAGGGAATGCAATAGTCTTTCATTAGCTGTGAGGCTGGGTAACCAAGAGGAACATTGGTTGAGGCAATAGGGAGTCTTTTGTGATGGAAACTGGTAACTACTCAGGTTATAGGGTCTAAGATTTTATTATACATCACTGGTTTCATGAAAGATTAATAGTAATCTAAAAATCAAGTGCCAACTACTAGTTATTTGTTGAGAGTTTTTAGTCCCTTTAAAATAAGGGGAGGGCTGGGGTTGTGGCTCAGAGGTGGAGCACTCGCCTAGCAAGAGCACGGCCTGGGCCAGTATAGATAGGTAAATAGAGTCAGGTCCTCAGCACCACGTAAAAATAAAGGCATTGTGTACAACCAAAACCAATAAATAATTTTTTTTTTTAAAAAAAAGGGAAATGAAAGTGGGGAGTGAGGGAAGCAACTCCAATGGACAAAAAGATCATAAATTAGTTAAAGTGTCATTGGGCACTATTCTGACTCACAGCTGGCTTGAATTGGAGGTAAATTTAAGGTTTCAATGCTAATTGTTTGCTTAAGGTCTTTCATTCATACTTTAATGCGAAAACTTTGGTGTGAGACTTTAGAGTTTACTTCTTTTTTAAATTTTTTTATTCTAATTTGTTATACATGTTTGCAGAGTACATTTCATTTCATATTACATATAAAGAGCACAATTTCTCAAGTTGCTGGTTTTATATAAAGTAGTTTTACAACAATTGTGTCTTCATACATGTATTTAGGGTAATCATAGATAACTCAGTCTGCTATTATTCCTATCCCCTTGCCTCCTCCTCTCTCCCCCCCTCTTTGTTCTATTTAAAGTTCTTTCATTCCTCTCATCCCCACTCCCTTGCCTTTATAAGTTAGTATCTTCATATCAAAGAGATCATTCGACCTTTGGTTTTTTGGGATTGGCTAACTTCACTTAGCATTATTTTTTCCAACTCCATCCATTTACCTACAAATGCCATGATTTTATTATCTTTTAGTGCTGAGTAGTGTTCCATTGTGTATATATACCAAAGTAGACCAGTTGACCAATGGTGCAGAATAGAAGACACAGAGATGAACCCACACACCTTATCTTATATTATCTTATATTATAAGTTATCTTATATTAGACAAAGGTGCCAAAAATGTTCACTGGAGAAAAGATAGCCTTTTCAACAAATGGTGTTAGGAAAACTAGAAATCCTCATGTAATAAAATGAAATCAAATCTCTTTCTCTCACCATGCACAAAACTTAACTCAAAGTGGATCAAGGACTTAGGAATTAAACCAGAGACCTTGCACCTAATAGAAGAAAAAGTAGGCCCAAATCTCCATCATGTTGGTTTATGCTCCAACTTCCTCAATAAGTGCAAGAACTAAAACCAAGAATCAATAAATGGGATGGATTCAAACTAAAAAGCTTCTTCTCAGCAAAAGAAACAATCAGTGAGGTGAATATAGAACCTACAGAATGGGAGCAAATCTTTACCTCAAGCACATCAGATAGAACACTAACCTCAAGGACTTATAAAGCTCTCAAAAGCCTTAACACCAAAAAAACAAATAATCCAATCAATAAATGGGCCAAGGAACTAAACAGACACTTCTCAGAAGATGATATGCAAACAATCAACAAATATATGAAAAAATGTTCAACATGTCTAGCAATTAGAGAAATGCAAATCAAAACTACTCTAAGATTTCATCTTACTCCAGTAAGAGCTTACTTCTGACCCCCATTCACTCCTTGCCGTACACTTTGTTGTTCTAAAAAAATAGGGAAATGGGTTGATTGAATATATACTATTTAAGTTCGTTGAGGGCAGGGAGTACGTCTGTCTTCTTCATATCTGTGTTCCTTCTTCATATCTGTGTTCAATGTCCGGCACAGAGCTGGTTCTCAAATACCATTTGAATAAAGACTTCCTCCATAAGGCTTAGTTTTCAAAGTCTAAAAAGTTAATGCTAATGACTTCTAACAGTAACTTCTGGAAAACTTGATATCAGTTTCCCTTGTAATGTTACACATTTATTTTATAAGTGACCACTTAGCTTAAGAAAAACAAATGAAAATAAACCATGTTAATGGCCCACTTGTTCAGTGATATCAGGTAAGGTTAAATTTTTAATCATGAATAATTCTAATAATAAAAGTCAGAACAGCAATGCGTTTAAACAGTCCATAAACAATATCCCTCTATTAATCCAGGCTTTGTAGGCTTAGCCCAAGTATTTGGAGAAGGTCAAAAGAAACAAGTCAATAAGACAGATCTTCTCAATCCTGGGGATTCAGAGACCTAGACTGTAGTAGGCTTTGAAAGTTGCTCCCTTAAGAAACATCTCCCTGACTTTGCAGGCATCAATTACTGCCTCAGCTGCCTCAGAGGAGTGGTGTGTCTTGAATGCATTCCATGGGCTCTTCCAGAAAGGGGACTTTGTCAGCATCCTGGACCAAGGAGGAAACGCTGGTCCCAAGGGAGCTCATTTTTAGGGTCACCACCCACTTTCCAAAGGGGACTGATATGATATCTCTGCCCAGCAGGAAGGAGAATAACTTTTCAAAGCAATAAGATCCTTCCTTTGTGGGAATTTGAATTTGAGATTATTAGGCTTTAGATGTGGTGTCCTCCAAATGCTCATGTCTGAGACAATGCAAGAAGGTCTGGAGGAAAAATGATTGGGTTATATCCTTAACATAATCAGTGAATTAATCCCCGTTGGGATTAATTGAGTGGTAACTGGAGGCAGGTGGGATGTGGCTGGAGGAAGTGGTTCATGGAGGGACGTGGCTATAGGGTGTATATTTGTATCTGGCAAGCTCAGAGTCTCTCTCTGCTTTCTGATCACCATGTGAGCAGCTTCCCTCCACCACACTCTTCTATCTTGATGTCAGCTTCACCTTGAGCCCTAAGGAATGGAGCCAGCCTTCTGTGGATTGAGACCTCTGAAACTATGAACACTCGAATAAACTTTTCTTCCCTAAAATTGTTCTGGTCAGATCTTTTAGTCACAGCAGAGAAAAAGCTGACTAAAACAGCAATCAAGGGAATCAGTATCACACCCTAAATGTGCCACTTTGGCACATGGATAGTTTTGCAGATGGCAAATGAGAAACAGCAGACACAGGAAAAACTCTCTACCCTCCTACTTTCTGTCTAAGGAAGAACATGCATTTCCTTTTGTGAAAGTGTCCCCGTCCCCTCACCAATATCCCAAAGAGGAGATGGTTCTTATCAATGGAACAACACCAAGCTGAATCTGCGTAAATGTACTTTATGGAAATAACGTTTATATATCATTAGTTTCCCCCATACATTCACCTTCTTACAGTTCACCACCCCTTGAAATCCAAACACTTCTGTTTTGTCACTTCTCCACAAATTTATTGTGCTTTGTTAAGACAGTATATAGACTCTGAGGCCTAACCACTTTTTTTTTTTTTTTTTTGCTTTTCACTTCTGTGAGGCCCCTGTGAACATGTAAAAATTAAAGTATTAATAGCATATAAAGTTTGTATGCCTTTTTTTCTTTTAGTCTGGGTTTTGTCAGTCTAATTTGCAGGGTTCTAGGCACGGGACCTAAGTGGCGAGTTTTTCTTCCCCAACAGTCTTGCAGTAGTACTTGCTAGTCTGGGCAGAAGCCTAAGGCAGGAAGAGAATAGAGCAGTGGAAGTAATGAGCCAGGACAAGTCATCTCCAAGCAGAGGCAAGAGTTGCTGAGTCTCCACAACATCAGTCCTGGCTCCAGGAGTAGCAATCACCTGTTCAGCAGAGGTTGTTGAACTGTTGTAGGGACAGACACGGCAAGGCACTGAAGAGAGCAGGAAACAGTTTTATTTGGCTGCAGCTGGGTTCAGAGGGTACAGCTCTCGCTGTAATCAATCAATCCCCTGAACTCCAAGTTCAGGTAGTGAAGGAGCCCCAATTAGGGAGATGGCTATTGCGGTCAGCTGGAAGCCATAAGTTCCACCTGATAATAAGTATGTATGTGACGCACCTGTAAATGCACGTGAGGCACCCGCAAAGCTAAAGGTATATAACCGGGTGAAAGCGGTTGGAGTCAGGAGAAGAATGAATTCACTCAGTCAGTCATGCAGTCGCTCAGTCGGAAGAAGAGTTCGGGTCGGAGAAGAAGAAAAGAATCAGAGCGGCCAGAACGTAGGCAGAGCGGTTACAGAAGAGAAACCAGATAGAAGAAGTAATTCCTGGTCAGAGTCAGGCCGAGGCTCCCGAGGAAGAAAGAAAGAAGAAAGAAGAAAGAAGCTCTAAAAGCTAAGCTCTCTCTCTCTCTCTAAAGAAGAAATCTCTCTCTTTCAAGCTCTCTCTCTCTTTCTCTCTAAGCTCTAAGAAGAAGAAGAAAAAGCTATCTCTAATCTTTCTCTCTAAGCTCTTTCTAAGAAGAAGAAAAATCTTTCTTTCTCTCTCTAAGCTCTCTCTAAGAAAGTAGAAGTAAAAGTAGTAATAGCTTTACTCTGCCTCCAAGAGTTTTCCTCCCGCGGCGTTTGTGGCTGGCCACGACAGGCAGCTTACAAGGTAGTTTTTAGAATCGTATACCCAGAATGTAAGGGGAGGGACTCAGAAGTTCACAGTTTACAGGAGTTCACATAAAAGCAGTTTTTTTTCTTTTACTCTTCTGAGCAAGTTAACCCTCCAAGGACATCACCTGAGAAGAGGAGAGCTTCTTCTCCCCTTTCATTCCTCCCCCTGCCAGCTGTTACCATGGAGCCCAATTGGTAACTTCTCTTATCTTAGAAATGTAGACATCTCAGTGAAGCTCCAGCTCAAGGCCAGAGGCCTTGTTTAAAGAATTTGTCCTTTTATCACATTTTGCATTTACAAACACACTTCTACAAACTACTATACTGGATACCTGTTTATGAAAAACAGTAAAGGAGATGTCCAGCACCTGTAGTGCTGATTTCTTCCAGGCCAGTGGCCAAGTGAAATAGGGCAACACAAAAATAGGAAGCCTATCTGCATTGAACTATCTTGTAGAGACTCTTTTGCTGACAGTCCCAAAATCAGCTATGGTGAAGATTTCTAGAGAAGCTTAGTTAAGATTTTCTGTGGAAGAGGGGGTGCCACTACAGAATGACAGAGCTCCTGTAGAAAGCTGGACCCAGCACTGTCTGTGCAAGGCCCTCCTTTCCCGCTCCTTGCAGCCTGGTAAGGCTCTTTCTGTTCTTTCCCCTCTATCTTCCTAGCTGACTTGAAGACCTTGATTACCATGAATGTAAATTAAAATTTCTCTGACTCTAGTATGCTAGAATAAGATTAAGCATGGTAACAACTCAATTAATTTAAGCTGCATGTTCCAAATTTCTAATTATTCCATTTGGACTAAGCTAAAGTTTATTTTGCTCAGCAAAATTTAATTTTTAATAAAAGGGGCAGGGGAATTGTTTAGAATAGTTAAGGGAAGCAGTTTGAATTTTGCATATTAATTTCAAACTATTTATTAAAACTTTAAGACTCAAAAATCTTTGATTAGGTAGAATAAATATTGTTAACTTTCATGTTGTTGTTTTTTTTAACCCACAAATATTTGTTGATCCTTTCTATGGGCAAGGCTCAGTGCTAAAGTATCAGAACATAGAAACATAGAATTAATTGAATAGGAATGATACAATATCTTAACTTAAAAAATAAAAGTGCAACATAAGAAATATCTTGGCATGATGGTTTTTTGCTACCCCAAAAAAAGTATGTGTATATATATATATATATATATATATATATATATATTCACATATACAAATATACATACTGATGGCAGCCAATTTACATTGATCTAATTCAGAGTTTTTCAACTTTCTGTTGGTGTGAAAGTGATACACTGCAGTCAATTGAAACTCTACCCCAAATTTTAAATTTTATATTTTCTCAGACTAGTGATTTGAAGTTTGATCCTCTCTGGATCAAACCTCTGATCCTCCCTGGCAGTGAGCTACAGCTCCTGGTCAGCCACAAGATCACAAAGGGGAAATGACTGGAATTCTATAGTGTGCTGTGTTGCTGAGTTAGGGCATTCCATAGGTTAGATGTATAAATGCATTTTTGACTAATCCTATTTTCAATGTAATGATAGGTTTATCAGGATGTAACCCCATCATAAGTTGAGGTGCATCTGTGTATGAAGAAAGAAAGAAAAAGAAAGGAGGGAGAGAGGGAAGGAGAGACAGAGGAAGGGAAGGAAGAAAGGAAAGAAAAGCCCTAACTTCAAGCGCCTCAGAGACTGATAAGGGAGGCAGAAAAAGGTATGAACGACTTCTTTGTGTGATAGATGCTGAACTAGAGGTGTGTGCACCACATATTAACTAGCACAGAAGAGGAGAATCTCAATTGACCTAGGAATGGTGTCCAGAGAATCTTCCTGAGCATGACAGGGGCTGAAGTTTAAAGGATGAATCTAGATGACCAGATGGAGAAGAGAGGACAGCCCAGGAAAAGTCTCTCAGGCCACCGAGGAGCGGGCAGCACTGTGGATTCTTACTCTTTGTGGTAGTTAGGCTCTATGAACTTCCTGCAAACACACAAGTACTTTTCCTGGGGAAAACCACAAGGCGAGGTTCCTGTGAGTCTCTGGTCACATCTTCATCAACTGAAACACCATTTGTGTTATCCAGGTTGGTTTGGTGACATCCTAGTACAATCCAGTCTCATCAGCATTCAAAACCTGTTTCTCCCACATTCCCTTTTTCTCCTGCATAACATTTAGCAGGTGTTTTTTAAAATTCTTCTGCCACCTCCTGAGTTGAGAACATGGTTTGCCTTCAGGTATAATATTTTTCAGAGCTTATCACCTTTTGAAATTTGCAAGACAGGCAGGACAAAAAGGCTTTAACATTTTCTTAACTATAAGTTTCTAATATAAATTTCTTTGGCTTTTTGCCTCACAACAAAGCTACACTTTTTTTTTTAACATAAGAAATTATCTCACAAAGCCACAGATTTAGCTTCTTTCCCATAGTTTTATCACCCATTATAGATGCTACTTCAGTTCTTTCTGGAGGGAACTCAGATACGGAGGCGAATTTTCTCTTCCTTTTCATTAACATTGTGTTGATTCATTAACATTGAACTTAGGACCTGCAGCACTAAAATTTATCTAGAGGGACTTATCTAGCACAGGTATTTTCTCCATAAGGCACAGCAAGTTTAGGAATTTACTCTTAGGAACATTTGCCAACACTTTCTTTCTTTTCTTTTCTTTCTTTTTTTTTTTTTTTTTTTTGTGGTACTGGAGATTGGACTCTGGGGCATGTGACCACTGGGCCACATCCCCAGCCCTTTTTTGTATTTTATTAGAGACAGGGTCTCACTGAGTTGATAAGTGCCTCGCCATTTCTGAGGCTGCCTTTGAACTCGTGATCCTCCTGCCTCAGCCTCCCAAGTGCTGGGATTACAGGCGTGCGCCACCGTGCCTGGCGTTGCCAACACTTTCAACTGTGAAACCGGAATGAAAAACATGGCACTGAGTGGGAGGCAGAAAGGACTTTTGTTTCCAGTAGGAGAGTTGGAACAAGATGGCACAGCGTTGCCCTATTCAGCCTCAGCTGGGAATTTGCATTGAGCAACTCAAAACTTTTTGCCACTCTGTATGTGTCTGCAAATAACCGTGAAAGCTCTGTGAGCATTGATTTCAGGGTGTTTGTGTTTGGGGTTCATAGATGGTCTTAATTAACCAGCTCTCCCAAGGGCCATTTTTCCCCTTTAGTCCAATTCAAATCTAAGATGAGCCTTCAACATTGTCTGATGCTCAAATAGTGATTTTGCAAGAGGGATAGCAGTAGCAGGTTGGGGGCATGAGCCCGATGGTGTCTCAGGGGTCAGCTGTGTGTTTAAGAAGGCCTCCTCTAGAGATCATTCACAGAGTTAGAAGGACCCTTTTCCCTTTCTCATATCTGTATTTGGCCCAGGTTAGTCAGCAGGTGTGTCTTTCAAGAAGGAAGTTAAGGATGAGCTTTGTTTAAAGGTTTATGAGAAGTGACTTTGTTTCCAGAAATCCCTAGACCAGAATTGAAAATCCTTGAGCCAGGATTCACCCTACTAAGTGACACCCAGCGTTTACTTTACAAGGTGTTTGAATGACCTTATAGTTATTATTAGTCTTATAGCCACATTACATCTCTTATAGTATACAACATGGGGTTAAAAACACATTTTAGTAAGTAGCAATTTTACAAATACAGAAGCCCTGAATGATAAGGATCATTTGTACTTAAAAATTTGTATTGACATCATTTGTATTTACAAATCATTTGTCTGAAAATGGATATATCCAGAACATACAAAGAATACTTACAAGTCCAATAAAAGCACAAATAACCTAATTTATAAGAATTACCAAAAAAGAGTTGAACAGACACTTTACCAAAGATAACATATGAATGGGAAATAAAATATTCAGAATCATCAGGGAAATACAAATTAAAACCACAATAAGATAGCACTACATACTCAGTAAGATGACTACAATTAATTAGACTGACAATACTAAGCAATGCCAAGGCTTGGAAGCACTGCAACATGCAGACACTGCTTGTGGGAATGTAAAAAGCACAGCTACTTTGGAGAACAGTTGATCGATTCCTTGTAAAGTTGAACGTGTACTTGTCATCTGACTCAGAAACAGTCCTTGATATTTACCCAAGAGAAACGAACACACGTAACCACACAATATCTTGTGCACCAATGTAAATAGCAGCTTTATTCAAATAGCAAAGAGAAAAACATGCTAGAAATAACTCCAATGTTCTGTAGCTGTAAATGGATAAACAAATTGCATATATCCACACAATGAAATACTGCTCAACAATAAAAAGGAGCAAATTATTGCTATGTCAACTATGTATGATGCATGATGATCTCAAAAGCATTCTGCTGGTTGACAGCAGCCAATCACAAATGCCTAAATACCATCTGATCCTATTTTATGACATTTTACAAATATCAAAGCTAAAATGACCAAAAGTGGATCAGTTTTGCCAGGAGCCATGGATGTGAGGAGGGAAACAAGGCAAAACTGCAGATGGAAATTTAGAGGTGGTAGAAATCTTCTATATGTTGATTTTTGTGGTCCCTCCCCCACATATGGCAAATACTAAAAATTGTTTGGCTATAAATGTAAATAATACCTCAATCCAGATGATCTCAAAAACAAACAAAAATATTGTCCTGAGTAAAAGAAGCTATAAGGGACAAACCAATAACCACACAATTATGGAAGCTGGAAAACAGGTGAGCAAGTGGTAATTGACTTAGCACACCCAAGAGAGCTCAGAGGAGGTGGTGGAACCTTCAGGAGGTAGGCTCAGTGGGAAGAAGTTTGGTCACTGTGGGCGCACCCTGGAAGGGGATATTAAATACCCAGTTCCTGCTCTGTCTCTCTGTTTCCCAACCCCCATCAAGTTCAGAGTTTGGCTATACACCATGTGCCCCCTGACATGACGCTCTGCCACAGTCCCCAAAACAACAGAGCAAGCCAACCATGATCTGAAACCTCTGAAATTATGAGCCAAAATAAACCTTTCCTCCTTATAAGTTGATTCTTTCAGGCATTTATTACAGTAATGGAAAGTCAACTAACGCATTTATATTAAACAAAGGTTCAACTATTGACAGATCCAGTTATCTCTTAGAGAGGTGGAAATGGGGTTGAAATGGGGAAATTGGTTCAAAGTCTATTTGAAAAGCAGTTAAACTTTTGGATGTAGGCTTAGATTATGTAGGATGCCCAGTTAAATTTGAATTTCAGGCATTAGTGAATAATTTTAAAAATACAAGTATGTTCTAAATATTGCATGAGGAATATTTATGTTAAAAATTAAAAATTACTTGTTGTTTGGCATGGAGGCATTTCTCAGTGGTAGAGCACTTGCCTAGCATGCATATGGCCCTAAGTTCAATACTCATCACTGCACAAAAAAAAAAAAAAAAACCTTTTGTGCATATGAAATTTAACAGAACATCCTATATTTTTATAAGTGTCACACAAACCCATTTGAGTGTGGAGATACTGGACAAAAGACAAGAGGAAAGTTTATGTGCTTGATGTTTAGTCCTTCAGTGTCTTCCTGGAGATCTGGTACCCAGGGCTATTTTCTCCAGTTGGAAGATTCTTTCCTATAGATGATCAGCTCAAAGCAAAAGAACTAAAATATACTGATGTTGGAAGGTGATGATATTGGCAGTGAACTTACCTTGCCAGTCCATCTAGCAGGGAAGACCACAGTTGAGAAAGCCCCGTCAGTCCACGTGCTGTCAATCAGCTTTACAAGCTCCACTCTTACATAGGCACAGAGAGGCAAGAAGTGTCAGATGAATGAAATGTGAAAGACACACACAGGAAAAAAGGCAATGTGAGGAGAAAAAAAGGAAAAAGGCTGTCTTCTCCATCTTCATGTAAATGAGAAGATAATGAGTGTATGAAAAAAAAAGAATTGTAGGCTTAAAAATTGAACAGAGGACACAAAAGAGCTCCTAGAAACTAAAAATATAGTGGAAAAAATTTAAACTTCAGTATTAGGGTTACAAAATAAACCTGGAGAAATTTTCCAAGTAGAGCAAAATGACAGACAGAAAATAGGGGATAAATGATAAGAAAATGAATGGTCCAATAAAGAGGTCAACCTCCAATGATAGAGTTCCAGAAGTGGTAGGGATGAGGAAAAATGTGCCCAACTTTAAATTCTATTTTTGTATATGAAGGCAAGAATGTGTACTGGGGACAACTGGTCATCTTGGCACAATAATCAATGCACATGTTAGGAAAATTAGTCTGGTAATGGTGGGTTGGGTGGACTGGGAGGAGGAAGGCTTAGTAAATTATGACAATTAGTGTTTGGTTGAATGAGGACAGAACTGTTGAGCCTGTGGATATAATTTGGAGGTAGAATAATAATGAACTCATATGTGAAGGGATGAAGATGTAAGCTGGACAGTAACCATAAAAAATGGACAGGACTGGAACTATCCAAGAGGAAATTTGGAAAATAAAATGATACTTTTTGCTGCACCCAGGAAGTAAGATTCAAAGCTCTTCTGGCCTGGGAGCCAACGGTTATAACACTCCTGAAAGTGGAGGTGAGAAGGGGGGCTGTCTTCCGAAAGCAAAGATGTTAAGTTCAGTCTTGGACATTTTGAGTTAATTGAGGGGAAGAAGAGGTCTGACGGTGAACAAGGTGCTCTTCAAATAGCACGTCAAATTTGACTGGTAAAGTAGTCTCGGAGGAGGGCTGATTATCTTAAAAGAACAGTTTGGGTTTTTTTTTTTTTTTTTAATGGATAAAAATTACCTCTGAGCAAATGTAATACATTAATACAGATCTGGGCCCTATCAAACAGGAAAAGGAGATAACTAATATAAAAAGCAAAGCCAGACCTAGTGCCTTGCCTGCTTAGGAAGGAAAAGTCAAACAGAAAATTTGTTCTTAGCTCAGACTGTCAATAAATAAGTTCAGTTCAGCTAGCTGCAGGATTATAGAAGCATGCGGGACCATTCCAAAGCCAGGAGCCCTCCCGGAGAGCAGATACTGTACCTCCAACTGACTTGAGATTCTGTTGAGATTGGTGTGTGCTCAGGGAGGAAAGAGAATACAGCTCAGTAACATGCATGCATAAGACCCTGGGTTCAATCCCAATCACTGCAAAAAAGAAAAAAAATCCCTTGTGTATATGAAATTTAACAGAGCCTTCTATATTTTTATTTATTAAGTTTGTCAACCCTATTCAGATGGCCTTTTTTTTTCGGAGGGGGGGAGCAGTACCGGGATTGAACTCAGGGGCACTCAACCATTGAACCACATCATTTTATTTAGAGACAGGGTCTCACTGAGTTGCTTAGTGCCTCACTTTTGCTGAGGTTGGCTTTGAACTCACAGTCCTCCTGCCTCAGCCACCTGAGCTGCTGGGATTACAGGCATGTGCCACTGCGCCCGTCTCAGATAGACTTTTTGACTTTGCCAGACAACTAGAAGGGGGTTACTTTCTGGAGACAGTAAAACAGAGTGTCACACAAATCCATTTGAGTGTGGAGATACTGGACAAAAGACAACAGGAGAGGGAAGGTTTATAAATGAACACAGAAAACTAAATTTCCTTCTTTGGGTCATTTGAAATGATCCTCCAGCTCACCCCAGGAGTTCAGAAATCCAGATGTGTGACTTTGGTCTTTTATATGTGTGTGACCCTGAAGTGACTAGAGGTCTATTCCTTTTGCCCAGTTGCTGATGCTTGGTGTTTGCTACTGTCTCAATGTTTGTGCCCCCCCCCCCATTCGCACATTGACCCCTTCACCCTCAAGGGGATGGTATTAGGGGGATCATGAAAGTGAAGCCCTCATTAATGGCATTAGGGACAAGAAGTCTCATTTACCCTTCTGCTATGTGCGGACACAGAAAGAAAGTGCCATCTATAAATTGAAAAGCAGCCCTCACCTGAAACCAATCTGCCAGGGCCTTATTTCAGACTTCTCAGCCTCTGGAACTCTGAGAAACATTTTTTTGTTGTTGTTTATAAGTTACCTAGTATGTGCTGTTTTGTTAAGCAGCCTGACATGACCAAACATGAATCTTATTTTCTTTTGGTTCTATAACTTCATAAGAAAAGACTGAAAGAACACTGGTTTAGAAAATAGCTCAGAGTCAGGAGGTGGTGGTGTACACCTGTAATCCCAGCACTTGGAGGCTAAGGCAGGAGGATCATGAGTTCAAAGTCAGCCTCAGCAATGGTGAGGCACTTAGCAACTTAGTGAGACCCTGTCTCTAAATAAAATACAAAAAAGGGCTGGGGATGTGGCCCAGTGGTTGAATACCCCTAAATTCAACCCCCAGTACCAAAAAGAAAATAGCCCAATGTATATGTCAAGGCTTGACAGGTGTGTTATATTTACAGAGGGCTTCAGAGCTAAGTTTCTAAAACAGGAGGGAAGAGGCATTGTGATAATCTCCATAACACCTTATCGGCAATTTGTATGTTAATTCCAAGAACATGCTAAGTAAGCATGGCTTGTAGCCATCATCAAGTATCTAAATAAATTTATTTGCAACTTCTCTTTTAAAAATATCACAAAACTAATAAACTCTGGAAAGCAAAAAGGAGCGTGGGCAGTTGCAAGTTCTTTTTCAGGAACTACAGTGAAAGTGAGCACTGGCAATTTACTGATGCTGTTGAAGAATAGCCAGCAGGGGCTGGGGATGTGGCTCAGTGGCTGAGCACTTGTGTGGCAATCCCCAACACCAACAAGAAAGAAAGGAAAGAAAAGCCAGCAGACAAGTAAGCTGTTCACTAGGGTCATGGCAGTTGTTCCCAGAAAGTGAAAATTATTACTGACCTAGAAGAAAATGGATAAGTCTAGTCAGAAGGGACAAAACGCAGTTATTAGGGGTAATATAATAAAACAGAACATAGCCTGATTCTCCCTATGGCCTTAACCATCCTGGATCCTGCAGTACATTTGGTATTTAAGGAGGCAGAAATGCTCTGCAGGCCCTTGGGGACAAGGTAGTGACAAGCTATCTATCTAGACAGCTCTCAGTACTGGCTCATGGAAGAGGGAGCAGAGATAAAGAGGATAATGCCCCCCACCCCAATTACTTGTTAAGTGGTGTGTGTACATGGTGGCAACTTCTGATTTACACAAAACCTCTTTCTAGAGGTTTTTTTGCTTTTCTACCTGTGTTTTTTCAATTTCATTTCTTTTCTAAAAGGAATTATTTTTAATTGACACAAAATATTGTATGTATGTATGAGGGTTAGTGTGATATTTCAATGCATGTGTATAATGTGTAATGATTAGGATCAGGGTAAATGGCATATCCATCACCTTAATCATTTATCATTTCTTTGCATTGAAAATAGTCAAAATCTTTTCTACTAGCTGTTTTGAAATATGAATTAGATTGTTGCCAACCATAATTATCCTGCTGTGCTATGGAGCATTAGAAGTTATTCAAAGCATACTCTGGTATTTTAAAACCTGCAATCATTTTTTTTTCTGGTACCAGAGATTGAACCCAGGGGTGCTTAACAACTGAGCCACACCCCCAGCCCTTTTTGTTTTATTTTTTAAAAATTTTTTAGTGGTATTGGACATAATACCTTTAATTAATTTATTTTTATGTGGTGCTGAGGATCGAACCCAGCACCTCGCACATGCTAGGTGAGTGCTCTACTACCCTGAGCCACAACCCTAGCCCCTTATTTTTTATTTTGAGACAGGGCCTCACTAAGTTGCTTAGGGCCTTGCTAAATTGCTAAGGTTGGCCTCCAGTTTGCAATCCTCCTGCCTGAGCCTCCTGAGTCACTGGGATTGCAGGTGTGCACCACCATACCTGGCAGACAGGCACCTGTTAACAGTAATTGTCCTAAGAATACCCATGCTGTTGGAGTTTGAATTCATTATAATGGACTTTACTACATTCTTCTCTGTGTCTACTCTACATGTCTAGAAGAATCTGTGATGCGTGATCTTGGTTGTCAGTTTGACTGGATTGAGAGAAGTCGGTAAAGTGCACTTCTCGATGTGTCTATGAGGGTGTTTCCAGACATGTGGGTCAGCAAACTGAGCGGGGAAGACTAGCCCTAAATGCGCACAGCACCATCTCATAGACTGAGGAGGTGGATGGAACAAAAACCAGGGAAGAAGGAGAAATGTCATACACACATCCACTCAGTTCTTGAGCAGCTGCATTTGTTACCCAAATGCACTGTCTGGGATAGTTTGGGCCTTATAGCCATTTTTTACTTAAAAGAAATGAAAGTAAGAATTTGTCTCCTTTGAAAAGAAAAAAAATGGTTCTCTCAAGAATGAAATTGTTTTAATTTACTTATATTTTAGCTCTGTAGAGGGTACAAATTTCTCAAAGAACAACATTAGTAAACAGAAATTCTCAGGGGATTAGTAAACAACAACAAAATTTGTATCCTTTTAACTACCAGCATACTAGATTATATTTTAATCTCCCAAAGGTACTTTGCCTAAACACAAATATTTTAAAGTATTTTTGTATTTTGCTATATTCCTTAAAAATAAATTTAAGTAGAAACATCACCAATTTCTTTTCCCACACTATATGTGTGTTCTTATTAATTTCAGAAAGGGTTTGAGACTGCAATAAATATTTAACCACAATAGGATCATAAACTATTAACCTACGGCAACAGATGAAAACAAAGATGGGGATGAAAAAGAGAAGAGAAAGTCATTCCCACAAACCTCAGTGAAAACCAGAGCTGTGGTTCCAGGAAAGTAGATTGAAAACACTTCCAGATGCTTCTTCACATAAAGCACCAGCAAGGACTGAAAAGACTATGCATATGTATATGTGGATATTCTTCAGTGTGAGCTTCTGTGAAGGCTAGGAGTTGCCAGGAGTTATAGAACATTCTAGATGAGGAGGGAGATAAACTGTTAGGTAAGCATTTTTGATGAGCTTCCTCAAGGAACCTGAAGCTCCAAGACTACCAAAATGTATTGTGACTTATTTTTTCATTCTAAATAATGGCATTTCATAAATTATTATATTTTTTTCCTTAAAGGAAGCACTCAAATTGTAAAAGTTTCAAGACCCACAAGACTTGGGTGGCCCTGTGTCAGAGAGATAAGGAGGAATATCATATCCATGGAGTAAATGTAGGTAGTTATCAACACATACACACGCGCACATTAGAGATCTTGAAAATAAGAATTAGAAATTATAATTATGGTTGTTGAAATTTAAAAACTACTGAATAGTTGTTTTTGCGTAGAATAAAAAAAAAATGGACATCAAGAGTGATGTAGTGGGCTACAAAGACCAGGAAGAAGTTCTTAGAGAATTCCATGCTGATGAAAGTTTTAAGAGAAAAGTTGAGATGTGGAAGGTGGATCTGTCTCATGCACTTTCCAAAAAAACATAATAGAATGTCACAGAATGAAACTAAGGGAAACCCAAACAAACCTTCTAGCTACGCTTTCTGTGTGTAAGTTGCTAACTCTTAGTTGACTTTTAAAAATCACAAATTTTGAAGGTCAGAGAGCTAAGCAATATATTAGTCTCCCACCAGCTTTGCTATAGATAACACCTCTGGCATATGGGTCATGATGATAATGGTTGCCTGAATTACTTTTCAAGGACCTGAGGGCCACTTTTGTTGAAATTACTGAATCTTCACTTGGACTTTCAAAAATGTTCAACAGGTGAACTTTTGAGGTCCAGAGGCTGAAAATCCCAATCTTAGATACATGCTAACACCATCATTTTCTGAACATGTGTTCTGTGAAGAATCATGAAGTTCACTTACACGTGGGCAGACCACTGCTTACTTCACCTTCAACAACCTTTCCCAAATGCCTTTAATCCTCCTGCTTATTTATCCCATAAACATCTCCAAACTCTATCCTTGGGAAGGTGGATTTGAGACTTGGGTCTCCCCAAGTCTCCCCATGCTCAGCTGCCTTGTGAATAAACTCTTTCTCCTTTGCAAAAGTCATTTCAGTGATTGTGTTGTGGGTATGATGAACCTTATTCAGTAACAGGAATGATAGTTAAGAATTTTCTAGGACTAAAGAAGAACTAAATCCTCACATTGAAATGCCCATTGAATATGAGAGGATAAAAAGAAAAGGAAAAAAAAACTACCCAGGTGTGTAGTGAAGGGCAAAAATCACACCAGGAATGGCCGTGCAGCCAAGGGATTTATTAACTGGCCTTTATGGCTAGTTAAGGGTAGAAAAGGAACAGGGACAGGGGTCAGGGAGAGGGAATGTGCAAGCTCAGGAAGTGTGCAAGCTCTGGTGGAAGAGTGTGCAAGCTCTGAACAGAAGGTGGGAGTCTGGTCACGCTGGCTGCGGTCTCTGGAGCTATCAGCTGGGGCAGCTGCCATCGGGCTGGAGACGGTAGGTAAGTGTGCAGTGGCTGCCTCTTCTCCGTCTCCATCATCTTCTGTCTTGTCGACTCTCTCTTCTCGTCGTCTCTCTGGTTCTTTGTCTCGCTGGCTCTCTGTCGGCTTCTGGCTGGCTCTCCTCGTGTGTCTCTCTAACTTCGAATGGACGGGAGTTTATATAGGGATTACTGGTGGGGGGTGTACCACAGAGCAAACTTTAAGCCTATTGGCTCCTGCCTGGGCATGATGAAACATCCTGCCCAGAGAGCAGAGCAACCTTTTGACCCTCTGCCTGTGGAACAGGGTGAACTTTTGATGACCTGAAAGCCTTTTGGCTCCTGCTCATGGTGTGAGGGCAGCCTTGAAGCCTATTGGTTCCTGCCTGGGGATGATGAAACATCCTGCCCAGAGAACAGAGCAACCCTTTGGCCCTTTGCCTGTGGAACAGGACAAACTTTTGACCCTTTGCCTGTGGAACAGGGAAAACTTTTGGCGACCTTTAAGCCTATTGGTTCCTGCCCATCTATCATGTAGTACTAAAACTTCAGAATACCAAGGACATAAGTTCCAAAAGTGACTAGCAAAGATTACTTAAAAAGAACCAAGGTCAAGTTGACACCCGATGTCTCCTCAGAAGTACTGGAGGTGAGAGGATAATGGAGCACTATTTTTTAAGAACTGAAGGGAAAATAGTGGAATATAAAATTCTATATTCAAGGAGAATATCAGCCAAGTATAAAAGGCAAAATTGACACATTTTTAAGCATCTGAGAACTCTGAAAACTTACCACATCCATACCTTCTCTGAAAGAAGTGTTCCAGCATGAAGAACAATTAACTCAGGAGACAAATGACATCCAAGCCATCGATGGTGAGTCAAAAAGCACTGACTGTACTTTTTACATTGGAATTAGTATTCTTGATATTAAACAGAGAAAGCTTTGGAGTAGCGTATCATGGAGAGAGGAGTAAAACAGAAGTGTGCTTGGGATTCCATTTTGATAAGGAGATATTGATTCTGGCTAACTTGAGATGTTAGAAGGAAGTAAGCTTAAGCACGTGCTTGGTTTATGTAGGGTTAACTATTAGAAATAGATGCATAATTATGAACTCAGTGAAGGTGGGAAAAGTGGAAGAAGAAAACTAAATCCAATGGAAACCAGAAAGAGAAGCAAATGAAAAAAAACAAAATGAGATGGAAGAAAGAAATATATATATATATGTATGTACACATATAAGTACACATATATATATACATACACACACATCAGTAGAAGGGCACCCATGAAACTCTTGATAATAATTGTCTTTGGAGAAAAGGGTCATTATGAATTCTTACAATGACAAAAGGAGATTCTTTTAAAAAAATGATTTTTTAAGTTGTCAATGGACCTTTATTTTATTTATTTATATGAGGTGCTGAGATTTGAACCCAGGGCCTCACACATACCGGGCAAGTGCTCTACTGCTAAGCCACAACCTCAGCCCCCCAAAGGAATTTCTTAATTAAGATTTCTTTGTTAGTTATACAGAACACTGAAATAGACATGACTAAGTATTAAAAGTTATTAATTCTGAATTACCAAGTTATGAAAGTTCATCAAATTAATGCTTTCCCTTTCTGTATTTTTTTCAATTTCCTGAAAATATTTAATAGGAGGAAATTAAGGAAGAGAGGGGTCAAGCAAGGGCTTGCTGTCACTGCTAAGTTGTCTCTGACAGCCTGGGAGAAATCACATCCTTTCCTGGGCAGTGGAGGGGAGAGAGCCAGACAGGTAGGAGGTGGAGAAGAGGGCCAAGGTGTTGGCAGACATGAGTAGACGGATTGCATACATCAGAGTCCACGTCCAAACATACTGGAGTGAAAACCCTCACCACATCTAACAAGTGTATTCTCAACTTTTCAAAAGAAATTCAATATTTGAAACTTATCCTTCTAGCTTTTATAAATAGAAATCAATATTAATTGAAGACCAGGGAAGCCTTTCCCATAAGCTATAGCCTCCTATGGACCCTTTATTGCATTCCTTGGAGTTCCAATTCCTTGCTCTTCCTCGGGCTCCTGATGCTCAATTTGCTGCCTCTCAGAAGTAATGGCCTGTTTGTTACTTGCAGAAACAAAGCTTTTAACACTGAGCTTGAGCCCAGCTATGGCCTGGCCACTGAAACATTGAAGTCTTTTTGAGCTAAATTCCAAAGTGCCTACTCTATTTGTTAAGGGCTCAAGAACTGTTTTTAGACTTATTTTTCATTTCTCTCTCAGTCTTAGTGATGACTGTATAATATAAGCTACTTCACATTCCTTTATAAGTTATACATATAGACTCAGAGATCATTTTCTGCCTAGTGTTCTTCAGATTTCCTTTCTTTCACTTTTTTTTTTTTCTTTTTTTGGTACCAGGGATTGAACTCAGGGGCACTGGACCGCTGAGCCACATCCCCAGCCCTATGTTGTATTTTGTTAGAGACAGGGTCTCACTGAGTTGCTAAGTGCCTCACCATTGCTGAGGCTGGCTTTGAACTCGCGATCCTCCTGCCTCAGCCTCGCAAGTGCTGGGATTACAGGCATGCACCACCATGCCCCACTTCATTTCTTTGACTTTCTGAGGAGTCAAAGATAGTGCTTAAAATATAAATTTTGAGTAAAAACTATTGGAGATAAACAAGGTCTCTGCATTAGATGATACCCTTCGTGGGCAGTCCTGCATACTTTGAGGTCAGGCAGCTCAGAAAGCCACTATAAAAAGTGTTCCTTTAGATTAAGGACATAATTTAGCAAGCTTAGTGATGAAATTTATTAGTAATGTTTTAATGTCCCATAAGGGTTAGTATAGTTTGTCATCAATTTTTCCCTAAGTCAGATGGAAATAAGGTTAATAGGATCCAGTTTCCAGTACAATGTCTGCCACATAATAAGTAGTTAATAGCTATTTTTTAATAAATAAATAAATAAATAAATAAATAAATATGGGTAAAATAAAAAATAAATAGAGATGATATGCAACAACATTGATGGCTATACATGCCTGAAAATAGCTATAGTGACTATTAAGAACAGACCTGGGGCTGGTGTTATAGCTCAGTGGTGGAGCACTTTTCTCTCAGGTGTGAGACACTGGGCTTGATCCTCAGCACCACATAAAAATAAATAAACAAAATAAAGATAACTAAAAAATATTTTTTAAAAAACAGACCTGTACTGGGAAAATAATAATCAAGAAATGACCATAAGTTCTAAGCACAGTAGAACACAAAATGTAAAGTAACTCAAAAATTACTTTACTTTTTATTGAAATATTGGTCTAGTAAAATATTATTCTCTGAACATCAGTGTTATGGGTTGAATTATCTCCTCAAAAATATATATAGAAGTCCCAATCCTGGTACCTCAAAATGTGACCTTGTTTGAAAATAGGGTATTTATAGAGGTAGTCAAGTTAAAATGAGGTCATTAGGTTGGTCTCTAATCTGAAATGTCTGGTGTCCTCGTAGAAATAGGAGATTTGTGCACAGAGATAGACATGCACAGAAGAAAAACTGTTGCCCTGAACCATCTGCTTATGGCATTTTGTTATGGGAGCCTTATGATACAAAACCAATACACTCAGCACAACCATTTCATATTTGCAATTAGACTAATGAAGGTTTCCCATCCACCTTTATCAGTATAGATAAGAAAAGAATATTTTAAAATATCACCTCATTAGATCTCGTTTTTCAAGTGTTCATTATATACGACTTTGAAATAGTCTTAACGTCTCTGTGGAATGGATTTGTTGTCAAAATAATTTATGTGACCTATAAAATTCATGTGAATGAAAAAAACTGTCGGTGATAGATTATCAAGTTCAAGTTGTAGTTAAGTTTTTTAAATGGCCTGCATTTTATTTTTTAAAAAAATCAACATTTTTCAAACATTGTCCAATTTCACTAAAAATACATTAAGTGAAATAAAGTATAAATAAAATTATGGTATTGACATAAAAATAGAAATATAGATCAGTGAAATAGAATTGAGAATGCAGAAATAAATCCATAATTGATTTTTGACAAGGAAATCAAGGCAACTCAATGAGGAAAAGAATATTCTTTAACAACTGAATATCCATAAGCAAAAGAATGAAAGTTTCAGGCCGGGCATGGTGGCGCACGCCTGTAATCCCAGCAGTTGGGATGCTGAGGCAGGAGGATCGTGAGTTCAAAGCCAGCCCCAGCAATGGTGAGGCACTTAGCAACTCAGTGAGACCCTGTCTCTAAGAAAATACAAAAAAGGGCTGGGGATGTGGCCCAGTGGTCAAGTGCCCCTGAGTTCAATCCCCGGTACCAAAAAAAAAAAAAAAAGAATGAATGTCTCCTGCCTCCTATCATTCTCAAAAAGTGAATCAAAATAGAACATAGAACTAAGTATAAAAGCTAAAACTATAAACCATAAGAAGAAAAAAGAAGGAGTAGAGACCTTGTATTAGGCAATATTTCTTAGATAAGACACCAAAAGTGTTCATGACAGAAGAAAAACATAAATAAATTAGTTTTCATCAAAATTTTTCAGGTAAAAATGATACCAGCAAGAAAGTGAAAAGACAATCCAGAGAATGGGGAAAATATTTGCAAATTATCAAAGTGTTTGATAAGACACTTAAATTTTTTTCCAGCTGTTGATGGACCTTTATTTTATTTATTTTTATGTAGTGCTGAGGATCGAACCCAGTGCGTCACACATGCGAGGCAAGCACTCTACCACTGTACTACAACCTCAGTCCAAGAAACTTTTACTACAAGAAGAATTTTTAAGTGGGCAAAGGATCTGAAGAGACTTTTTTCCAAAGAAGACGGTGCAAATGGGCAACAAGCACACAAAAGATATGCATAGGTCATTAGGCATCACTAGTATTAGGAAAATGCAAATCAAACACTAGGTTCAAAGGTTCATATTGTTGGACTAATATCTACCAAATTTGTTATTGTTTCCTATTTGTAACCTTGTTTGGGGTTCATTCTTTTATCTTCCATTCTTGATGCCTTTGGATTTTTTTCCCTGGGTCACAGATTATTATTTACAGTTAACAAAGATATAATCTATGTAATAAAATTCATGCACTTACTGTATCATATTCAGTTTAATCAAACATGTTATATAATATTTTCTCTCCTTTTCTTTTTGGCTTTTTTTAAATTTTTTTTTAGTGCATTGTAGTTATACATAATAGTGGAGTTAATTTGGGCATAATCATACATGCATGGAATATAATTTGCTTCATTTTGATATATAAAAATTCCTCTTTCTCTTCCTCTTCCCTCCCCTTGTTCCCTTTCTTCTACTCTGCTTATCTTCTTTCTACTTAATAATTTTTTTAAACTGGTGCTTTATAGATATACATAAAGGTAGAATTTACTATGGTACATACATGTATGTTCATAGTGTAATTGGGTCAATTTCATCCTGAGGTTCCTCCCTTTTCCCATCCCACCTTCCCTGCCCCTCAACCTCTTCCTCTATTCCACTGATCTCTCTTCTATTTTCATGGAATCTGCCCTCGCCTTTTTTTCCTTATTTCACTCTCGCTTCTACATCCAGGGTGAAAAATGTTTTGTTAGCATATCAGCTATACTTCTTTTTGCAGTGCTTGTGCTAGAGTTTGTAATATACATTTACAAGTAATCTAAGTCTACCTTCAAATAACACTGTATTGCTTCATGGGCAGTGTGAGTACTTTACAATTATAATATGCTCCTAGCTCCTCCCTCCTCTCCCTTGTGTTATTGCTGTTATTCATTTCATTCCATATGTGCTTTTATGTATGTTTATGTATGTATTGAATTATGTATGCTTATGTGTGTATACAATAATGCATATATATATATATATACACTTAAGCACAAATACTAAAATATGTTGTCGCTATTATAATTTTGAAAAAATTTATCTGTGAATCAATTAAAAATAAGAAAAATGAATATTTTTGTTTTACCTTATTCCTTCTTTGAATGCACTTTCTCTCTTTGTGTAGATCTGGGGTTTTGACCAATATCATTTTCTTTCTCTCCAAAGAACACCAACATTTCTTGCAATACAGGCCTACTGGTAAAACATTCCTTCAGTTTTTGTCAGGGAAAGTTTTTATTTCTTCTTCACTTCTGCAGGATCATTTCACAGGTCACAGAATTCTAGTTTGGTGTTTTGTTGCTCTCAAATATTTTACTCCACTCTTTTCTTACTTGCGTGGTTTCCGAGTAGTTGGATGTGATTTTTATCTTTGCTCCTCTGTAAGTGTTTTTCCCCCTCTGGCTTTTCTCATGATTTGTTCCTTGTCTTTGATTTTTGATAGTTTGAAAACAGTATACCTAGGTGAAGTTTTTAGGGGCATTTATCATGTTTGGTGTTCTCCAAGTTTCTTGGATCTATAACTTGGTATCTAACACCAGGTTGAGGGAGTTACCAACTTTGTTTCAAATATTTCTTCTTTTCCTTTTTCTCTTTCTTCTCCTTCTAGTGTTCCCATTATGTGCACTTAAACCTTTTGTAGCTGTCCCAAAGTTCTTGGATATGCTGTTCTGTTTTTTCTCAGTCTTTGTTCTCTGTTTTTCAGTTCTGAAAGTTTCTATTGATACATCCTCAAGCTCATAGTTCCTTCCCTGATCCATGTAGTCTACTAATAAGCTCATCATTCTTCACTTATGTTATACTATATTTTATCTCTAGCATATCTTTTTGGTTATTTCCTAAGAATTCCATGTCTCTGAGTACGTTGCCCATTTGTTTTTGTATCTGTCTACTTTATCCACACTTAGCATAAAAATCATGATTGTTTTCAATTCGTGCTCAGATAATTTCAACATCCCTGCCATGTCTGGTTCTGGTGCTTGCTCTGTCTCTTCAAACTGTGTGTGTTGTCTTTTAGAATTACTTGTAACTTTTTTTTTGATGGCCATAGTGATGTACATGGTAAAAGGAATTGCTATAAATAACTCTTTAGTAATGTGGTGGTAGATGTAAAGAAGAAAGAAAAAAGCATTTTCTGTAGTCCTGTGATTAGATTTCAGTCTATGCCTCTGGACTATGAACTTCCTGTATTTCTCAAGTTTTATTTCCTCCCCTTAGTTGGAACAGGATGTGGCCCAGGCTAGAGTGGCCTGGAGTTGGATATTCCCCTTCTCCAAAATCAGTTAGGCTCTGATACAAATCCCAGCAAGTTAGGCATATTTAACTAGTGTCTCCTGAGGGCAGACCTTATTAAGAAGAATAGAGTGCTCTGAAGTATTTCAAAATGGCTCCTTTTCCCCTTTGCCTACCAGAAGTACAGGGTGATTTCCCCCTGACGTTTACTGTGAGGACCTGGTTGAGCTCCTGGAGATGCAATGGCTCTGGAGTTTAATCCCCACTATGAGGTGTTAAGAGACTGGAAACTGAATCTTTCTGTGGGTGTTTAAAGGTGGGGCCTTTGGGAGGTGATTAGGATTAGATTAGAGTGGAGCTGCCATAATTGTATAGTAGTGGCTTTATAATAAGAGACACTGGTGTTCCCTATCTCTTGCTATGTGGTGCCCTGAGCCACCTCCAGACTTTGCCAGCAAGAAAACCATTATCAGATGTAGCCCCGCGACCTTATACCTCCAGGATTATGAGCCAAAATAAGTCTCTTTTCATTAAAATTTACCCAGTGTGTGGTATTGTTATTAACCACAAAAAACAGACTAACACAGAAGGTAAAACTCACGGTTGCCTGGGTCCCTCCTGTGGTTGATTCCTTTGGTAGTTTTCAACTCTCAGGCTTGCCCCTGCCTGGCCTCAGCAGTTTCTCAATCACTGACCAGGTTTTCCTACCTTAGCAACGGTAAGAGCCTTCTGGGGGGTGGAAAATGGTTGTTTGCCCTGTGACCTCACTTCTAATACAGACCTAAGAAGAATTATTTATTTCTCAGTTTGTTCACTCTTTTTACTTGTTAGGGTAGAGAGGAAACGTCTAGGCTCCTGACATAGAGAACCAGAAACCAGAAGACCCTCACACTGTATTTTCAATGACCTCTTTTTATTGATTTGTGGATGCAGCTTGCTGTCAGTACCATTGGAAAATATCCTACTAGCTCTAGAAAAGCTTGGCCGTAGCTTGCAAGTAAGGGGTTCATTACTTACAGGGATGCTGCACTGCCTCTTGTTCCTACAACTCACAGTGCCTGCTTTATGCAGACAGCAAATGCCACAGTTGTCAGGTACACAGGCCAAGCAGAAACTGGCCAACTGCCCTACTCTGTCCCCAGTGAATCACCTCATGATCACTCCTGGAGCCTCTCCTTGCACCTTCTCACCTTTGAGGACGTAACCTCTACTTTTACACAAGTCTTCTTTACCACGGGTTTTGGATGTTTCCCTCTAGGCTGTTTCTATATAAATGTATCCCTGTTTCTTTCCCTCTTTCAGGACTCTCTTAGTTTCTAAAGCAAACGGATGGCACTCTTTCTTACTTTCTAGTAGATAGGTAGGTTATCAAGATACACCCTTTTTTTCAGCCATGCCAAGAAATTTCGTTTAATAGGAAAGGTAGATGCCATTAAAAACATAATTTAATTTCTCTTCATGGAGAATAACAATTTAGGAAGTTATAGATACTAAGGATCATTATTATGAACATCAAATGTAGAGAGTGGTACACTCTGCTAAAGCTGAGTGTGGTGGCACACACCTGTAACACCAGTGACTCAGGAGACTGAGGCAAGAGGATCACAAGTTCAAGGCTAGCCTGGGCAACTCAGAGAGACCCTGTCTTAAAATAAAAAATAAGAAGGGCTGGGGATATAGCTCAATGGTCAAGTACCCTTGGGTTCAATTCCCAGTGACAAAAATAAAATAAAATGTGAGTTAAAGTAAATGTTAAGGTAGTTCATTTCTCATCTTTGGGTTCTAAAGTGAAGCCCAAAATGAGGACATATGCATAATTCAGTTTCTATAATAGGGAAATTGGCCAGCAGTGGACAAGGCCTGTGGGCCAGCAGCAGAGTCCCACTTCATACAGTCCCTGAACATTCAATGAGTCTCTCTTTTCAGACTTCCCCTTGATTTTGCACCAGTGCTATGCTTCATTGGATTGAGCTCTGCAGAAAAGTTCTTTCTGAAAGTGTAAAAAATAAAAGATGGGTCATAACAGTACAAAAAATCCAAAAGAAAAGCTGGAGAAGAAGTGGTAATATAATATTAAAGAAGGGCTTTGTGTCCAACTGGCCTGTATTTCACTTGCTAGATAATATCAAGGGCAAAAGATGCTGGTCATGAAACAAAATGCTTTAGTTGCATACAGCTTAGAAACCTACATTATTTCATACCTTCATCAAGGGACTATTAAAACTCTAGCCTAAACACTGGCATGTAAAAATTAGGATATGTCATACACTAGTAGTTGTTCCTTATGCACCAGGAATTTAGTCTCGGAACTGTCTACAAGTATGAAGCTGAAATGATGTATCCCATTAACCAATAAAATGCTCACTACACTCTTTGTAAAAAAACGTGCTTTTCCTTCACTGAATCAGGTGAAGAGAAATTTGTTCTGCCTAACTAAAATGATAATATTGTACTTTTCAGAGAAAGCCAAAGGCTTTATGTTCATAAAAGTACAAATGTGACAAAATAAACTACAATGTCGACATTGTCAACACTATAGAATTGTAAATAACTTATGGATCACCAAGATAAATGCTTTGAAACCCAGATGCCTGCTTGTAATTTTCCCTTTAATATCTACTCTATTTACTAGTCCAAATTATACCAATGGGGTGTCCAGTTGGGTTACAGGTTCTTGGCATCCCAAACAAAGAAATGAATGAGACATACAGAAGGAAAAGAGAGTGTAAATTTATTGAAAGTGAAAGTTACACTCCATAAAGTGGAGCAGAATGGGCCAAACTAGAAAGTGGCTCTGTTGTCTAGGCGAGTCTTGTCATATCCCGAGCTGAGCCTCTGACCCCTTTCTGCAGAAACTTGATTGAAAACCTTGCCCTATTTGTTCCCATTGGTTACTTTTTCTCTGAATTAAAATACAGGACCTGTGGTGGAAGCTGCCATGGTGATAAGCCCTCAGTGGCTGGAGTTGTCATGGTAATGGGACCTATCTCAAACGGGGACATGATGACTCATCCGTCTTGTTCTCCAGCCGGCATTTTTCTTGATTTCCCTAAACTCCTACCTCACAAGGACACAGTAAGATTTTCTAAGAACGATAAGGAGCTTACTTGTGATATTGAGGATTTTGAAATAAGAATATACTAATGGTGGAGCTTCTGCCTGTGCACAGAGCACAGACACACACAGATTTTGATTCTTGGCCTCATTTCTATTACAGTGATAATAACCAAGTTTTAACTACCTTGCAAAGATGAAAAACCATTGCATCATCTAAAGTCAGTTTTTAATTTCATTGAGAACCTTAAGTCAAAACTAGAGTGTTAAAGTTGTTGGAACGATATTTACAATTCAGTTATTTTTATAATAGTTCTTAACATTGTTATTTTTTTTTCTTCTTTTTCTTTGCTTTAAGGAACACATACTTTCCCACAGAAAGTTTCTTTTTGGGGGTGCGGGGGGGCGGGTACTAGGGATTGAACTCCGGCACTGGACCATTGAGCCACATCCCCAGCCCCTTTTGTATTTTATTTAGAGACAGGCTCTCACTGAGTTGCTTAGCACCTCACAGTTGCTGAGGCTGGCTTTGAACTTATGATCCTCCAAGCCACTGGGATTACAGGCTGCGCCATGGCACCCAGCCAAAGTTTCATTTTCTAAGTCATTTTCTCTGTCACTCTTTCCATGCAATTATTTTATGGTGGCCAAAACAGCACAAAGCATCACTAAGTAGTTTAAACAACAGAAATTTATTGTCTCACAGTTTTGGAAGCTAGGCGTTAACGATCAAGGCATTGGCAGGATTGGTTCCTTCTGAGGGCTGATGGTGATGAGGGAAGGATCTGTTCCAGGCCTCCCTGCTTGGCTTGTAGACCCCCATTTTCTCCCTGCATCTCTTCATATCTGTGAATACCTTTCTGTCCAAATATCCCCTTTCTCTAAATGAACCACCCATACCAAGGGAAGGAAGGCCCACTCATAAAGACCTCATTTTAACTGGATTACCTCTACTAAGGCCCCCTCTCTCAATAAGGCTGCATTCTGATACCTGGAATTAGGACTTCAACATGTGAACTGGGTGGGAAGGGAGACCATTCACCCATAAAAAGATGCTATAATGGATTTTTTTAAAGGAAGTGAAGCATAATAATAATAATAATAAAAAGTATTTAGTCTTTGTCCTGGTTCCCAACCCACAGTTCATAAACCCCTTGTAATCTCTTGACTGATGAGATTATCTCTTGTATGCTGATGAGAAAACTGGTGGCTGGGGGCCCTTAGATAGCTTCAGGACAGGGGCTGGTTGATTTAGAAAAGAAAAAAAAAGACATCTTTAAAGGGTTGGAACTTTTTGAGGGACATACAAAAGGGCTTAGGCAACTGGAAAGATGGTAACACCCCTAGACAGTAACATTTTGATCCTACCCCATCCCCAGTCTCTGGGGAATGGACAGGGGTTGCAGATCTTTGTGAGTCATCAATGGCTGGTGATTTAATCAACCCTGCCCACATAACGGGGGCCTTTTAAAACTCCTGAAAAACTAAGTTTGGAGAGCTTCTAGGTGGATGAAGGAATGGAGGTACTAGGAGGGTAGTGTCCCCCTACACATCTTTTCCATTTGCCCTTTCCTGGTTTGTATCCACCATAATAAACTGGTAATAAAATACTTTAGTGCTTTCCTGAGGCATTCTTGACAATTATCAAACCTAAAGGCTAGAGACCATGGGAAGTCCCAAGTTTTCACTGAGCAGAAATGTGAGTCACCTGGGCATCCTGTTTGTGGCTGACATTTGAGGTGGGGGTAAGATAGGATTTTGAGAATACAGAAAAGGAAAGAAAAAAGAAGCAAATAGAAAAGGAAAGATAAAGTTTCAAAAGAGCCCAGGAGACCTTGGAATGCAGAAACACCCCTTAATGTTTGAAGTGCAAAACGAGCATTTGTGAGCAACCCAGTTGAAGTCTTTACTCCCAACCTCATCCACACCCTTGACCTATACACTTTCCTGCAAAAAGCAATATGAGGGCAATGCACAGGTAGCAGAAAAACTGGCACAAAATCATGGTCCTCCACCCTGGCTTCTCCTCTAGTCCAGCCCCTAACTACTGCCCCTCTATAATTATTAATACCCCACACCAAGAGGTTGCTATCTCTTACTCTGGCCAGTATTCTCTTGAATGTGTATCTTCTTTCCTAATAAATATGTCTGTGTCTCTGAATAGAGTGTGCTAAAATTTTTTTCCATCGCATATGTCAAGGACCCCATTTGTCCTGAGTCAAGTTCCCCCTCTTCTGAAACTCCTCCAGTGACAGAGACAGTCTTGTGGGACTGAGCCTTTAATTGTAGGATCTGATGCTAACTCCAAGTAGATAGTATCAGAATTTAACTCAACATCCAGTTAATTGGAGAATCGGAAAAGTGGCTGATATTGGAAAAAACAACATACATTTACTGTCAGGAGGAAAACATCCTCAGAATGAGAAGGAAGGAAAAGCTTCACTGGCAAACAGGAGGGTCTCATGGTATTGAGTTCAGAGACTCCTTGGAGTTTTCTGAATCCTCCCTCCTGTCCTTATTCCAGCTTTCAAAGTCTTGATTTTTTCCTGATTCTGTGTCCTTTTAGTTATATGACTTGGGGACAAACTGATAAGAATGAGTCAGCAACCCTGAAGATAAAAGTTTGATTTTTAGTTTATAGCCACTTTAGCCTTAGGATTTATTTGTTTAGTCTTTTTTTTTTTAAATCTTTTTTTTTTTAAACCTTTAATTTTATTTAGGTGGTGCTGAGGATCGAACCCAGGGCCTCTCATATGTGAGGAGCACTCTACCGCTGAGCCCATAGCCCCAGACCCATGTTTGTTTAGTCTTGTTTCTGTTTGTTTTTAGAAATCACAGAAGAAACGATATACAGTTGAAGACCCTAACAACACATCACATAAACTTAATCAAAAGGATGAGAAAGGATTGAAAATGATGAAGACAATCCTTATTAAGGAAGGATTTACCTTTTTTTAGAATATTTATTTGCTTTTTAGTTGAACACAATGCATTTATTTTTACGTGGTGCTGAGGATCAAACTCGGGTCGTGCACGTGCTAGGCGAGCACTCTACCGCTGAGCCACAACCCCAGTCCCTGATTTATCATTTTAAAAGAAAATTAAAAGAATCCATAGACAAAAGTTAGGTATGGAAATAAAAGAGTTTCACAAGATGGATAGAGATAAGGTTGTTATACAAAGGTCAACTGTACTTCTTTATATCAGGTGAGAATCCAGACTTGGACTCAGGTACACCACGCATGTGGTTTATGATAAAGGTGGCATCTCAAATTGTGGGGAAAAGATTATTCAATAAACATTCTGGGACAAAATGTTAGCCACTTGGAAAAAAAATATACAAATGCAGCTTACATAAATTGTTTTCAGAAATACAGTAATTAAGATTTAAAAAGATATAAAATATAGAAGTAGTATAAAAAATTGAATATTTACAGAGTTGGAGTGGGAGGAACCTTTGGGGATTTGACCACTTGATAATTTAAAACTTCCTTATGGTACAACAAACAAAAACCCTCCACAAATTTCAAAGATAAAAGACAATCAGGGAGATGGTATATTACAGAATGTGATGTGCTTTTACTGTCATTGAGGCCTATTTGAATGCCAGCTCTTCAACTAACTGAATTTAAGCAAATTCTTCAATCTCTCTGAACCACAGTTTTCCTTCTAAGAAAAACAAAAATATCTACATTCTATAAGATTGATATGAGGATTAAGTGGGACATGGTATGTGCAATATTTGGTACAGAGCCTAGCATGTAGTCCACATTCAATAAATGCAGGGGAAAAGATCTATAATGTTTGGTAAAAACACTTATAATAACTAACAAAAAAATACATGTTTTAGAAATAGGGCAAAGTATATGAATAGTCAGTTTGAATAAATAGAAATAACAGTGATTAGTAATCATATGAAAAACTGTATAATCTGTTCATTAAAATAAAAAATAAAAAAAGACATATCTGCAGCTCTTTGTGTAGATTGTATTTGCTGGATCTTGGCTATATCAAGAGGCCACCTCCAGGTTTTAGCCTTGAACGTGTAGGTATGTGTGAGTACACCCCACAATGTTCAACAATGAAATTGCCTAACAAGGAATTCTCAGACGGTATCTCCTTCATTAACTGACAAATGATTTCATAGGATTTTACCTATTAAACTGGCAAAGATTTTTAAAAAATTGATAATACCCAAGTTAGTAAGAATACAGTAAAAGATTCACTCTCTTACATTTTACTGAGGGCGTAAGTTGCTATATTTTAAGGTAATTTGTTGCTATGTATTAAAATGTAAATGTTCACAATTTTTTGTCCACACAGTTTCATGTCTAGATATTCATCCCACTGAAATACTTTTTCAAGGAACCAAAAGATATATACACTATCTGTAAGGATTGCTAACATAGCAAATCAAAATTACAAATAATGAAGTAAATCTTTAAGTACTATCATGGAAATTCAAGTTATACACAAAGACAAGTTGTATGTGTATATAGTGTGATCCCCTTTTGGGCAAAAAAAAGTAATTATAAATATATGTTCATAGAAACCTACCTATCTTTAGAGGTTAAGATTATTTTTTCAATTTTAGTGTTATTTTTGTTTAATCTTAAACATCTATAAATGGTAATTGTATATTAATAATAATAATACTTGAAATATGTGAAGAAAGGGGAGGATACCAAAATAAAAGGTGGTCTCTTAGGAAGAAATGAGCATCTCAAGCAAAATGAAAGCCAATACCATCCTATAAAAATCATTACTGAGCCAGGCGCGGTGGCGCACACCTGTAATCCCAGCACTTTGGGAGGCTGAGGCAGGAGGATCGCGAGTTCAAAGCCAGCCTCAGCAATGGCGAGGCACTTAGCAACTCAGTGAGACCCTGTCTCTAATAAAATACAAAACAGGGCTGGGGATGTGCCCCTGAGTTCAATCCCCAGTACCAAAAAAAAAAAATCATTACTGAGGGGCTGAGGTTGTGGCTCAGTGGTAGCGCACTTGCCTGGCATGTGTGAGGCACTGGGTTTGATTCTCAGCACCACCTATAAATAAATAAAATAAGGGTCTATCAACAACTAAAAAAAAAAAATTAAAACAAAAAAGTTAAAAATCATTATTAGACAAGTTAATATGCAAATTAGATTATCATATACTCATTGAGAAAAGTGGCACATTCAGCTCTCTATAACATCAGGTTTTGCATCTGCAGATTCAATCAACTACAGATCAAAATATGTAGTTAGGACCACAAGTTTGGGCCAGCCTGGACAACTTATGGAGGTCATCTCAAAATAAAATTTAAAGAGGGATGGGGATGTAGCTTAGTGGTAAACTCCCCTGGCTCCAATCCCCATACTACTACTACTACTACTACTACTAATAATAATAATAATAAAAAGTAGTTAGGTCCACTATGGTTATGTCTGTACTGAACGTGTACAGATTTCCTTTTCTGGTCATTATTCCTTAAGCAATACAGCATAATAACTATTCACATAGCATTTATATTGTCTTAGGTATTATAAGTAATCTAGAGATGATTTAAAGTATAGGAGTTATATAAAGTACATAGGTTCTATGCCAATACTATGGCATTTTATATAAGGGACTTGAGTATCCATGAATTTTGGTATTCTTAAAGGTCCTGGAGCCAATCCCTTGTGAAAAAAGAGGGATGATTGTATAAATTAACTACTATAATAACTTTAAAAACTGCACTACACTGTCATATATAGAGAGAATAAATAAAAATACTGCATTGCTTTTTCATAATTTAAACTTTCCATTAATCCTCAGGAGGTCTCTCTCTTACTCCCCTGTTTTACCTGAAATTAACTCATGAGTATAAATTCAAACATGTCTGTGCAAATGCTTTGTAATGCTTATGGAAGAAAAGTATATACTAGATCATGCATATCTTTCAAGTAGGTGAGTGTGCAGCAGTAATAAGCATACAAGCTATTTCAAGGAAAAGTGAGTTTTACTGCGCCGTGACAGTAAAAGCACATATGTTTATTTTAATAGTCCAACAAGAAGCTTTATATTTTAAATACTAAAGCATCAAAACACTTTTTTTAAAAAAATACTATTTTTAAACCCAGTAGATTTTCTGAATGCAGTATTCTTCACACGTTTACTATCACTGCCTGAAGCTGCAATTTAGTTTTGCTCCCCAAACAATCTCTCCCTTTATATACTATACCTCTAAATTCATCCTTCATTGAGTTTAGGCCATTTACATAACATAGGCCATTCCCTGTTTAATTTGCCAATCCACATCTTTTATTCCTAATGTTAAAAAATGCCTCATTTCAAAAAAGCAACGAAGGGGATAAATGCATGGAAATGGAACTTCCCCACAGTTTGGTAAGTAGGCAGATACAAAAGACATCTGTGTAGTAGTGATCCAGGAATCAGATTACTCTTCTTGTCCTTGTTTTTTCAAGGATGGTAGAAGGAAACAGTGTAACCATGGAAATGTTCCTTCCAAAAACACAAACCTTAAACAAAAACCCAAAGCCTATACACAGGAAAGCAGGAGCTCCAGCCTTCCAGCAGATTCTAACAGAGAACTGGGCATTACCAGGACAGAGTATCCAGAACAGAAAGAAAAGAGCTACAGAGACACAGCCTTTTGTCTTACTCCAGGCAAGATTCTTTTATTTTGTAAACTAAAACATTTGTCAGCAACTGCAGAATTAACTATGTGTTTAAAATTTTCTTGAGGACATTCAGTAGCTAGAATCAGTCACTTTCTGTAGATGTGTAGATATGGTGTGGCCTTTAGATCCTAATTAAAGCTGGATGTTCCTTATCTACTGGTTGAAATAGGGGTTGTCCTGTGGCAGGCATGGATCATTCTTGCAATAAACTTAACTGGAAACAACTAAAATTTGAACATAGTCACATGAAAACAACAAACAGTCAAACAGGCTGAAGTAGAGACTAACAACAAGGAAATTAAACAAATATTTATCATATGTCAAGTACTGGGCAAACAGCTACCAAACAAAATAGACAGGATCACAGATCTTATGTAAGTTATATCTAAGTTGGTGACCAACTATTAAAGTGAAAGGGACAATCGTACACTGCATGGCCTTAAGTAGTGAGAAGGAAATAAAAGGGCATGAGATGAGGTTGATTTGTGAGTTAGAGGTGGGAGGCTACTTGAGACTGAAAGGTCCCAGAAAATGTTTCCTTTGAGCTAAAGCTTGAATGTCAGGAAAAGTGAACCATCACAGATGGAGAGGGAGAGAGTTCTAGGCAGAGGAACAACAAATGCAATGGTTTTCAGACAAAAAGAAGCTCAGAGAACTTCAATAAAAGAAAAGATTTTATAGACTCTTATAGGATTATGGTAATTCTCTTTTCCTCCCCACCCTGCCTACTAGGGCTTGAACCCAGGGGCAGCTACATCCCCAGCCCTTTCTATTTTGAGACGGGGTCTTACTAACTTGCGTAGGGCCTCACTAAATTGCCCAGACTGACTTCAGACTTGCAATCCTTCTGATTCAGCTTCCCAAATCACTGGTATTATAGGCACGCTCCATCACACCTGGCAGAACCATGGAGTTTTAAACCAAGAAAGATCCTAAGAAGTTCATGGTCTCTGTGTTGAGGTTGGGCAGGTTCAGGCATGCTTGAAAGGAACTTATCCTACCCTCTGCTGGGTGTGTTAAAATTCAAGAATCTGCTGTTTACTGCCAACATAAAATATTTCTTTAGGTTCCCAAAGAAAGAATAAAATCAAATTCTTTGTTTTTCTATGTTTATCAAAAGTTTAGTCTCAAAACATACATTCATGGAGCATTGCTCAGAAAATGTGAAGTCTATCTGCTCATCTGATGTGTAATCCATCCTTGGATCACACCATGCATCCAAAGGGTAACACATCAGCATAATAGAACATTGGAGCCAGACACAGTGGCACATGCCTATAATCCCAGCAGCTCAGGAGGCTGAGGCAAGAGGATCACAAGTTTGAGGCCAGCCTCAGCAATTTAGTAAAGCCCTAAGCAACTTAGCAGTACTCTATCTCAAAAAAATAAAGATAAAATAAAAAGGACTGGGTATATGGCTCAGTGTTTAAGCACCCAGGTTCAATCCCTGGTACCAAACAAACAAAAAAAAAAAAAAAAAAAAAAAAAAAGAAGAAGAAGGAGGAGGAGGAGGAGGAGGAGAAAAACCCATAAGATATTGGTTCTGCATAGATTTTTCATGTTAAAAAAAATAACAAAAACAGCTTCATACTATTTACTAAAGGCTTGTTATGAAGTATCCACAATATTTCATGGCATCATTTTATAAATATCTGAAGAATTTTCCCCAGACCTAACACCTGAGAAAGTTGTACTTCTCCTAAGCAACTGCTTTGTGTCCTGTACGTCTTGCAAATAACCATGGTTTTTTTCCTTTTACTTCTAGGAAACTCTAAAACATTTTAGAGCCTAACTTACAATGTGCATTTTTTTTAAAATTTGTTTTTTAGTTCTAGGTGGACACAATACCCTTATTTTTTTATATGTGGTGCTGAGGATCAAACCCAGGGCCTCACACATGCTAGACAAGGGCTCTACCACTGAACCACAACCCTAGCCCACAATGTACATTTTGTGTATTACCTTAATCGGTAACTCTGATAATAGCACATTGATTCAGAGCATGAAAACCAGAGCTGTGACATTTACTAACAATGTGACCTTGGGCAAGTCACCTAACTTCAGTTTTCTTAATTATGAAATGGAAATGTAAAACCTATCTCATAGAATTGTTTTGAGAACTAAATGAGTAAATACATATAAGCACATTCAACAGTGCCTAGCATACAATAACTATTATGAATCAGATTATTTTTGCTATGAAAAAATTGATAACCAACCACATGATCTTCTCTTTCCAATAAAAACAAGGTAATTACACATACAAATAAAACGAAGTTGCTCGGGGAAAGTGCAGAAAACAGAGAGTTAATTTCTTCCTTCTTTTCCTTTCCTTCTCTCTCTCTCTCACCTAGCATAAAATGTACGCACAAATGAAAGCAACAGAGCTACAAAAAGCACAAAAATGAGCAGAGGAAAAGAATCTGCTTTTTTTTTATTAATTTTATTAATTCACTCCAGTCAGAATGGCAGCTATTAAGAACTCAAACAACAATAAATGTTGGAGAGGATGTGGGGAAAAAGGCACACTCATACATTGCTGGTGGGACTGCAAAATGGTGCAGCCAACCTGTAAAGCTGTATGGAGATTCCTTGGAAAACTGGGAATGGAACCACCTTATGACCCAGCTATTCCACTCCTCAGTCTATACCCAGAGGACTTAAAAATAGGGACACAGCCATATCAATGTTTACAGCAGCACAATTCACAATAGCTAAACTGTGAAACCAACCTAGATGTCCTTCAATAGATGAATGGATAAAGAAAATGTGGTATATATACACAATGGAATATTACTCAGCAATAAAAGAGAATAAAATAATGGCATTCGCAGGTAAATGGATTAAGTTAGAGAATATAATGCTAAGTGAAGTTAGCCAATCCCAAAAATCCAAATGCTGAATGTTTTCACTGATATAAGGAGACTGATTCACAGTGGGTTTGGGATGGGGAGCATAGGAAGATTAGAGGAACAGTAGAAAGGCCAATGGGGAAGGAGGGGAAGGGAGAGGGCAAAAGGGTAAAACAAAAACAAAAGATGGTAGAATGAGATGTAGATGTCATTACCCTAAGTGCATGGATGAAGACATGAATGGTGTGAATATATTTTGTATACAACCAGAGATATGTAAAAATGTGCTCTATAAGTGTAATATGAATTGTAATGCATTCTGCTGTCATATATAACAACTTAGAATAAAATAAAAAAGAAATATTAAAAAATAAATAAATGAAATATAAAGGGCTGGGGATGTAGCTCAGTGGTAGAGTACATGTGTGAGTATTTAACTCCAGTGCCAAAAAAGAGAGAGAAAAAAAGGAAATAACCATTCAGAACTGAAGAAGTATCAAAGAACTTGGAAGAGTTGATGATTTTTTCCCCTTGGAAAGCTTGAAGTGGCACAGAAAAAATATACTGGATGTAGTTTCCTTCTTTTCTTTCTCTTTCCTGAGTATGGATTCCTTTTAAAGCAGTGAAAACTATCTAATAAAAAATTATGCCTCCATATTTCATATCATTAGCCAAATCTAAATGGAATTTGAGACAAAGAAGCTTGAAATTTTCTGAAAAGTTCAATCATACTCAATGTGCAATTGAACACATTGCTGGAGACTTTGAGTCATGTGTGACCACCAGTTTACTTTTGAATTTTAATGATTTTTATACAGGTTGACAAAAAACAGCAACTGCTGGATACTTACAGATCTTTGTCAAAAATTAATGAACAAGTTATGACAAAGAGTTATTAATCAGGAAGCTTCTTTAAAGTTTTGAATTATAACGAATGCTTAAATATTACCATAAAATTTAAATGAACTATATCCCCTTCATTTTATTGTTAAGACAATTTATAGTTCTGATGGCTTTAAGACGTACTTCAGTTGATTTTAGATAAAAGGCCTGAGAACATACATTCACGAACAAAAGGAATGAAAAGAGAAGGGTTTCCAAGGGACACAAAGACTGCACCCTGGTAGACACCCAAAGCATGCTGCTATAGTTTGAATATGTTCCCCAAAACCATGGGGTGGAAGTTTGTTCCAATGAAACAGCATCGGGGATGGGCCTAATGGGAGGTGTTTCAGTCATGAAAGCTGCACTCTTATGCATGGATTAATGCTGATTATAAAAGGGAATCAGACTGCAAATTCGATCCTCTCCTTTTGTTCCTCTTCTACTTCAAGCCTTCTTGCTGAGTCTCATCCCAACACAGCAAGATAGCAATAACCAGATGCAGCCCCTTGACCTCAGACTTCCCAGCCTCTAGAATTTATAAAAACCACAAGCAAACTTCTGGTCTTTATAAATTGCCCAGTCTGTGGTATTCTGTTGGAGCAGCACAAAACAGACATGCTTAGATTCCCCCTTCAAAAGACTTGCTTCCCAGCTGCAGGGAGAGAGTTCGGTTCTCAGAAACTTTGGTATGTACTTCACCTGCAGAAAACTACCTGGCTCAGGGCAGCCCACATCAGGTAACTAGGCAAGGAGTGGGTGTGAAGACCAATATGAACCCCAGAGAAATACTCCTGGGCTGGCATCACAGCTTCACTTCTCACACCCCCTTCTTCATTCCTCCTTTGAAAAATAATGATATTGAAAACAAATCTTGTATTCCAAACTCAATGTCTGCTTTTGGAAAACCTAACCTGTGTCAATGATCCACCTTTTACTGTTAAGTAAGAAATATAAGTTCTCAAAGAGCATGTGTTGGATAGTATAGTACCATTTAAATAAAAAAATGAACTTTGACATGTACATAGGAAAAAGTATTGGAAACTTATACAATAAATTTAACTGTAGTCATCACTGGAAGAGTGGAATCACAGGGGACTTTTTGCTTCTATTTTACACCTTTATAAAAGATCACATACATGTGAGATGTAGACATAGACAAGCTGGGCTTCAACATCCAGTCATTTCTGTGTACCACTTCAGGTACATTTTTAAAAGATACAAATGCAACAAACAAAAACTAATAATCTCAGATTAAAATTTTATTTCTTAAAATACAGGCATATCGTAATGGAAGAATAGGGAAAAAAAATCAAGCTAAGTTAAATATTTATCTCTTATTTGAGTGTTGAAGAAAATTAGATACTGATTAATTCCCACTAATGATAGAAAGGCATATTTCAAATTTAAGCACAAGAGATAAAAGAATCATTATCAATAATATTACAGACAAAGGGGGAAAAGAATCAAGAAAACTTAAGTGAAAAGTAAAAAACACCAGAAGGAGAAACATATCATTTAGATAATAAGAGTGACCAAATTAAGATTTGCCATTTGAGATAGCAATTTTTTTTTTTTTTTTTTTTTTTTTTTTTTTTGGTACCAGGGATTGAACTTAGGACACTTGACCAATGACCTATATTTTGTATTTTAATTAAAGACAGGGTGTCACTGAGTTGCTTAACGCCTTGCTTTTTGTTGAAGCTGGTTTTGAACTCAACAGCCAGCCTCCTGCCTCAGCCTCCGAAGCCACTGGGAGAGAGTAAAATTTTAATGCAGTGTTCACAAGCATTTAATTGGCATTAAAATTATGAAAAATGATAACTGCTCATTACATAATTGTGAAAAAATGATAATTGGTCATTACATAAATATGTGCTAATAAATTAAAACCATAAAAGTCACCCAGAGTAATGACCTATACTTTCCTTTACCAGGGTTTTCTTTAGTAGTGCATATCCAAAACTGGCAAGCTATCAGATTAGTTTTTTTTTCTAGTTCCATCTTTTAACTGTTCTTACTTTTTAGAACATAGGAATTCTGCAGCACAAGGTGGCACACACCTAGTAATCCCAGCGACTCAGGAAGCTAAGGCATGTATCTAGGTAAGGAAGACAGAAGTCAGTTAAGCGGGAAGAGAAGATCACAAGTTCAAGGCCAGCCTGGACAACTTAGAGAAACCCCTCTCGAAATAAAAAATAAAAAGGGCTTAGTGGTAGAGTATACCTGGTTCCAGTCCCCAGTAGCATGCATGCATACACAACCATAGAAATTCTATTTAGTTTATTAAATCTATGAGAAATAGGCATTGTTATTCTCCCCAAATAACACCCCTTTTTTAACAGATGAGGAAACTGAGGTTTGGAAAGATCAAGTAGTCTTTCCAGGTCAAAAACTAGTAAGCCATTAAGCCATTTTCTTCATGGTTTCAAACTCTGACAATTGACCCTGGGCCAACACTTAACAACTAGGCCATCACTAATTCCTCAGTCCTTGTGAGATAGTCTACTATGCAGTACAAAGGAAAAAAAAAAAAGATTTTAGACCATATAAGACAACTTAGAAACAAAGTAAAACTGTTTTCCCTTACACCTGGAAGATTACACTGTGAGCCAATCTCTTCCATGAGATTTCATAAGAACTAATTAGGCTGGTCCTTTGCTGCCCTCTTATGGAAGATATACACATATACACAAAAATCCCCAGCCAATAACTAGACTGCCATAACTGAATTATTTCAGGCATATCTAGCTTTACGTGATAGATGAGTTTCTAGAACAATGCAACTAGTACATAAGCAGTACACAATGGACAAAAGCACAACAAACTGAAAACTTTACCCACCAAATCTCTGGTATGTATTAAGCTTGATTTTTTTAAAGAATCCTGTGCTTATTTATTAAGTTAAATAACTAATCACCTTCCAGTTTAATCTTTGTGGTATACAGATTTCAATATATTACATTTATTTAAATTATAAAATTGCATCATGTAGGCTATTCACTCTCAATAAGGGTATGAGTTGAAAAGTATCATCATCAAAAATTTTCAGTTTAATCATCTGTTTCAAGCATTCTTGCCTCTTTTAAAGCTGACATCTAACAAATAATCACAAAGTGAATGGTCCAAGTTCCTTGTAATTTCTGCTTTTTTATTTCCTCCTTGTTGGCTGTACCCATAATCTCTGTCAGGAGAGACTTGGTAACTTGAACTCTGCAGTAGATAGGGCCTGATCAATTCTCAACAAAATCTGTGAAGAACATCATTGCTGAAGGTTTTAATATTATCTACCTACGTATTTCAGTTTTGACAAGGCTGTTAATAATTAAACATTAAAGCCCACAATCTTATGAACTCAAAACAGTGAATAATTTTTATAGCTAAATAGTAACAGGAATTGTTTCACTAACTCACAGATGAGTGACCTTCCATGGATGATCTTATACAAGGAAACTCCTTCAGACTCTCTGCTGGAATGGAATTTTTAGATCCTTGGAATTGGACTTCACCTAGCTCTCTTTACCAGAACTAGGAAAAGCTATGGACATCATGTGCTCTATGTCACTCCCAAATATTGGGGAGATACCACAAGTATCTCTTCTACATATTGGGAATAACTTAAAAACAAAAACAACAAGATTACTGGTACATTGCCCAGAAACATTTCCTGAACTCCCCCAGTAGCTCTATCACAACAACCCATGACTAATTTAGTTCTTCAAGGGCTTTGCTATTTATGTTTTTCTTCCTTTTTTTCAATATCATGCTAGTTCAAGCATTCTTCTTACATTTATTCATCAAATTCATCAAATGTCGAAATCAGGAGTAAGTACCGACTATTATGTGCAAGCAGTGTGTTAGGACCTAAGTCCAGAATCATAAAACAAAAGAGACGTGGTCTAATCTCACATAGCTTAGAGTCTGGTAAGAGAAAACAGACACCAAATGAACATGCCAATAAATATTCTGACAGTCTGACAAGGTTTTATTAGGGAAAATAACACGTTGCTTTAAAAAGAAGGTATATGTTTTGTATACAACCAGAGATATGTAAAAGTGTGCTCTATAAGTATAATATGAAATGTAATGCATTCTGCTGTCATTTCTAACAACTTAGAATAAAAAATTTAAAAAAAGGTATAAGAGAGACAAGTCTTAATTTATATTAGGACCAGAATAATAAATTTTAGTAATCAAGGTGAAGAGTGAGAAAAGAGAAATCCAGGCATCAGAAACAGCAAAAAACCCTTAAGCCTTAAGGTAGGAAAAAGTATAGCATTCTTTAGGATTAACATGAGGACTGTGTGGCTCAAAGATGAAACTTTAAATCAAGACCTTACAGGCCATGTTAAGAAGTTTGACTTTATTTGAAGTGCTCAGCACCATTAAGTGGTTGTAAGCAGGGAAGTGACATGATCTAATTGTTTCAAAAGCTTACTCCAGTTTTTGGGTGGAGAAAAGTTCTTGGAGCATGACAAAGACAGAAGCAGAGAGATCATAAAAGAGGCAACTACAGGAGTTCCAACAAGGTGGAGGCTTGGATTAAGGTGGTAACAACAGAGTTGGGGGGAGAAAAGATAAATTTAACATAGTAGAAAGTTTAACATAACAGAGCTTGATAATCAACTAGATGTAGACTGGCTTGCACAATTGATAAAGGTGGCACATATCCAGGTAAGGAAGACAGAAGGAGCCAGTTTAGAGGGGAGAGGGAATAAGAATTTAGTTTTGAACCTGTTTTTTTTTGTTTTTGTTTTTGTTTTTTTGTGGCACCGGGGATTGAACTCAGGGGCACTCGACCACTGGGTCACATCCCCAGACCTTTTTTGTATTTTATTTAGAGACAGGGTCTCACTGAGTTGCTAAGTGCCTCGCCATTGCTGAGGCTGGCTTTGAACTCGCGATCCTCCTGCCTCAGCCTCCCAAAGTGCTGGGATTACAGGCGTGCGCCACCGTGCCCGGCTGAACCTGTTTAATATAAGATTTCTATGAGGTATCTAAGTAAATATGCCAAGTACTCAGCTTATAACTGAAAAAATGATGGAAATGGATGAGATCACTTAAAGAGAATATAAAGTGAGAAAAGGCTCAGCACTAAGGCTTAAGGGGAAAATACAGGAGGAAGAGCCCCAAAGACCAACACAAAGAGAAAATTCAGGAGAGTATTACACTACATAAATTCATATTTAGTAACTGGAGCTGTTTAATGAATGTGTGGATAGGTTAGTCCATTTGACCAGTTTTTCTTTTTCCCCCATATATTTATTGGTGCATTACAATAGTGGGATTCATCGTTACATATTCATACATGCACATGATTTAACAATATAATTTGGTCAGTCTCATTCCCCAGTACTCTTCTTTCCCTTCCCTCCTCCCTTCCCATGGTACCTTTACTTTACTCCACTGGTCTCCCTTGCTTTTCATGAGATTTTCCCCACCCTCACCACAAACACCCACACCTTTCTTTTCCTTTATGCTAACTTCCACATGAGAAGAAAACATGTGACCCTTGACTTTGTTTGGCTTATTTTGCTTAACATAATGCTCTCAAGTTCCATCCTTTCTTGTCTAATTCCTAGGTCTTTGATTCATTTTGAGTTGACTTTTGTGCAAGGGTAAGGGACAGGAATCTTGTCTCATTCTTCTACACACAGATAACCAGTTTTCCCAGCACCATTTGTTAAAAGGCTGCCTTTTCTCCAGTCCGTGGCTTTTTGTTTTGTTTGGTTTTTTGATACTGGGGATTGAATGCAGGAGCACTTGACCACTGCGCTACATCCCCAGCCCTTTTTTTGGTATTTTATTAGAGACAGGGTCTCACTGAGTTGCTAAGTGCCTCGCCATTGCTGAGGCTGGCTTTGAACTCTCGATCCTCCTGCCTCAGCTTCCCAAGTGCTGGGATTACAGGCCTGCGCCACTACACCCAGCTGCATCTATATAATAAATGTTTAGAATCCATGCTTATGTCACTTGAAAAGTCATTAGAGTTTGTGCTTCATGATATATGAAATAGCCAAATCTGAATTAATCTGCTATCTTAAGAACTAGAAAACTGGACAAAACACTGAACTATTTTCAGATGTTGTACAACAGTACAGAATTGTTGGCCGTCAGAAAGAAGAATCAAATGAAGAAAGTCCTATCATTCCACACCTTTTGATCTGAACGCACATAAGACTACAGGAAAGACAGGGGGTTTCAAGTAGATCATAGAGGTCCTACTAACTTGAGATATCAGAGGCTGGTGTTTTGAAAGTCTGAAGCAACTGGGAATCGCAGAGTAGGGTTCTGAGGAGCAGGGAGGTAGACAGAAAAAGAGTTCTAGAATCCTTCAGGGGATCCCTGGACTCTGCTCTACAGTATGATGCGCAGGCATGGTGTGGGGCTACAGGAAGCTGCACAAAGAGGAAGTACACAACTACGAGCTAGATGGTTCCCATTCACATACAACTGGATGTGAGAGGATGAACAAGATGAGGATGACTACATCTGCCCTCCTACTCAACACAGTGCCAGAAATGCAAGCCAGAGAAGTTAGGCAAGGAAAAGAAATAAAAGGCATCCAAATCACACACGAAAAAGTAAATTTGGTTGTTGCCACATGACATGATCTTACATGTAAGAAACCCTAATCCTACCAATATTAGAAATAAATAAACTCATCAAAATTGCAGGATTTAAAATTAAATATACAAAAGTCAGTAGGTTTCTACATACTAACAACAAAGTACCTGAAAAAAAACACTAATTTAAAAAAAGCAATTTATAATAGTGTCAAAAAGAATAAAAACTGGGGGCTGGGATTGTGGCTCAGCGGTAGAGCGCTCACCTAGCACACGCGCGGCCTGGGTTCGATCCTCAGCACCACGTAAAAATAAACGCATTGTGTACAACTAAAGCAAATAAATAAATATTAAAAAAAAAAAAGAATAAAAACTTAGGAATAGTTTTAACTAAGGGTAAAGATCTACCTACTAGGGCTGGGGTTGTGGCTCAGCGGTAGAGCGCTCGCCTCGCAAGTGCGCGGCCCGGGGTCGATCCTCAGCACCACGTAAAAACACATTGTGTACAACGAAAGCAAATAAATAAATATTTAAAAAAAATCTACATACTAAAAATATATAATACATTGATGGAGTTAATTCAAGATAAAAATAAATGGAAATATATCCCATGTTCAGGATGGGAAGAATCGATATTGTCAAAAATGTTTATATTATCCAAAGCAACTGACAGATATAATACAATAAGTTTTTTCACAAAAATAGAAAAAAATTCCTAAAATTCCTGTGCAGCCACAAAAGACCCAGAATAACCCTGAGTAAGAACAACAAAGCCAGAGGCATCACACTTCCTCATTTCAAATTATGTTACAAAGCCATAATAATCAAAACATTGTTACCCACACAAAAACAGACATAGACCAATGCAACAAAAAGCCCAGAAATAAATCCATTTTTATTTCATCAGCTGACCCTCAATAAAGGTGCCAAAAAAAAAAAAAAAAAAAACAATGGAAAAAGGACAGTCTGTTCAATAATTGGTGTTGGGAAAGCACTGTGTTTGATTCCCAGCACCACATATAAATAAGCAAACAAAATAAAGGTCCATCAACAAATAAAATTTTTTAAAAATCACATTATACATCTTATATACAATTTTGTCATTTATATATTAATAAAACTGGGGAAACTCTTGTGATAACTGATATAAATTTGTTAAAAATTACTGATATATACTTAAATTGAATGATTTTAGAAATTATTCCTTGATAAAACTGTATAAAAATGTACACATAAAGAAAAAGCAATTGTAAAACAATATTTATACAATGTTTGGTTAGGCCTAAGACATATAGAAATGTACCACACTTTCTAAATAACAGCCTAAAGGAGATGGGTAGGAGTGAAGCTGTATTAAGTGCAAGAAATTATTCAATATGGTAACTTAAATCCACAAAAACAAGAAAAGAACAGAATCTAAGATTATAAGTAAGGTTAATATAATAAAAACTATAAATATACACTTGTTCTCCTTTGTTCCCTCATTGTCTTTAAAAGACATACAGCAATAATTAAAATAAATGTATTGTTGGGCTTGGAAGATTTATACCACAAAAAGCAGGGAAATAGAATAAAACTACACTGGAGTAAGGTTTCTATATGTCACTGGAATTTAGTATAAATCTGCAGGTAATTCTAACAAGTTAAAATGTATATAAGCCCAAGAGCAACCATTAAGGCAATAACTAGAAAAAAACATTTTAAAAAATCACTGAAGAAATTAAAATGCTACATTAGAAAATATTCGCTGGATGCAAAAGAATAAAAGAGAGATAGAGGAACAACAACAACAAAAGACATAAAAACTTATAGAAAACAAAACTAGGATGGCAGACATAAAACCAACTATATAAATAACAATATTAAATGTGATTGGATCAAACAATTAAGTCAAAAGGCTGAAACTGTCACGACTACCTTTTTTTACAAAAAAAAAAAAAAAAAAGCTAAAATCCAACATGAGGATTTCTAAAGGAGACACACTTTTGAATCAACTGTACAAATCATTACAAAGGAAGCTGAGATGGCTGTACTAGGTTCAGACAAACTAAACTTTGAAATAAAAAATATTATAGAGAAACATAGGAACGTTTTATAATAAAAGGAAGACATGGGGTTGGGGTTATGGCTCAAGCTGTAGAGAGCTCTCCTAACACGTGCGCGGCCCAGGTTCGATCCTCAGCATCCACATAAAAATAAAAGCATTGTGTACAACTAAAGCAAATAAATAAATATATTAAAAAAAACAAGGAAGACATAACATTTATAAGCATATACACACCTAATAACAGAGAATCAAGATACTGTATTTATAGCAAAAAAAAGTAAATGAAAAGACAAATAGATAATAGCTCAGCAACAATAGTTGAAAGACCAAAATTTCAATTAGACATCTAATAGATTCTGCAAAACAAAACATGATTGAAGAACTATTCAGTCTCCTCCCACCTAAAATTTTCTTTTAGTCTATCTCAGTTAAGTACCAATTGCATCTATACAATTGCTCAAGCCAAAAACTAAAGTTGCAGCCAGGCATGGTGGCCTACACCTACCTGTATTCCCAGCAACTTGGGAGGATGAGGCAGAAGGACTGCAAGTTTGAGGCCAGCCTCAGCAATTTAGCCAGGCCCTAAATAACTTCTCAAAATAAAAAATTAAAAGAAACTGAGGATGTAGCTCAGTGATAAAGTGCTCCTGAATTCAATCCCCAGTGATTAAAAAAAAAAAAAAAAAAAAAAAAAGAATAAAAGAAAAACTTTTAAGTTGCTTTCTCTGGCGTCCCACATACAATAATAACCTGTACCTTCAAAATATGCATTAGGTTCAATCCTCAGCACCACATTAAAAAAAAAATCAAATAAAGGTATTGTGATCATCTACTATAAAAATAAAAAAATTCCAAAAAAACAAAATATATAAGCATCAAAACACTTTTTCCCTTTTAAACAATGGTCTAAACAAACATCATTTCTCACTGGAATTACTAAAATACTTTCTAATTGGATTCCTTATTTCCTCCTCTGACCCTTCACAGTCTCTCTCCATAAAACAGCCAAGTGAACACTCTTAATTAAATCACATCCGTCATTCCTTCCTCATTTACTCTGTCCAGCAATTTTTAATGCAATTCAAATTCTACAAGCTCTTTCTAGCTTTCCTACTCTCTTAATCACCCTACTGTCATTACACTGAAGTCTTTGCTGTCCTCAGCCGTAAGCCAAATTTAAAATATAAGCCTACTTTAGAAAATAAATCGCTGATATGCACAGCAGTGAGAAAGGGTAACTCCAAACGTGAATAATAATATGCAATATTGCGAAACTGAAACAATCTGGAAATCTAGTAATAAGGGAAATGGTGTAGATGTAAAAATGTTTACTGAAACCAGAATTACACAAAAATTGACATGCTACTCGTTAAAGCAGACTATCACGTTTTACATTAAAGTAAGAAAATTTAATATTTCATGTGGAAAAAAAGCCAAAACAAGCAAACATGTTAAAGTTGGTTCAATGTGGGTAACGAAGGAAGGGTGGGTTTTTTTCCTTTTGCTTTGTCTGAATTTCATAATTGCACCAGACTTGCTTCAAAACAAACATAAAGCTAAATTACATTTTTATGGACTAAAGAAAAAAATCAGTGTTTTGTAATAAAGGAAAAACAGTCCAGCGTGTCCATGCAAATAGCTCCTAATTTTAGGACTAGGTCTGAACTAGATAGGTTAAGGTATTATCTAAATGGGGATCTACATTCTTCTAATTGACAGCTAGAGACTATACATGGGCCAGTACATTTCTTCAAAGGATTTATGACATTCGTTATTGTTTGTAATCTAGGTTCACAATGAGCCTATCGAGGGTTTATTGAAATTGATGACGGCAACATATTTCAGAAGGTGCAAATTTAATCCCTTTTCACGCGAGGTACACAATTCAAAATTATTTTCAAATTATTTCTGTTACGTGCATCGTTTGGAATAATGCTTAAAAGGAAGCAAGCAAAGATGATACGAGAAAAAATCGAGATGTTCACAAATGCACGCTTGTCCCCAACACCTTATCTCCAGGCCAGTAAACTGCATCGTTTGTCGACGGCGGGGCTCCAAGTGCCGTCGTTTCCAAGGTCTCTGTTAGCAAATATCACACACGGAGTCGGCGGGGTGCAACCGAGCCAGCCAGAGTCCCGGGTCAGGGCTGTTACACCCACCTACTTCTTGGGCCGACCGGCGACTGCGGAAAAACAGCTTCACAGAGACGGTGGCAGGTGCGCCGCTGCCCTGAGGGGTAGAAGAGTGCGGGCCGCGAGCTCTGCGCGCGGGAGAAAACGCAGTGGGTAGGTGGCGGGCAGCGCTGGCAGCAGCGGGAAGAAGCAGGAAGCCCTCCGCCATAGCAGGCGGGCACAGCCAGGACCATTACGAACCTCAGATCCGTCCACGCCTTCCCGAGGACGCGAGCACGCATGCGCCTCCCTAGATCGTCAGACTTCCGGGGGCCTACTTCCGCCGCTGAGCTGTCCAAGCCTCGCTGGGTCGGCTCAGACGGCGCCTTCCGGGGGCTGCATTCAGACATGAAGGTTGCCGAGTCCCAAAGGAGACGCAAGAATACAATGCTGGGCATAAGTTTGTCGCCTTTAAACGTTTGATGAATAAATTAAGTTGTTGTTTGCTTTACTAAAAAAAAAAAAACTTTTCTTAAACTAAAACAGCAACGTAGTTTTGGGGGAGTCCCCGAAATCTTCGTATTTCACTCGCCAAAGTGGTATTACCACTCAAATATAGCTGGTGAGTAACTTTTAAAGAAAGTTTTTGCCAGCATGTTCTTACATGCTTTTTTCTTTCTTTGTGGAAAAAAACTTGGTTTGCGGAAGTCTGGACCTGGCTTCAAAATCAGTCTGGCATCAAATATAAACAACTTGAGCGCTTGTTATTCTCCCCCCACTTGTCCTGTCGTACAATCAGGATGCTTAGTCTAGTCTCCAAATAAAACATTTTAATTCTAAGAAGGTAAACAAAAAGGGGACCTGGGAGATAATTCATGTCATAGTTGAGAAAAGTGAAACCGGCCTATGAGCCCTCCACTAATCAAACAGCAACAAGGAAGAGACAAGTAAAAGTAGAATTTATTCACCCAACTTTGGGCCCATAGCGAACCAGCTCCCGGAACTGCACACGCGAAACCAACATCCCACACCTTTTGTTTCCCTCTCCAGCAAGTTCCGAGAACTGCCCAGTTAGAACATTGACCGTAGATCAAGCCCCGCAAGTCACCGCCCCACACGGCCCCGGAAGTTACGTCACGACGCTCCGTGCTCCGTCCCCGGATGTAGGGTTTTATATCCGGATTCTTAGCGCCGAGTTAAGAGTACCGCTTTCCCCTTCGCGCGTTGCACATGCGCTACGGCTTTTTTTCACCCCCCCTATTTTCACTTCCACTAGCTTCCACCGTCCGGGGAACCGCCGCTACTGCCGCCGAGGAGTCAGGAAGTTCAAGATGGCTGCCGCGGAGACTCAGTTGCTGCGGGAGCAGCCAGAGTAAGTAGTCTGTGTTAGTGGGCTGGAGGCCGGAACCCGGGGAGCCGCGGGATGGGAAACCATGGAGACCTGCACGGACCGGCGGGAAAGTTCAGGCCTAACGGCGAGAGCCAAACTTTGCTTTTCTCCGAGTGAGCCGTTGTGGGGAGGGAGGCGTGGAGGCAGGCTGGCGGCCTTCGAGCTTCGCTTTCCCAGAGGCCGCGGCTGTTGGGGCAGAGGCGGCCGCGGCCTGTCGCGCGTCGTTGCCCCGGGAGGCGAAGGCGCGAGCGGCCTCTACAGGTCCGGTGCGTGTGGCGGCTGCCAAGGCTCTGAGGTCGCGCCTTCCTACTCCTCCCCCGGGGACAGAGCCCAGCTCTCCTCTCTCAGCACTCGGCGGCATGGTGTTGGGGACCCGAGGGGCAGTAGAGTCAGGCGGGGCAGACCTTAAGTCTTTTCTTCCGCGTACAGTTCGCCGGCTCGTCCCTACTACTTCTGTCAGTTTTAGTACCTAAAAGGATCGAGAAAGGAGTGCTAGGGTCACACTCCTTGACCGCCCCAGAACTGGCTGTGGCTAGCCTTAATAACCTTCTCTCTCTACCCCGAACTTTAAAGTATTGCAGCAGCCACCCTGTTTTTGTTTTTCCCCCCTGCCTATTGGCAACTTGCAAACTTGAGGCAAAGTAAGATAGAGGCCTGCTTTTTGTTTGTGGGGTTTGTTTGTGGGGTTTTTTTTGTTTTTTGTTTTTTTTTTTTTTTTGGCCAGATTTTATAGCCCCTCTTTAGGAGAACGAATGAAAGAAGAATGGGAATTGCTAACTGCTTACAAACCGAACTGTACATGTATAGTTAAACTAGTGTAAGAATCCATGCAACCGTGTAAAAACATACTTGTATAAGCAAAGGCTAACCGTTGTTTAACTAAATGCAGTATTTTGTTTTACATGTTTATATTGGGAAAACTCAAAACAAGAACCTGAAAGAGTAGATTTTAAAACAATATTCCTGTAGCAACCTTCTTTTGCATCTGTATTATTTGGTTTGTTTCCAGCCATCTTAGCAAAGAGGTGGATATGCACTCCTAGCAGCTTGCGAAGGGGAAATTTTTGCCACCAAACAATCTGACACTTCATTGCTGTGCATCCAGTTCTCTGGGCTCCTTAGTCATTTGATTTTCTCAGCTATATGGAGAATTGCACCATTTAATTACGGGGATTTGAAACTTGCATTCCCCCCCCCCCCCACACACACACACACAATTTGACTTAGCAGAGAAAAAATAGACTCTTAAAAGTTTTAACTAGACTTACAGCTTCTTGTTGTTTTTTTTAACAAGTGAACTGTGTGGCACAGTTATGCTGTATAGCATTTCGAGGAGTGAGTCAGCTATATTTCATTTATATATTTGAATAATGCTTGATTTTAATAATATATATACATATTTGTTTAGTCCCTTGCACTATAAATAAGCTGAGATAGTCTTGGATTTCCCCTCCCTTCTATACAGAATGCTTTGTGTAAATGAAATAGTCTATATGTGTCCTACTTTCACTAATTTGAAAATAGTTAAAGAAAATAACATTTTGATGTGAAAGCAACTACTATGCTTGGTGATCATGGTGAGTGTTCAGATATAGTGCTTAAACAGTCTTTTAGAGGACACCAAATAGTTTATAGTTACATGAAATCTATTCAAAATGGAACATTTAGAATGAATAAATAAAAAGGAGGGGTTAACTCCTCAAAGATTTTCTAAGTAGTGGCTTTTACATTGTTAGACTCTTTAATTCAATCTTTTTAAACTTATTTGCATTAACCAAAGATAGGTATTCCTCAAAGCATTGAACAAGCTTATTTAATTCATATAAAACCTAAATGAGAGTAGATACTGTTATTTTCCATATGTTACAGATGATAAAACTGGAGCACAGAGTAACTTGCTGTAGGTCACATCGAGCAACAGACTCATTTAAACCCTGGCAATTTGGTTCTAAAGTACTGTTCCTAGTTATTGTATTGTCTGGCCTTCCATTATACACTGTGGCTCCTTTTAAATTTACCTTTAAGGTTTTCAAATCATTTTTACTTCTTGTCAGTGTCCTAGAAAGATCCATAGGGAAGGTGGCAGGTGGTACTGGGGATTAAACACAGGATCTTGGCACCTATTAATGTTCTCCTCCACTGACCTGCACCCCAAGTCAAAAATCGTTTTTTGCCGTGACATTTCTAATTTAATGAAACTTAGATTCCCAAACTTGATTTGCAAGAGGTGTTTGTTTTAAGACTGATCTTTGGGATTACATCAGTATTAATTCTGAAATAGAGGTATTTCAGTTTGTCAGAGAAACAGACTTAATTACTTGTTGTTTTTGTTTTGTTTCTAAAGCAGTGGTCTTCACTTTGTTCACCATTAAAAACATTTTTAAGAAAAATTGTCTAGCTTAAAAATTGTTCCATTTAATGAGTTCTGTGTGTTTCCAAAGCACAAATTGAGTGCTTCCCAGATAATTCATTAACACTATTCTCTAGAAAATACATGTGAAAGGGGAAGTAAAAATAACATTAATGACTGGTAGTTGGTTAAAATTTTATGTTATTTTGAAATTGTTCCACGACTGTTTTTATTGGATAAAGCTTAAATACTGTTAAAACACCAAAATATTGTCTGCACTTCCAATTCATCTTTACTCTCAAATGATGTGATTCAAAGTATGTTACCTAGAACTTAATAGGTTCTCAACAAGTATTTGTTTTATGACAGACCTGTTGTAGACAGGTTGGTATGCACATCCACCTGCTAAGTATTTAAAGTTAAGTTGGAAAATGTAAATACAAAGTATAAATTTTATATTTATGGAATTGACATAGCCTGAACTGTCAATGTAAATGTCCAAGACCATCAGTTTTCTTAACAAGGAACCTTTTCCAAGACCTTGGAAGAAAGTTGTTCATACTGAGCCTAATTCAGCTGCCTTAGCACAAGCTCGTTGTATATAATATGCCATGCCACTGACATGCTGAATTTAGACTACTTTTTTTTGTGGTGCTGGGGAAAAAAATGGAAACCAAGGGATTGTGCATTCTAGGCAAGCAAGCACTTAAACACAGAGTGTAAGTCTTGTTTTCTATGAAATTTGCCTTAAGAGATCAACTGAAGGAGTGACAGTTTGCCATATGCATAGGCCAGTACAAGAGAATGCTAGGATTGATTATTATGTTTAACACAGGTGGCCCTTCAACCTCCTGGAAACTGGAAAATCTCATCTATCACATGGAGAGACATTTCATTATTTCTTGAGATAATAATAATTTCTTGAGAAATAATTTTATTATTTCTTGGTCACTGATAGAAATTGTTCTTTTTATAAAAAAATTAATATTTTAGTTGTAATTGGACGCAATACCTTTATTTTATTTATTTATTTTTAAGTGGTGCTGAGGATCGAACTCCGGGCTGCACGTGTGCTAGGTGAGCACTCTACTGCTGAGCCACAACCCCAGCCCCGGAAATTGTTCTTATTTGGGGGACATCATGATGTAAATCCTGATTACCAGAAGCACTAGGAACTAGATTTTTCCCTTTCTCTCTGGGCAAATTTTTAAGAATTTTGAATTGAAATAAACTAAGACTAAACTAAATTATCTGTAGAAAACATTAGAGAAAAGGTCAAAAAGCAAATTTTTCTTTGGGGAAGGGGTGACTATATAAATCATTTTAGGTATTCTGCATTAAATAGGTGAACATGTATTATGTCTGTGCATTATGAGGTGCTGCTGACATAACTAAGCAAGAGCAAAATCTTGGCTTTCAAGGAGTCTGTTAAAGTAAAAAACAGCTTTAGTTTAGTGAATACAGCTTTTGCAGGTTGTTCTAGAGCACCTGCTGTAGGTTAAATAATCTTCTAGGTCCTAGGGATAGAGCAGTGAACTAAGTAGATTAAAAATTCTGCTCTCATAGTGCTGAAGTTATAAGAAAAGAGTATCCATCAAGAATTAGATTAGGGCCCGGGTGCGGTGGCACATGCCTTTAATCCCAGCACTTTGGGAGGCTGAGGCAGGAGGATCTCGAGTTCAAAGCCAGCCTCAGCAATGGCGAGGCACTTAGTAACTCAGTGAGACCCTGTCTCTAAATAAAATGCAAAAAAGGGCTGGGGATGTGACCCAGTGGTCGAGTGCCCCTGAGTTCAATCCCCAGTACCAAAAAAAAAAGAGAGAGAGAGATTAGGGATGGTAGTGGTTACTTTGGAGAAAATTTAAGCACAGAAAAGGGAGTATTTGTGGGATGGGGATTGCAACCAAAATGGGGTTGGGCAGACTTGCCTGAGAAAGTAACATTTCAGCAGATACCTGGGTAGACAAAAGGAATAGGTCATACTTGTATCTGGGGAAAGCATTGCTGGAGGAGACAACAGCAAGTACATGGACCAAGGCCCCGTGGTGAGAAAATACCTGTTGTTCAAGGAAAGTAGTTTGACAGGATGAGTGCATGAGGGGAGTAGTAGGTGCAAGACATTGGGTGGTAGGGCAGAAGGATAAGGCCTCACAAAGGATTTTAGCTCTTACTGTGAATAAGATAAGCAGCAGTAAGTTATTCGAAGAGTAGCAATATAATCTGACATTTTAAAAGCATTTTCAATCAAATGGTGGAGCTTCTGACTGACAGATTCAGTCTTCTTACTGGGTTGATGTATGTGTGACCTTAGACAAGTCCCTTAAACTTTCTCAAAACTTCAAAGTCACATCCATCATGTGGAGAGACATTTCTTGAATACTTAGCTTGACAACCTTTTATAGTGTGAATGTGTTCAATTGTTGGCAGCAAACTTGATTTATCTGTAATATTATTTTCCCAGTTTTCATAATTGAGGACAATGAGGCATAGAGAAGCAACTTACCTAAGGTTACAACAGTTATGTTAGAGACAGCATTTTTAGCTAGGTAGTTTGACTATAGAATCCATGTTCTTTGATAACTTATAACATTGAAAGTAACCACCTTGTCTGCTCCACAGTAGTTATATGAATGAATGTATGTATCCAGTATCTACTCACTTATATCAGTTTGCTTTTGTAACACTTTGGAGTTCATGTTAGGTAGGGTTGTAAACCTCACAACACCATTTCAGATAGATACTGTTATTTTCTCCATCTTACAAATGAGATACCTAAGGATTGAGAGATCTTAAGCTTACCAGAGCCTCACAATTAGTAAATTGTAGAACCAAGATTTTAACTCAGGCATTTTGGCTTTAGAGACGGCTTAATCTTCTCAACTATCCTTTATCTGGAGGACATTTGGAGAGTATCTAGGTAGTTTGATTTCAAGCTTAATTCTACAATTGTGTTCTTTGGGTACTTAGATTTTATGTGCTTAACATCCATTCTTGATTTCTAAAAAGGTTCTCCATAACTTGAATTAGTCTAATATTTTTCATATATTTCTCCCTATAAGTCAAGGTTTAGGAAAAAAGACATACACCTCATCTTCAGGATTATAGGATGAGAGATTTCTGGGAAAAGAAGATGGATGGCTGTGTATCCTATATCAGGAACAAAGTTGAAATGTCTCTGGATCTTCTACTTACATCTGTGATTCATTTTTCTTCTGTAATAGAGCAGCATTGGTGTTTTGTTGTTATGTGTAGATACTGCACTTTGTTGTTGTGTGTACAAAGATACTGCACTTTCTTTTTCTAGGTCTTTGAGGGGGAAAAAAATGATCCAGATCCTGTATTTTTTCATACTCCATTAGAGAGTTGGCCCAGACTATTAAAACCTGATTTCTCATCATAGGACACAGCTTCCTCTGCACATCTGTCACCACTGTTTGCTTTCCCATACTCCTTGGTACCAGAGATGGAGATTGGCAAAGGATCAAAGTTCTTTGTGATTGATGCCTTGTGGTGGCTATGTGTTCCCCCATTGTCACCTAATAACTTCTCAGTCATATCTCCATTTTCCACACCCTTACCCCCACCCCAGGTTTATTGAAGACTGAGACCTGACTGGAGAACCACACTCTATACCTAACTCCTGCTTAATTTTCAGAAATGTCAGTGCCGTAATAAACAATCCCACCAGCAGCCTAGTCTTGCAGTTCCTGGGCCTCTGTGACTCTTAGAGAGCCTTTAGTTCTATCTCAACCACTCACTCCCAGAATCACTTGTCTCCTGGAATTGATCAACTTGGAGATCTTGACTTCTGTTAGACCACTTTTTTCCACAAGTCTGATGTGTCCTAGTCACGTTGATCTGTTTATAGTTTGCTGTGTATGATTGAGTTTTTGGTAACCTTTCTCGCTGAAATTCTTTCAATTCACTTTTCTTTAGAACTGTGATGCTTAGCCTTTATTTTTTTAATCCACATTTCCTCTCAATTAACAGCTTACCTCTCCCTTCTATGTCCCTGCTTAACAAATCCAAAGAAACCCCTGCTGGTGCTACTGATGTAGGGGAAACTTTAAGAGATGGGCTGATTGGAGGTATTAGATCACTGGGGGAATGCCTTTGAAGGGTTGATTTTTGTCTCTAGCCACTCACTCTGTCCCTCCTGGCAGTCTCAAGGTAAGCTGTTGTACTCTTAAACCCAGTACAACAAAAAAGAAAGGGGTTTCTTTTCTGTGAGCTACAAAACACATCCCTGACCATTCTGAAAATGCGTTTACTGGTCCCCCCAATACCCTTATTCGTGCTTTCATCATTGCAGTTCTTTGTGTCTCATGGTTGTGTCATGTAATTTTGTTTTCCACTGAACTGTAATTTCCTTGAGGGGGGCAGATAATGGTTTCTTATATTTTTGTTTACCTAATACCTGCCTTAATGCCTACTATTAGTGATTTTTTTTTTAAAGTATAAGCTAGCTCAGTAGTGCATACCTGTACTCCCAGGTACTCAGCTGTCTTGAGTTAAAAGGATCACAAGGCCAGAGTGGGCAACTTAGACCCTGCCTAATTTTTTTTTTTTTAATTGAAATAGGGATGTAGCTGGCCACTGGGTTCAATCCCCAGTATCACCACCACGACCACCCCCAAAAAACTTCAAAGATTGATGATTAAGCTCATGAGCTCTTACCTCACAAGGAGGTATTTGTAGTATATGGTACTACTAATGAACTTACTAAAAGTATAGTAATGTGTACTAGTCAGCTTTCCATCACTGTGATAAAATACCTGAGAAAAACAAAGGAAGGACAGTTTTGGTTCATTGGTACAGAATTTTCAGTGTGTGATCACTTGGCCCCTCCCTGTGACTTGTGGTGGAAGATGAGGTAGAGCAAACCTGCTTACCTTGAGGCTGCCAGGAGGGACAGAGAGTGGCTGGGGACAAAATCAACCCTTCAAAGGCATTCCCTCAGTGATCTAATTCCTCCAACTCAGCCTTCCTCCTACTAAAGTTTCCCCTATCTCCCAAGAGCACCAGCAGCTGGGAACCAAGTCTTCAACATGTAAACCTTTGGAGGACATTGCAGATTCAAACTGTAACAGAACATATCATTTGAAGCCTTGACAAAATACCATATCTTCCTAAAAATTGTGTGATGTCCTGAATCCAGTTAAAGTTTTGTTTTGGGTTTTATTTTAGGATGTAGTGGTTTATTATGGAATCACTTTAAAGGGGAAAGTTAAATATAGTGTTCAGTAGGATTGGTGTATAAATTATATTTTATAGAAAAACTTTTAAATTTAGGGTGGACTTCTCAGGGCATAACCCCATCATAAGTTAAGGAGCATCTATAATGCTATTGAACCTGTAGTTAACCTGGAATTACTAATCATCGTGGGCTTGATAAATTTAGAATCAAACTCTTAAACCCAGTACAACTCAAACATGTAAGCACAGAACTTCCCTTAGCTTTGTTTCGTTTTTGCATAGCACCTGTTAATATGAACATAGTTTAAGAAACCAATGTCTCGTTTGAAAATCAGAAAGGTTAAATAATTTGATGCACAAATATGGAGTCAAACCATATAAAATTGCTCAAACTAAACTTTAGTTGATATATAAAATGTTCTTCCATGTATTCAACTTAATGTCACATAGTTGCTTAGTGGCAGCTAAGGTCAAGAGTCCTCACTCCTGGTTAGTTTTCTTTGAAGTTTTAATCCTTGGAGATATTTATACTGCCAACATCAGCAGTGTACATTGATTGTTTATTTTGGGACTAGCTCAATATTGGATCTAGATATTTTTTTCAGGATGTACAAGGGTTGATTTGGTGAGATATGCTCAAAACAAATGACTTGCTAGATTTATTGCAGAGACTTGAAGTTTTCTGAACTTCAAGTGGAGAAGGAGATTTGTCTCCCAATGTCTGTCGGTATTAATGTATTTAATATAAAAGAAGATGGGTCCTCTGTTTTAAGTATGTGTGAGAAGTGCTGGTTTAAAAATAAAGTTACTGGGTGACTTAACTAAATTGGTATTGATGAGATTTTACTATGTTTGGTTTGGATTCCCTTTTTCAGTCAACTGATTATTTTTAATCTACCCTATTATTTGTTTGCTCTAATACTTGATGGGTGCAACCATGAGAAACAAAGAAAAAAATAAAGAGATAAATAAAATGTGTTTTCTGCATTTACAGGCTGGAAGATGCTGATAATTCTGAAAAGAGTATAAATGAAGAAAATGGAGAAGTATCAGAAGACCAATCTCAAAATAAGCACAGTCGTCACAAAAAAAAGAAACATAAACACAGAAGTAAACATAAGAAACATAAACATTCCTCAGAAGAAGACAAGGATAAAAAACATAAACATAAGCATAAACATAAGAAACACAAAAGAAAAGAAGTTATTGATGCTTCTGACAAAGAAGGTATGTCCCCAGCAAAAAGAACTAAACTTGATGATTTAGCTTTGCTTGAAGACTTGGAAAAACAGAGAGCCTTGATTAAAGCTGAACTTGACAATGAGTTAATGGAAGGAAAGGTCCAGTCTGGGATGGGGCTCATTTTACAAGGTTATGAGTCTGGTTCTGAAGAAGAAGGGGAGATTCATGAAAAGGCAAGAAATGGAAATAGATCTAGTACTAGATCTTCAAGTACCAAGGGTAAACTTGAACTTGTGGACAATAAAAATAGTACAAAAAAAAGAAGTAAAAGCAGATCCAAAGAACGGACTAGACATAGGTCAGATAAAAAGAAAAGTAAGGGAAGTATTGAAGTAGTTAAAGAGAAAATAACTAGGAGCAAGTCAAAGGAAAGGAAGAAATCCAAAAGTCCATCCAAGAGAAGTAAGTCTCAAGATCAAGCAAGAAAATCAAAATCCCCTGCCCTTAGAAGGCGATCTCAAGAGAAAATTGGGAAGGCCAGATCTCCTAATGATGAGAAGGTTAAAATTGAAGATAAAAGTAAGACAAAAGATAGGAAAAAATCCCCAATTATAAATGAAAGTAGAAGTCGTGATCGAGGTAAAAAATCCAGATCCCCAGTTGACTTACGAGGTAAATCCAAAGACAGAAGGTCACGGTCCAAAGACAGAAAATCAAAAAGGTCTGAAACTGATAAAGAAAAGAAGCCAATTAAATCTCCCTCTAAAGATGCTTCTTCTGGGAAAGAAAATAGGTCACCCAGTAGAAGACCTGGTCGTAGTCCTAAAAGAAGAAGTTTGTCTCCAAAACAACGTGAAAAATCAAGAAGAAGTAGATCTCCACTTCTAAATGATAGAAGATCTAAGCAGAGCAAATCACCTTCTCGAACTCTGTCTCCGGGTAGAAGAGCCAAGAGCAGATCCTTAGAAAGAAAACGAAGAGAACCTGAAAGAAGACGACTTTCTTCTCCAAGGTAATGCGTTTACAAAACATTAATGCTTTTTACCAATATGCTGTATTTTAAGGGAAAGTAGAACTTGAGGACAATAAAAAATGAGGAAATCGTGAGTTTCACAAAATTAAATGTAGTCTAGTCCTATCATTAACATTTATGGGCCGGGGTTGTAGCTCAGTGGTGGAGCTCTTGCCTCTCAGGTGTGAGGCACTGGGTTCTATCCTCAGCACCACATAAAAATAAAGATATTGTGTCCAACTATATCTAAAAAATATTTTTATAAACCACACATTTATTTTTATTTTATTATTTTTTTTGGTGCTGGGGATTGAACCCAGGGCCTTGTGCATACAAGGCAAGCTCTTTACCAGCTGAGCTATATCCCCAGCCCCAACATTTATGCTTTTGACGGTGAGAATCGGGGTTTTTTTGTTGGTTTGTTTTTCCTTTCAAGTTCTTGGTCTAATTTATTATCTAATTTGCTAGGTCATTTGTTTAAATCCAAGTAATTTAACTGCTGAAACATGAGATTATCTAAAACTCATGTGGTAGGATTGGGGGATTAGATCTAATTTTTAAATCATGTAGAGTCAGAAGCTATGTGATTTACACAGGATTGTAGAACTAAATTTGGGGGTGTGTGTAGGGAGATTCAGACCATTCTTAACTACTTTAGAAACTGGTTTTATTATTGTCTGCTGTATATTCACTAATTGTATAAAAGTACTAGCAAAGCTTTGCTTATTAAGAGAATGTTAGCTTATAAAAATATATTAATTCCTAGCCACTTACTGTATTCATATTAGTATTTTCAATGGGTGTCAGTATAACTTTAGAGTTTAAATCATCACATTCTCAGAAATTTCTAGAGTTGTTTTCAAAGTGCTCTTAGAGATACTTTTTATTTTTTGCTCTTTACTTCTAAGTGGCATATTTTAATGAAATAGCCTTCCTTTAACTTTTTTGTGTTGAGGCACCTATGTTAGTTTTGTTGGTTATTGTATTGAAAGTGTTTCTTAGTTATCCTGATAGTCTTTCCGTTTGAAGAGACAATTCAAGACCAGACCTGTATTTGAAACAAACAAAATTCTTTTAATTACAGAAGTGATATGTGCTAAAGAGAAATCCAAATGATGCAGAAACCTATAAATTCTCTCCATCCCTCTAATAACCACTCCAACAAGTTTGTGCCTTCTAGCCCCTTTTCTATGCAAATATAAGTGTTTTCTTATAAAAATGGAGTAATTATTTACATTAACATAGTATTTTTTTATGAATGCTTCAGTGACATTGCATATAGAATCTTTTTCATTCTTTGTAATGACATGGTATGTATTTCACAGTATATATGTACCAAAGTAATCAGTTTTGTTGAAACTGATGAAAATTTAGATTGTAGCATAAGTAATCGGTTTTGTTGAAACTGATGAAAATTTAGATTGGTTCACATTTTTCATTGTTGTATGCAAAGATGTTCATTGTTTTTATGTGTGAGGTTATAGCAAATGATTCATAGACGTTGACTTGCAAAGTCTCCTGGTGTGTGCATTTACATTTTAGAAAGTTACTGCCAAATTTCCTTCCAAGAAAGTTAAGCCACCTTCTGCTTCCATAACTATATAGACAGTCCTTTTCCCCAAATCCTTATTAACTTAAGATATCATATAATTATGAGTTTGTTACTTTAAAAAAATGGAAAAAGAGAAACATTTTAAATTTGAATGTCTTAGATCAATAGAGGTTAAACATTTTTATTTTTATTGCATTTAAGCAAATAATTCTTCCTGACTGCTACACTCTTATCCCATCATTTACAGGTTGTTGTTTTTGTGTGTGTGTGTGGGGGGGGGGGGTTCCTTTGGTACCAGGGATTGAACTCAGGGGCACTGGGCCACATCCCCAGCCCGTTTTTGTAATTTATTAGAGACAGGGTCTCACTGAGTTGCTAAGTGCCTTGCCATTGCTGAGGCTGGCTTTGAACTCTTGATCCTCCTGCCTCGGCCTCCTAAGTGCTGGGATTACAGGCATGTGCCACCGTGCCTGGCTTCATTTACAGTTTTTAACTGGTCTTTGAAAAGAGTGTGTGAACAGAATGTATATGACAATTTTTTCACAGATGGCCCTACTAAGAATTACTGCAGGTCTGAATCAAAGTCTACTTTGCTTGTTTTGGCTAGATCAAAGATTCTTTTAGGTTCTATCTATATACCATGTCCAAACATGTAAGGCAGGTTGTGTTTTTATGTTTTTATCCAGGGGAAAATATTATAATGTTATTACTTATGGAGACAAACCTGTTTACAAGTTGTCCTGATTGTTTGGGTTGACTAGTCCTATGCAAATCTGAAACAGCATTAAGAAATGTTCAAAACCTAAAAATGAAGTTGTAGAAAGGCTTATAATAACATATCATGTTGAACAGACTAAAACATATGAGAAAGCTTTGTGAGACCGTTGTTGGTAAGTTGATTTTGCATAGGAGAGGCTGAGGTATTTCCTCAATTTTGAGGTTTACCATTGATTGTAAGATACTATTATACTTAACTGCAGAAATGTCAGGCTATAGAAATAAACTTCCAACTGAGGAAATGAAATGATATTACCCATTTGGGAAACTTGTGTTTTAGTTGTTAACTTGAAATTACAATCAGTGGCTTTATGAGTATGAATAGGCTTTAACATTCTTCAAATTTTGAGGCCTAGCAAACAGACTTTTATTGAATGCTTGCATAACACCAAAATGTCATTATGGTCCTCCATTAAATATAAGTTTTGATTTAAAACACATTAATTAGTTTTTACTATCATTAGATGGATGTCTTAAGATATTTTTATATGTAGAACCAATTGTTTTAGGTTGATTTGTTATTCTGTTAACTTGCATTTTCTCCCCTTAAGAACACGACCTCGAGATGATATCCTCAGTAGACGTGAAAGATCAAAAGATGCCAGCCCTATTAATAGGTGGTCTCCAACCCGAAGAAGAACAAGTAGATCTCCCATTAGACGAAGGTCCCGCTCCCCACTTAGACGTAGCAGATCTCCAAGAAGAAGAAGTAGGTCTCCTCGGAGAAGGTAAAATATGATTAATTACATATGTTGTTACTGATTCATTAAACTTTGAATGTTTTGAAGCTCAGTTGTTTAGTTTTCCTATAGAGCATTTTTTTTTAACTGGCAGGATCAGGGGGTGGTAAATAAGTAGCCCAATTTCTTATACTTTTTATAATTGTTATGTATGATAGACTCTTTTGAAGAATCTTTGGCAAAAATCCTTTGTAATTCGCTGTTAGAAAATTGTTTTCTCTAACATACATGTAGTTAATCAAAAAGAATGTTTTTAAATTAGGAAATTATGTTTTTAAATTCATATGTACATTAAACCATAAATGAGCATTCATTTGCCAATATTGTAATATTTTTGATTGAATATGGTTTAAAAAGAAACACCTCCAAGGCTTGTATTACAACCATCTTTACATATCTCTGAAAATTCTTGTATACTATATTCCTAGATGTAGAAACGCATGGTCTATGAGAGTACTTTCAGACAGTGGGGGCTTTTTAATACCACCCTTTCTCATAATTTCTCTTCTACCCAATTTTATTGCATTTTGTGTGCTTCAAGAGTCAGTGTAAGCTTTATCCTGTGTTTGTTGTTCACTGCTGAACAAATAGTGCTGGGAGGAGGGAAAAGAGGACCTTACTTCTAATTCTCGCTGTTGTCTTCTCCACATTGTTCTCTAGGACTGCTTGTACAGTTATCCTTGTATTGCTTCCCTTCTGCCATCCTCTTGGTATTCCCTCTTTATTTCATATGACTCCCATGTGATCTTTTTCTAATCATTCCTGTGTTTTGGTAACCCATCTTCAATAGCTTTGTGAGGAAGTCACATAGAAGGGACATTTTTTTGGAGCCTTTTATCTCTAAAAAGTACCTTAATTATTGCTGATTTAGAAAGGAATAAAATTCTAGGTTGAAATCATTCTTTTGAGAATCTTCAAATCATCATTCTGTTGATTTCTAGTTTTCAATATTACTCTTGAGAGCCCAATTCTGATTCTTGGGCCTGCTTTTTTTCTTTCTTCATCTTTAAATTTATAATAAACATCTTGATTTTGTTTTGTTGTATTGGTTTTATTTTGAGACAAAGTCTCACTAAGTTGCTTTAGGGCCTTGCTAAGTAGCTGAGGCTGGCAGTCCTCCTGCCTCAGTCTCCCAAGCCATTGGGATTACAGGCATGCACCACTGTGCCCTGCTCCCCCTCTCTCTCATCTCTTGCTACTTGTTTACGTTTTCATTTGAAGACTTTCCTCAGACAGCTGCATCAGTCAACTTTTTCTGTTCTTATTTCATAATTAGACACTTAAAAAGCTGAATGGAAGTTTTCTTCAATTGTGATAATGTAGGATTTGTCAACTGGAGGCTGTCACTTCAGAGTATCACTTTAGGAAGAGACTTTTAAGATACCAGTGACTGTAGATCTTTTCTCTGGGCCTAGTAAGTTTCCCAGAATTCTCTGATGTCCTGCATGTAAACCTGGCTACAGCAGAGTTCTGGTCCTTCATGATGTAAACTTTCCCTTAACCTATCTGTTTTTGGTAAAGCACCATCAAGTATCTTACCTCCCAAACTTTAAAACTTTCTTTATTTCTTAGCGGTGGGGATTGAATACAGGCCTTGTATGTACTAGGCAAGTGCTCTACCACCCAGCTATTACCCCAGCCCCAAGAAAATAATCTCCCACCCCTGCTTTGGTACCAAGGATTGAACCCAGGAACACTGTACCAATAAGCTATACCCCCAGCCCTTTTGTTGTTGTTGTTGTTGTTATTTTATTTGTTTGAGACATGGTCTCGCTAAGTTGTTGATAACTGATCTCAAACTTGCAATCTTCCTGCCTCAACCTCCACAGTCACTGGAATTAAAGGCACATGCCACTGTGCCCAGCAAGTATCTTAAGTATTCTGTCACATCATGAAGAGAGTGTTTGGCATTTTCCACGAGGAATATACGAGAGTCTGTTTCTAAAGGCTTTCAACCAGTTATTTTCGACTCTTACTTCATACTCCATCCTTTAGAGTTTATGGAATTCCTGGACCCTCTAGGGTGTTACGCTCAGATTTGTCTCTGTTCTACTTTGTATATTTGAACTCGTGTTCAACTTTATTTGACTTGTTACTCTTCCATTCAGTTTGCACATTTCAAAGCTGGATATGGTGACATATAACCTATAATCCCAGCTACTCAAGAACTTGAAATGGAAGGATCAAGAGTTCCAAGGCCAACCTGGGCAACATAGTGAGACTCTTGTGTCCAAAATAGTAATGGTGATGATAATAATAACTAATTTGCACATTTCATGATTTATCTTGGCATCTCTGCAAGCATGTCTTTACATTATATTGTGTTTATTGAAACATGTAATTTGCATAAAGTAAAAGTCACCCTCTTTCTTGTAAGTTGAGTATTGGCAGGCACATACAGTCACATACCACAGATAGAGAGGGCAGAGAACATCCTCATACCCCTTAGTAGTCAGTCTCTTCCTTCATTGCAGCCCTAGGTTACCAGCTGTGTGTTTTCTGTTCCTATAATTTCAACTTGGTTTTCCTAGAAAACCTGTTTTTATACTTTTCATAATTAATCCTCTAATTAAAAATGAGTATAGTTAATAGAATAAACAGCGTAGAGAATGGGGTTGACTCTTGATAATCATATAATTCAACTGATGAGACCAGAAAGAAACATTTTTACTATATCTGTTGCTGTGGATTCATTAGCTTTCTGTGTACCACACAATCTTGGTACTATAAAAATGCAAAGAAGGGAAGGGGGACAGCCTCTGGTGGCCCTAGCGTGCTGGCACTCACTGCCACGCAGAGAGAAAGCAGGTAAAGTTGGTGGCTGACGGAAATGGCAGGAGCCTGGTCCCCTACTGGTGGCCACAGCGCCACAGGGACCCTCTGATTGGGTAGACGCACACAGCTTCCTGAGAGATCAGAAGCTGCAGGGCCCGAGATGATTGGGCTCCAGGGATGGACTTGCGCCAACAGCCAGCAGCGGGCCACTCGCTGTTAGCTGCCAGGCTGGAAGGGCCATTTCTGCTTGTCAGTGCATGGCAGGCAAAGGTGCAAACTGGGCAGCCACTGTGTGCAGTCAGTGCAGGCTCCCATCCTGCGCTGATACTGTGCAGCCAGGACACACTGGTACAACCTTGGCCCTATAGCCACTGCTGGCGTCTTTTCCACAGAAAGTGAGTTAGAAGATGTGCCCAGTTCTGCTATGCATTCCAGAGCATGGGCCTGGGCAGCCCTCCTGGAGAAGTACCTCCTATTGGGGTCACGGCGGCTGACAGCACAACATACTGGCTGGCGACCTGACCGAGCACCTCCTAAACTAAAGGATTTTGATTTCAAAGAAAGGAAGGAGGGAAAGAAGGACAATTCCCAGCTTCCCTATTCCACCCTCTCTGCTCAGGCAGCCAGGCCAGGCCATGCCCAGCAAAAGAGACTTTCCTGGCAGCACTACAATGAGGATCACAGACTGAGTTTTTTCTTCTGGGTTTCATGCTTCCTACAAACTTTCTAGGAGGCCTTATGCTGCAGCCCCTCCTCAGGACCGGAAGAGCCTCCAGTATTCTCTGGCTCTTTGGTTTGCCCCACACTGCCCAGGCTCCGCTGCCACAGCCCAGTGCCCTCTGCCCGCAATGGTGATGGCATTATGGTGTGGGGAAGGCACTAAGGCCAGCCGAGTCGCAGGGTTGGCAGTAGTGGGTTCCCCAGTGGCATGCCAGTGCATCCCCATTCCCACCCCCACGCAATGGCTAGTGCCAGCGCTGGAAAGCCCACTGGCAAGGCTGCCTCTCCAGCACCTGAGAGCAGAAGCAGCTGGTGAGTGCTTCTACTGTGAGGGCAAGTTACAACCGGTGGCTGACCTGCTTTGAGCGAGGCTAATACAGTGCTTTTCTAGGGCCTCTTGTGCCGGTGCGAGTCCTTTGAGCAGTGCCAGGACATTATTGCATGCACCAAAGGGCTCTCCATCTTTACCCATTTCATGCAGAACCAGCTTAACATGGGCCGCTCTGGAAAAGGCCAAGACAGTCTAATAGAGCTGGTCAGCCTGGTGGTGTTGCTGACTAAATGGTTAGTCCACACAACCTATCTGGCTATGATGGCTATGGCAGTGTGCTCAGCCAGGCCTGGTGGACTGCTACCGCATGACACATCATTGCCACTGGGTGGAGCAGGTAATTCTAGCCACCCCACAGCTGCTGCTGGAGGTGTCACAGGGCCACACAACCTCAAATTCCTCAAATTCCTGACGGACTCATGCCCTGTGGCAAGTGACAATTCACAGTACTACTGTTCACACGAGCAGTTCAAGATGGGCTTCAAGTGCATGAGCACTAGTGTGTTAGTACTGCTGGCCTGCCTATATGAGGGGAAGGTGGCACCGAGTGAACTATCTGCACAGTTGCTGTGCGCTCTTCACTGAGTCTTTGGTGTAGGCAGGGAGCACACTGGTGGGCTTCGCCACTGAGCCACAGTTCCTGGGTCCCTGCAGTTCCTGGCCGCTGTGAGCAGAGAGGACAAGGTGGTGCCAACCGCCATCTTGGGTGGTTCCATGAGCTTGATGTCAACCTGAATGCTTCCAATCCAGTGCCTCAGGGATCTGGCGCTGCACCCCAACAGGGTGCTAAAGTGTGGGACCACAGAGAGCTCGGCCAGTGCTGTGCCTGAAGGCTGTACTCTGCTATCTCAGGCTTTAAGAGAGAGGTGTTTGCTCAGGGCTTTACCACCAGTGAATTTCAATTCTGTAAATTAGCAAATCCATCCCCCACATCCCTTCTTCTACCACCAGGCTAAAAGGAAGATACTTATTCTCTGCCCCTCTCCATTTTACCAAAGAAATCGTAGGTGAACACCCCTGCACCCATGTTAAATGCCCAGGAGGAAGTCAGGGCCATGCACACAACTCACAAACCCAGAAGGCCCAGGTGTTAAGCAGCCCACACAGGAGTGGGGAACAGAAAACTGGCAATCTGCTGGTTGTGGCTTAACCCCTATACCCCACCCCAGTCCATCAACTGAATTTTATTGTTAATTGGGCAGGAAGAGGTCATGGGTTCATTTCTTCTTTTCTTATTTTAATTAAATGAAAATTTATCTCGGGTTTCCTTAGGCATGGATATGACTACCCTTTTTTGTTTATTTTTTTAAGCAGTCTTGTTAAATTAGGAGTCTACTTGGTGTGGAAAGAATATGACTTTGCCATGTGATTTGAAAATGGGGGAAAGCTACTGTGAGCATATTTTATATTAATTCTTTTTAATTATTATTTTCCTCTAATTTTTATTTTAGTTTATACCATAGAGTGGTTTTGCTCCAATGTCAGTGTCAAGTTTTTACCTTGCATGTATTAGAGTATTTCATCTCTTAAAATGTTATGTTTCTCGGCATCAAAAAAAGAATAAAAAGGGGTTGGGGATGTGGTTCAGTGGTAAAGTGCTTGCTTAGCATGCATGAGATCCTGGGTTCAATTTTTAGCACCCAGGAAAGAAAAGAATGCAAAGAAACATATTTAAGAGCTTAACATTCAAGTCTTTGTTCATGAGAAAAATTTTAGTTTAACATGTGCTGAGAACAGTAGGTATAGTTCAGTTATCTTTAGTTATACTGATTGTTCCAGTTGTTCTGATACTGTTATTTTACTTAAATTGCCTTTTTTTTTAGAAGATTATAAAGAAGTTTGGGTTCATGGTAAAATTCCCCACACATGTGCCTTCCCCCATTTTGACATTTTCAAAATGTGTATATATCTCCTTTATCTTCAAATAGAGACAGAGGTCGTAGGAGCAGATCACGCTTGAGAAGGAGGTCTCGATCACGAGGTGGTAGAAGACGAAGAAGCAGAAGCAAAGTAAAGGAAGATAAATTTAAAGGAAGTCTTTCTGAAGGAATGAAGGTTGAGCAGGAGTCTTCCTCTGATGATAAGTAAGAATGAAACTTAACCATAATTTCATTTTTCCTGTTTAGAGAAACTGTTTCACTAGAAAACGTAAATGGCCACTTGAATATTTTGGTGAATCCGGTCATTTTTTTTCCTGAGTTTACATGTTGTGATGATTGGGCAGATTTATGGTGGAGGTGACAGTTTTCTGAATTTAGAGATTTCCACTTTGGCTGGAGTGAATATTGGGCCATCATTTTATTGTGAGTCTTCCCTTTATTTTTATTGGGAAAAACAGACATATTAGTCCTGCCGGGCTGAGTTATCAGTTTGGGCAAAGAAATTGCTATGCAAAACTAATAACTTTTCATTTTGTGTTAAGTGTTGCCTGCTTGGTAGCTGGTGGCAGGTAACCACCTTTTACAATGTGAAAATGGAGAAACTTTTCAATGACTAATAAAATAACAGAAAAAAATTTAAAGCACACATTTGGTTATCTAAATGGAATACTATAAACATAAAACCAATTTAGTGCAATAGTTTTCCAAAAGAGGCTATTTACTTCCTTGGAGACATTTTGGCAGTTGCTATCTAGTGGCAGAAGGCCAGGTATACTGCATCCTCTAGTGCACACGCTAATCCTCCACAAACTTATTGTCCATACCAAAAATAGTAGCACTAAGGTTGAGAGACCTTGATTAAAGTTTGATAATTAAGAAAGTTGGGTAGGGGAAGGGTGCTCAACATAGATCCTGATATCATCAGAACATTTGGCTTTTGTTTCTGCACAGCACATTTAACAGTTAGGATAACTGAAAAGTTGCACTGAGAAAGATCAAAAAGCTGAGGCGGAGGTCTTTGTGAGAATGAGTGAGGTAAAATAAATTTACTAAAGCTCTGAAAGAGCCAGTGGGAATATTTTTAAACTTAGAGATCTTTCTTGTTCTCAGTTTTGGTACCATAAAATAAGTAAGGAGAAAACAGACAGGAAATATATATTACTAGCATTCCAAATCAGACAGCTGGGACAGTTCAAAAACAAGTAATGTGGCATATGACTTTTGCTTTGACTTAATGTACATTTTCCAGCTGTAATATTAAAACATATAAGAGTTACAGTTTTATCTTAAGGATGTTTGAAAAACTTTTTTTTAAAGTCTCGAAGATTTTGATGTAGAAGAAGAAGATGAAGAAGCTCTAATAGAACAGAGAAGAATACAAAGGCAGGCAATTGTCCAGGTATGTGTTTTTTTTTTAATCAGTTCTCTTGAATAATCACTATTCTAGTTAAAGATTTTTTACTTTAATAAAGAGGTAACATGTGAAGAGGTCTTCAAAAAAGAAGCACACATATACAAAATTTGTGAGACTTGAAGGAGTTACTTTAGTTATTAAAATAGATGTTTCTCTTTATTATACATGGAATTTTGATATATACTTCTTTTGTAAGACATGAGAATTGGAGGTTTCCTTTTTTTAAAATAAACATGAAAATTCTAAATTGGAGGAATTTTGTTTAGCAAAAATGAATGTCTTTAACTGAAAAAGGAAACATCTTAGTGTCTATAAAATAACAGCAAGTTTTCTAGTGCAACTGTGGTTGTTTAAACAATACATTTGAAAAAATAATTTTAAGACTGGAGTGATAGTGAAAATTGAATGGGAAAAGGGTGTTATACACAGATGGTTATAAAGTCCTTCATTGATGAGATTTGCTACCATAGAAAACTCTCAGTTCCCCATTGGCTAGCATTAGATAAAGCTATGTACAACCACTAGATCATTTGTGGGCTGCAGTCCTTCTGCAATGCCTTCTCTCATGACAGATGACAAAAAGAGAAAGGTACTATTATAGCCCTTATCTCCAGTCCTTGGGGACAGAGGTGCTTCAGAACTCAGAAAGTTTTGCATTTTAGGAAGGTAATATGGTGCATCTGTGCCATCAGTGGCATCGGAAGTAACCTATGATTAATCAGTATTTCTAAAATGAGATATACTGATGGTTACACTGGGGGAACAAATAAGATGATAAACAGCATCTCATCCTGTCTAGTCTGGTCAGGTCAGATTTTGCCACATGATAAATATGCACCAAAAGGAGGCAGGGCAAACTTCAGAGTTCTTGTGAATTTTGAAATTACATAAGGGATAGTAGATTTGATTCAACCGATGTATAAATATCATTGTTTTACATGGACATTATTAACTTTTCAATGCAACAATTTTAACAAATTAGTGAATTCATTTAGCATCCAGTTTTATGAAAATATGCCATATTGTTAATTACAGAAATACAAATACCTTGCTGAAGATAGCAATATGTCTGTACCGTCTGAACCAAGCAGTCCCCAGAGCAGTACCAGAACACGATCACCTTCTCCAGATGACATCCTGGAGCGGGTAGCTGCTGATGTTAAAGAGTATGAACGGGAAAACGTAGATACATTTGAGGCATCAGTAAAAGCCAAGCATAATTTAATGACTGTTGAACAAAATAATGGTGAGTGAAATAGATTTTTGTCCTGGCCATGAATTTCTATGAATTTTTAGCTGTATAACTTTAGAGAGACTATACTTTCAGTGAAATTTGGGGTTGAGGAAAAGAGAAAGTGAATAGGATTGATGCTCCTGCTAAATATTACAGTAATATGTTAGATGTATTCTAATGAATGTTTTGTATAAATGTGTCTTTATTCATTCACATGTCCCAAATAGTATACTGAACTCCCACATTTTCATCACCTTCTGTTCTGCGCAAGCAATGAGGCATTTTAAAGCAAATTTTCAGGTGATTCCATTTCACCTGTAAATACTTGTTTATATCTCTATCAGATAAGGATTTTATTATCAGTGTCTATTGACAGTTGGATGGTTTGACTCAAAATCCAAGCAAGATGCACATGATACATATGGGATATGTATCTCTTAAGCCTCTTTCCATCTTTAGAAGTTCTTTCTAATCCTATTTTGTTTTTCTCCTCTTGCTGTTACTCATCAGGACACTGAGATTTCCTCTAACTCCAGTATTTCTTGAAAACAAATAGCTTACATTAGAAACCAATAGATTTGGGTTTAATTTTTTTGGCAAAAATATTTTATAAGTAGTGTTGTGTATTGTATCACATGTGGTGTACAGTTGTCCTGTTTTTATTGCCATTTAAAGAATGTGTTTAGTTATGACAACCACATCTATCCAATATAGTTTCCCTTCAGATGTTTACCTAATGATTTTAGCAGTCCTTGATCATTACTTAGATATATTATTTCATTGGGGATTCCAATGTGGGGTGGGGTTTTTCCCCCTATCGCTCTTTTTAATTGTTAAGTTTTGGTTCTTCTGTAAAAGAAATTTCCACCTTTGGTTATTCCAGAATATAGTTTGTACAGGAAAAGCAGGATAAATATGTGGTTATTTCTCTGTATTGACCAGTTTTCATAATAAAATACAGTTAGTGCCCTAGTAACCTGCAGAGAAAATTCATTAATAGTCATTCAAATTTGATGGGTTTTGATGGGTTTTTATTGTTAGTACCATTGTGTTTTTTGTTTTTGATATGTTTGAGTCTTTAGCTGTCCCCTTCCCCCCACCCTTGGTTTTTGTTGGTTTGTTTAAGCTCAAATTATTATCAGGGTATGGAAGCAGCCCTTTTTAGTAGATTTCAAATGTCCTTCTGAACCAGCTCCTTTAGTGTTTAAAAGAACTTTCTTACTTTCTAGAATAAGGGCCAACAAACTTTGTAAAGAGTCAAGTAGTATATACATTATTGTAGACTTCTCTGCCCTCCTTTTTCCATATTCTGATATATGCTCTTGGGGTGCAAAATCAGCCACAGAAAATACACTGATCAATGAACATACTATGTTCAAAAAAAAAGCAAAAAAAATTGTTATGTACAGTAACAATTTGCCAAAAATATAGTCTTCTTGATTTTCTCTTTCCCTCTCAAAAATGTAAAAACAGGCCATATAGAAACCACAGTGGATTTGATTGAGCCCAGTCTTTATGTGGGAACTTTTTTTATTTTATTTTTCTCTTTTCTCTTACAGTGAAAACCTTTGTTTTGCATAGCACAGTTACTTATAGGTTATTATGTTTGAATTTTATATACATGAGTATGAATTATCGTTATTAAATAATGATTGCTTCTGTCCTTACAATATTTCCTAAGGTATATAGTCATAATTCTGTGTTTTAAAATAATTTAAAATAATTCTCCTCTATATGGTTATGCCACCAATTTGGTAAGTTTAGTTTTTGACCCTTTGCTTTTGGTTTTTAGAAATTACCTTTGTTCATTGTTTTTTAAATTAAGGCCTTTGTGAGTATTTTGTATTCTGTCTTCACATACAAAAAAAGCATACTAAATACACATCCTTATCTGTATGATCTTCCTCATTTCTTTCTAGAGCATATTTCATAGTTTATTCAGTCCTCTAACAGTGGATATTTGTGTCCAGTTGTTGGCTATCAATTGGATACTAATTAATAGCATTGCACATTAAGTCATTTTTAATGCTTGACCACTGTGTTTTTGGTTAGTTCACCAGTGTGGGATTGCTGGGTTACAAGAGTGCATGAGTACTTTTGCTATATATTGTCAAATTCTGCTCATTAGAGTTGTGCAGTTTTGCCATCCCATAAGCAGTGTCTGAGTGCTTATTTATCCAGAGCCTATTGGCAAATTATTTTAATACTTCTTGATTTTTGGCCAGTATTGTAGGTGAGAACTGATATCACATTGTAGTTTTGATTAATTCACATTTCTGTATAGTAACTGAGATTAGGTATATGTTCACATGCCAAAAGCTGTTGCTTTTGTTTTATTTTATGGTGTTGGGTTTTTTTTTTTGGTTTTGATACTGTAGATTGAACCCAGGGGTACTTCATGGAGCCACCCTAGCCCTTTTGTATTTTTTATTTTGGCCAGGGTCTCACTAAGTTGGTTAGGGCCTTGCTGAGTTGCTGAGATTAGCTTTGAACTTGTGATCCTCCTGCCTCAGCCTCCTGGGATTTATTTGTTTGCCCAGTTTTCTATGGAAATTTTTAGGAAAGAAATATATACAGATTGATAATTGATTAGTAGTGGGGATACTAATCTTTAGGGATTTAAAGTACAAATTTAAAAATAGTGTTTGTTTTTAAAAGAATACTTCCATTTTAATACAAAATCATTGTTCGCCTCTTTGCTTGCTCACTTAAGCTAACAGTGGCCAAAGTTGATATTAGGTCTTTCTGAAATAATCCCTTTCATGGATACTTTTGTTTTATGAGTATAATGAAGGGATTCTAAATTGAGTATAAATTGAAAACTTGCAAGAATGAAAAAACTTGAATTACTATTAACTGACTTTCCATTGGCTTATATTTTAATTGGTATGTTTTCATCTTTCAAATACTAATGCCTTTTTTTTAAGGTTCATCTCAGAAGAAACTATTAGCACCTGATATGTTTACAGAATCTGATGATATGTTTGCTGCATATTTTGATGTAAGTAATTTTTAAATCAACAAAAGTAAAATATATATAAGAAATACATGTGTGTATGAAGCAGTACATGTTTGTAATTCCAGTGGCTCAGAAGGCAGAGGCAGAAGGATTACAAGTTTGAGGCCATCCTCAGCAGCCTAATAAGACCCTGTCTCTAAAGAAAGAAAGGGTGTAGCTCAGTGGTAGAATACTCCTGGGTTCAATCTCCAGTGCCACAAAGTAAAATTATATGAATGTCTGTTTACATACACAGAAATGAGTATAACACTAATATAATAAATACTAATATCTGAGTGAAGGGTACCTAGTTTGGCACCTTTCCTCTAAATCTGAATTTGTATCAGATTTTTAAAGCAAGCACAGCAGAGTAATTTGAGAGCTTCATAAAAGCCACGCATCAAATGACTACATGTATAGTTACTTATGTGCACACATATGTCTCAATACACATGTAAATATGTGTACATTCATACGTGTGGTGATTTGGAGATAAAGTGATGTCAGTATTTCCCAGGCCTTTTATTAGTCTACTTTTAGACTTCTGTGTTATATGCAGTTGAGAACAACTATCAACATACTCAAAAGCATGAGGCCCTTTTCAATATAAATTTAAAAGGACATGAGAAATATGAGGTCTTGGTAAGAGGAAGTACAATAGGGAAGATTAATGGGGTAGAATTAGTGTATGAACTCATTGGTAATTGGCTCAAGTAATCTGTGATGTATAGACTATAAGATTCCAAAAATGGATTAAGATGGGATGAAATGAAGTATTGAACCTATTGAAGTATTGTTACCCTTCATTTGCCTAGATGATGTTTGTGTCAGGCAGCTTTCTGTTACATAATGAAATACCTAAGATAACCAACTTAGAAAATGTTTATTTTGCTGCCACTTTTGGAGAGTACAAGGTCACATGGCCTCATTGCTATGGGCCTGTGGTTAGGCTACACAGCATGATAGGAATACATGGTGGAACAAATCCACTCACCTCATGGTCAGGAAGGGTGGAGGGGAACGAAGAGGGCCTGGGGTTCCACATTTTCCTTCAAGGTCCTGTCATTAGTGACCTAAAGACCTCCTAATAGTGCTGCCCCAGGGACCAAGCCTTCAACACATGAGCCTTTCAGGGGATCCTGAAGATCCAAACTATAGCAATATTAAAGAATCTTCACAAGAAGCAATGTGCAAAAAAAGATTCATCCCAGGTAGTAGATTAATTTTCCAGATAGGCTCAACTAGTACAGCCAATAACTGTCACTTCATTTCATGCATAAGTGAAAAGAACACAGTGTCTTTATGGAGAGGGCAGTGAAAGAAATGGTTAAAGTTGGTAGGAAAGAGTTGGACAGCCAGGTGTGGTGGCGTACGCCTGTAATCCCAGCACTTGGGAGGCTGGGGCAGGAGGATCGTGAGTTCAAAGCCAGCCTCAGCAATGGTGAGGCACTTAGCAACTCAGTGAGACCCTGTCTCTAATAAAATACAAAAAAGGGCTGGGTTGTGGCCCAGTGGTTGAGTGCCCCTGAGTTCAATCCCTGGTACCCAAAAATAAAAAAAGAGTTGGACATTATATAGCTAAAAAAGACCAGATCCAATTTTGAGTTTTCTGTTTTTATTTATAATGACATAATCATATTCATAAGCTTTTGAGGATACTTTGTTATTTTTTCTACTTTGTTATTTTTTCTCCAGAGAGTGTTCTTGTAATATAAGACAACTCTGTGATCATATTTCAGCTATATTTTATTTATTTAATTTGGAATAAAATGCTAGTTTTGTTGTTATTGTTAAAAAGAAAATGCTTTAAATGTGTGATTAGTGAGTAAATAATGTATAATGTCTCCCTAATTTCAGAGTGCTCGACTTAGGGCTGCTGGCATTGGAAAAGATTTCAAAGAGAATCCCAACCTCAGAGATAACTGGACTGATGCAGAAGGCTATTATCGTAAGTTCACATTTCTTATTAACTGAGGAGTTTATTGTAACCAGACACTTTGCTTGATGTAGTCACGTGTTGTTGGAGAACTTTGAAAAATCATATCACAGTACCATCATTTATAAAGTATGGCACATGCACCTACTGCATGAATCCCTGTTGTATTCTAGTAAGCAGCCAAGAAGCATCAAAATTGAATGAGATATAAAGAGTTGATGTAAAACCTAAATCTAATCAAAATGATTTTCAGCCACAAGATAACCCCTTAGAAGGAAGGGGTCCATCACTTTCTCTTCTTGATCTAAAACCAAGAAAAATGACATAGAAGGAACTTGGATGCCAGTATTGCAGTATTTGACATGCAAGAATACAGTTGAGAACACCTCATTGAGCACATTTCTTCCCTACTCAGTGTTAGAACAGAAACTCTTCTTGTAGTTATGGAAATGGGCATATAACTTCTAGCCGCATTCTGTAAAAATGACTTTCAAATCATACATAACACAGCTATGATTCTCCCTCTTGTCTAGAAAACCACATAGTAGAGTTTTAACACAATTTTTAAGTGATTGTACTGTGTTTCCTGTTTTCTGCTCATTATTTATTATGGTAAGACTTCTAATTTTTAAATTTGTTTTCTTAGGTGTGAACATAGGTGAAGTCCTTGATAAACGTTACAATGTGTATGGCTACACTGGACAAGGTGTATTCAGTAATGTTGTACGAGCCAGAGATAATGCAAGAGCCAACCAAGAAGTGGCTGTTAAGATCATCAGAAACAATGAACTCATGTAAGTTCAGGAGACAAATGAGTTGAAGCCTTTAATAGCACAGATATTTATAAAAGAGCATTTTTTTCAATATCATTTTTTAAAATGTAATACAATTTAAAACAAATAGTGCCTTTATAAAGTAATGGAAACAGTTCTCTTTTACTCGATTTTTGAATTTGTTTTGTATAAAGTACTAGAATCATAGGTTGATGGTAATTAATTTTTTAGTACCTACTACGTGCACTAATATAATCATAGACACATACCTTCTACTGCTTACCTTATGCCATCTTTTGTGATGACTATCTTAACTTGGGACCAGAGGTGAGAAAAAAAAATGAAAGGATCATATCGAGTGTCATCGAATATATGGTGACAAAATAAAAACTGATTTATTAGCAAATGGTGGGCATTATTTCTATCTTTTTTTTTTTTAAATAGAATAGGTAATTGCCGTACTTGTGTTTCAATACATAATCTATACCACACTCTGAGCTGATATTAATGTCAGCTTATTGGCTTTGAAGTATTACAAGTGTTGTGGATTTTTACTGATGTCTTAGAGGTTGTTGTTTTGTTGGGAAGTCCCAATTTCTTGTATACACTCACTTTTAAAACGTTGCTTATTGATGAATTATCAGATTTTCAGAATATTACCAAATATTAAAACTTAGTAATACATATTCATTATTCTGTCCTTAAAGAAATCAAGACTAATCTATAGTGTAGTTTGATTTTTATTTAAAAAAATATATATCAAAGACATTTTGAGCTAAAATGTGCAATATCTATTTCCCATCACCAATGATTGTCCATGATACATCAGATTCAGTCTAGTAAATGTTCTCTAAATTCTGTATATGTTCAAGGCCTAACTTACTTTTTTTTTTTTTATATTTATTTGTTTTAGTTGTGTACAATGCCTTTATTTGTACGTGGTACTGAGGATCGAACCCAGGCCACCCACATGCTAAGCGAGTGCTCTACCACTGAGCCACAATCCCATCCCCTAACTTTTTTTTCATTGCAGGCAAAAGACTGGTTTAAAAGAACTAGAGTTCTTGAAAAAACTTAATGATGCTGATCCTGATGACAAATTTCACTGTTTGAGACTCTTCAGGCACTTTTATCACAAGCAGCATCTCTGTCTCGTATTTGAGCCTCTCAGGTACAATGTCAAAACCTATATATTAAATTAAAAATGTAGCTTCTTCTTCTCCACCAAACTCATTTTAAATACATGCTGTTGACAAATTTTCTGGGTATTTGATTAGTGTTGTTCGGTTTTTTGGTTTTTGTTTTTTCAGCTTTGGTTAGTTTCTTGACAATAATTAATATGTAAACTCTTAATTGACTGTATACTATGTACCAGACACTAATCTCAGATAGTCTGTAGGTCAGACAGAGTCTTTGAAAACTAAATACTTCAAGTGAAGGATTAAGCCAGGATGGGTAGAAATACAGTTTTTATCTTCAACAGTGTGGTTTCATTGTTGAGCTTTCAAAGGTAAAAGTCCATTCTAAAAATATGAGTTTTATCATACATCTTTCTGTTTGTAGTGCTAGGGATTGAATCCAGGGGCTCTCTACCACTGAGCTACATTCCCACTCCTTTTCGTTTTTGTGAGACAGGGTCTTGCTAAGTTGATGGGGCTGGCCTCAAACTTGCCATGCTTAGGCCTCCGCCTCCTGCGTCACTGGGATTATAGGCATGTGTGACACCATGTTTAGCTTCTATTTATTTTGAAAGTTGACTTTTATTGGGAAATTGTGTTTTATGCACAGTGTGATATGCTCTCATTTCAGTGTAAAATTTTTTTTTTTTTTTTTTTTTTTTTTTTTTTTTTTTTTGGTACTGGGGATTGAACGCAGGGGCACTCGACCACTGAGCCACATCCCCAGCCCTTTTTTTATTTTATTAGAGACAGGGTCTCACTGAATTGCTAAGTGCCTCGCCATTGCTGAGGCTGGCTTTGAACTCGTGATCCTCCTGCCTCAGCCTCCCAAGTGCTGGGATTACAGGCGTGCGCCACCCGCTACCGCGCCCGGCTTTAAATGTAAATTATTGTTTTGCACTTCATTTTAACTTATGCTTCAAAATGTTTCACCTTTTATATTTTCATTTTGCATTTTAACTCCTTTTTATGTTTGTTTTTTCTCTCTTAAAAGTATGAATTTACGAGAGGTATTGAAAAAATACGGTAAGGATGTTGGTCTTCATATTAAAGCTGTAAGATCCTATAGTCAGCAATTGTTCCTGGCACTGAAACTCCTTAAAAGGTGCAATATCCTACATGCAGATATCAAGCCAGACAATATCCTGGTAAGTCAAACAACCAGGCTACTTTTTATATCTTTTTTTTTTTTTGTAGAAATATGATCATTACTGTTTCAGAAAAGACATCTTAGATGTGTAAATCAGAGTATTAATAACACCAATTATGAATGACTTGACCAATTTGTACCTTTTTTGGAAATTGGGCCATGAAATTTTACAGAAAATTATGAAGAAAGAGGAAATGGGTCATTGTCCTTTTCCCCCCTTTTGATTGATTGAGAGTATACAATAAGCCCAAGAACGCTGTTGTAGTAATAGTGGGTTTCCTCTGGTATCTTTAAAAAATGCTACACGTGTTGCTATTTTGAATTAACAAATTTTCAGATGTCTTTGTTCTTTAATTTTATAAATGGATGAAGTTAGGGATATTTAAGCAGTTATATGGATTTGAATTTAAAGGGGGTGCCTAGGAGTAGCTTCCCCCCCTTTTTTTAAAATTATTATTTATTGCTTTAGAAACTGGCTCCTGGGCCCAAACAGAAAAGCTCAGTTATGGTTAGTTATTATATTAAGAGGCATCTCTTGAAGTCTTGGCTTTTCCAATTAGTGACTTCTGTTTTAACAACATATGGGTTTTTCAATGTTTGTAACATTTTTGAAATTTGAAAATACATCATGGTAGTGTGATTGATACTTTCACACACCTGTTCTTGGCTCCTTCTTCACCTTGCTCTGTGTATTCACAGTTGTATGCATATTTACAACTTGGAGAATTCCTGTATCCTCTGCCAGTAACATGTTCTGCCTTTCTGCCTCTCTTTCTTTCTCTTTTTTTCTTCTCCTTTTTTTTTTTTTTTTTTTTTGGTACCCAGGATTGAACTCAGGGTCACTCAACCACTGGGCCACATCCCCAGCCCGTTTTTGTATTTTATTAGACAGGGTCTCACTGAGTTGCTAAGTGCCTCACCAATGCTGAGGCTGGCTTTGAACTCATGATCCTCCCGTCTCAACCTCCCAAGTGCTGGGATTACATGCGTGCGCCACCACACCCGGCTCTTCTCCTTATTTTAATGCACACTTTAAATGCCTACAAGAGAGCCTTAGAAAAGGCCAAGCATGTAAGGTGTCTGTTACTGGGAACTGTTTAAACTATGACACAATAAACTCTTAAATAAAATTGTGACTTTATTAAAGTTTTAAAAATTCCTTAGGCTCTTTAATTTAGGCTTCTTTTTCTTATTTTAATATCTTGATTATTCCTTCCAGATTATTAATATTCATTCCATTTTCACATGTGGTCTGAGGTTACATTGTGTTAATTATACTCTATATCTAAAGACACTTAGTCAATATCTTTAAATTCTCTTGGTTTTAGCACTTCATTTTTCCTTGAATTAATGCTAAACTAGTATAGGTTTTCACATGGGTTTTAGAAACTGAATACTTTTACTTTTTCCTAAAGAAGAAAAAATATACCCAAAAAACACATGGAGCTCGTGTTTATTAATGAAAATCTCAATGTTTTAGCCTGTGGTTTCAGCCATCAGTGTGGGAAGCTACCATATTCCTCCAGGAGGGAGAAGTTGTATAGCTCACTTAAGTTCATATGAGAGGCTATTGGTAGAACCATTGCTTAGTTAACATGCTGTGGCCCTAGGTTCATTCCCTAGCACAAAACAAAACCCACAAAGGCTTTTTAAGCCTTCTTAAAAGAATTTCTCCATTTTAAGATGCATATTTTCCTGATTCCCAAAATAAAGAAAATTGTAATTGATGGCAGTTTAAAATGATCATTTGTTATCACGTTTAGTTCTGAGGATATCATTTACAGTCACCAAGTCTGTAAAACCAAACATGCTTTATGATACCCCTCCTATAAAATCCCTAGGGCTAAAGTGTTACGTTTCTTTGGGGTGGGAACCGTAGGCCAAGTTCAAGTCCCAACTCGGAATTTGTGTGTGTCTCTTTTGAAGGGGGGAAGGGACTCTGGAATATGAATTACCTTCACTTGTTAATCCTGAACATGCTTCTGACTCATGAGTGGCAGCAGTCATGGGAGCAGCTCCAGCCTTTCTCAGCAGATGTCACTGTTACTGTGTATGTGAAAGTATTTACAAAGGAAACAAGAACAAATAACTAATATAGAGTTGATGTTTATCAGTTTTGCCAAGTATATTTAACATTTCTTGACTAATATCTTTATATTTTAAGGGATTTGATATTTTTAAACTTGACATGATTGCTAAATTTAGGATGGTCTAGACCAGCTTCATATGAAAATTGTTCATTTTTTTCCAGTCCAAATTTAACCTGAATCACTCTTCTGCTTTCATTGCTATTATAATTTTGTGGCAACTGAAAGTTAACTGAAGTCTTAAGTCCTTTATTAACAAATGTTTTCATGTTCCTTTAGAGAGCAACTTGGCTACTCAGGTATTCAGACGATTTCTAGAAGATGCTTTGTCTCCTGAAATGAGATTTTTTTGTTTCCTCTCTCAATCCCACCCTTTTTAAAATGCTCTTTGTTAAAATTAAATATGCTTAATATTATCCCATGTTTCCTCATTGAAAAAAGTTTTTACTAATCATAATAAAATATTTGGGAGAGCTTAATTTTTCATATTTAGGAAAATTAAGTTATAAATAGAATAGGAATTTTTATAAGTGGCTCTTGTTCACAGTATTGGAATTAATTAATCTTCTTAAAGCCAATTTTTATTTATTCATTTGTGTTAGTTTTTCCTGACATGAACTAAATTTCCTTGAAAAAAATGTCTTGCAGGTTAATGAATCAAAAACGATTTTAAAGCTTTGCGATTTTGGATCAGCTTCACATGTTGCGGATAATGACATAACACCTTATCTTGTCAGTAGATTTTATCGTGCTCCTGAGATCAGTAAGTTTCTCAAAATGTTCTTTGACCTGGGCCATCATATGCGGTGGAAACAGCGTATGTAATGTCTAAGCACTGTTTTCCATCACACTTCAGCAGCTGCTCGAGTTCATTCATGAGGAAGGGAACCATAGCAAGTTCATCCTCCTCAGGTGGAATGAAAGTAGTTGTGGCAGGAGTCTTGATCATGTCAAGCAAGAGTAGCAAAACAGGTGTGGAAAATCCTCGACTTTAGAAGACTGCTCTTGGTTATTCAAGGTCTGATTATTACATTTATGGATTGTATGGGACCTTTGTTTTTCTCTTCCTGTTGCCTTGGTTGAGGTTGGTTAGCACCTCCACCAAAGGTGAAGTGAAAAAAGAATATATATTTTCTTTTTGGCCCTTCACTTCTTCTCCCATACCCCTACTTTTGAAGTTTAAGAGTCTTTGTTAAGAATTAGTTGGGAAGAACACAAAATTAATTGCCAAATTGAGGTGTTCAAGTTATGATTATAATCAAAGCCAAGTTAGTCCCCCACTAATGGAAATAAAAATTAAGGAAATAAAAATTAATTGTAGTCATTGACATTAAAAACCTACATTTTGTTTTCAGTTATAGGTAAAAGCTATGACTATGGTATAGATATGTGGTCTGTAGGTTGTACCTTATATGAACTCTACACTGGAAAAATTTTATTTCCTGGCAAAACCAACAACCATATGTTGAAACTCGCCATGGATCTCAAAGGAAAGATGCCAAATAAGGTAAGACATTAGCGTAATTTTTCAAGGCTTACCATATAGACTGATGGACTGCTGGCATTTACCATTATAGCTGTGAAACAAAGATTTTAAAGAGGCAGATAGATGTCTACCTTTATTCCTTAGCTCTTTTCAAGTTTCTGATGTTCACATTAGTGGCTCTGATCACCCAAGAGCTGTCCAAAGAACATTTTCAGTGATGGGGAAAGGAGGAGTTCAGTCTCGTTATATGTTTGGGAGATAGAATGAAAAAAAGTGTAGACTGGATTAGTTAAGATGAAAGAAGTGCTTAGTGGTCAGAGAATAGATGAACTTTGTTCCATTTGTTAAAGGTTAGAGGTCATTTGGGAAAGGAGGACACCAAGAAAATTCACTTAATAGGATGTCTTTTGAACATAAAGCTCACCCTTGATGCTTCAGCTATACCACTAGTTTCTGTTTAACATGAAGGAAGAACTTAATTTATGAAATTAATATTTATGAAAATATGAGAGGGCTTTCTGTACCTTAGCTGTTCGAAGATTTCAGTTTGTTGAATTTATTTGTTTATTGAATTCCTGAAACATTTTACAGATTTTTCTTCTTCTAGATCAGAATCCATTCTTGGTTTTAGAGTTATTCAAATTCTATTACATTGGACTTGTTTAGAATAAGTTACACAAATTAGTTTCTTTGACACTTGTTTTAATGAAATCTTACCTGTATCATAGCAATTGTTCGTCAATAACTATGACAGTGTCATTTCATATTATTAGTAGTTTAGGTGCAGCATTTGGATTAGTTTTTCCAAAGATGTTAATAAGTTCTGAAAGGAAGAAACTCATACCAAGAGAGACTAAATAATAGATTTATGTAAATATTGTTAGTAGGCCCAGGCTGCTTTATGGTTTTTAAGTTTAAAATCAAGGTTTTTCTTTTTTGTTTTATAGATGATTCGGAAAGGCGTATTCAAAGACCAACATTTTGATCAAAATCTTAACTTCATGTATGTAGAAGTTGATAAAGTAACAGAGAGGGTAAGTCTTTTTAAGTGTGCTACATTAAATGAATTGAGTAATGTGGCACATGGAGCTGTGAATATTTTTAAAAAACAAAGTAGTATTTAATTCCTTTTCCCTGTTGACCAATTTCTCAGTAAAATACATCAGGTTATGAAAGGATGTTTTCAAGTATCAATGATAAGTTTCTTTTTGTGATAGGTCATATTCAGGCCTGCAGGCCCTCGTCACCTATCTCTTGGATCACTTCCTAGGTCTGGCTTGCCATTCAGTTTGTGTTCTGCTGCCAGAGTGATCTTTCTGAAAACAAACCTGATTATGCTAATTCTTTTTGCTTAAAATACTTTGTTGGCTCCCTATTATCTGTGATATTTGAGTTCTTCATAATGACAAAGTTCTTCATAATGACAAAGTTCTTTTTGATATGAACTCCACCTTCCTCAGCAGTTTCTTTTATCCCCACCATTTCACACTTTGAATGACAGGGACATTGATTCAGACTTCCCTGAGCTAATTTGCCTCCTCATCTCCTAGAAAAAATTTATTCAAGTCTTAGCAGAAGTACATGTTGTATACATGTACTGTGTGTATAACTTTGTCAAAGCACATATTTGTTATCAACTTGTTTACATGTCTGTTTCTTGCCACTTCAGAGTAGGAGTAGGGAAGGTACAGTTTGACCAGTGTTTACTCTTGGTCTTCATTGCTAATTTGGGGAGCTTTTCCATCTTAAGACTTTTTGGATTTTTTGTTTGTTTGTTTTGGGGATTTTTTTGGTTTGGTTTGGTTTTGGTCTGTTTGTTTATTTGGAGTTTTTTGTTTGGTTGGTTTTGGTTTGGGGGAAATTTTTTGTTTTTGTTTTTACTTTGGGTTTTTTGTTTTTGTTTTTGGTGCTGGGGATTGAACCCATGGACACTCAACCACTAAGCCATGTCCCCAGCCATTTTTATTTTTTATTTTGAGACAGGATCTTACTAAGTTACCTAGTGCTTTGCTAAGTTGCTGAGGCTAGCTTTGAACTTAAGATCCTCCTACCTCAGTCTCATGAATTGCTAGGATTACAGACGTGTACCACCACATGTCTTTTTTTATTACTTATTAGAAAGGTAAAGAGGATAGAGAAAGCCACATACAAATTTTAAAAGAGCAGTTGATTGTAATTAATATACGTATTAATATTTTTGTAGACAAAAGAAAACAGTCTGATGTAAGTCATTTTTGTTTAGTAATTTATTTAGAGATACACATTGTAAAAATTATTTTTAGGAGAAAGTTACTGTCATGAGCACGATTAATCCAACTAAGGACCTGTTGGCTGACTTGATTGGGTGCCAGCGACTTCCCGAAGACCAACGTAAAAAAGTACACCAGCTAAAGGACTTGTTGGACCAGATCCTAATGTTGGACCCAGCTAAGCGAATTAGCATCAACCAGGCCCTACAGCATGCTTTCATCCAGGAAAAAATTTGAACGAGATGAAGAAATTCCAAGGGTTTGAGTAATTAAATACAAAGACTGAAGAAATTTCACAGCAGTTTATTATTAATGTATATAAACTTATAAATATTTCTCCAGCAAATTTGAGGAAGCATGATATATTTGAATTAACACCAAGGGTGATATTTCTTTTAGAAATGTTAGTTAATCTGTTTTGTGTCTTATGTGAAATTTCACTGTAGAACTGTTTTAATTGCCAAGACTGCACAAAATTACAGTGCTAATGTATATGGTTGCAGTTCACATAAAAGACAAAAGCATCTGTTATAAAATGAGTAGTAATACTGGGTGGTTGATTCGTTTTTAGCAGAAATTGGCTTCATTTTGGTCTTCAAATAAAATGGCCAGCATAAATGCTGTTTATATTCACGTTTTCCTAGGTGTGTGTGTGCAGGCCACAGCAGCATGCCCTTGGTGTAGTCAGTGCCGAAAGGGGTCTGTTCCTTCTTGAGCCTGCCTGCAGGGACGGTCTCCTCTTTTAAAGCAGGTTGTGTACAACATTCAGTACACTGAAGGTAAGCTAAACCATCAACATCACTGGTGTTTTAAGATGTTATTTTATTGGAATAATTGACAAATGAGAGATAATAGCTTTGTGGCAGAATTCCCTGCATGTGTGATAACTGATCTTGTTTTATTTTTTGGCATTGCAACTGTGGCATAGTTACAATTTCTGTTTCTGTTCATCACATTTAAAATTTGAAGAGTATGCGCTTGATGGATAGAGCGCCTTCAGTGTACTGTTTCTTATTAACTTTACTTTTTTAAAATCAACTTGCTATAGACTTTATATACATTTTGTTAAATACAGTTCCTAGTGACATAGAAACGATGCATAGTTTTCATTTACTAATTACAAATGTTGAGGCCTAATTCTCAAAGTCCTCATATTTAAAGGTTAGATAGACAACATAATGAAATTTTTAACTATTTGTATGTCATTTTGAAAGTGTACTGCTTTATGGTAAAAGTGTTTTTTCATTTGTTCATTGTTTTCATTATTTGTGATCATGTTGTCTTTCAATACAGGCATAAACCTTCCACTCTTGAACAAAGCAGCTGCTTTTTAAAAGCGGTAATTGCTTCTTTACCTTTTATTTCTTTTGTAAATGAAGCTTTTCTTTAAGATTGTGACTTTAAAGTGTTGTCTATTGCATAAACAGTTGACACTCACTTATTGTAAAGTGAAGATTGTTCTACTGCATGTGAAGTGGACCATGCAGATTTCTGTATGTTCTCAGTATGCATCACTAGATAATAAAGTCTTTTGTGAACAAGGCATTTGTAGCCATTTTTAAAAGTTTTTGTCTTCAGTGCTGGTAAGTCAGGTAAACCATAAATAGTTAAAAAGCAATCATTCTTTTTATCCTGAAGTCTTTAATTGAGAGTATTGTTGAAAGAAGTAAGTCTAGCCAGAAGTTTTATCAATTTATTAATAATTAGGATTCTAATTATTTTATCACCCCCCCCCCCCAAAAAAAAAAAAATCCTACAATATTGTCAGCTTCAGTGTAGTGAGATTATTCCTATAGGTTACAGGGTATAATTCAGGATTTAACTAATGTTTCTGCTATTTTCTCACTTTTCCTTTTGATGGTGCGGAAAGAGAAAAAGGAAAACGGGGCACAGGCCATTCAACGCCTTCTGCAAGGGGTCTGATTTGCTGAGACACCAGCTTCACCTTCTTAACAAGGTCATTTCTGACAGCATGTGTAGATAAACATTTAGCAACAATTTAAAACAAAATCATGTAAATCAGCTTGGTTTTGCAAAACAAAGCAATTCATATTTTTAACATGATAGAATTTTCAAAAGCCTATGTAATCTGGGGGGTAAAATTTAATGCTTGTCTCCCTGAAGAATATGGAAAATAATCAGATTTTAGGGGTTTAAATAATATTTTAAAATTGTAAATGGGATTTTTTTATTTACCCAGGCACCTAATTACAACAAGCATGCACATTTTGGTGCATTCAAGAATGGAAAATCAGAATAGCAGCATTCTTCTGGTGGGTTTTGCTCCAATTAAAGACATGAAATGAACTGCACAGCCAGGAAGGTGATAGATGATATAATAAGCCAACTCTGAACCTACACCCCGACTCTTCATGATTTAGACTTACTAAAATAAATGCAAGGTGATTTTCATCTTCAGGTAGAGTGAAGCCTTTTAAATAAGGCATCACCTGCAGCTTTTCTACCTTAATGATACAGATAGTGATTTTCCCACCATTATGTACTTTATTTTGGTGATAGTATGCTGCATATTCAAGTCTTATAGTTATTTTCACTCAAAATAGTTCACATTTTGATGCTTCTGGTGATTTTCATGGCTTCATTTTATGTAATTATTTAATAAGTTAATTTCCACTAGAAACAGTTCATCTTTTACCTTCAAAACTATTACCTGTTCTTTAAAAAACAAAGTTGCTTGTTACTTGTTCTTTGTGTTTTAGGTGCAGCTCAGTGGAAGATGATGACAACCAGAAGACATGAGCTAAGGTTTCTGTCCTATAAAAGATTAAAAAAAAAAAAAAAAAGGCTCCATTTAGTTTTTGTCTAATTTTTTAGTTTTCAGCATTATGATTTGGGTTTCATTGGTGTTTGGTATTTAGAATAGTAGTGCTATTGTGGTGTTCATCTTGTAAAGTGCTTGTTTTCTCATACTTCCTGCCTCTTTCTCCCTTGTGCCCCTCCTAAAATAAAAAAATAGTGTATAAGTTTAGTGATATAAAAGGCTCTTGGGTGCTAAGATCCCACATAACATATGGTTATAAAAATTAGATGCTAAGGATTATTAGAAAACCAGCAGCCACCAAGTAGCATACATCTAAAAGTAGTCTTCAGCTTTAAGCAGGTGCAGAAGAGTAGAAGCAGGGATTCTAAGAACGTGTTTAACTCCTTTAGTATCTATTCTCTTACTTAATCTTTAATAACCTTGTTTTAACAAGTGCGCCAGTCATGGTCTTAAAATAGATTACTCAGAGCCATTGTCAGTTTTTCTTAAGGGAAATGAAAAAGTTGATAACTAGTTTTTCTGATTCCCAAATTTGGCATTCTTATTTTTATCTACTTGAAAGAAACCTTGTAAATGTCTTATATACATATACATGGTTTTATTTGAATTTGTAATTTTGCTGAGGCAGAAATTTAAAACTTTTTAAGACCTCTGTAACATTGAAGTCATTTAGTTAATGATCTTATTTAACAAACCTGCATTCATGTTTCAGAATAGCTTTATGGTTTTCAAATGTTTCAGCTTTCTTATACTTTATGGCAAAAATGATATCAAATGCTTCAGATTCGTGAATGTCTTATAGTTCTCAAAGATGTCATAGTTCTTCCTAGGGCTGGAGGAGAACTGGAAAGCATTTGAAATTTAGGCACATTGTCTCTGGGTAGATTATTCTCAAAGATCATCAGAAATAAGGGGATTTTGAGCAAGGGGAGCATCTTGTCATGAATAAGATCCTCCTAATATTTATGTTTACCTGTAAATCTGTATTAAAAACACCGTTTCTTCATTCCCCAATGGCTATCTCACTCCATTTACTGAACTATTTTGCTGTATTTTAATGTAATGCAATATTTATCTTGACATTATAACTACCACTTTTTTCCTCACAAAAATAAAACACTCAGGACATTTTTACAATACAAAATATGTAATGTTTTATGGTATGTGATAGAGGTATTGAAATGTTCTCAGTTTTGTTCCAGTCTTACATTCTTCTTTTCTACTTTTCCCATACTTTAACATCATTCATAAGCAGAACTCTAGCTATATAGGTAGAAATAAAAATCTCTGAAATGAAACAAATTATATACATTAACATTAAAATTTAGGTTAAGCAAATAGGGAGTGTCCTTTTAAGTGATAGAGACATAGGAAGGAAGTCACATAGTCAAATATGTAATGCCCCTCCTTCAGTTAAAATGACACTGTTAACAGTTGACTCCATAAGTGTGTTTCTTCTTAACAGTATGCTAGTTCCAGAATATACTCAACATGAATTTTATTTTCTTTATAAAAATGTCCCCAGCAAATTCATTTGTTTTTTTTTTTTTTTTTTTACATGTCAAATGATATACACTAAATTGACTTTAAGATATTTTCCAGTTATTTTGAGATACCATTGTAGCATCCTTAATTTTTCTTCTCCTTCTGTATATAGGGTAAGGGACAGTTCTGAAGAACCTTTCCATTTAGCAATCAAGATATGGAAGCTGATCTCTGAAAATGCTCAATGTGTATCCTAATTGTTCATGGTATTGTTTGATTTGTAACTTGGATTTTAGCAGCATATGTCCCCAATTGACTTACTGGAAAACTTAATAAATAAAGTAATGCCTCTTGGTAGCATATTGTCTGCTGATTTTGTTTTTTCCCCTTAGGCTTGGCGTCTTATATTTAGTTTAAAGTTACAAATGTTCTTATCTGATGTTTCTTAGCCTGCCATTTCACTAAGGATAGATGTGATTTGAAAAGTATTCTGGCCAGGTGTGGTGTTGCACGCCTGCAATCCCAGTGACTCGGGTAGCTGAGGCAGGAGAATCACAAGTTCAAAGCCAGCCTCAGCAGCTTAGCAAGGCCCTAAGTAACTTAGTGAGACTTTTGTGCTCAAATATAATTAGGGACTGGTGGGCTGAAGCTGTATAGAATCCTAGAACCTATATAGAACTTCTCCTTTGATATGCATTGAGAATCTCAGTGACTGGAAAATGTATGGAGGGAAATGTGGCACACAACCTCGGTGGATTCTGCCCTTTCATAGAACCTATACCTTGAAAATAGCCAATGTGGTAGGATTTTTCTCACAAACAGCAATACAAAGTAATGAGCTAACTTATTTTTCTCTAATAATATAAGTAAATTGGTTCATTGCTCATTTGGAACCCTTACACATCAGACTCTTACCCTCAGTCTGTTCACTCTTTTCTTCCTTTAAGGAAACGTTTTCAGCTTTTTTAGAATAAAATAAGACTAGGCACAGTGGAACATGTTTGTTAATCTCAGTAACATAGGAGACTGAGGCAGGAAGGTAGCAAGTTCAAAATCAGCAAGGCCCTAAGCATCTTAAGGGGAAGGGGCAGCCTAGGGATGTGGCTCAGTGTTAAGCGCCCCTGGGTTCAATACCTAGTACCAAAAAATAGTGGTAGAGCCAGTGCAGTGGCACACACTAGTAATCCCAGCCACTTGGGAGGCTGAGGCAGGAGGATCACAAGTTGGAGGTCAATCTGCCTGAGCAACTTGGGGACCCTTTCTCAAAAAGGCTGAGGATGTAGCTCAGTGGTAGAATACCCTAAATTCAGTCCCCAGTTCTGCAAAATTAATAATGATGGTAGAAGTTGGCTTTGAACACATCTGAAAAAATAGCCAAATGTTTCATAGTTTCTACAGTATCCCCAGTGGTGAACTTTCCTTTTCACTTATTGACATGTATTACCTGTATGATCCAAGACTCCCTTTGTCAATCAATGGGATAAATTTGAGATGACTGCATGTATGGTTCCTACAAACTTGGCACTTCTGGTCTTGTTTGAGGGGGGACTCAAGCCATGGTTGGGCTAGGGGGGGCGGGAATACCAGCACCTGTATTTTTTAAAAAAATATTTATTTACTCTAGTTGTACACAATGCAATGCATTTATGTTTACGTGGTGCTGAGGTTCGAACCCGGGCCGCACACGCGCGAGGTGAGCACTCTTCCGCTGAGCCACAACCCCAGCCCCAGCACCTGTATTTTTAATAAGTGATATTGACTTAACTTTGCCCCATAATGGAAAATGGCAACACTTCTCATCGAGGTTTGATATTTATATTAAATCAGTGTTAGACTTTAATGGAAAACCATCTGATAGTTATTTCAGTAGCTCCTATTTTTAGGTCTAGTAGCATCCTAAATAAAATAGTCTGGTTGTTTACAATACAAAATTCTATGTTTGCCAGGCACGGTGGCACTTGCTTATAACTCCAGGTATTCAGGAGGATAACAAGTTTAAGGCCAGTCTGGTTAGCAAGACCCTGTCTCAAGAAATGCTGGAGAGGCTGGGAATACAGCTCAGTTGTTTCAATCTCAACACCACACATACACAACAAAAAAAGGACTGGGCTATCAATCCCTAGTACTAAAAGGAAAAAAGAAATTCACCCTTAGGAACCTTGTTTCCACTTTTTGCAACATTTTCATCTGATGATCTAGGAGGTAAATTCATGTCCACAAAAGAAAACCACCCTTCATAGAATACATCATAGCTCTCTCAGTTTTTTCCCCACACTGTAAGGGGCCAAAGCAGCCCTCTAATACAGGAATCAGTTACGTATTACCCCAACAGTCTTAACCTTTGTGACCTCTACTGCCACAATGCTCTTCTCTTCCATCTACTTCTATTTCCCATGCCACTCCAAACCTTAGCCTTACTGAAAGTGTTTGTGTCTGTTCCTACATACCACGTTTCTGGGCTTTCCTGAAACATTCCTTGCAAGAAGTAGAACATTAATTTGTTAGGAACTCTTTCTTCCACTGACAGTGGAGTCAATGATAAGGCAGCTCATTCTTGCAGTAGGTCTGCCCTCTGAGTCATTCTTATTTCCCTGTTACATTTTTTGAATATTTGCTATCACCAGGCAGCCAGCACCTCGCCAGGGAAATTTTTCCTTCTCAGAAGGGGATAAGCCACCTGAGAAAATAAAAGTCTGAAGTAAGTGAAGAAATACGAGGCAGAGTCAGAAAAATAAGTTTTAAGGGATGGAGCGCCTGATAGATCCAGTCCACATAGGAGCTGGAGCTGGACAACTAGGAAATGGCTCCAGTTGTTTATTTGAGGGGATACATCAAAGGCAGGGATAAGGTTTCAGCAGGAGGATTCTTGCTTCATGGTGTCTTGCCTTCAACAGGTTGATTGGCATCTTGGCAAGCCACACCCATCTCTGAGAGGCTGTGTTGCTTTGTGGATCCAGCAGGTCACCCCATCTCCAGTGCTGTGTGGAACCTGGCAGAACTAGGTAGAGTGTCACGTGGATTTGGGCAGTCTCACCAGCAGGGGTACTGCTGGGAGTTCCCAGATACCAGACTTTCCTACCCAAAGGCTTCCATGCTGTTTTGGTTCATGCACAGTACACAGATGGCTTCCCACAATTTGCTATATGCCAAATACTTTGAATCCTATTCATTTAATCCTCATGTGATTATATGAAATAAGAGGCATTTCATTCATTTACAAATCAGATAAATGAAGCACAGAGAGGTTAAAGAAACTGCTTATGTAGACTAGAGCTGTTAAGTGACAGAGGCTGGTTTCTAATTCAAGCTATACATAATCACTAACCATTCACTAATAACAATCCCAGTGATGGCAGCACATGTCTGTAATCCCAGCAACTTGGGAGGCTGAAGCAGGAGAATCATGAGTTAAAAGCCTCAGCAACTTAGTGAGACACTGTCTCAAAATAAATAAATAAATAAGGGCTGGGGCTCAGTGGTTAAGGACCCCTGGGTTCAATCCCCCATACCAAAAAAAAAAAAAAAAAAAAAAAAATTCCTTTTCCTTTCTAAAGTCTTGTAAAAATTCACATCATTATGGCCTTAAAGAGGAAGGAATAAAATCTAATTAAGTGATGAGAATGGACACAAAGCACTGGTCCTAAGGTTCAGGTCTCAAATTAAGGGAATTGAGAGTAAAGATAATTGACAGGAACCAAGGAAGGTCACTGAGAGTTAAAATGAATGAAAATAAAAGTCCATTTTTCCATTATAGTTCTGTGAAAAGAATATTATACCAGTTTTGATAATGAGACTTGTTGTATGGGATACAGGTAAAATTCCATTACATTAAGGTAGACTGACCAATTATTTTCAGTTGTGTTGATATGGTTCCAGAAAATTCTTTGATGTTAACCTAAAAGTTAAGCATGCTCCCTGTGATCCCTGCCTCTAAGAAAACTATTTGGGCCTTACTTTTTCTTTTCTTTTTTTTTTTTTTTTTTTTTTTTTTTTAATTAAAGGTAACAGAGAAAGCAAGCTACATTTGCTCTCATTAACATTTATTTGAATTACTCATTAATGCATATCCCCATTCCTAATTCAAATATTCTTTCTCATTTGGGAGGATGATACACAGAAACTTAATAATGACTGTTTTTGTGCCTGGCATTGGTGGGAGGGAAGAGGCCTTTTATTTCATTTGGTACATTTGGGTAATGTTTTAAATTGTAATCAGTTGTTTTTTGGTTTGTTTGTGTTTTGTTTTTTTTTGTTTTGTTTTGTTTTGTTTTTTGTTTTTGTACTGGGCATTGAACTCAGGGGCACTCGACCCTGGGCCACATCCCCAGCCCTTTTTTGTATTTTATTAGAGACAGGGTCTCAATGAGTTGCTAAGTGCCTCACCATTGCTGAGGCTGGCTTTGAACTCGCGATCCTCCTGCCTCAGCCTCCCAAGTGCTGGGATTACAGGCGTGCGCCACCATGCCCGGCTAACTTCTTTAACTTTTAAGGGCCAACCAAGTATCCAAAGATTGGAATGACAGATGATTTGTAGAGGTGAAGAGGTAGATACAGAATGGGATGGACTCTGAAGAAAATCACTGAGAACTGACTACAACTCTTTCCTGACTGTATAACACGATCCAAGAATAACTACAACAGCAACCTATCAATTATACCATTTATTGATGATAGAGTTATACTGGAAAACAATCACAACAAAAGAACAAGCTTCCAAATAGAATACTTTGGTTTACTAAGTAAAACATCTCTTTGAAACATAACGTGAAGAATTCAAATGCAGCAGTGCAAAAGCCCTTGGATCTGTATACAAATGGCTCAGCTGTGACACACAGGCTGCACTCCATATCTCGTCAGGCAATCAATTTGTGTGGGTTTTGTTTTGTTTGTTTGTTGTTTTTATACCTGCATCTCAGAATGACAAACCATATGTTAGCTGGGCTTCTTAGGATAGATTTGCTCACATTGGGATGTATGGAAGAAAAGTTATTTTTGATCAATGGGTGAGCATTTACCCTTTTCTATAAACGAAAGTGAAAAACAGTTTAGTTTCTGAATATAGAATGGTCTATTCATTAGTATACTTTTTTGGTAAATTCTCTTTTTGGTCCTTTGTGATTTAATTTCATCCCTGTAATTTTCAGGAAAAGATAAGGGTACAGGTGAAACTGGTATTGGAGACCTTGGTGGCAGGCATCTTGTTGAGCTCATTTTAACCAGTGATTGAGTAGTTTGGGTGGTGGCAGGCTTGGGTGAGAGTTCTTGACATGAATTTGAAGTGAAACTTTTGGGATTCTTAAAATCATCATAAGTTGCAATGCATTGTTTTGCGGCCAGTGAACTTTTTAGAGATGGTGGTCTAGAATTCCATTTATATTTTCCATCACCGCTCCAATTGCACTTTGAAGCATTTTGTTCAGGCTTACCAGAAACAGAACAGTTTTTTCTCTTTTCTCGGCTTTTATCTACACAAGATGTCTGAAGACTCAAAGCATCAGGAAGTTTGGGCTGCCTCACTTTCAATGTACCTTTGGAGGAAGAGGGTCGCTCAGAAACTGCTGGGGAACAGAAAGCACCTGGCAGCCTAGACCGCTCCTTTTGTATAGTTGTATGCTGTAACCGTTCCAGTTCTAGCAAACGAGTTATCAGCTGTTCCACGGAGCTTTCTGGAGAGTCCAATGTTGCTTTCCAATTTTCACATCTTGAAAAGGCAAATTTGTGCAAATCCAGAGTATTGAAAGGAGGGGGAAGAAAATCAGGATATAGAAATACTTCACTTGGTTCCTCAGTAAAAGATTCCTCAACATTTTCTATTGCTTCTGGCTTTAACTTCAGGTCCATCTTTTTAAAATAGCTGAGTAAAGTATCATTAGTGTTCTCGTTTTCCGATAAGTCACTTTCATCTGTTAAAATTTCTTCCACGCTGTTGTTTCCATATTTCAAGTTGCAGTTTGGAGCAGATGAAGTTTCACCATTGTTGGTCTCTACAGTTGAACATGAATCAATTTGAAACTCATTTCTGTCCTTTGAAAAGTCTCCGTCAGCATAGGGCCAGTAGAGACCTAAGGGCATCATCAGTCCCAGGTTAGAACCAGCTTGCTGATCAACTGGAGCACTTGTTAATGAGTGGTTTAGGGTGAAGAGCCTTATGGGATTATTGACTACATTAAAGCTGGTTTCTGTTGTAGATTTTTTGAATTCCCTTTAAAAAATAATTTAATTAATGAGTGATTTGTTGACTATGATTAAAATACTACTAAATGATACAAATAAGTAAACTTTGTGAAAGATTGGTTAACATTTAGTTCCCAATGGCACATGTGTATGTGTATCTAGCTATCTGCAACAAAAATACATTAATTTCAAAATATGCTCTGATTATATAAACTATAACTTTTAAAGTGCAGATTAAAATATTAATTAAACATCCCTTTGCACAAATGCCAGTAGCAAGATACCTAAAATGAGACCTAAAAATGGCTTACTGTGGCTATGAAGCCACAAGGTTAAAAGTGGCTAATTATATTTATTTATCTATATTACACAAGAAATTATGATGTCTGAAAATTAGGACATCCAACTCAAACTGAAATTATAATGAAATGTTCATTGACTTAGAATCAGATAAAAGGAAACTTAAAGAATGTAGTTAGTTTACTTCAAAAAGACTTCTATGTTAATCACTGTGGTTTAAAAAAATTATTCTAACAAAAAGTAAGCAATATCTATCAAACCAAAATTATTCCAGATACTGTCCCTAGTAGTTTTCTTCTAATGGTACCCTTTTATTTTAGGGGTGATTCTTCTAGGTATTATATTAAAATAATACTGTAAAATGGATGAAGTTGGAAGACATAATGCTAAGTGAAGTTAGTCAGTCTCAAAAATCCAAGTACCAAATGTTTTCTCTGATATAAGGAGGCTAGTTCACAGTATTGTTGGACGGGGGTACATAGGAGGTTTAGAGGAACACTAGAATGGTCAAAGGGAAGGGAGGGTAAAGGAGGGAGCAAGGGGGTAGGGAGGGGGAGAAAAGAAAAAAAAAAGGTGGTTGAATGAGACGGATATCATTTTCCTAAATGCATGACTGAAGACCTGAATTGTACGAATATACTTTGTATACAAACAGTTGTACGTAAAAAGATGCTATATACAGGCACTATGAATTGTAAATATTAAAAATTATAAAAATAAATTTAAAAACAACTACAATAATAATACTGAAAACTGCAAAATCACTAGGCCATAAAATACTGAGTTACTATATGTTGGGTTTGTTTTTTTTTTTAAGATAACTAGAAATACTGGGATTGAAAGATCAGATACATTTAAGTTGACATGTGGTCTTAACATTGGTCTTGTTTCTATAAATGGCCAGTTTGTAGTAAAGATAAGGTAATCTAGGATTTTAAAAAATACATAATTACTACAGACGGTGATAAAGATGTGTTCATTTAGCTAAACATTAGAAATGCTGCCTTGCCTTTGAAAACCCACAGGAAAATCCCTTTAAATCTACAGTTGCTCATAGACACAAGCCCCCTGTGGTATAGTAAAAAGAGCAGGCAGGCTGGAGGAGGAAGGCCTAGGAGTGACCCTGAACCAGTAGTGAATGAGCAAACTGCAAAGGTCACTATCTACCTCAGGGGTGTTCTGAGGAGAACATGTTATATCACTGTACTTTGTGAAATGTTAAACACTAAATGCAAGTTATTATTTTCATCCTCTTTACTTGTTGATGGTTCACTGAGGAGAATTTTTTTTTTTGTGTGTGTGTGTGGTACTGGGGATTGAACTCAGGGGCACTGGACCACTGGGCCACATCCCCAGCCCTTTTTTGTATTTTCGTAGAGACAGGGTCTCACTGAGTTGCTAAGTGCCTCGCCATTGCTGAGGCTGGCTTTGAACTCATGATCCTCCTGCCTCAGCCTCCCAAGTGCTGGGATTACAGGCGGGCGCCACCGCGCCCGGCAGAGAAAAATTTTTAATGAAATATTTCATTGACTCCCCACTTCCATCTCTGTACCATCCTTAGGCCTATCCAGTATGAAAAGCAAATCCCTATTAAACATATGCATCTGGTTTAGTCCTCACAACATCCCCTTACAGATAAGCACACTGAGATACACTGTGGCTAAGGTCACACATCCAGTAAGTGGTGGGGCTGGGACTTGAACCTAGGCGGTAGAGATCATGGCTGTGATCCCAACCACTGCCTTCTGCTGCCTCCTTTGATGTTTGCTCCTCTGGTACTGTGATAAAAGTCAGTTCAGTGTGTTTGACCTCTTACCTTGATATCCTTGTCCCCAGCTGAATGCTTTCTCACAAAATTAGCCTATCAGTACCAACATTCCCTTAGGAGCACACAGTTCCCTTGAGCACTTCCTGGTTTCCCCCCTTGAATTTTACATAACGGGAACTTTCCTCTGGGCCTCATGGAGAGAGCTGCTGTCAAGTGATGGCACTCTGTTGTCACAACTGGATGAAACAGGAATAGGACTTGGGATGCCCTTCACTATGTATAAAAGTGACACCAAGCCGTGTTCAAGAAGAGGCAATTTCCAAACACCAGCAGCCTGTATTTTTAAGGGGCAGTCTAGCTGGTTCTAATCTACAGCAAAATTTAAGCACAAAACATGAGAATGCAAACCCAAGGTAATATGATATGACTAGGAGCATGAACCTTCAAATCCCAGCTCTACCATCTATTAATTGTGTCACTTTGACAAGTTACAGAACTGATCACCATGCCTCAGTGTCCTCATCTGTAAAACAGGGATAATGCTTACAACACCTACCTTGTAACACTGGGCTCATAAATGAGTTAATAGGTACAGAGAATTAAAAGAGTTCCTGGAATAGTACTTTCCTATTATATTTCCTTTTCCTTTCAATGACAAGTCCAACTCTATCCATCTAAACCTTCATTGTCAAAGGTGAAAATTTCTACAACCAGTTAGGCTTCATAGCAAGGACACAGTGGCTAGTTTGTGATGTCCACTACCACTTCCTATTTCAGGGTGGATTTCTGCAATTTCCACACAATATTTTTTTCTGCTGGTTGTTTTGGCTCTTGTATTTCAAGCAGCTAACTCATCTGTATTTAAATTTATTTCAGTAATTTAGAGTATTACAAAAATATTCTCTCACCTGTTCTCCACGGTACTTTCTTCATTAAAAGGGTAACTCCATAACTGAAACAGCCCTTGTTTACTATCCTGATAATAGAAAGATCATGACAATGTCTTAGGAAATGCATGAATTTTTGAATGATAATTTAAGAGTATGATACAATGAATAAAATACCATCTGTGTTCTCCAGTAAGCATGCTCTGACATAGTAAGTTCTAGCATTAGTTGCTCTACTGGAATTTCCAAATGGCTCTGTGAAGCAGCACAAAACTTAAATACAACATGTCTGTGTTTCCTGTTACTGTCCTAAGAAGGTATAGTTCTTGTTCTAACCACAGGATCTATATGGTAAGGTCCAGTGTATTCCCCTTATGCACACAAAAATCATTTGTTTTTAGTATAATCTATTATCAATATCAACTAAACATTGTTAACTAATGAACCTTCAGTATCATTAACATTATTTTACAGTTAAGTGTTTAATATTTTGATCAAAAATCATAATTTGTATGCCACTTCAAAACAGGATATTAACCATTTCAACAACTTTGAGACATCGTAAGGCTGAGATTACTTCCCTTTTGGCAGTGACTAGAAAACACTATATTTATTACATGTCAATTCCATTTATAGTATTGTTATATTAAAAAAGTTAATATAACAAAATATTAATTTAATGAACAATTTGCAGCCCTGTAAAATAGAAAGACTTTGACTTGCTTGAAGAACTCTACAGAAAGAAAATGTAAAGTTTAATTTTGAAGAAGAAAAAATTTCAAAGAACATGCTTATCATTTTCAAACAATGTTTGTGAATTATTTAAAACCAAACATCCTTACCTTGTTAATTTTGCCTGAAAGAATGTATATGAAAAAATGACAATTAATAGTTACATAAAACAAGTTGCATTCAAACAAACCCCCTTTAACATAAGTAATTATTCCAGTATTAATATACACATCTAAGATTTCTTACCACCTGCCGCACTATCCCTTCCAGGTGGGAGGTCTTTATTTTCAAGAACAGGTACTTCAGAATCCAAATTCCAGGAAAATACGTTCTAAAATAATATTTGGTTAGGATAAACTTAAAATCAAGAAGATTTTAAAAGCTCAAGTACACAATTTTTCATGTTCTTTGGTTAAAGTATGGCACTAAGGCACAAAGTCCTATGACCCCTCTGTCTCCAGGAGGGATGTATCTTTGATGCAGGCAATTCCTCTAATCAGCTTGAAAACACCTGACATTCAGGAAATGCAAACACTCTTACCATAATTTATGACTTAATTCTCGACACATGGGTTCTCAAAATTGATTTTAAAATATAATAAAAGGTCATGTTCCACTAGTGATGCACAATGGCATGTTCATCAGGTTTTCTGTGTCTGAGCACCAGATCCAAAAGCCTAAAAAACCTTGCCACCAACCAAAGAGAATCTGCAATCCTCGCATTATATCCAATGTTAAACTGCCTACTACTTTCAGTGTGGATTTCAGATGTTGAGAAACACTCAGGAAATACTCAAAAAGAAAGCCCAAAAAATGCTTGAAAAGGGAAAGGTACTAATATCTACTAAATATTTCTATTCCAGATGTTGTGCAGAGTGCTATGGGGGAAACCCGAGGCCGTGGGCAGAGTATGATTGTAATACTCTATTTTAGAAAGTGATGAGGTGATTATGCAAAAGTAACTTAAGGAGTGAACTCAGTTGTTTTCCATCTCAGACAAAAAAATCTTTTATAAATGAATCTCTAAGCAAATGAAATGTTAAGTATTATTAGGTATCAGCTCCACACTAAGGAGGAACAGGGAGAAATACGCTTCAATACACACAAGGATTTAATTTATCCACAGCATGGTATCTCTTGATGGGAAGGATAGTGGGAAATGGGAAAGGAGGGTGCAGATTATTTTTATTTGGAAACTTTTGAAAATAAAATTAATCTTCTGCTTTCTGATATAACATATATGCGGCCTAGTCTCTACATAAGAAGGTAAGATTCAACATTCATATAAAAAGAAAGCAGGAGCTTTGATTTCCTATCCAAAGGAGGTAAAAATAATGGTTGAGGGCTGGGATTGTAGTTTAGTGGTACAATGCTTGCCTAGCCTGCGTGAGGCCCTGTGTTCAATCCTCAGCACTAAAAATTTTTAAAAATTGAAAAAAAAAAAAAATACAGGTTCAGTAGAATGAGGATGAAGTTCGATGTTTGCATTTTAAAAATCTCCCCAGTGGCGTCTCAAATTTCTTTCAGCTTTCTTACCAGGACACTAGTTAAGTGTCCCAAATGTACATGTGAGAAACACCCTTATATTCAAATGGTAAAAATAAGTTGACAAAAAATGCTGTTTATACAAACAAATTAACATAATCAAATGTGTCAATGGGTAAGGAAGGCTGGTCAACTGAACATGAAGTCAGTTAGTTTGCAAATTTCTTAAGGCCTGGGACTTGGTCATATTTTTTTGATACCCCACTTGCCTTGTTAATATTTTTCATGAAGTCCATGTGAGAAAGTAAAAAGGTGAGAATTGCCTGGCTGATACCAAGGTAGCATCTTTAAGAAATCCAGTTGCATCTAGAAATGTTCTGAGATTTGTAGAGAAGCTAACTACCTTTCCCTTTGTTAGAAAAAATAATAAAATTTCCACTTGATATCCTAAATGCGCAGAGAGAAAAACAGTACAAACTGCTCACAAACTGAAAGCAGTAAGGTTATCTCTGCAGTAAAAGTCAGTGGGAATTGTCTTAGCAATGACAGCTCCTGCCCAAAGGCACAAGTTCAGTAGCACCTGTCATACCTCCTGAGAGATGCTTGACAGACTGACGGTGGTGCCACAGTTCTCACCATTTCTTCTGCCCATTTTGTTGCAGCTGCTCCTCTGTTTCCTTAAAATCCTATACAGGTTGTGGGACAGTCACATTTATAGGTAAGATTCAACATTCATATAAAAAGAAAGCAGGAGCTTTGGTTTCCTATCCAAAGGAGGTTAAAAAAAAAAAAAAATGCTTAGAGGGCTGGGGATGTAGCTCAGCACTTTGGTGTACATGAGGCCCTGGATTTCATCCCTCTTCCCAAAAAGAGAAGTAAAAGAAATGCTTAGAAAGCAGGGGAAAAGGGGGGGGGGGGCAAACCAGGACAAGAAAGGGCATAGACAAAAGCAAACTAGAAATTTTAATTGACAGAAGATTACAAAATTAAGATCAGAGGTGGAAAAGGAGATATCAGATAAGAAAAATAAAATACAAATTGGAAAAAATGGGGTGAATTATCTGGAATTTAACAAATAGGGCCATGATGTCTGTTTTTAATCATTCAAAACAAAAAGTGCTCCATTTGAAAGCCAGGTCAACTTTAGGTATAGGCAGAACAAGAATCCTATGCATGTTTCAGAGACACTAAAAGGCCCACAGGACCGGGCAATGTTTTCCACACCAAACTATCATGGTGTCTAAAACACCCACTATAATTTAAGGTAAAAGTATTGGAGAAATAGAAGATAACAAAGCAATCAATGGATTAAAGTATAATCATCTGGAAAAAATTACAAATTAAAGCCATGCAATACTAAACGCATTAGCTAATTGGATACAATTTATGTCTCCTAGAGGTAAAGGTGTACTTTGGAGAAATAGGAGATACAGTTCAGGTAGTCTGTGAACACAGGTGTATCCAGCACTGGTGCTTTAGAATGTGGGAGGAAGGAGGCTGTGGAGTAAGGGCCCGCATGAGGCCACGCACGTGCCCTCTCCTTGGAGGACAACACCTGGCACCAGGCACCTGAAAAGGGCCATGGACCTGCAGGAGGAGCTTAAGAGAAGAGAGTCCCGGAAAGGGAGCTTCTGGAGTCCGAGAGCGGGAAGGCAGACTCTGAAGGGGGCGCCAGGCCCCTGGGAGGGCGGCCCCTTTCGCTCCCAAGCTGCGGCTGGCCTCGGCGGGGCGCTCGGGCCGGGGCTGCAGGTGGGGCTCGCGCGTCGCCGGGCTCGGGCTCTTACCCCACAGGGCCGCAGGCGCACGTGTCCTCCCCGGTGTCCTCTCCGAGGGCGCCGCCGCCCCGAGGCCCGGGCCCCTCCGCGCGCAGTGCGAACGGCTTGCCGGGCGCCCCCTCCGACTCGGCCTTCCTGCAGCGGGACGACAAGGACAGCAGCGGGCAGCGGTGGGCCTGGCCCGCGGCCGTGAAGGGCCTGCGGGGCCCGCGGGCCGGCGGCGGGGCGGAGGTCAGGCCCAGGGCCCAGGCCGGGCTCCAGGAGGCCAGCCGCGGCAGGGGCTGCAGCGCCGCGGGCTGCCCTGCCGGCCGGGGCGCCCCGGGAGGCGCTGCGCTCCACCAGGTCCACAGGGACACGGGGGCCGCGGGTCTGTCGGGAGCTGGCTGGAGTCGGAGCCGCTCGGGGGTCTCCAGGCCGCCCGGAGTGCCAGGAGCGCCTCGTCGCCGGCCGCCGGGCCTCGGGGACGGCCCCTGCGCGTCCCCGGGCTCCGGCAGCGGCGTCCCTGCCCACTCGTCCATCGGGCGCGGGGTGGGGGCGCCCAGGGCTCGGCTCCAGAGAGGTCGCAGCCACTGCGGCCCCACCGGCCCTCGAGGCGGCCTGCGCCTCCCTGGGGTCTTCCCTGACCCTTCCAGGGCCATCCGAGGCCTCCCCCAAACTTCTGGGGCCTTCCCCAGAGGCCTCCGGGACCTCCCCTGCCCTTCCCTGGACCCTTGGGGCCTTCCGCGGCCGGGGCTGAGGACTCCGCGTGGCGGCCAGTAGGCCTCTGGCGGATCGCCTGGCCACAGGCCTCCAGGAGCGTTTCCCCTCACTCCTTGAGACTGCATCTGTGTCATTCCATCTGTGCTGCTCAATGTTAAATGGTTGAAATGGAAGAACAGTATGCCCGCGGCGAGCAAGCCCACCTCTGGTCAGTTTCAGGTCGGTCATCCGTCTTACGACAGGAAGAACAAAGTCGGTGTTTTTCTCTCTGTCTGAGATACATTTAGATAGGGAGCCCAATTTTGTACCCCCAAAATGCATATCTCCTACTACAGCACCATGAAATGAGAGAGGAAGAAAGGGAGGAAGGAATGAATGCATACACACACACACACACACACACACACAACAGTTTAATATAGAGAAAAAATTGAAACAAAATATACATGACTACTGAAAATGTTTGTTATTCTTTATAATAAAGAACTTATATTTGAGAATTTTTTGTACTACTTTGCCAATGATACTATTGTGTTCTGTTGGGTTGAACACCAGACTCTAGATTCAAGCCCCCAAATATTTCAAAAAGCATCTTAATACTGAGGAGGATGGTATCTTCTTAGAATAATGTACATACAGGTATGTAACAAATGTTGACCACAGATTCCAGGGTCTCTTGGATCTCTGATCCCAGTCCACAGGTGTCTGTCTCCTTTCTCTGCATCTCCATTTTCCTCTCAGGCCTTCCTACCCACCTTACTCTCTACATCCTACCCTTTATATAATTATTTGTATTCCTCAATTTTATTTGTTTTTGTTTGTTTGTTTTGGGTACTAGGGATTGAACCCAGGGTCACTGAGTCACATCCCCCAGAACTTTTTATTATTTTTTTGAGACTGGGTCTCACTAAGTTGCTTAAGGCCTCACTAAGTTGCTGAGGCTGGCTTTTAACTCATGATTCTCCTGCCTGAGCCTCCAGAGTGGCTGGGATTACAGGTGTATGCCACTGTGCCTGGCTCCTCAATTTTACTTGTTAAACCTATTGATTTGTTTGCTTTTTAAATTATCTGTTTATCCCTAGCAGAAAAGGAGAGACTTGCCTGTGTTCAGTGGGGTATCCCCCCCCCCCACACACACACAAACACTTTAAAACTGAGCTGGGCCAAATCAATGAAGGCCAATGAATCAAAGCAGCAGAGGCCTCATTCCCTGCAGCTTCCTTGGAGGTCTCCCTACCAGGCTCTCCCCTCTCCAGTCTCTTTTCCATCCCACAGCTCTAACACATGGACCTCAAATGCCCTTCTAATTCCTCAATATTAAAAACCAAATTCTGCAGCCAGCCTTGAAATATCTGCATATCACCTTTCCTTTCCAGCACCTACCACAGCACCTACTTCAGACATTTTACAATTTTCCCGAACTTCTCTGTCCTCCAAGATATACATCATTTTTACTTTTCCTACAATAATGCCTCCTTTGAAAAAAAAACAACAACTTTATTTTTAGCCTGCCTACTTAACTACAGTCATATAGTTCTAGCTCATAAGTCATCTTTCCTGACTTCTCAGGAAGAATAAACTACTTTCCCCTGCAAGACTTCTGTCAGAATTCCTTTCCTTTGGGGTTCTTTTTTTTCTTTGATACCGGGGATTGAACTCAGGGGCACTCAACCACTGGGCCACATCCCCAGCCCCTTTTTTGTATTTTATTAGAGAGAGGGTCTCACTGAGTTAAGTGCCTCATCATTGCTGAGGCTGGATTTGAACTCGCGATCCTCCTGCCTCAGCCTCCCAAGTGCTGGGATTACAGGCGTGCGCCACCATGCCCAGCTCTCTTTGGGTTCTGATAAAATGATTTACTTACAATTTCTTGCTCATGTGACATTATAATTATTCATTTGCAACAGCTCACTATCTTAGCAACATCTGAAGGTGAGACATGCTCTTTTTATATTTAGCAAGTTGCCTGGCATACAGTAAGTACTCAGTAAAATTCTAATTAATTCAATTACTGAAAAAATAGTATTTGCTAGAATATAAGCTGTGGTTACAATGTGCCAACATATTACCGAATAGTCCAGATTGATTAACCAATCTAATATTCCTAACCACCCCATGAAGCAAGTCTACTAGTTATTATTTTAAAATGAGTAACCTGAGCTTTAGATATATTAAGTAACTTTTCCCAACTTACAATTACTTGAAAAATAGTGAATTGAGGTCAACATTGGGGCCCATGTAGTCCCAGCTAATACTTTCTACAAATATATGTATCTGGGAAGTTATTACCACCACCCCAGACACAAGTTCTTTGTGCACGCATGAACGCATGTGCATCAGTGTGTGCAAATTTCCCATATCAGGCTTGTCCTTGCCCATCTCCCTTTCTTTCTGTTTCCCTTTCTGCCTTCTCCTCTCATTCAGGACTTGAACTGATCCCTGTTCCCTTTGAGCATCTCTAAGATTTGTCATCCATCAATATAGTCTTCCACAATACTTTTTTCCCTTGACAGAAATCATTCTTAAAAGCCCTTTTCTCCTATCATTATTCCTAATTAACTATTCTTTCTTTCTCTGGAGACTTCTGCATGCTTTGACATCAGCATCGAAATTGCAGCTGCCTCTCCTGTCAGCACTAAATACGAAAGGTTACGGTGGTATTAAAACTAGAATGGTACCTTCCCCAAGTCCTTGGGTCTGGTTTGGCTTTAGTACAGCTCTGACCACAGTAGCTTAGGTTCAGGTTTAGATTCAATCCTTGGCCCAAGAGAATGCACCTCCCTTCAAGAACATCTCCAAGCCACACCCAGCACTCAGTTCCTAGTGGTAGCCTCAAGCATGCCTTCATTTGACATATGCACTTCTTTAGTCTAGAGTGAAAGCAATCTTTCATAAGGGAAGTGGGACAAGGCATATGCTATCTCCCGGCATTTAGCTCACTCTTCCATTATTTACCATGAGATGGTCTAAATCAGAGCGAAAGAAGGCAAGCCTTGGGCCAATCACTTCCTAGGGCTCCACTAATCCTGCCTTGCCACCAACCTCAACGTCCGTGGCCAAGGGGACAATATTGACTACCAGATAACTATGGTGGAAAGCACCTCGACACATATGCCTTTTTATGTCCTAGATCACGCAAGAAATGTCAGTAGCAGATTTTCTTAGTTTCTATTTATTCTTCAGGAAAAGACTCCCATGTCAGTCTGCCTCCTGCGGGGTCTTCCATGTGTCAATATTGCCTGTGCATTTGTCCCCACCCACCTTTACTTTCCCCTTCAGTATCACCACCATCATGGCTGGCAAGTACTACATACAGCAGAATCTTCTGTGTAATTATTTTCAGAAAGTCAGGACAATATTTTCTAGTTGACAATAGTTAATTAGAATTAAACTTTGTTGTTATCGTTCTCAAATAAGATGCTCAACCAGTGTGAAACGTTTCAAATCAGTTATGGTCAATTTGTATTTAGCATACGGTTTAGATAACTAATCTTTATTTATCTATTTATTTATTCCTAGAAACCACTGTGACTTTTAGGAATGGCAACAGATTCTATTTATGCAGATTTAGGACCCTGTTTCTAAGAGCATTCATCCTGTGCTCGCTTTGGCAGCACATATACTAAGAGCATTCATCCTAAATATCCTTTCTTGTGTTTGTATAATTACTTTTAAAGACATATATGCTTTTTTTCTACTTCAAATTTGTTTGAGTTTTTCTTTTCTACTTTGAAGTTTCATTTAAAATATTAACCTTTAATGCTTTGCTCCCTTAGGTCTTATTTGGGAGGCCACCCTTTTCTTGCAAAAAAATATAAGAAATCTTGTTTAAAATCTACTTAAATCGTTTTTTTTTTTTTTTTAAATCTCCTTATTCCTAGAATGAAGGCGATAGTGATGTTTATGCACATACATCCAAAAGGAAGTAAGGTAAGCACACACATCATCAGTACTTTCTACATCTGCATAATGTTGCAGCTAGTACTTTGGAGTAAATTCTCAATCATGTATTTCCTCCTTTAGTTTGATTTTATTGCAAGATTTTCTGAGTTTGCATTGCTTCCAAAGTCTTCCTGTCTTTCAGAATCTATAGTCTTCCTATCCTCAGGAGTTGTATGTTCCTAGCCTTACAACAAAAACTCACTCCTCTCCCACACCATCCCCAGTACTGGGATTGAACCTTGGGCACTTTACTACTGAGCCACATTCCCAGCCCCCTCCCCCCCTTTTTTTTTGTGGTACCAGGAATTGAACTCAGGGGCACTCGACCACTGGGCCACATCCCCAGCCCTTTTTTTTGTATTTTATTTAGAGACAGGGTCTCACTGAGTTGCTAAGTGCCTCGCCCTTGCTGAGGCTGGCTTTGAACTAGTGATCCTCCTGCCTCAGCCTCCCAAAGTGCTGGGATTACAGGCGTGCGCCACTGTGCCCGGCTCCTTTTTTTTTTTTTTTTAAAGACAAGGTTCAGTTGCTCAGACTGGCCTCCGAACTTACCACCCTCCTGCCTCTGCCTCCCCAATCACTAGGATCATAGGTGTGTGGCACCAGACTGGGCTCCCTTTCAATTTTGGTCTAAGTTATATCAGAACTTACTTTCTGGTGCCAGTAAGGGTGTGGCTGGGATCCTCTTTCTGGGAGTCAGGATCCTCTCTCTGCATCTGCTTTGATCGAAGTACTTGCATCAGAACGCTTCCTTTGAGAAATTTGGAAATAATCTTCTCTCTCTGAACATTACTGAACACTTTGCCTTCTGGAAGCCAGCTGACCTTGTCACCTCCTCCGTGGCCCGAGGGAAGGGAAAGGTATTCAGGAGACACAACAACCCTCTTTGAAACAAAAAAAAAAAGGAATTGCTGTTTACCTAAAAATCATGAATAAAAGATGAGCCCGACTAGACAAACAACCCCGAGTTCTGCTCCCGCTGCTGCTGCTACACTGCGGGATTAATTTAGTTAATAATGTGCCGCTAATCACCTAAGCAGCCTGCTGGCCTGTCATAGCAACTGAACATCGCAGCAAGGAGAGGTGCCTGCCCTGGCTTAGGAGGACGCTCTCGAATCTGTTCTTGGCAGAAAATAATTATACGTTAAAAATTTGGTTTTGACAAAGGTAAATATATTGGCCTTTGGATAATAGGATTGGAAATGAGAGATATACAAAACAAGATAGAAAATAGAAGCATTTGTTTCATCAAAGACTTTTTAGTACCCAAGGCTTAAACCAAACCAAGATCACACAGTCAGCAGCCCAGCATCAGCCAGCTGCCTTCATGACTGTTACTCCCACCCTAAAAAGATGTGCTTTCCATCACTATAATTAGAAAACTAGAAGTCTTTCTCATTGTAAAAAGCAAAATGTACCCATCTGATAGTTCATTTAAAAATAAAATTTATGCCTGATATGGTGGCACACACCTATAATCCCAGCTACTTAAGAGGCTGAGGAAGGAGGATAACAAGTTTGAGGCCAGCCTTATTTTCACTTAAGGACAATAGTGAAACCCTGTCTCAATATAAAAAAACAAAAAGCATTGGGAATATAGCTCATTGGTAGAGCACCCTGAGGTCAATCCCCAGTACCATAAAATACATAAATAAATAAATTTATGGCTGAATAGTATTCTAGTGTGTATTTATGTCTCATTTGTTTTTTCATCCATTTATCCACTGATGGACATTTAGGTTGATTCCATATCCCTGTTTTCATTTATAGAGTTGCAATGCACATGTCGGTGCAGGTGACTCTTCAATGTACTGATTTAATTTCCTTCAGTATACACCCAGTAGTGGAATTGCTGGCTCTATGGTAGTTCTATTTTTAATTTCTTGTGGGACCCCCTTACTGTTTTTCATAATGACTGTGCTAATTTACACTCCCACCAACAATGTGTTCCTTTTTTCAGCATCCTTGCCAACATTTGTTTTTTGTTTTGTATTATTGTATTTTTGATAATAGTCACTCAAAAAAATTTAATAATTGTGATCTTCTGATTTTTCATCAAAGCCAACAAAAGCTCCAGAAAGCTGCAAACATTCCATCAATAACTACTTAGAGCAATGATTAAGAACATATGGGTCAATTGACATGGTATGTGAAAACGATCACATTTTAATGGATCATTTCCTTGGCGTGGTGAATGGCTTAAAGCATAGTTTGTTCTTATATATCTATGAAAATAAGGGTGCAGAGTAATGCACTCAATTTGCTTGGAAGAAAAAAAAACAGGGGAATATGTCTTTCAGCTTCCAGAATATTCTACCTTTCTTACCCCCATCAATCCCTTTTTCTGTCCCAAAACACCCAGTTATGAATCACACTGCATTCAAGTGGTTCTTGTTAGTTCTATAACAAATTTTAAATATGTTTATATTTTAACTATAAGTTGTTTATTTTTAACAGTTTTACTTGTAGTTGGAAATTAAGAAGTGGATTTTATTTATTTATTTATTTATTTGAGATGAGGTTGGTCTCAAACTCTTGAGCTCAAGTGATCCTTCCTGCCTCAGCCTCCTGAGCATCTGGGACTCAGGCATAGGCTCTGGATGTGAATGTTCCATATGGTACAGTCAGGATATTTTTAGAGTCCTGGCTGAAGGTTTTCAAGTTAGGTAAAAAGCTGGCCCATAGCCGGGCGCGGTGGCGCACGCCTGTAATCCCAGCACTTTGGGAGGCTGAGGCAGGAGGATCGCGAGTTCAAAGCCAGCCTCAGCCATGGTGAGGCACTTAGCAACTCAGTGAGACCCTGTCTCTAAATAAAATACAAAAAAAGGGCTGGGGATGTGACTCAGTGGTCGAGTGCCCCTGAGTTCAATCCCCGGTACCACAAAAAAAAAAAAAAAAAAGCTGGCCCATATTAGTAGCTTTGCCATGGCATGCTCTGCTCATCTTCCCCAACTCTGACCCTTTAGCACTGTGGTTCCCTAGCCAATTCTTAATGACAGGGAACTTCACTGGTAGGTGGGACATGCCTGAAATCAGGGAGTAGCTCCAAGGAACCCTGTTATTTGAATTTTTTTTTTTTTTTTTTTTTTTTTTTTTTGTACCAGGGATTGAACTCAGGGGCACTCGCCCACTGGGCCACATCCCCAGCCCTTTTTTGTATTTTATTAGAGACAGGGTCTCACTGAGTTGCTAAGTGCCTCGCCATTGCTGAGACTGGCTTTGAACTTGCGATCCTCCTGCCTCAGCCTCCCAAGTGCTGGGATTACAGGCGTGCATCACTGCGCCCGGCTTGTTATTTGCATTTTTGTCCCAAACTGGGAGAAGCTCTTAGAAGCTTCTAACTTGCTTAGTGTCATGGTGCAAAACTGTTACTGTGTGGGGTAAGGGGAGAAAGGCTACGCCTTTGTACTGGGGAGTCAAATTGGCAGGAAAATAGGTTGTATTCAAAGGCAACTCTGAAGGAGGAGAGAAAACCTTTTTCTCTTTCATACCAACATCTGCAGAGAACTCAAGGGCCAGGAAACCTTTTACAAGGCAGGAAATAGAGATATGTAGATTTAGTTAGCAGACAATCTGTCAGTCAATTCCTTGGCGTCTGTCAGGCTAGGGGAGTGGGCAGCCCTTCCGCCTTTACTCTCATTATGAGGAAGTGTAGAAGTTGAAACAATATGGAGCTTTTAATTTTCAATATAAGGAAGCTGCCCTTCACTTCAGAGGGAGTCTGTTTCCTTAGGGCTTGCTATCAAGTGTGGTGGGTTTAAGATTATTTAATATCTCTACTGTCCTTTACTCTTTGACCTACCATGGCTTCTTACCAGTAAAGTTGAGCACTTTTGTTTGTTTACTTTGCTTCCTCAGTGTTCATTTGGATCAGAAAATAAGAAGCAGTTTGACTTCTTACCTGTGTTACTCTGGGCATTTTCTTAGTTTGGGACCATGAAGTTCTTTCCTCAGATCTGCTCAGGATTGCGATGATGTAACCACACTCCCTAAGTACCCCCGTCCGTCTGTGGAGTCCTAATTATCTCTGCACAGGGCGAAAGGCCTCCTTTAAATGCCAGATGGGAAAATTACCTCAGACAGGTGCACACCGGTGTTTTCTTCCTTTCCCTTTAGGAAGGCTCTCTTTTCCCCCCTTAGATCTTGTCCATATCCAGAAAGTCAATTAGCGTTTGTGTAGAAAATCCCTAAGAGACTTGACTGCTTTTCTTGGTTTTGAAGGCACAGGATGAGCACTCGAGGGTCTAAGTCAGTCCCTGGACCTTTGTGACTCTCAGAATGTGAAGTAATCAGCAAAAAGTAGGTTCCGTGATCTCTTCTTGGGAATGGAGGGAAGCTGGGAGGAGGAACAACTGTCAGACACTCTGCTCTTCAAGTTTTCTATTTGTCCTTCTCTGTAACCCAACAGGCCATCATGGGAACCACAGGCAAAGACCATTCTGACTTGAACATTATCATCCCTGAGAAATTGGAGCCAGAGGACTATGCCAGGCCTGATGTCCTGTGTCGCACCTTTGAGACTCTGTCTAACCTGCACAAGCTGCTTCCAAACCACCTGGTGGAGCTGCTTCAATCCTACCAGGGCAAAGAGGATGAAAAAACATGTATGTGGGTGGAGGGTGTCTGGGAACTCTATTAGTAGGCACATACTTCACCTTGTCAAAACTGCCTTTTCCTTTAGCCACAAGTAAGAATTTATCCTTGATACTGCAGGTGTGATCAGTTCCTTTTGTTTTGTCCTATTTTATTTTGGTACTGTGGATTGAACCCATGGGCGCTTAACCACTGAGCCACATCCCCAGCCCTTTTTATTTTTTTTATTTTGAGAGAGGGTGTTGCTAAAGTGCTGAGGCTGGCCTTGAACTTACCATCCTCTGGCCTCAGACTCCTGAGCTGCTGGGATTACAGGCACCTGGTTTACCACTCTTCTTTAGGCAAAGAATATGTGTTTGAAAGATGGATTTGGACCAAGTGGAAAGTACACTGAATTTATACAGTAGGTTTTAGATTTTTCTTTAAGAGAGTGAGAACTTCCAAGTTGAAGGTCAGAGTTGCTTCCTTTGCTCTGTTTCCTCCTCCTCCTCTTCTTGCCATGATTATTCCACCACAGGAAGAAGCTGGATATTCCCCCCTGGAAATTATAAGTAATCTTCAACTTCTTACCATTATTATTATTTTGAGATGGGCACTTGGCTATGTTGCCCAGGCTGACCTTGAATTCCTGAACTCACATAAGCCTTCTGCCTCAGCTTCGTACTTCAGACTACAGGCGTGTGCCACTATGCCTAGCTAGTAACTGTGACTTTTTGCAGTTTGGAGAGACCTGCCACTCCTGAAATTTGGTCAGGGCCATTGCTAATTTGATTGATTTGCAGAATTGAGTGGAGTCTACCTCCTGAATTTCTGATGACTAAGTGGAGGACACAGGTAGGTGGCAGCCACCTGCGTCTGTGATCTTAGAAGACAATAGATGGTGCCACAGTGATTCAAACACAAACCAGAGAAGCAAGGTAGATATTGGCATAATGATTTTTTAAACTATGTGGCAAAGTTGGCCCTTTGTATTCTGATTAATCGCTAGTCCCTCAATCCAGATATCTAGGCCACATTACAGATTACATTAAGAACACACAAATCATCAAGAAAAATAAAAACATCCCAATAGAATAGATAATGTTTGCATCGGCAATTCACATGATGAGCTGTAAGCCATCAATAAACATGAAAAGATGTTTGAACTCTCTGGTCTTCAAGGAAGTAAAAGATAAAACAAGTAGATAGTTTTAGGCCATCCTACTTTTCAAATTTAAAATGATTAATCATGATGAACTTGTGGGTAAATTAATATCCTCACATGCTATGAACAGCATGTTAATTAATTCAGGCTTTTTGAAGGATACTTTGAAAATCTTTGTCAAAAGGTCAAATGTATGTTATTAGCTTATTGAAACTGAATTTGGTAGAGAATTGGCAGAAAGTGATTGTCTTTCTTTCTCACGACTTGTTTTGACCCATTCTGTTAACTTCTTGTTCCTTAGCCTTGGGTGAAATTACAGGCATATCTCGTAGCTTTTCTGGTCATGTTGATAATAAAGAGTCTTCTCTCATATCTAAGGACTAAATTCTCATCCAGTTTAAAACCTGTCAGCAACCACAGCTCTGCCTGTTTGGAAACCAGGAGAAGGCGGTAGCAGTGCGGGAGCTCCTTTTCTTTGTGTTGCTCCAACTCCTCCCTCGCTGGCTTCTGTTAGGTGACACAAAAGAGGGTGGAAGGTAGGAGAGGAGAGGAACTAAAAAGCTTTTCCTTGACTGGCAAAATATCAGATCATGGCCAGGTGCAGTGATCCCAGAGGCTCAGGAGGCTGAGGCAGGAGGATTGCAAATTCAAGACCAGCCTCAGAAACTTAGTGAGGCCCTGAGCAACTTAGTGAGATCCTGTCTCAAAATCAAAAATAAGAAAACCTGGGGATGTGGCTCAGTGGTTGACTGTGTGTGTGTGTGTGTGTGTGTGTGTGTGTGTGTGTGTGTGAGAGAGAGAGAGAGAGAGAGAGAGAGAGAGAGAGAGAGAGATTATGATCTGGTATGTATGCCCTCTCAGAGCGGCATACTGTTCTCTCCTGGGGGCATCCTGGCGGGTTCTTTGGCGAGTTCCCATGGCTGGATTCTCATTTGCACAGCCTCCTGCCAGTATTTTCCTTCCTTTATTTCCACCTGTCCTAATTCCAGCCGCTGTTTAAAAAAAAAAAAAATCAAAAACAAAAAACACAGCCCAGGCAACTTCTAAAACAACCCAAGTTCATTTCTCATGATTCTGGAGGCTGGGTCGTCCAAGATTAAAGCAGATTGAGTGTCTGGTGAGGATTTTCTGGCTGATAGACCACAAATTCTTGCCCTGCCCTTACCTGGGGGTAGAAGGCAGTGGGTCTCTTCGGGAACTATTTTCTAAGGGCACCAATCCCCTCAGGAAGGCCCCCACCCTGTGACTAGTCACTTCTCAAAGGCTCTGTCCATTAAGACCTCACCCTGGGGGTCAGGATACCAACATGCATTAGAGGGGCACAAACATTCAGACCAGAGCACCACCCCCTTCCCAGCTTTTTTTATGGTACTCATCTATCCTATTTCAACTAAGATTTCCTCATCCTTGGACAGAACCCCTCTTGTGATCCTAGTCAAGATGGTTTCAAGCCAACTACTTTCCAGGAGGTTTACATTTGGCTTGTAAAAAATTTAAGCCCCTGTTCCCCATGTCTTTGTCCAGTTGATGAAAATACAACTGACTTCCAACGCTGCCCTCTTTCCTCTGTGGTCTCAGGCAGCTGTGGCCCCAACCATTCCCCATTGCATGTTTCTAACTGTTGGGGGTTGAACTGTGTGCCCACACCCACCCCACTAATATATATTGAAGTCCTAACCCCTAGTACTCCACAACATGACTGTATTTGGAAATAGAGTCTCTATAGGGTGCAGGTGTAATTAATTAAGTTCAGATGAGGTCCAACTTGGAACAGAGTAGGTTCTTAATCCACTATGATTGATGCACAAGGAGAAGGTGACCATGTGACAGTGGAGGCAGAGGTGAAAGTGAGGCATCCGAGGATGCCAAAGATTGCTGGGGAACAGCAGAATCGGGGAAGAGGCAAAGAAAGATTCTCCCCTTGACGTTTCAGAGGAAGCACGACCCTGCTGGCTTCTGATTTCCAACCTCCTGATCCGTGAGATAATAAATTTGTTGTTTTAAGCCATTCAATTTATGGCACTGTTATGACAGCCCTAGAAAACTACTTCACCAGGAGTTAGGGGACATAGTCCTACTCAGTTCTCTTAAAGTACCTCTTAGTCCAGGTGGAGGGAAGGGGAAATGCTGTAGTTTATAGGACCACAACTCTGTGCTAAAGAAATCCTCAAGTGTTTTAGAGAATGCTTAGAAGACAGGTAAGTATTTTGTATACATGATATCTGGTACCCACTGAATTTTTCTCAGTTGTTAGAGCCTTGGAACACAACTGAGATAACAGAAAAAATTTACACTATTCTGTTATGTAGGCACATTCTCCATTTAGCCATTCCTCTTCCATTTACTATTCCACACATATGCTCACACCTGTGCAGACAGATACATGGACATAGATATGCTCTGATCCATGGTTATAAAGGTGAAAAATTGTGAATAGCCTAATTTCATTCAGTAGCAGAATGATTAAATGAATATATCCAAACTAAGGGCTGCTGTGATAAAAAAAAAAGATTATGTTAACTTTCTGTTGTTATTACATATACCTTAACTAAATCAACATAAGGAAGAAAGATTTATTTTGGCTTTTGGTTTTAGAGGTTTTGGTCCATGGTCAACTAGCTCTGTTGAGTTTGATCCTGTGGTAAGGCAGAGCATTATAAGAGAGCAGTAGGCCAAAAAGTTTGGTGGCCAGAAAGCAGAGAGAGAGAGAAAGAGGGAGGGAAGGAAGAAGAGAGGAAGGGAACTGGTCCCAATACCTTCAAGGACACGCCCCCAGTGACCTAACTTCTTTCAGCTAGGCCCTGCCTCCTAAAGAGTCCACCACCTCCCAATCGCACCACAGAAGGGCAACCATACCTTCAACATATGGGATTTTAGGGGGAACATTTTAGATTCGAACCATAACAAAGATTGGCAAACATCTACAAAACATAATGTAGAGTTTTGATAAACAATCTGCAAAAGAAGCACAATATGACTCCATTTATGCCAAAATAAAACTGGACTTCTGTACACACAAAAACACATGTAAATAAATAAAAGAGTTTTGGAAGGTGACACATCGAATTCAGGACAAAATCAAGTAAGATTTTTCTTTTTACTCTGTAGACATCTTGGAGTTGTTTATTTTGATGGAAATCTTTTCGTGTGTAATTTTTGCAATGAAAATGAAACTTACTTACTTAATATTCATTTATTTATTTTTGGTACCAGGGATTGAACCCAGGGGTGCTTAACCAATGAGCCACATCCCCAGACCATTTTAATATTTTATTTAGAGACAGGGTCTTGCTATAGTTGCTTAGGGCCTCACTAAGTTGCTGAGGCTGGCTTCGAACTTGCAATCCTCCTGCCTCAGACTCCCAAGCCACTGGGATTACAGGTGTGCTCTACTGTGCCTGGCAGAAAATGAAACTTCAGCATTGAAAAGGCTGAGGGTGGTTATGTCAGGTTGGAAAGCAGGTTTCCATTTTCTAGTGATCCTCCAGGTGTATGCGGATGTAGATGTTTTCTTTTAGTCTCCCAACTTAGATGCTGTCAACACCGATGTGATTGGCACCTTGTAGTTCCTGTCAGGTAACAATGGTCTGCACTGCTGACAGGTGCCCTTGTGTCAGAGGTATTTTGCTATCTTGATCCTTTGCTCTGGTTGGAAGCCAATTTAAAGAAGTGCATGATGCAGCTGAGGTTGATGGCACTGAGGGAAGAAGGGTTTCTTCTTAGTTTCTTGTCTGTGCCTTCAGGATCTGGCTGAGGGCAGGGTCCAGCCATCGGGGGCACATTGGCCTTGGAGGCCCTGCATTCTCTATACAAGGCTGCTTCACGTTCAAAATGCAATTTCCAAATGTATCATGATTGCCTTGAAAGACAATTCTAAGGAGGTGATCCTCTTTCTCATACTTTTCTTCATCACATTATGAATGTGGTAATGAATTCTGATGTCTCACTGCTGCTGTGTCTAAAGCCTTCCTTCTTGGAGAAATTTCTTTTAACCTTAAAAATAGATTTTGTCACTTCCCCTGCCAAAGCCCTCTTCTTTCACAAGGAAGCTATGACTGTATTAGACTATACTGCTTACTCAAAAATGATGTAAGGAAGGAAGAAAGAAAGGAAGGGAGGAAGGCAGGGAGGGAGGAAGGAAGAAAAAATATCTATCACAACACCCAGGTTTTTCTTTTATGTTTTAAATAATAACATGGATCATAACAAAAACATAACTATGAGAAATGAAGATCCTTTATACTGTATGGATTCAGTTATACTGCTGTTTAGATAATTGTCTCCAAAACATAAACAGCTTCCATCTGCATCCACAATCTCCTCAAGTGGTACTCTTCCTCCTGCTGCCCCACGCCACAGGGGAGCAAGATGGGTAGTTACCAGTTTGATGGTATGTGATATATTCTGCATCCCAGTTCCTTATATATCTTACTTGTACCAAACTGAAATGTAGATAAGTGGAAGTTTAAGCTTTTGCTTGTTCATTGCTTTCAATTCCAAAGAAGATACTTCTCTTGATTAATTTATTGCTTTTGCCCCGAATACATTCTGAGGCTGTTTAGATAGTTGGTGGGGATGTACAGGGAGAGGTGTGGCAGTGGGGAGAGCTGTTCCCACAGAGTAGGTGGCCTTGGGGAGGAGACCAGAAGTATGTGAAGTTCAGATACTGGTAGTCCTGTGACGACTGTCAAATCTGTGATTTTAGGTACATGGTAGAATACAATTATGTGCCAAAGTAACTCTCTGGTACAAACACATATAAATATATACTTGGTGGCTTGGTGCACTGGTTATATACCTTGTCAATGTTGATTTGTATTCAATGTGATTACTAATCTATCCACCATCCTTCATCCATCCATCCATCCATCCATACATACATACATGCAACATATACTTAATTAGATGCTTTAAAATAAAAATAAAACCTTCAGCCGGGCACGGTGGCACACGCCTATAATCCCAGCACTTTGGGAGGCTGAGGCCGGAGGATCACGAGTTCAAAGCCAGCCTCAGCAATGGCGAGGCACTTAGCAACTCAGTGAGACCCTGTCTCTAATAAAATACAAAAAAAAAAAAAAAAAAAAAAAAAAAGGGCTGGGGATGTGGCCCAGTGGTCGAGTGCCCCTGAGTTCAATCCCTGTTACCACAAAAATAAATAAATAAATAAATAAACAAATAAATAAATAAAAATAAAACCTTCAAACAGTATATAGTCTAATATCTCCAAATCTTCACCTATAAATTTATAATCAATATTATTCTACTTCAAATAGTGTTTTTTTTTTTTTTTTTTTTTTTTTTTTTTTTTTTTTTGTAGTGTGAAGAATCAAACCCAGGACCTCACACATGCGAGGCAAAGGTTTTACCAGTTTTAAATAATAATTTCTTGAAGCATCATATGCTTATTGTATTTTATTTGAAAAACTAGAACATTTGTTTAAGGCCCAATTAAATGTTCAAAGTGAGTTCTAAGCTTTTATTTCATTGTGTTATATAGTACTAAAATATAATTACTCATACTAGAGAATATGAGAATTTACAATTTTTGTTGAATATTCTCTCTCTTGCTTTTTCTCTCATTTATCCCTAGTTACTTACAAAGTATCTGAGGTGGTTTAAAATATCAAAATATGTATATGTGTATTAACTACATGTTACTACAACAAAATACCTGAGGCAACTAATAAAGAGAAAAGGTTTATTAAGCTCACAGTTCGGGAGTTTCTAAGACATGACACCTGCATTTTTTTCAGTTTTTGTGAGGGTAGTGGATGGTAATATATCTGGTGGCAGTGCATGTGGAGGCAAGAAAATTATTACATTTTCAACAAGAGAGTGGGGAAGGAGGTGGAGGGGGAGAGAGAGAGAAAGACCAGAGCCCCACAGTTGGCGTCAAGGACATGCCATCAATGACCTAAGGACCTCCTCCTAGGCCTCAACCCCTCAACCTCTTAAAGATACACAGCACCTCCCAATAGTGCCACCCTGGGGATCAGGACTTTCCAAATGGTCCTTTGGGGAACACTCAGAAAAACCATAGGAGTATGTATGAAAATCATTTAAAATTTTTGTTTGAGGTTTAAAATTAGTTTTTAAAATGGATGTTACCAAAAATCTCAATTGAATTAATTCAGTTGAATATCAAATTCAACTTAGAAATCCTGATACTGGTACTGCCACTAAAGGCAGTAGGTAGAAGCCATCTAGCTCCCCCTCCCTAGGCCTTATACCACCAGGCAGGATCCTCGGTTTCCAGTCCTGTGCTTGACGCATTTGAAGTGGTTCTGAGGCCTCTAATGATCAACCTATTTGCCCAGTAATATACTATTTAGTCAGATTGCCAAGTTAAGATCCTTTGAGCCACTTTGTGGTACTGTGGGGTTCTGCCTACTATCGTGCTGTGGGAGGGACCATCATGGTTCAGCCCGAGAAAAGAGAACTGGACCAGTTGGATCTTATTCCTAGGCAGGCTCCCTCTGAATCTCTGTGAGGTCCGCTCGTCTTCCTGCTTTACATTTTTGAGAGCTCTCTCATTTTCTTATATGCTCCAATGAACCGATGAGTTACTCAAGCTGTGATCTTCAAAGTGGATGTTGGTTCTCAAATAGTTGCCAGTTGAAGAAGAGATAAGAAGTTTACCCTACAATACAAGTCAACTTTTATCACTAAAGCCACTATGTAGTCAGCTTAGCTGGTCTTCTCTTCTTTTTTCTCTTCCTTCTTTCCTTTCCTTTCCTTCTTTGTTTTCATTCCGGAAGTCTGTCTTGATGAAGAAGCTGTATGTTTAATTATATTCTGGTGTGAGATAGAAAATAATTCTAGAAAGCTGAATTAAACCTGGCTTGATAGGAGTGACACTGGGACTATGAAATCCCATACTACCAAGTGTCACCTGCCTCAGATACCAAAGCACTGTTCTTTTTCTCTTGGATTTCAGTGTGTCCATCCCAAAGCCTTATGAACAGCTTCCTACAGTGTTCAGATTTCCGTGGTTGTAGTTGGGGCTGCTTCTTTCAGCCCTTTGCTTACAGCTCCTTGTCCTTAATGTTTGACAAAGCATCTTCCCAACTCTCAAAGAGACTCCCTGGATCCCCGTTTCCTATAAGGGGTGACAACACTTATGAAATGGTTTCACAGTGAATCTGGGCACTGGTTACCAGCTTACCAGCTAGCGAGATAGGACCCCCACCCCCACCCGGCACACACACAAGTTACGCAAAACAAATTTATTACAGATAGACATGAAGGAACGACAAAAGCCTAGGATCCATTGTGAGTTGGTTCCCCGTAGCTCAGAAAAGTTGCCCAGGGTGGATAAAGTCTTGTCTCTCTGTGTGTGTCACTTGCACCAGAGCTGAGGGATCTTGGAAAGCAGTCTACCTGGGTGTTATACCCTCAGGTCATCGAGTCACTGGGTGAGAGCATTAATGGACATCCAGTTTATAGGCAGGAGACCGGGCCAGAACCCAGAGTGTTCCAACCAGCTCTCCTTTATCTCAGGAGATGATATTCCCAGCACATTCTGCCATCGTTCTTGAAAACCAAGTGAGCAATGGGGAAGCACTGGGTTCATGCATGGTCATCTGGGAGCATCTACCTCTTGTGGAGTGGCAGGCCGACCCGGGAGGGGTGCTGTTCCAATTCTGACAAATAGGATGTGAACACCCCTGTGTTGATCTCATCTTCTCAAAGCAGTTCCACCATGCTGTCATCATGATTGTACCTCTGGCCACCCAGAGATTGCTGGAAGTAGGCTGCAAAGGTCCAGATACCGAGTCTCAAGAAGGAAGATAGTTCCCACTGGCCTACCTGAAACATAGACAAGCTTATAATAGAGCGAGAAAAGCCAGTCTATCCTTGGCCAGAAATAAATTTTATAGAAACAGAAAGGATTGATTAAAATGCACTCCCAAATTCTTCCTGGTGAGGCAGGCTGTTATTTTAAGCTGATTTCTTATGTTGTAGCCCTTCCTCAGGCAAAGTCACTAGTAAGCTGAAGCCCCAAATTAAGAGCCAGACAGTATTGTCAACATTCACCCCATTTCTTCTGAGAGGCTTCAAAATGTACATCTCTAAGTATGCAATAAAAGTGAAAATGAGAATTCTGATAACAACAACAACAATCATCATAATAATAATAATTGTATGATAACTTGATGTTAGTTTGAGAATCATGCACAAGTAACCAATAGTATTCATGGTAGTCCCCAACCTCCTTTATTCATTCATTTCTGTAGCTAGGCCAAGCTCTAAATGGCACCCATCAATATTGTCAGAATACAGGAATGACACAGCTGAAAAGGACCATGAAATGGCATGAGCATTCGTTCTTACTTTAATGCTACATTACTCTTGCTATGCAAAGATGGAAAGGAGCATGGAATTATATTAATGTTTATCTTATCACCAGGTGAGATGTCTGAATTTTCCGGTTTAGAAAGGATCTTGGCAAGACATGAATTACCGAAAGAGATTAATCTGTCTCCCAAGCCAAGCAGAATGCACTTGTGGAAAAGAAAAGCCATGAACAATGTCGGCGACGGGTGGAAGAGGTGCCGCTTATGGAGGAGAAACACGAACGAGCCTCCTATGTGCACTGTGGTTGTCAGGTAGGTGCTGTGCTTTTTTTTTTTCTTTTTTGTCTGATGCAGACATATTTAGAGATACTCAGCATTCATGTTGATAAGACATCGGATGTTCTATGTACTTCTAAAGCACACATAACATAACATATAATGTATAACATACTGGTTATACATTATCAATGTGGTCAGGCATTTAATATATTAATAGATATTATATATTAAATGTGGTCAGGCATTTAATATTGCTGTAGCTGAAAAGTGATTGAATGTGGTCTTTGAGAGCCACAGTGAGCACGGACACTAGCCCTGCTCTGTGTGAAATCACCTAGGCCCCATTTTTACACATCCCCAAGCTGCTGAAGGGAGCCTTCAATGGGAAACAAAACTTGTATGGAGATGGACCAAGTGTGTGGTTTGTTGTGGCTATGGCATTTTAGACTAGCAAACAGAGATCTAGCAGGGCTGGATTGGGATTATTAGAGAGGTGTGCAGGGTTATTATTATTATTAGTGTGTGTCAGGGTTCTGTGGCTGCATGAGTCAGAAAGCACCAGTCCCATTAGCACGACCAAGGCCTAGGACACAATAGTCCAACACAGTAGGACCTTGGCTTTATTCTAAGTCTGCCAGATTCAACTCAGAGAGAATTGCAGGTGGGTTTTTTTTTTTTTTTTGTGTGTGTGTGTGTGTGTGGTACTGGGGGTCGAACCCAGGGCCTTGTGCATGCAAGGCAAGCACTCTACCAACTGAGCTATATCCCCAGCCCACATTATAGGGTTTTAACAAGAGGGGTGACTTCATCTGACTCAAATTTCCTCCGGCCTCCAGGGAAACAAGGTGAAAGCAGGAGACTTGCTGGAAACTTCTATTAATCAATGCAAATGAGGGGCAGTGGGCCTCTCTCAGACCAGATGTTAAAGGAGGGATATGAAATTAGCTGGAATCTGGCACAAGGGCACAAGCTTTGATTACTTGGCAAACTGTCTCTTTTGGTACACTTCCTGCTTATGCCAGATAGGGGTGTTCTATATTTCTTTAGTATTGCTGCATGTACTACTGTACAATACCTAACAAAGGATGCCTACACTTGGCATGTTGCTGCGAGTTTGACAGAAGAAATGTACATTCTGCCATTAAACATAGTCTTCTTTGATTTGGAGATGACACACAGGGACAGAATTCCAGATCATGAATTTGCCTACACTGGAAGCTTCCACTGGGATCATCGCCCTAGTGAAATAATAGTGTGCCTGTCTATTTTTTTCCCCAGTCTCCTCAGTGGTATGAATTGCCAATTTCATTTAAAAATCCATATTCTATCATGGCAAAGATATGTCATCAAAAATGGTGGTTATGATGTTTTTCTGGACAATGCAAAGACAGGGAGCTTTTGTGGAGAGAAGGATAGAAGTTATTTTTAAAGGATGATTCCTAATGACTCAAGATAATTTGACTATGCTTAGGAGTCCTATCAAAAAAATTCAAGTTTCACAACCACGAAAGATTTATATATCTCCATTTCAGACCACGATATCTTCACATAAAATGATGTATCTTTCTTTTCTTTACATCCCAGTTTCATTTCTGAAAATAGAGCCTAGAGTATCCGAACATAAGAAATGACCTATATATTTTTATTCGTATTTCCTTCTACAAGTGTTCATTTGCTCTCCTTAAAGCCTGGGCTGTTTTAATTCATTTTTTTGTATTCCCAGTGTTGCAAGTTGGGGTCTTTGAGAAGCAAGCACTGACACAGAAATAAAAGTGCAGAATGCTCCCTGGGGGTGGAGTGACACAAGGGAGGGGGGTGCGAGGTCCAGCCTCTGCAGGGTTCAGGAATTCCCGAAGGATGAGTGGCATCGGCGATAAATGAGACGAGGAGCCGTTTTCTTCGAGCAATCTCCAGAGAGAAAGCTAATTCTGCTTTCTCTGGGTCCATATTTATTATGCCTTTTCTCATCATCATAGATTCAGAATACGTTATTGATTTACAATTTCCAGATTTTCTCAAGATTTGAGATCGTCATTATGGATACAGGAAAATAGGTCATCAATTTACATTATACCAGGATGTGACAATTCCTTAATAATTATCATGGGTACAAAGTCATCATTCATTTACATTTTTCAGATTTTCCTAAGATGTAATATTTCTTTATTAATAGATGCCAAACTACATAACCAGACTCTAAGTCTCCTAGCCTATCATTAACTTTTAAGTTTAAAGTACACCTGTACTTTATTTCTAACCTAAGATTACTATCTGAAAGTCCCCTTAAGTCTTAAAGCTTATGTTAACCTAAAATCTATAAACTTATTCTTAAAGTATCTAAAAAACCTATACAGGTAATGATTTAAGAATCTGAAAATATTTTGCATTATCTAGATTATTATTTCTAACATTATTCTAGAAATAATTCTTACAAAGCCTATTTTAATTAATGCCTACGTTATTCCCAAAAAACTGGTTGAGCTGCTTTCTCAGAGAGTTTCTTTGTTCCTTAGTGTAAGTGCACTAGCTCTTATATCTTTGTAATCTCTCTAACTGAAAGGCAAGTTCTAAACATCAGTCCACCTACCGCCAATATTAACTATGTTCATCATAAGTCCCTATGTAAGGTAAAAGAGGGTCTGTTGGATGGGGAGATGATTTTATTAACCTTTTCTCCCCTGGATAGATACCACAAACTTCCTTTAATATAATAAGCTACATATGGTGGGCTTTGTGCAATAAGCATAATAATTAGGCTTTTTAAGAGGCTAGAGATATGAGATTGGGTTCTTAGTTGATATAGTCAATGTGGTGCCTAAAGTTCTCATGACCTTTTGGAGAATGATTGTTGTCCATTGATATCAATTTTGTCCTCAATGTACTGAGATAGAACAGTCTTCTATTTTGTCTTTGATAAACTGAATAGTCACAGAACATCCTTCAAGGCATGAACTGCCTGTTATGTTCTAGCTACCTGGATTTTAATTTGATTTAGCAATAAGTATACTCATGCTTTCTGTCAGGAATATGAACATAAGAATGAAATGTCCCAATCATAGAAAAAGGGTCGCATGGCTTTGGTTTCCCACAGTGGGCCTTGCCAACACTTGTCATCCTTACTGTGACCTTGTCAAGACAGAAGGGGGAGGAACACCTTCACCAGGAGGGAGAGGACTGGGGGTCAGGATTCAAGTGAGGAGGTGGGTTTCACTTCAGGGAGAGGAACTACAAAGTCACCTTGCATGGGGGTGGGTAGAGGAATTGCTGGGGAATTGGGTCAGTTTTCTCTCAATCACGAACCCTTTCTTGTTTGTTGCGACTCGAGATCCCAGAGGATCACTGGATTAAGTGGATTCTGGCATCAGTGATTCTTGCCCTTTCACCTGGTAACATGACAAATCTGGACACTTGACAACAGTACCATTCTTAATCATAAACTGAATTGTTGTTTGTGACTTAACTGGCACTCTTGAGCAGCTGACTGGCTATTGCCAAGTAATATTAACAGCAACAGCTTTGTCCTCATGTAAGTGACACTTACTACACTACTGATTCATTCCCATCAGCACCTGTAAAATGAAGCTGGTGGCACTGTGGTGAAAAAATGATGGATGAAATTGAGTTTTGACAGGCATGAAGAGTGTAGAGTATTGTTTTTGGTATTGGCACTGTGGTGAAAAAATGATGGATGAAATTGAGTTTTGACAGGCATGAAGAGTGTATTGTTTTCAAATATCAGGTTGACTCAATGACAGAAAATAACCTTGAACCTGTATGACAAATATCTGTTTAGTTTATGCTGTGTATTTCCACTTGAACAGGAAAAAATCCTTTCCCTAAATGGTGTCTTAGTCCATTTTCTGTTGCTATCACAAAATATCTGAGACTGGACAATTTATAAAGAAAAGAAGTTCATTTAGGCTTATAGTTCTGGTTGTTAGGAAGTCCATCTGTTGAGGGCCTTGCACTCTTTATAACATGTGGCAGTCTGAAGGGCAAAACACATGGAGGAAACTTGCTTTATAACAACCCACTTCTTTTCTGATACAGGGATTGAACTCAGTGGTGTTTAACCATTGAGCTACATCCCCAACCTTTTTATTTTTTATCTTGAGACAGTGTCTCAATAAGTTGCTTACGGCCTAGCTAAGTTGCTGAGGCTGGCTTTGAACTTGCAATCCTCCTGCCTCAGCCTCCCAAGCCGCTGGGATTATAGTCGCTGTACCCAGCTAACAACACACTTTAAAAACAAAAAAATTTTTTTTTTTTTTTTTTGGTGTTGCTGGCGATTTAACCCAGGGACTTGTGCATGTGAGGCAAGCACTCTACCAACTGTCCCCCAAAATTTTTATTGTTATTTTTTAATGTTTTATTTTGAGACAGGGGCTCACTAAGTTGCCAAGAGACTTGCTAGGTTGCTGAGGCTGACCTCAAACTTGGATCCTCCTGTTTTAGCCTCCCAAACTGCTGGGATTACAGGCATGTGCCACCATGCCTGGCTACAACTTACTGTTGAAGTAATTAATTCAGTCCTGCGAGAATGAGAATTAAGCAAGTCCTATCAGAATGATGTTGATTCCTCTTAATGACCTAAATACCTCATAAAGGTCTCAGAACCTCTCAATACCATTGCACTGGGAATTAAGGTTCCGGCACATGAACTTTGGGGTACACATTCAAACCACAACCCCTGGCAATTTCAATTTTAGGGTCAAACACTACATGAGGCTTGGAGGCTTCTGAAAAAGTTCCTTCAGTTCTATGCTTTGTAAATAAATAATAAATCATCAGGCACAAAGGCTGGGCATCCTGGGATACCACACTGGTAAACAGATTTTCTGAGAGTCTAGAGTTGCACACAGTGGTATATTATCCCTGTTGGAGAACTTGGTGGGACACCAACTTTCAGTTTTATCATACTATAAAATCCCTACTGGATACTGCATATAAATTATAATTACTTGTAAACTGTATTTATTGGCTGAATATGTCATATTTATGGGCTCTAGGGCTTAGTTTTCTTTTTCTTTTTGAAAAGTGTGACAAACGCAGACTTGACCAAGAGAAGGCTGGATGTTCCATGCAAGGTAGATTCCAAAATGTTTTTATTAAGTCAGTGTGGTAGCAACTGAAGATAAGGGTTAGTAGTCAATAGAATTTATTCTGCCCAGCCTCTGTCCATCATAGACACTTACAATCATGGCTGACTTATGTAAGCTGCCTGGTACCGAAAACCGGGAGGAAAAACTCTCGGAGGCAGAGTTAAGCTTTTACTACTTTACTTCTACTTTCTTAGAGCTTAGAGAGGGAAAGAAAGATTTTTCTTCTTAGCTTAGAGAGAAAGAAAGATATAGTAGAGCTTAGAGCTTAGCTTAGAGTCTTAGAAAGATAGAGCTTAGCTTAGAGAAAGATTAGAGCTTCTTTCTTCTCTCTTCTTTCTTCCTTCTTCTTTCTTCTGTCTTCTGTCTTCCTCAGGAGTCTCGGCCTAACTCTGACCAGTCATTACTTCTTCTATCTGGTTTCTCTTCTGTAACCGCTCTGCCTACGTTCTGGCCGCTCTGATTCTTCTGACCGACCGAGTGACTGCCCGGCTGACTGAATTCTCCATTCTCCTAACTCGGACCGCTTTCACCCGGTTATATACCTTCAGGTTTGCGGGTGCCTACAGGTGCGTCACATACATATCAGGTGGAACTTATGGCTTCCAGCTAGCTGCAACAGCCCTTCCTAATTAGGGCTCCTTCAGACTTAGAGCCAGCTCTGAAGCCACCGTCATCCCTTCCTAGTCATCCCTACCACTAGTCATCTTGATTGCATTTACCATGTTGTGGTATAGACACATTTGTTTGCTATCGCAATCTAAGCTCTGCACCTGGATGCTGGGTAGGTATTTAAGAAAAACACTGAATGTTGTCTATTGTAAACTAATACAAGATAATTTTTTTTTTGTACTGGGGATTTCACCACTCAGGGACATTTTGCCACTCAGCTACCTCCCCAGACCTTTTTATTTTTTTGTTTTCAGACAGGATCTTGCTAAATTGCTGAGGATCTTGCTAAGCAGCAGAGGCTAACCTTGAACTTGGGATCCTCCTGCCTCAGCCTCCTGAGTCACTGGGATTACAAGGGTGCACCACCACACCCTGCCAAGATAAATTTAAAATATAACTGATTAATGTAGCTAAATGAAAGGTTCCCATCTCTCCCCTTCCCTTTATTACTTGTTCCTCCAACCCAGACAGGACCCACAGGCCTTTAGAGCTGTAAATTCTTTAAAGCATAGCTATCTGGTCCTTGAGAGATGGTAAGGAAACTGAGTCTAGGAGAGGCACAGCTAATATAGAAGAGCATGAGCAAGGACTAGAGCCACATTTGCACATGTTAAATTTCTGTTTACTCTGATTCAACGATGTCAATATGTCCCTGCATGTCCCTTGGTTCATCTGTAAACCTCACTGAGAAGATATTCTACATGCTGCTTATTTATTTATTTATTTAAAGTATTTATTTGTTTGCTTTAGTTGTACACAATGCAACACATTTATGTTTACGTGGTGCTGAGGATCGAACCCGGGCCGCGCATGTGCTAGGCGAGCGCTCTACAGCTGAGCCACAACCCCAGCCCTTTATTTATTTTTGAGACAGGGTCTCACCAGGCTGGCCTCAAACTTCTGGGCTCAAGTGATTTTCCTGCCTCAGGTATTTTTCAGATGAAATTGACATTTCAACTAGCACATTTTGAGTAAAGCAGATGCCCCTGCATAATGTGGTAGGCCTCATTCAATCAGTTGAAAGCCTTAAGAGAAAAGACTAAGATCTCTTGAAGGGAAGGATTGTGCCCCCTGGCTGCCCTTGGGTTTAATAACACAAGATAGACTCCTACCGGATTTTCCAGTTTTTTGGCTAGTCCTAAAACTGTCCAACTTAACAGCCCCAAAAGTTACATGAGTCAATTCCTTAAAATCTTTCTCCCCTCTCTTTCCATATATGTATCTGTACTGGCACATTCTGTTTTCATTTATGGTCATGTGTAGCTTACCTACAGGGACACCTTCTGAGAATTGTGTGTGTCTGGTCACAGGCAATCTGGTCATTGTGTGCACATCCTGGAATATACCCCTATAAACCTACATGGTCTAGTCAATCACTCCATGTGACCTCTTGACACCATCAAGATAGGTGATAAACACGAGATGTATGAGACTGCTTCACAGTAAATGATATTAATAAGGAATACATTCTGCCTGGTGCAGTGGTGTATGCCTGTAATCCCAGAGACTTGGGAGGCCGAGGCAGGAGGATCGTGAGCTCAAAGCCAGCCTCAGCAATGGCAAGGCACTTTGCAACTCAGTGAGACCCTGTTTCTAAATAAAATACAAAAAAGGGCTGGGGATGTGACCCAGTGGTCAAGTGCCCCTGAGTTCAATCCCTGGTTTAAAAAATAAAAGAGAGGAGTACATTCTAAAATAATGATAAAGGTAAATACATAATCCAGCAACATTATCAAGTATTGTGTACAGCACATAATTATATATATAATGCTTTTTGTGTGTGTGTGGTGCTGGGGATTGAACCCATGGCCTTGTGCATGCAAGGCAAGCACTCTACCAACTGGGATATATTCCCAACCCTTATACTTTTATACAAACCTGGCAGCATAGGTTTGTCAATTCCAGCATCACCACAAATGTGTAATGTGTTGCCCTACGACGTTAGAATGGCAGGGCATCATTAGTAAGTTCCCAGCTCCATTATCATCTTCTGGGACCATTATTACATATGCCGTCCATCCATACTGAGATGTCATTGTAAGGTGGATGACTGTTTCTATGTACATCCACATACAGATATAGACTTATCCACATATTCGGCATTTGCAATTCCAAAGGGGCTTAAGTAGCAGGGATTTTTGTTGTTGTTGTTGTTTTTGTTTCACAGTCCAAAATTGGGCTCACCATGACAATTAATAACATAGGCAGAATTGTCTGGGGCAGTCTGAGGAGTGGGGACTGTGCATTTCTTGAGGGAAGAGGGCAAATCTCAGCTGTCACACCTCCCTCTTCTTTCCCGTGCCTTGTTCTCCTGGAAACAGGTGCAGTCGTGGGAGTGATGCTGGGATGCAAAGTAACTAGAAGCCTAGAGATAAGAGTTTTGTGATGAGATGGTACTGACCTGATTTGGGAAATGCACCCAGAGCTCTGGGAGGAGGCATCCATTCTCACCATTAACCTTCTAGCGGCTCTAAAGCCTGACTGCAGATGGGCCCGGTGCCTGCTGGGCCCATCCCAGACCACCTGAGCCATCATCTGAGGAGTGGAGCCCAGGCCCTGCTATTTTTAGAATGCTCCCAGGTGGTGATAATGTGCAGCCAGGAATGAGAGTAAGTGAACCCTTCCAAATCAGGAGGTGAGGACAAAGTCATTTTCCTGTGATGAATAGAGCCTACCATTTTCATTATTCCAAGAACAATCACTGACTGCTTGCAGGGAAAGTGAGTCTTGAAAAAATGTTTTTTAGTCTGAGATCATTAACAAGAATAAAGGGATCACACACAATGGGGAAAAACAATCCAATCCAAGAAAAAAACTCTAGAATGTAGTGTTAGAGTTTTTTTGTTTGTGTTTTGCGTTTTTAGGTACTGACGATTGAACTAAGTGGCGCTTACACTGAGCCACATCCCCAGCCCTTTTTAATATTTTATTTAGAGACAGGGTCTTGCTGAGTTGCTAAGGGCCTCACTAAGTTTCTGGGGCTGCCTTTGAAACTGTGATCCTCCTGCCTCAGCCTCCCAAGCTGCTGGGATTACAGGTGTGCACCAAGGTGCCTGGTGTGTCAGAGTTTTTAAGAAAATAAAATTTACAAGTAATAAAATGATTCTCTGAGATCTGATAAAAAATAATGCTCTCTCCAGAAATGGGATAGAAAGTCTGGACCAGAAACCACAAACTAGTCTACATGGAGAGTCAAGAAAATGGCTCTTGGGGGGCTGGGATTGTGGCTCAGCGGTACAGCGCTCGCCTAGCACGTGCGCGGCCCGGGTTCGATCCTCAGCACCACGTACAAATAAACGCATTGTGTACAACTAAAGCAAATAAATTAATTAAAAAAAAAAAAAAAGAAAATGGCTCTTGGGTGACCAGGTGATAGGCAATTAAGGCAGGTGTAGAGAGGGATGCTCCTGGTACTGGGAAGCCCTTCTAGGGAGTTTGCACACGGTCTTATGAATGGATGGATCTGATATGGCTGTTAGAGATAGGTCCTGGGTTGATGCCTGAGACTTTTCACACTTCCTGAAAATGTTGAGCACACTTCATGTTCCTACTATCTGATCAAATTTCTTTTGTGAAATGCTGGTTCAAATCTACTTATTTTGAAGTTTCTATGTCTTATGACTGAGTTGTGGGAGTCCTTTATGTATTCTTACTACATAGCTCTATGTCTGATGGAATCACTGCAAAAGGTCTCTTGTCTTTTTTTGGGGGGTGGGGGGAGAGTTGTGCTTGGGTTTAGAACCCAAGGCCTTGTGCATGCAAGGCAAGCACTCTACCAACTGAGCTATATCCCCAGCCCTTTTCTTGTCTTTTTCACGGTATCTTTTGAAGAACAACTTTTAAATTTTGTTGAAGATGAATTCTCCAGTTCTTTTTCTTTTATAGTTTGCACATTTTCTAAGACTCCTTCACCTATCCCAAGGTCACAAAGATTTCCTATATTTTCTTACAGAACTTTGGTTGTTTTAAATTTGATAGACCATTTTGAGTTTACTTGATGGCTATGGCTTGCTGATCTTTTTAAATTTTGTTTTGTTATTTTTACCCACTGCCATTAGTTTGAAAGGTTTTTCCTTTCCCTACTGAATTCCCTTGGCACTTTTGTTAAAAAAAATGAATTGAACACATCTGAGTATATTTCTAGACCCTATTTTGCTCCACCCTATATGTCTTTGCCAAAACCAAACTGTCTTACTGCTTTATTTATAGTGAGTCCTGAAATAAAGTAGGGCAAGTCATCCAACTTTGATCTTGTGCTTTAAAACTGGCTTTGATAATATTCTAGGTTCTGTGTGTTTCCATAAAAATGTAGAATCAGCCTGTCAATTTCTACAAAATGTCTACCTAGAATTTGGTTGGAATTGAGTTGAATCTGTAGATCAATAGGGGAGACTGTCACCTTAATAAGAGTTTTCCAATTCATGGATAGAGTGTATCTGTCCATTCACCTAGGTCTTTAATTTCTTTAAACAATGCTTTGCAGTTTTTTCAGAGTAGACATCTTGGACATCTATTAATGTATTTGTTACTAGGTATTTTATGTTTCATAACATGACTATAAATGGAAAATTTAAAAATGTGATCTTTTATTAGAGCTGCATGGTTATATACATGTAGACGGGTTCATCCTGACAAATTCATACATGCATGGATATCGGTTTCAGTTCAGGATCCCCCCTTTCCCTTCCTGTCCTGCTCCTTGTCTCCTTTCTTTACTAAATTTCCTTTAGCTTGTCTATTAATTGATATTTGATTGGTTCTTTATGTAACCTTATCCTTTCCTCCCCCCTTTCCTTTATTTTACTCTAGCTTCCACATATGAGAGAAAACTTTTGACCTTTGTGTTTCTGGGTTTGGTTAAATTCACTTAGCATGATATTCTCCATTTCCATCCATATGCCAGCAAATGCCATAATTTTTTTGGGGGGTGGTATCGGGGATTGAACTCAGGGCACTCACACACTGAGCCATATCCCCAGCCCTATTTTGTATTTGATTTAGAGACAGGGTCTCACTAAGTTACTTAGTGCCTTGCTTTTGCTGAGGCTGGGCTTAAACTCATGATCCTCCTGCCTCACAGCCCCTCAAGCCACTGGGATTATAGGCCTGAGCCACCAAGACCAGTGCTCATAGTTTCATTATTTTAATGGCTCCATTGTGTCTATGTGTGTGTGTGTGTGTGTATAACAGTTTCTTCATACATTCATCTATTGATGGGCATCTGGCTTGATTCCATAATTTAGTTATTGTGAATTGTTCTGCTATAAACCCTTAGGTGGCTGTATTGCTATAGTATACCAATTTTAGATCTTCTAAGAAAATATGTAGGAATGGGCTAGCTGGGTCATATGGTATTTCCATCCCTGGTTTTTTGAGGAATTTCCAAACTACTTTTCAGAGTGGTTGTACTAGTCTACAGTCCCACCAACAATGTACAAGTGGTCCTTTCTCCCCACAACCTCACCAGCATTTATTGTTGTTTGTTTATAGTTGATTTTTACTATTGTTGTATACTGCAAACTTAAAAATTAACTTATTAGTTCTAGTAGCTATTTTTAGATTTTTTGTGTTCCTTTTCCTTTTTGGGTACCAGGAATTGAACCCAGGGGCACTCAACCACTGAGCCACACATTCCCACCCCTTTTTATAGTTTTATTCAGAAACAGGGTCTCACTAAGTTGCTTAGGGTCTCACTAAGTTGCTGAGAGGGGCTTTGAACTTGTGATCCTCCTGCCTCAGCCTCCCAAGCTGCTGGTGTGCACCACTGTGCCCAGCTCCTTTTTCTTTTATTGTGCTAAGACAATTAACACAAGGCCTATCCTCTTGACAAATTTTAGGGGCACAGTATCATTGATGATCAGGTACAATGTTGTACACCTCCTTATTCATCTTTCTTGACTGAACTTGTTGCCCACTGATTTGCCAATTCGTCCTCCTGCCAGCTCCTGATAACCACCATTCTACTCTGATTCTATGAATTTGACTATTTTAGATGCCTCTTATAAGTGGAATCATGTACTCTTTCTGTGACTGGCTCATTTCACTTAGCACAATGTCCTTAAGATTTATCCATGTCACACATGCACATTTCCATCTTTTTAAAGACTGTATATTGTATTCCTTTATCCATTCATCTGCCAGTGGACTTTATATTTTTTCTAAATCTTGTCTATTGTGACTAGTGTTGCAATGAATAAAGGAATGCTAGTATCTCTTTTGAGATCCTGATTTTTAGTTCTTTTGGAAAAATACCCACAACTGAGACTGCAGGATTGCATGATTCCCTGGGATTTCTCCATGCAAATAATTATATAATCTGCAAATAAAAGGAGATGTGTTTTTTAAAATTTATTTATTTTCTTTAGTTGTACACAATGCCTTTATTTTTATGTGGTGCTAAGGATCAAACCCAGGCCGCGCACGTGCAAGGCGAGCACTCTACTGCTGAGCCACAACTCCGGCCCCAAAAGGAGATGTTTTTACATTGTCCTTTCCAATCCTTATTCCTTTTATTTTCTTTGTCTTATTCAATGGCTCAGATTTCCAGTGCAATGTTGAACAGGAGTGATAAAAGCAGGCATCTTTTTTTTAAATTCTAAGTTGTTATAGATGACAGCAGAATGCATTACAATTCGTATTACACATATAGAGCACATTTTTACATATCTCTGGTTTGTATATAAAGTATATTCTCACCATTTGTGTCTTCATCCATGCACTTAGGGTAATGATGTCCATCTCATTCCACCATCTTTTTTTTCTTCCCTTTTGTCCCCTCCCTTCCCCTCCCTCCCCATTGGCCATTCTAGTGTTCCTCTAATCCTCCTATGCTCCCCATCCCAACCCCACTGTGAATCGGCCTCCTTGTATCAGAGAAAACATTCGTCATTTGGCTTTTGGGGATTGGCTAACTTCACTTAGCATTATATTCTCCAATTTTATCCATTTACCTGCAAATGCCATGATTTTATTTCTTTTTATTGCTGAGTAATACTCCATTGTGTACACATACCACATTTTCTTTATCCATTCGTCTACTGAAGGGCATCTAGGTTGGTTCCACAGTTTAGCTATTGTGAATTGTGCTGCTATAAACATTGATGTGGCTGTGTTCCTGTAGTAAGCTGTTTTTAAGTCCTTTGGGTATAGACCAAGGAGTGGGATAGCTGGGTCATAAGGTGGTTCCATTCCCAGTTTTCCAAGGACTCTCCATACTGAAAAGCAGGCATCTTGATTTGTTCTCGATCCCAGGTAGGAACAAGTCAGTACAATGTAGATCCCCTCTCAGTGTGGGGAAGTTCCCTACGGTTGCTAGTGTGGATCGCTTTTTATCATGAACAGATGTTGAACTTTGTCAATTGCTTTTTCTGTATCTGCTGAAAAATACTAATTCTTCATCTTGCTTATTGGTGAACCACATAAAAGGTATAAAATATGCCCTATAAAGCATTTTTAAAGTGCACAGTTCAGTGTCATTAAGTACATTCACACTGTTGTGTCACCATCATCACTATCCATCTCCAGAATTTATCGCCAACTGAAACTCTGTACCCATCAAACAACTCCATTTGCAGATCCCTACAGCACCTGGTGACCACGGGTTCCCGGTGACGAGTCCTGCTCCCTCACATGTTGAAGTATAACATTAGAAAAGCACGCCAAGGCAAGCATATCAAACAGGGTTTATTTAAAAAGGGGTAACATAGACTTCTCCTGGGAGGGAGAAGGGGGCCATAGCTGGTATCCTGTATCCCAAAAAGCGAAGGGTGCTGCCTTTTTATATGTCTTAGTCTTCCTTTGTTCTCCTGCCCTCATCCCCTTATCTCTCTCTCCTTCCTGCATACCAGACTAGGCCCAGGAGATGCTTGGTGGGATGGCCAAAAGGTGAGAAGCAGGTGGATGGGGGACGGGCCAGATGGAGCAGCCCAGGACACATTAATTAACAAGTTGTGTAACTCCCTGTAGGGAGGGGCAATTCTGCGACAGGTTACCTAACAACAGGTTGGAGCAGGAGCAGCTTTTCTTGATAGGATGGAGGAAGGGCTCTGAAGGTATTTCAATCCTTGGGGCGGGGCAGTCTCCAACTTCCTGGACTCACTCAAATTGGCCTCCTTGGTCTGACCTGACTTGATTTACCTATCTATACCGACTGCCTTTCTAATTCTGGCTTCACTCTCTGATTCTAAGAATTCTCCTATTATATCTACTTCAAATAAGTGGGACCATATTTGTCCTTTTGTGCCTATTTCACTTGACATAATGTCTTCAAGTTTCATCCATGTTGTAGCATTTGTCAGATTTTACTTCTTTATCAAGGGTGATATTTTCCATTCTATGTATAGACTACATTTTTTCTATCCATTCATCTTATGATCCATGAACATGGAATAACTTTCTATTAATTTATGTCTTCTATGATTTCTTTAAGTAATGTTTTATAGTTTTTATTGTAGAGTCTTTTTTTTTTTTTGGTACCAGGGATTGAAGCCAGGGGCATTTTACCCCTGAGTCACATCCCCAGCCCTTTTTACTTTTTGAGATAGGATCTCACTAAGTTGCTTAGGGCCTAGCTAAACTGCTGAGGCTGGCTCTGGACTCACAATCCTCCTTCTTCAGCTTAATGAGTCACTGGCGTTACAGGCTTGTGTGCTACCACACCCAGCTTGTACAAGTCTTTTGACTCCTTGGTTAAATTTATTCCTAAGTTTTTTATTATGTTTTATGTTATTATAGTTTTTTCAATGTTTTTTGAAATATTCATTCTGAGTATATAGAAATGCAACTGATTTTTGTGTATAGATTTTATATTGTGCAAGTTTGATAAATTTGTTTGATACTTCTATCTGGGCATGGGTGTGTATAGATTTTGGGTTTCTATACAAGATCACATTGCCTGTGAGCAGAAATAGTTTTCCTTTCCAATTTGGTTGCTTTTGATTTCTTTTTCTTGCCTAATTTCTCTGGATAGAACTTCCAGTATTACATTGAGTACAGGTAGTGAAAGCAGACATCCTTGTCTTATTCATGATCTTAGAGGAAATGCTTTAGTCCTTCATCAATAAGTATATTAGTTCTGTCTCCCTTATGTTATTGATGTCACAAATTACATCTTTATATAGTGTATCGTCTTTTTTTTTTTTTTTGGCACCAGGGATCAAATTCAGGGGCACTCGACCACTGGGCCACATCCCCAGCCCTTTTTTTCTTTTTTTGTATTTTATTAGAGACAGGGTCTCACTGAGTTACCAAGTGCCTCACCATTGCTGAGGCTGGCTTCAAACTAATGATTCTCCTGACTCAGCCTACCAAGTGCTGGGATTACAGGCATGCGCCACCATGCCTGACCTAGTGTATTGTCTTTAGCTGAGATTCATAATTATTTTTATGCAATTGTCTTTTTTAAATCCTGTAGAAAATGAGTTACAAATCAAAAGAACAATGTTATTATTTTTATATTTGCTCAAGTATTTACCTTCGTATTTTCCTGTCTTGTAGTTACTAACACTTTTTGTTTAAAAGGAAGTTGTTTTTTTTTAGTATTTTCTTTTTTTAATATATTGTAAAATTTGTTCTAATTAGTTATATGTGACAGTAGAATGCATTTTGACACATCATACATAAATGCAGTATAACTTCTCATCTGGTTGTATATAATGTAGAGTTAAATAGGTCATGTAATCATATATGCACATAGCGTAATAATGGTCAATTCATTCTACTATCATTTTCATCCTCACGCCCCCTCCCCTCCCTTCACTCCCCTCTGTCTTGTCCAAAATACTTCTACTCTTCCCTGCTCCCTTATTGTGAATTAGCATCTGCATATCAGAGAAAACACTTGGCCTTTGGTTCTTTGGGATTGGCTTATTTTTCTTAGCATAACATTCTCCCAACCCATCCATTTACCAGAAAATGCCATGATTTCATTCTTCTTCTTTTTTTTTTAATTTTATTTTTATAATTTTTAATATGTACAACTCATAGTGCATGTATTTAGCATCTTTTTACATACAACTGTTTGTATACAAAGTATATTCGTACAATTCAGGTCTTCAATCATGCATTTAGTAAAATGATATCCGTCTCATTCAACCACCTTTTCTTTTTTTTTTTCGTTTTCTCCCCCTCCCTCCCCCCTTGCTCCCTCCCTTACCCTCCCTTCCCTTTGACCATTCTAGTGTTCCTCTAGTCCTCTAGTCCTCCTATGTACCCCCCCCATCCAACAATACTATGAACTAGCCTCCTTATATATCAGAGAAAACATTTGGTACTTGGATTTTTGAGACTGACTAACTTCACTTAGCATTATGTCTTCCAACTTCATCCATTTACCTGCAAATGCCATTAATTTGTTTTCTTTTATTGCTGAGTAAAATTCCATTGTGCGTATATACCACATTTTCTTAATCCACTCATTTACTGAGGGACATCTAGGTTGGTTCTACAACCTAGCTATTGTGAATTGCGCAGCTACAAACATTGAGATAGCTGTGTCACTGTAATATGCTGTTTTTAAGTCCTTTGGGAATAGACCCAGGAGTGGGATGGCTGGGTCATAGTGTGGTTCCATTCCCAGTTTTCCAAGAAATCTCCATACTGCTTTCCATAACGGTTGCACCATTTTGCAGTCCCACCAGCAATGTATGAGTATGCCTTTTTCCCCACATCCTCTCCAACATTTATTGTTGCTTGTGTTCTTGATAGCTGCCATTCTGACTGGAGTGAAGTGAAATCTTAGAGTAGTTTTGATTTGCATTTCTCTAATTGCCAGCGATGTTGAACATTTTTTCATGTATTTGTTGATCAACTGTGTATCTTCTTCTGAGAGGTGTCTTCTCAATTCCTTAGCCCATTTATTGATTGGGTTATTTGTTTTTTGGGTGTAAAGTTTTTTGAGTTCTTTATATATTCTAGAAATTAGTGCTCTATCTGATGTGCATGTATTAAATATTTGTTCCCAATTAGTTGGCTCTCTATTCACCTCACTGATTGTTTCTTTTGCTGAGAAGAAGCTTTTTAGTTTAAATCTATCCCATTCATTAATTCTTGGTAGTAATTCTTATGCTACAGGATTCTTATTAAGGAACTTGGGGCCTAATCCGACATGTTGGAAATTGGAGCTTTCTTTTTCTTCTATTAGGCATATTGTCTCTGGTCTAATTTCTAGGTCCTTGATCCACTTTGAATTGAGTTTTGTGCATGGTGAGAGATAAGGGTTTAATTTCAATTTGTTGCATATGGATTTCCAGTTTTCCCAGCACCATTTGTTAAAGAGGCTATTCTTTCTCCACTGTACATTTTTGGCGCCTCTGTTTAATATAAGATAGCTGAAATTATATGTATTAGTCTCTGTGTCCTCAATTCTGTACCATTGGTCCACCAGTCTGTTTTGGTGCCAATACCATGCTGTTTTTGTTACTATTGCTCTATAGTATAATTTAAAGTCCGGTATGGTGATGCCCCTTGCTTCACTTTTCTTGCTCAGGATCGCTTTGGCTATTCTGGGGGTCTCATTTTTCCAGATGAATTTCATGACTGCTATTTCTATTTCTTTGAAGAATGACATTGGGATTTTGATTGGAATTGCATTAAATCTGTATAATGCTTTTGGTAGTATGGACATTTTGACAATATTAATTCTACCTATCCAAAAGCAAGGTAGGTCTTTCCATCTTCTGAGTTCATCTATAATTTCTTTCTTTAGTGTTCTATAATTTTCGTTATAGAGGTCTTTCACCTCTTTCATTAGGTTGATTCCCAGGTATTTTATTTTTTTGATGCTATTGTAAATGGGGTAGTTTTCATCATTTCCCTTTCAGAGGCTTTGTCGCTGATGTACAAAAATGCCTTTGACTTATGTGTATTGATTTTGTATCCTGCAACTTTGCCAAATTCATTTACTAGTTGTAAAAGTTTTCTGGTAGAGTTTTTTGGGTCTTCTAGGTAGATTATCATGTCATCAGCAAATAGTGCTAATTTGAGCTCTTCTTTTCCTATCTTGATCCCTTTAATTTCTTTTGTCTGTCTAATTGCTCTGGCCAGAGTTTCCAGTACTATGTTAAATAGCAGTGGTGAAAGGGGGCATCCCTGTCTTGTTCCAGTTTTTAGAGGGAATGCTTTCAATTTTTCTCCATTTAAGATAATGTTAGCTCGGGGCCTTGCATAAATAGCTTTTATAATGTTGAGGTATGTTCCTGATATTTCTAGTTTTTCCAGTGTTTTGAACATAAAGGGGTGTTGTATTTTGTCAAATGCTTTTTCTGTGTCTATTGAGATGATCATATGATTTTTGTCTTTAAGTCTATTGATGTGATGTATTATGTTTATTGATTTCCGAATGTTGAACCAGCCTTGCATCCCTGGGATAAACCCCACTTGATCGTGGTGCACAATCTTTTTGATATGTTTTTGTATCCGATTTGCCAGGATTTTGTTGAGGATTTTTGCATCTATGTTCATTAAAGATATGGGCCTGAAGTTTTCTTTTTTGGATGTGTCTTTGCCTGGCTTTGGAATTAATGTGATATTGGCCTCATAGAAAGAGTCTGGAAGAGCTCCCTCTTTTTCTATTTCTTGAAATAGTTTGAAGAACATTGGTATTAGTTCTTCTTTGAAAGTCTTATAGAACTCGGCTGTAAACCCATCAGGTCCTGGACTTTTCCTTGTTGGTAGCTTTTTGATGGCATCTTCTATTTCTTCGCTTGTAATCGGTCTGTTTAAGTTGTGTATAGCCTCCATTTCCAGTTTAGGCAAATCATACGACTCAAGAAATCTGTCAATGTTTTCAATATTTTATGTTTTATTAGAATACAAGTTTTCAAAGTAATTTCTAATTATCTTCTGTATATCTGAGGTGTTTGTTGTGATATTCCCTTTTTCATCACAAATGTTAGTAATTTGAGTTTTTTCTCTTCTTCTTTTTGTTAGCATCGCTAAGGGTCTGTCAATTTTGCTTATTTTTTCAAAGAACCAACTTTTAGTTTTGTCAATTCTTTGAATGGTTTCCTTAGTCTCAATTTCATTAATTTCTGCTCTGATTTTAATTATTTCCTGTCTTCTACTGCTCTTGGTGTTGGTCTGTTCTTCTTTTTCTAGTGCTTTGAGGTGTGATGTTAAGTCATTTATTTGTTGGGTTTTTTTCTTCTTAAGGAATGAACTCAGTGCAATGAATTTTCCTCTTACTACTGCCTTCATAGTGTCCCAGAGATTTCTATACGTTGTATCTGTGTTCTCATTTACCTCTAGGAATTTTTTAATCTCCTCTTTGATGTCTTCTTCAACCTCTTATTCATTCAGTAGCATGTTGTTTAGCTTCCAGTTGTTGGAGTAGTTTTTCTTATTCCTTGTTTTGTCGTTGATTTCCAATTTCATCCCTTTATGGTCTGATAGAATGCAGGGTAGTATCTCTATTTTTTTATATTTGCTGAGAGTTTCCTTATGACCTAATATATGGTCTATTTTGGAGAAGGAGCCATGTGCTGCTGAGAAAAAAGTGTATTCATTTACTGAGGGATGAAATATTCTATATATGTCCGTTAGGTCTAAATTGTTAATTGTTTTAAGGAGGCTTAAAGTTTCTTTGTTTAGCTTTTGTTTGGATGATCTATCCATTGGTGAGAGAGGTGTGTTGAAGTCCCCTAGAATAACTGTGTTGTGGTCTATTTTACTCTTGAACTTGAGAAGAGTTTGTTTGATGAATGTAGGTGCTCCATTATTTGGGGCATATAGATTTATGATTGTTATATCCTGTTGATGAATGGTTCCCTTAAGTAGTAAGAAATATCCATCTTTGTCCCTCTTGATTAGTTTTGGTTTGAAGTCTACCTGATTTGATATGAGAATGGAAACCCCTGCTTGTTTCCACCGGCCATGTGAGTGATAAGACTTTTCCCAGCCTTTCACTTTCAGTCTGTTGATGTCTTTTTCTATGAGGTATGTTTCTTGGAGACAGCAAATTGTTGGGTCATTTCTTTTAATCCATTCTGATAATCTGTGTCTTTTGATTGGCAAGTTTAGGCCATTAACATTCAGGGTTATTATTGAGATGTGATTTTTATTCCCATCCATTTTTATTTGAATTATGGTCTTTAGCTTGATTTGGTTTCTCTTCTGGTTGGTATTTCCCTTAGTTTAATATCTCCCTTTGTTGATTTTCATTGTTATCTTTCTCTTCTTCTTCATGAAAAATGTTGCCCAGGATGTTCAGAAGTGCTGGCTTTCGAGTTGTGAAATCTTTTAACTTTTGCTTGTCGTGGAAGGTTTTTATTTCATCTTCGAATCTAAAGCTCAATTTTGCTGGATATAAGATTCATGGTTGACATCCCTTTTCTTTCAGAGCTTGAAATATGCTATTCCAGGATCTTCTTGCTTTTAAGGTCTGGGTTGAAAAATCTGAACATAGTCTGATTGGTTTCCCCCTATATGTAATCTGCTTCCTTTCTCTTGTGGCTTTTAGTATTCTCTCCTTGCTCAGTATATTAGGCATTTTCATTATAATGTGTCTTGGTGTGGATCTGTTGAGATTTTGTTTGTTTGGTGTTCAGTATGCCTCTTGAACTTGGTTTTCCCATTCATTCCTCAAGTTTGGAAAATTTTCTGTAATTATTTTGTTAAATAAATTACTCATTCCTTTGGCTTGAAACTCTGCACCTTCCTCTACGCCAATCACTCTTAAGTTTGGTCTTTTTATGCTGTCCCATAATTCTTGGATGTTATGTTCTTGATTTCCAACAAGTTTTGCTGTATAGTCTAAATTCTTCTCTAGGACATATATTTTGTCTTCATTGTCTGAGGTTCTTTCTTCCAAGTGGTCTACTCTGTTGGAGATGCTTTCAATTGAACTTTTGTTTTGCTTTATTGTTTCTTTCATTTCTGGAATTTCTGTTTGGTTTCTCTTTAGAGCCTCTATTTCCCTATTGAAGTAATCTTTTACTTCCTGTATTTGTTTTTGGAGTTCTTTGTCAAAATGATCTTTTGTTTGCTCCCTCATCTCACTTTTTAGTTCATTCTTAAGTTCCATAAACATTTGGAATATGTAATTTCTAAATTCCATCTCTGGCATTTGACCAACTGTGTTTGCCATGGAATCTACTGATGAGGTATCTTGATTTGTTTGTGTCACTTTCTTCCCTTGTTTTTACATGTTGCTTGTGTGTCTATTCTTCCTGCACTGTGGGACCTTGACTGTTTCGATTTTACCTTAAAGCCTTATGTTGTTCCTGTAGTACAATGCTATCAGATCCCCTTATAATTCCTTTACACTTTAAAACCTAACACTTTCTATTCAGAAAATCCAAGTTTGATCACAATGTACAGATTTGGTTAACCCAGATATTATTTCCAATTTACTCTGTACACTTCTGATGGGGTTTTATAGCTTCAAGTATTGGATACAGAGGTGTTATGTTTAGGAAGAGGGAAGTGTCTTGAATTGTTCTTTCTTGGAAAGTATGAAAAGGGAGTTCTATTGAAGTGGTTTAGTGGAAGTGGTTTAGTATCAGTAGACAAGAGAAGAAAGAGAATGGAGTAGACAATTAGGTAGAAAGACCAATTTATATATAAAGTAAGATGGAAATGAAAAAAAATGATAAAAGAGTAGAAATTGGTGTAAGAGAGAGGAGAGAGAGAATCAAGAAAATAGAGAGTAAACTATATATAACACCGCTTTGCTATCCAGTTCAATTGCGCCGGTTCTAGAAATCCCAAGTTCTGCGTATAACTTGTTTTTGCCTCTGTTTAGTATGCACTGGCAGGGTGTAAATATGAAAGATGAAGGAGGAAGAGAAGATGCAAAAGTGAGAAGGAAGAAAAGAAGGAAAGAGAAAAGGAGCAGAAGCAAACACACGGACAATCAATGCAAAAAAAAAAAAAGCAAAACAAAACAAAGCCAGAAAAAGAAAAACAAACAAACAACAAAAAACCCTGAAAACCAATAAAACAAGCAAACCAAAAAAAAAAAAAAAAAAAAAAAGTCGAACCCCAAGTCTCAAACAAAATGGGCCCCTGGAAGCCCCCCTCTTTTTTCCTTTCCAGTTTAAGCCAATTGTATCGAATCACGTCTAGACAGTCTGCGATCCTGTTAGTGGAGTCATGGCTGCACCTTAGGCCAGTGGCAAAATGGCTCAGCGGAAGAGTGGCTCAGGGGGGTTGTGTGTCAGCAGATGAATGGCACCGGGAAGGGGACACTCCAGAAGGCACCCTTTCCCCACCCCCACCCACAGTTGTAGCTTCTTGTGGCCGCTGCGCTCGCCTCAGACATGCCCTCCCCTGCTGGTTACCCAAGCCTCACCCAGGTGTGCGTTGTTTTCAGAGCGTTGGCGGCTCCCTGGATGTCTGCAGCTGTTCTTCCTGTCTTTTCCCCTTTGTCTGGGTCAGCCACTGTACTTCTCAAAGATGGTGGTGCTCTCCTCCCACTCATCAGCAGCTCCGCAGACCCTAGTGTCAGTCCAGAGCATGCGGGATCGGCTTGGCAAGCTGTGTGAAAGAGCTCTATGTGGACACCGCCCATGCCTCTAGGCTTCTTTCTATCCCTCCTCGCTGATCAGTTTCAAAGCCGCTGGGTGGATGTCTCCTTGCTGAGATGGTATTAGGCAGCTGTGCCTGCAGCGCAGACAGTGCTGCTTCGGACTGTGGACTGCTCCGACTCTGCCCCTGCTCTCGTCGTGGTCTGGAGAACATTGTATTTCACTGTCCAGAGGTGCACGAATGTCTCGGCTCCCTTTCAATTGTAATAGAATTGCTAGTAACACATTCAAACTTCCCACTCCATGTCTTTTAGCAACTGTGTCCAGAGAGCACCTCCCTCCTGTCGGCCATCTTCCCAGGATCCTCTGATTTCATTCTTCTTTATGGCTGAATAATATTCCATTGTGTATATGTACCACAGTTTCTTTATCCATTCATCTGTTGAAGGGCACGTAGGTTGGTTCCATAGTTTAGTTATTGTGAATTGAGCTGCTATAAACATCAATGTGGCTGTGTCACTGTAATATGCTGATTTTAAGTCCTTTAAGTATAAACCTAGAAGTGGGATGACTGGGTCAAACGGTGGTTCCATTCCAAGTTTTCTTACACATCTCCATACTACTTTCCAGAGTGGTTGCACCAATTTGCAGTCCCACCAGCAATGTATGAGTGCACCTTTTCCCCCACATCCTCACCAACATTTATTGTTGCTTGTATTCTTGATAATTACCATTCTGACTAGAGTGAGATGGAATCTCAGTGTAGTTTTGATTTGTATTTCTCTAATTGCTAGAGATATTGAACATTTTTTCATAATTTGTTGATGGATTGTATATCTTCTGAGAAGTCTCTGTTCAGTTCCTTAGCCCATTTATTGATTGGGTTGTTTTTTTAGTGTCAAGTTTTTGATTTATATATATCATATATAAATTATATGTATATATGTATATATACATATATATACACATATATACCTATATACATATATACATGTATATATACATATATATGTACGTGTGTGTGTGTGTGTATATATATATATATATATATATATATATATATATTTAATATCCTAGAGATTAATGCTGTTCATGTGGTGCATGGGGTAAAGATTTTTCTCCCATTCTGTAGGGTCTCTCTTCATGTTATTGATTATTTTCTTTGCTGTGAAGAAGCTTTTTAGTTTGAATCCATTGCATTTATTGATTCTTGATTTTACTTCTTGCACTTTAGGGGTCTTGTTAAGGAAGTCAGTTGCTAAACTGACATAGTGGAGATTTAAACTTACTTTTTCTTCTACTAGGTGCAGGATCTCTTTTCTAGTGCCTAAGTCTTTGATCCACTTTGAGCTGAGTTTTGTGCAAGGTGAGAGATAGGGGTTTAATTTCATATTGCTAAGCATGGGTTTCCAGTTTTCCCAGCACCATTTGTTGAAGAGGCTATCTTTTCTCCAATGTATATTTTTGGCACCTTTGTCTAGTATGAGATAACTGTGTTTATGTGGGTTTGTCTGTGTCTTCTATTCTGTACCATTGGTCTACATGTCTATTTCGGTGCCAATACCATGCTGTTTTTGTTACCATGGCTCTGTAGTATAATTTAACATCTGGTATTGTGATGCTGCCTCCTTCATTTTTCTTGCTAAGGATTGCTTTGGCTATTCTGGGTTATCTTATTTTTCCAATGAATTTCATGATTGCTTTTTCAATTTCTATAAAGAATATCATTGGGATTTCAATAGGAATTGCATTAAGTCTGTATAATACTTTCAGTAGTATGGCCATTTTGACAATGTTCATTCTGCCTATCCAAGAGTGTGGGAGATCTTTCCATCTTCTAAGGTCTTCTTCAATTTCTTTCTTTAGTGTTCTGTAGTTTTCATTGTAGAGGTCTTTCACTTCTTTTGTTAGATTGATTCCCCCATTTTTTTTTTTTTTTTTTAGGCTATTGTGAACGGGGTAGTTTTCCTAATTTCTCTTTTAGTGGATTTATCACTGATGTATAGGAATGCATTTGATTTATGGGTGTTAATTTTATATCCTGCTACTCTGCTGATTTCATTTCTTAGTTCTAGAATGTTTCTGGTAGAATTTTTTGGATCTTCTAAATATAGAATCATGTCATCAGCAAATAGTGATAGTTTGAGTTCTTCTCCTATTTGTTTTTGTTTTGTTTGTTTGGTACCAGGGATTGAACTCTGGGGATGAGCCACATCCCCAGCCTTATTTTCTATTTTATTTAGAGACAGGGTCTCACTGAGTTGTTAAGTGCCTCACCATTGCTGAGGTTGATTTTGAACTCGTGATTCTCCTGTCTCAGCCTCCTGAGATGCTGGGATTACAGGTGTGTATCACTGCACCTGGCTCTTTTCCTATTTTTGTCCCTTTAATTTCTTTCTTCTAATAGCTCTGGCTAGAGTTTCAAAAATGATATTGAATAAAAGTGGTGAAAGAGGGCATCCTTGTTTTCTTCCAGTACTTAGAGGGAATGCTTTCAATTTTTCTCCATTTATAATGATGTTGGCCTTGGGTTTAGCATAGATAGCTTTTACCATGTTGAGATATGTTCCTACTGTTCCTATTTTTTATAGTGTTTTGAACATGAAGCAGTGCTCTATTTTGTCAAATGCTTTCTTTGCATTTATTAAGATTATCATGTGATTCCTGTCTTTAAGTCTATTGATGTAATGAACTACGTTTATTGATTTCCTTCTGTTGAACCAACCTTGCATCCCTGGGATGAACCCCACTTGATTGTGGTGCACTATTTTTTAAATATGTTTTTGTATGCAATTTGCCAGAATTTTATTGAGATTTTTTTCATCTATGTTCATCAGTGATATTGGTCTGAAGTTTACTTTCCTTGATGTGTCTTTGGTTTTGGTATTAGAGTGATACTAGCTTCATAGAGTTTGGAAGGGTTCCTCCTTTTCTAATTCCATGGTATAATTTGAGAAGTATTGGTGTTAATTCTTTTTTGAAGGTCTTACTGAGAATCTGTCTGGTACTGGGCTTTTTTTAGTTGGTAGGCTTTTGATGGTGTCTTCTATTTCATTGCTTGAAATTGATCTATTCATATTGTGCATGTCCCCCTGGTTCAGTTGGGTAGGTCATGTGTTCAGTTCAGCCAGGTCATATGTCTCTGGAAATTTGTTGATGTCTTCAAGTTTTCTATTTTATTGGAGTATAAATTTTCAAAATAGTTTCTAATTATCTTCTGTACTTCAGTAGTCTCCGTTGTGATATTTCCTTTTTCATCATGAATTTTAATAATTTGAGTTTTCTCTCACTTTCTCTTCACTAGGTGTGGCTAAGGGTTTATCAAATTTATTTTTTTCGTGGCGCATGCCTGTAATCCCAGCACTTGGGAGGCTGAGGCAGGAGAATCGTGAGTTCAAAGCCAGCCTCAGCAATGGCGAGGCACTTAGCAACTCAGTGAGACCCTGTCTCTAATAAAATACAAAAAAGGGCTGGGGATATGGCCCAGTGGTCGAGTGCTCCTGAGTTCAATCCCTGGTACAAAAAAAAAAATTATTTTTTCAAAGAACCGACTTTTTGTTTTGTTCATTTTTTGAATTGTTTCTTTTGTTTCAATTTCATCTCTGATTTTCAATTATTTTCTGTCTCCTACTGCTTTTGGTGTTGATTTGTACATTCTAAACTCCTTATCTGACATTTCTTCCACTGTTGTGTCAATGGAATCTGTTATTGCAGTATCTTGGTTTGTTTGGGGTGATTTGTTCCCTTGCTTTTTCATGTTGTTTGTGTGTCTACCCATCTAACAGTATGGATCTGAGGCAGAAGATCTACCCTGTGGACTTACAGTGTTCCTGAAGGTTTCCAGTACCTCACTTTTGGAGAAGCTGTTCTGCTTTCTTGGTTTCACATTGTGGAGCAGCCAGGAACACAACCTCCTCTATTCCACCATCTTGGATCTCCTTTTCTTAGTAATTTCTTATAGGGCAGTTGTAGTGGTACTAAACCCCCCAGCTTGTCCGGGAATACCTTAATTTCTCCCTCATCTTTGAAGGGCAGTTCAAAGACATAGAATTCTCAGTTGACAGTTTTCCCTACATTAAACGGCATTTTAAATGTATCATCCTGTTGCTTTTGGCCTACAAGACTTTTGCTAAAAAAAAATCCATATTTTTATTGAGGCCTCATGAATGATAAGTTACTTTTCTCTTACTGCTTTCATGATCTTTGCCTCTATCCTTTCTCAGGTCTTATGTGTCTTGGTGTGAGCCTTTGGGTTATTCAGAGTTCACCGAGGTTTGGGGTTTGTATATACATGTCTCTCTTAAAATTTGGGACGTTTTTTAACCATTATTTCTTCATCTAATAGTTTCTCTGCTCCTTTCCTTATTCAGGAACTCCCATTAAGCATTTATTGGTTTGCTTAATAGTGTCTCACAAGTCCCTTAGCTTCTGTTCTCTTTTTCCATTCTTTCTTCCTTTTGAATTTCATATGACCTGTCCTAAAGTTTATTAGTTCTTTCTTCTGCTTGAGTTTGCTCTTGAACCCCTGTGGTATCAGTTGTTGTTATGTTTCAGCTCAAGAATTTCATTTTTTAAAACAATTTCTATCTGTCTATATTCTTTTTTTGTCCGTGTATTGATTTCCTGGTTTTCTTTAGTTCTCTGCATTTTCCTTTTGCTCTGTGAGCATAGTTAAGGCAGTTGTTTGAAAGTCTTTTAAAAGACTAGTAGGCTCAATACTTATTTAAGATTATATCTGTATCATTATTTTATTTTTTTCCTACTTCTTTACAATCCTTGTATTTTATTACAAACTGGGCATTTGAAAAAACAGCCCCTCTCCCAGTCTTTGTAGACTGTAAGACCTTTGCTAGTTCATGGGACCATGAGCCCTTGAGATTAGCCCAGGATTTCCCAGGTCTTTGTGGGCTTGCTTCCCCTTTCTGTGTGTTTTAGCAACTTGGTTTGCTTTGGATAAGTGGCCCTGATTTCCTTTGGGTGGTGGTTCAAATCCCAGTTTGGTTCTCAAAGCTTTTGCTTTGTTGATTTGTGTGTCTCATTCCTGAACCTAAGACTTGGCCTGGTTCATATACAGAAATGGGGGAAGTTCTTTCACTTTGTTCTGTGATTCTTCTCTCACTTTCATCCTTTAGCTCTCAAGGAGTTCTTTTCTGGGCCAGAAAGGTGTTTTTGTTTCCCTCAACTTCTGCTTAGTTGGCATACCCTGATTACCACAGCACCACTTCACCATGGGGTCTGCCTTCAACGTAGCATTCTTATGCTCAGGAGAGAACTCAGCCAACTTCTTACTTCCCACAATCTGGGATGATCATCCCTACATAGTGGCTTTTCTGTATTTTTGTGCTCTTCACAATCCACCTACTTTTGTTTAATCTCAGCATCCTTAAGCAGTTATTTTCCATATTTTTTCCAGATTTTAGTTGTAATTAGTGAGTTGGGCAGACAATATTAACACATACTGTCATAGTGGTATTGGAACTCTGCCTGGGTTTTTAATTTTTTCACTTGTATATGAAAACATAAAATTGTACATATAAATGGGATGTCATATTTCATCACAATGCATGCACTGTGAATGTTTAAACAGGCTTAAACATATTTTATCTTCTCTCCTGGGTTTTTGTCTCCACATTTGGTTTTTACGGGAAGTTTACCTCAGAAAGTATGTTAGTCAGTTTTTCATCATTGTGACAGGCTACCCGAGAAAATCAACACAGAGAAGGAAAGATTTGTTTTGGGTCACTGTTTCAGAGGTTTCAGTGCAAGGTTGAATGGTTCCACTGCTTCCGGGCTTGAGGAACGGCATAACAGAGTATCAGGGTGGCGGGAGCATGCGGCAGAGGCGGTTGCTCATCTCATGGCACCCAGGAAGCAGAGAGAGGAATGAGCTTGGGACAATACATGCCTTTCTAGGCATGCCCCAAGTGACCTGCTTCCTCTAACCAAGCCCCACCTTGTGCAGTTTCCATCACCTCCCAATAATGCCATCAAACTCTCTATCAATGGATCAATCCACCAAGGAGGTCAGATCCCTCATGATCTAATCACATTCCCAGCTTTAGAGGTAACCCCACCTCTAAACACTCCTGCATTGGGGACCACGCCTTCAACACATCAGCCTTTGGGGGACATTACAGATCCAAGCCATCTCTTCAATCTCTAGGTCTTAAGATTGCATATTGTAAAAGAAACAGCACTTACCTCACTTTACATTTCTGGCATCATTTTTTTTGTGGGGGGTGATAAAATATAATGATAAGCATTAAGCACTAGTAAGTACCCAATAGACATAAATGGTTATTTCTATTCACATATTTTCTATAGGACTGGACCTTTTATGTAGGATCAGTGGAACAAAAAAGAAAAATTAAACTAAAAAGCTACAGAGGTTTGGTGGGTTAGCTACCTGGAAGCTGATTCTTGAAGGAAAGGTCAAAAAGGAAGAAAAATATTAAAAAAAAAAAAAAAAATATTCCATGCCAATTTTGTAGCCCTTAGAATTGCATCTCCAGTCCTTGTCAGGTGTGTCCCTTATAAAATACCACATTAAACAAGAATGAGGGCTCCCTACCAATAAAGAACACTGCTTCCCATGAAACGACCTGTTTTTCTCCCCCATGCCTCTTTATTAAATGATGAAAAAAAGAAACTTAAGATTCTTATCTGTCTTTTAGTAACTTGCTCCTTCCATTTGCTCCTTTGCTAGATGGCTGAAAAAGAACATGCAACCCACCGAGGATCTCAAGTCAGTAATTCAAAAGCTGTCAGTGTTCGGCCCGATTCAGTCAGTCACCCCGTGTGGACGTCAAAGTGCTATAGTGGTGTTCAAGAATATAACTTCAGCCTGTAATGCCGTGAACGCTTTTCAAAGCAGGATCCCAGGCACCATGTTCCAGTGTTCCTGGCAGCATCGATTCATGTCAAAAGATGTAAGGCTTTCTAGTTCCAAAACCTATGTGGATTCTTAAAGCTTGTTTTATAAGTTTTTGCAGGAGCCCTGTTTGGGGAGATGGCTAAGATTGCGGTTGACTACATGGAGATGTTTGGGCATTGCTGCCTTCCGTAGTTTCATGGGACTTGGCCCGGGACTTGAGCAAGATTGCTGATCGGGTCTGTGCCATTTGGTGTGTTGGTTGTTTGATAGTGTGTGTGTGGTGTGTGTTAAAGTCGTTGTTAGAGCCAGAGAGAAAAATTATCAAAATAAAAAGGCTGTTTGTTTGCAGTTCGCCTCTAAACTTCTTCCCGCGGCTTCATTGCTCCAAGCAGCCATCGCTTCAGGCGGCAACAAGTTTTTATTTATCAGGGCCGTAAGTGAAATATTCTCATCATAATTGATACATAGCACTGGAAAAAGGCCCCGTGAAGTTTATTTAGTTAAACTCAGCACTAACTGCAGACCCTCCCTTTGATGGTCTTAACTCTGCTGTAAGTGTTTGTCACAGTTTTGATTTTCTGGATATAAAGTTCATGAGGGCATTCAAGCATTCCTCTGACTGCCACCTTCCCTGGATGACAGTGCTTTCTTCAGCATTAACTGCACGTAACTTTTCTTTCTCGTGACTTCTGATCAACTCCTTTGAAATCCTCAAGGACTGATAAAACAAAACCAATGAGAGGGTTAAGAATTCTTCTAACAGGAGTGGGATTGCTCAGTGATTCTGGTTCTTATTTCTCCCATGTTCACTTAACTAATCCTGTAAAACACATGTGTAATAATAAGACAGTGCTTCTCAACCTTCCATGTGCATGTGAATCATCTCAGTAGGTCTGGGGCAGGTCTGTGATTACATGTTTTTTAAAAGTTCCAGATGAATGCTAAAACTTCTGATTCTAGGATCACATTTTGAATAGTAAGAATAAAAGAGCAATCAGTCCTTAACTACCCTGTATTAAAAAGGTAACAATCTCCTTATTGTGAAACCTATCTGTTTTTTCACCTGAATTCCAAATTAAAAGGACTCAGCAACTATTGCTTACCATCCTCAAGTTATCTCCGTAAAGAATTGCCCCTGTGTCCTGTATCATAGGAATGAAATGTCTATTTCTTAAGTTTTATAAAAATCAGTATTTCTAACATTATTAGTTATTTTTTAAAGATTTGTTTTTGTAGTTGTAGATGGACAGCATGCCTTTATTTTATTTGTTTATTTTTATGTTGTGCTAAGGATGAAACCCAATGCTTCACACATGCTAAGCAAGAGCTCTGCCACTGAGCTATGGCTCCAGCCCTATTACAGTTATTTTTAACACCAAATTTAGATGTGCTTAAAATCAACCAAAGATAATGTCTTTTCTTCATGACTTATTCTCTTAACATATATACATTTTTCCTCTGGGGAAATTATTTTCAAGGTTCCTACAAGTAAAAGGTGAAGACTTACATTTGGGGGGAGTTTTGCATATGCTTTCAGCCTGGTCCAAACTTCTTTCTGGAAAGTGCTTTCAGGAAAAACTTCTGTAACGAGGCCTCGAGCACATGCTTCTCCTGCTGTTAACTTCTTCCCAAAAATAAGCATCTCAGCTGCCTGAAGTGAAAAGCAAGGTTCAGACACTTGACTAAAGGAAAGTGAAGAGACTTAAATTGCATTTCTTAAAAAAAAAAAGCCCAAGAGATGATTAAGTGGATGTCCTGTCTCTGTTTGCAATTTGTCTTCCAGAAAAGCAAACACCATTCCAAGTGCTGGAAGCCTTGAAGTTGGTTCTGCTCAATTTTCTAAACCTGAATAATGATTTGGAGTATACGGCAGCAAAATGAGATTAAAAAAAGAAATCTTTTCAACTAAAACCTAGCAGCCAATGAACAAGCACAATTACACTCCTGGCCTTCGAGATCTGGAAGCATGCTTGCTAAGCCTTTTCCTATGTCATGCTCTCCAGTTGTGTCACAATTCCCTTGGAGTCATGCACCAAGCATGGGTACCTAGGTTTCCATAATCACAGGGAAAGACCTGAGCAGCCACCTGGCCACCTTGGGAGTCTCTTAATATCAGACAAAACAGGCTGAGGGAAGGGCTGTTGTTATTGGGAGTGGCTTTGGAAACCCTCATGAGGCCCCACATCTGCTGGCACTTCCTATGACCCTGAAAGTGAAGATGCTGGTGTACCACGTTCAGGGGATGTTGCTCATCCATTTAGTAACTAAGTGGCCCTCAGCTGAGCAGACCCAGGGGGATGCGCACAGTCCTTGTCCTCCCACTAATGCCACAGCTGTGGAGAACAAGATCTTGTGCTGCTTGCGTGAGCTAGCATCAGGCAACTGGCTGGAAGGAGAGACCCAGTTTTGGGAGTTGCAGAGAATTTTCAATTTTCTTTAAGACCAGACACTTCCCAAAGCTTGGCTGCTCCACTTGCAAAACCCTTAGAGTTGGAGATCAAACAGTTTCTATCTCTTTTGTATGTATTAGTAAGGGAAAGAAGAAAGAGTATGGGGTTATATTTGGAAGAGGAATGAAACATTAAACATTATTTTTAAGCATCCCAGAAGTTACCTTGGTGGGGCCCATTATCTTCGGAAACGTGTAAGAAGAACATGCTTCTGGGCTTTGGCCAAGTTCACTAAACGGAGTGTGAAATGTTGCCTATTTGGGGTGGGGGGAGAAAAGAAAAACATTTTTCAAAAATTGCCACTTGACCATAATTTCAAAACGCTTAACAAAAATATTTAGATTAGGATTATGTGGTACAAGGTATTAATATGAAATCCACTCTTTTCAAGTCTCTGACTAGTGACACAGAGTACATTTTTATTACTGCCAAAGCTCCCTCATGGTCCTGGGTGGTCAATCCCTTCCCTTCTTGCCATCTCCATGCAATCACTAATCTGCTTTCTGTCCCTGTGGTCTGGCTTTTCTAGACTGCTATATAAATGGAATCCTATGTTCTAAAGCCTTTGAGTCTCACTTGTGCCACTTAGCATAAGGCTTCTGGGAATCACCACACTGTTGCATATTAGCCTGCTTCTTGTTACTGTTGAGTAGCAATCCACTGTGCAGATGTATAATTTGCTTATCCATTTGCCAGTAATGTCACTGGTACTGTTTCTAGTATTTTGGTTATTATGTACAAAACTGTTTAGTTATTTTGATATATATACAGTTCCTATTTTTCAATTACTCCTATATGAAGCTTTAGAAAAATTCAATCTTTTTCAGATAATTCTAACAAAATAAGGTTGTTGTGAACATTTGTGTACAAGTATCTCTGGGTGAACATGCATGTTCAGTACTTATTGGTAAATATACCCACAAGTGTGACTGCTGGGTTGTGTGGAAAGTTTCACTTAACTTAAAAGAAGTGTAGAGTCTGGACACTGCTACCAGCCCCATTTGCTCCACCTCCTCACTATACTTCATCATCAAAAGTCCTATTAATTTCAGCCATATTTGTGGGTGTGGAGTAGTGTCTCGCTGTTGTTTTAATTTACGTGTAGCTAATGATCAATGATGTTGAGCATCTATTCATGTACTTATTAGTCATGTTCACATCTTCTTTGGTGAATAACAGCTGAAATATTTTCCCAGTTTTTAAAGTTAGACTCTTAACCTTCTTTTTATTGATTTGTAAGTTGTCTTTTATACTCAGGGTACAAGTCTTTTACTGTAAATCTCGTGCAAATAATAATATTTTAGTCTGTGGATTATCTCTCCATTTTCATAATGGGTGTTTCTCATGTTTTTTTTTAAATACCTTTATATTATTTATTTATTTTTATGTGGTGTTGAGGATCAAACCCAGGGATTCACATGTGCTAGGCGAGCACTCCACCGCTGAGCCACAACCCCAGCCCTGTCATATGGCTTTAAGAGCCATTTACTTCATTTCCTGTGAAATATTTAATCCTCTCTACTGCCCATTTTATATTATAATATAATATAAATGTATTTATATTATATTAATCTATATAGATATACCTTAAAAATATTTAAAAGAGATTAGCCTGCTATGTGGGTTGAAAAACTGTGTCCTCAATCTTTCGTTTGTCTTGATTTTGACTTAGAGTTTTAAATTCTCCCCACCCTCAGACTGGTGTTAGATACTAAAAACAATCTTGATATTGCTTATTTGGAATATAATAATTTTCAATATTTTTCTAGATTTAGGAAGAATTTCTCTATGTTTCTTGTTGACCAATAAATCTTTATGAAGGAGAATTAATTTATAACTGATAATATATAAAAGAATTTTAGATTTTATTTCCTATAGTCAAACATGGCCTTTTTTAAGGCATATTTCTCAGAAGATATAAATATATAATGTATACAGCATATAAATAAAAATATAAAAGAACATGTTCTTATTAATGTCATTCGTCTTTTTCTCCCCTCATAAAGAAATCTTATTCATGAATAAGTGAGGCTAGGTGCAGTGGTGCAGGCCTGTAATCCCATGACTTGGGAGGCTGAGGCAGGAGGATCACAAGTTTGAGGCCAGCCTAAGCAACTCAGAGAGGCCATTAGCAACTCAGCAAGACCCTGTCTCTAAATGAAATATAAAAAAGGGCTGGGGATGTAGCTCAGTGGTTAAGCACCCCTGGGATCAATCCCTGGTACAAAAAAAGTGAGACGACACAACTTAAGGAATATTACCAGAAAACTGGAAGAAAATACCAATCATAGCTAAGGGGCCACAGACAGATACACACAAAGCTGATAATCAGCAACAATTAAAATGCTTATTTTCAGAAATAAAGCAGCAGGTGTAATTAAGGGTGTAGGCTTTGGCATCAGACTGCTCAGTGCCTTTGGGGTAGCTCCTTTCCCTCTCTGTGCCACAGTTTCCCATCTGTAAAATGGGTAGGAAAGTAACTATCTCATCGGGCAGTTGGTGGAGTATGTGAGCGTGTGTGTGTGTGTGTGTGATGTGCATTAACGGAGTGCCTAGTACGTAGTGAGCACTCAAATACTTACTATCATTACATAACTCCTACCTGTGCATTAACTCATTTGCTAACAGAAACTAACAAGCATTATTTGCCACAGCTCATAAGAAAAAATGGCTAGAGTGAACTATTTACTATTTTGACTATATGGGTTAAATTAAATGTGAACCCATCATTTATATGTGGTATTTATTCATGAAGCCAATGATGATAAATCCTAAGAATTTATTCAGTGGTGAAATATCTCTCACAAGGTGGCAGATCAGAACATTTTACCAGCACATAAACAAAGTCACTTGAACAATCTGACAACTCTAGAGTCATTTTTAGTTCTACAGTAATATCCTAGGGTCAAAGTTCTGAGATAAATGTTCATTGTTGTCTTTGCTTACAATGATGAAAACTGGAAACTGCCTGTGGATCCAGCAGTCAGGGACTGGTTACATTAGAGTAGTTACATAAGCCAAACACTAGCACTGTGTATCTCTGAGTGGTAAAATAAGGACTACTTAGAAAAAAATACCGTGTATATGTAAGGTGTATATGTATGACAGGCTATAATAAAATACATACGTAGTGAAACAGTTTCTGTTATGAGCAAATTAATTCAATCTGTCACCCTCACCTTTATCTCACCCCCACACATACATAACAGCAGGTATACTTTACTCATTTAGCAAAGATCCTGACTACAATATGCCACTATTAACTATGGTCCTCACGTACACTGGGTCTTTTTTTTTTTTTTTCTTGGTACTGGGGATTGAACTCAGGGGCACTGGACCACTGGGCCACATCCCCAGCCCTTTTTTGTATTTTAGTAGAGACAGGGTCTCACTGAGTTGCTAAGTGCCTCACCATTGCTGAGGCTGGCTTTGAACTCGCAATCCTCCTGCCTCAGCCTCCCAAGTGCTGGGATTACAGGCATGCGCCACTACGCCCGGCTTACACAGGGTCTTTTGATCCTACATATTTCCTACTTTGTATTCTTTGACCTAGACTTCCCCATTTTCTGCCCCTGTGGAATGGTATCTATGTGTGTGTGTGTGTATATATACATATACATATATGTATATATGTGTGTGTGTACACACACACACACACACACATATACATATGTATATGATATACGTACATGTATTTTTTTTTTGTACCAGGGATTGAACCAAAGGGCATTTAACCACTGAGCCATATTCCTAGCCCATTTTTATATTTTATTTTGAGCAAGGGTCTCACTAAGTTGCTTACAGCCTTGCTAAGCTGTTGAGGCTGACCTCAAACTTTGATCCTCCTGCCTCAGCCTCCGGAGTTGCTGGGATTACAAGCTTGTGCCATCACACCCAGCTCCAGGGAGTGATTTTTAACTTAACATTTTTCTTTGTACATTTCTGTATTTTTCAAAATCTTGTTTTCCACTATGATAGAAACATACTCTGGTAAGTATAAAACTAAAATATTTAATTCAATGGTGAACACATGGCTAGACTGTATTCTGGGGAAGGAACTTCTCAGAGATTCAGTTCTCCTGTAAGAAAACCAAAGTATAGAGTATATGATAACATAATAATAATAAGCATTTGTAATAACCATCATCCTTTCTTATTCTAAAATTCTGAATACTGGGATTCACTTAGGGATTAAATGGTCCACTTGCACAACCTGAAATGATGCCATATACTCTTTGAAAACAAGCTTTAGTCTTTCAGAGTTATATGAAAATGGAATATTGAATAACTATTGTATCATTTGATCAGATACAGAACCACCAGCATTAGAACACTGTCAACAATAATACTGGTGTTTAGCAAAATTCAAGTTAATAATGAAGGAAAAATAAAATTATCCAATTGAGCTAATTTTGGGGGAACAATCTAAGTACAGTCTATCCTACTCCAGATCACGTGTAACCAGCTGCTACCAGCAATGATAAGGGGATCCTGAGGATCTCACTTCATTCCAGTGGCCTAGCCTCCACGTTTCTGGGAGCTGACTTACTTTGTCAGATGCATACACGACATCAAATAGCCCGAGAAGGGTGACGACAATTCCCACAGCTGGGCCGTTCACCACTGCAACCAGAGGCTTAGGAAAATCTATAAAAGCGTTTACAAAATCCCTATGGAAAAAGAAATAGAAAAGCATTAAATGTTCCAATCAGGCAAGACAGTATGGATCTGAGGAGACATGACCAGTAGCAGCGCCTCCTTGCCTGGTCACTTCCCTGGTTTTCCCCTACAGTCACTAAGGACACCCCCTGAATGGCACCTGGTGGAAGCTCGGCAGCGAATCCTACAGGCCAATCCTTGTTCAGATCTTGTACTCTTGGCAGTGAGTTCAGGAGTGTGCGCTGGCTATGGCCAAGGGGATCAGGACAGGGAACCAAGCACACGCTGTGCTATCACGGCATGGTGGGAATCAGACTCAGTGGGATAGAGAAGACAGGAAGAGCAAAGCCTTCACAGCTGTTTTCTGTGTCTTTCAAGACTACTTCAACATTTGGGAGGCTGAGGCAGGAGGATCGCAAGTTCAAAGCCAGCCTCAGCAATGGCAAGGCACTTAGCAACTCTGTGAGACCCTGTCTCTAATAAAATACTAAAAAGGGCTGGGGATGTGGCCCAGTGATTGAGTACCCCTGAGTTCAATCCCCAGTACCAAGAAAAAAAAAGACTACTTTAAGTCCCCTATTACCAGCATTCATGGAAATCATCCATCCCCCTGACCTGATGAGAATGTCTTAAATTCCTCTGCCTCAATACGAGAGAATTTTATTTCCAGTTCTAGTTCACCTCCTGCCTTCTAGTCCATCTCATGTAGAGAGTGGCAAGATGGACAGGTGACAGAATGAATGCCCACCTGCTGAGGAAGACTTTGAGAAATAAGCTTGTTCAAAGTCACAGTTAACTGTATCAGCAGAGAAGTAGGCATTTCACTTTTGCTCAAGTAAATACCACTTTTATGTATTAAAAATGAACCCCCAGGATCAGACAAATGTCACTCTTACCTCAGTATAACGCTAGCATTTTTAGCTGCCTCCTCTACTCCACTGGGGGGAAGCTTTGTGAAGTTAGTGAGATCATTCCCACTACTGTAATAATCACCATTTCCTGTAAACAATAAAACCAACCACCATTCATTCACGTATGCATTCACTCTGTAATATGCGAGAATCTACTACGTGCCAGGCTATAGGTGCTAGGCATTGAAAATGCACTGGTGAACCAGCTATGGTTCTTGTCCTAATTTACAGGCCAGCAAGTTAGCTGGACATTGGTTTTAAAATACAATAATAAGCCAGGCACAGTGGTGCAGACCTGTAATCCCAGCAACTTGGGAGGCTGAGGCAGGAGGATCTCAAGTTTGAGGTCAGCTTGGGCAACTTAGTGAGATCCTGTCTTGAAATAAAAAATGACAAGGACTAATTGTAGCTCAGAGGTAAAGGGCCCCTGGGTTCAATTCCCAATAACAGCAAAACCAAAACCATTCTCCCCAAAATGTAGAGAATCTAACTAGGAGACAAAAGAGAGGTGCATGGTGATATGAATAAGGAACAATTGGAATCAGGGAGTTAAGGGAGGGACTTTCCTAAAGACGGGACAATTGAATTGAGATTTGAAGGAGTGGCAAGGCTAGATAGGGAGAGGGTAAGGAAATCAAATTCATGCAGAGGGAACTAAAGTGCCGAGGGTCTACATAGGGGGTATACCCCATGTGTAAGATGGGCTAAAAAAATAACCATGGCTGATGCAGAAAAGGCCAGGGGGAAGAAGGTAGAGAATGAAGAGGAGTAGGACAAGACTGTTGGGCTTTCTAAATCCTACTAAGAAGTCCTGTCTTAAGATATATCAAAGGTGTTTGCGTGCATGAGCATGTACATGTGTGCGTGTGCATGCACACATGTGTGTGTGTTTTGGTACAGGGGATTGAATCCAGGCGTACTTCACCACTGAGCCACATCCCCAGCCCTTTTAATTTCTTATTTTGAGACAGGGTCTAAGTTGTTAAGTCTGGTCTTGACCTTGTGATCCTCCTGCCTCAGCCTCCCAAGTTACTGGGATTGCAAGTGTACATCACCACATTTGTGTTAGTATAATCTATATGCAATAAAATGATCAATCCTTAAATGCTCAGTATAATATGTTCTCATCACTGTGATTCCTGCATGATCACCATCCAGAACAAGACACAGTGACCCCCTCCTTACCCTCCAAGGTGTCCCACACATGCCTCAGACCTTGCAATAGTACCAAATTAGTATAGGATATCTTGTTCCCCATACATTCAGCCCTCCATATCTGTGGGTTTCACATCTGTGGATTCACCAATAGAAAATATTTGGTTAAAAAAAAAAAGAAAACACCTAGCTGCTGAACATGTACCAACTCTTTTTCTTCATTATTTCCTGAACAGCACAGTACACGGCACTGGCATTTATTAGGTACTATAAATAATCTAGAGAGAATTTTAAAGCATACAGGTAGATATGTGTAAGTTCCATGTGAATAATGTGACATTTTATATAAGGAACTTAAAAGCATCTGCAGATTTTGGTATACTTGGGGGTATACCATTGTTCCAGAATGTTCCCAGGGGCTTTTCTGTAGTTACACTATCCCACCTACCTCAAGGCAGTCACTTTAGGACATCAACCATTTTAGACTAGGACTTTTGTCTATTGTAAATCTTTACATAAATTGAATGATACAATATGTACTGTTGTAATTTGCTTATTTTGTTGAAATATGCTTTAAAGATTCACCCGTGTTCTTGTGGCAGTTATCTGTTCCTTTTTATTGCTGAGTAGCATTCCATTGCATGAAGAGTCAACAATTTGTTTATTTATCCAGCTGTTTTTGGACATATGAGTTGTTTCTGTTTTGGCTACTGTGAATCAGGCCACCATGATTGTTCTTGTTCAAGCCATGTTGGGATACATGCTTACCCTTGAACTATTAAGGAGTGGGTAGCCCATGTCTATTATATGGTTATATATTTATAAATTAGAGCATTGCAGTACTGGAAAACATCTTCACACATTTTCACTTAATTTCCTATTTAATGGAAGACTCTCCAAAATAGAAAGTTAATTAAGAAGTCCAAGAAAATGTCTTACCTGTAATAACAGTTATGGCTGAGTTATCCGTGCTTGCAGCTTTAAGTGCATGAATAATTTCCGTATACATCTATGTGAAGGGGAAGATGAGGAAAAGAACACTGAAAATAAGAACCATCACTCAATGAACTCACTCTGTCAATCTGCACGTCTGCTCTCACCAAACCTTTATAGGAATTATGTTTTAATAGCCAAAAAAGTGGACCAATATGCCAGGCGTGATGGTGCACGCCTGTAATCCCAGTGGCTCAGGAGGCTGAGGCAGAAGAATCGTGAGTTCAAAGCCAGCCTCAGCAATAGCGAGGTGCTAAGCAACTCCATGAAACCCTGTCTCCTAAATTAAAAAATACAAAAAAGGGCTAGGGATGTGGCTTAGTGGTTTAGTGCCCTGAGTTCAATCCCTGGTACACCCCCAGCAAAAAAAAAAAAAAAAAAAAAAAAAAAAGTGGACCACTATACCTAAAAGGATTTTCATTTGTTTTATAATTATTTGATGCATATAATATACCAGGTACTTTGGTAGATGCAGAATAGCTAAAACCACTTTGTTTGAAAAGTGGGCAAAAAGGATGTAGACCTTAAGCTTTTAATACAGGAGATTACTGTGCCTAAATGGGGCCAGGGGGGGGGTCTAAAGTACGAAGCAGCATGAAGCTTATGGGAGGTGCTGAGGTTTGTTTAGGATGGGTGATGTAGGAGGTGGTCAGAGAAAACTCTCCACAAAGCAATATCTTGCTGTGACCTCAAGAAAGAACAAGTGTCCTGGACAATCTGGGAAGTAGCAAAGAATGCCACAGGCTGAGATTTCTAAGCACTGTTATGGTATTCAAGGACAGTGCCCTCCAAATTTTAAATCAGCAACACATCTGAAAAACTTGGACATGTTGCTATTGCTATTAATACATTTAAAGTAGGTGCAGTCTCTATCTTAGATGATATTTCAGTGTGGGAAAGAATGATGAAGAGGGCTGATATTTATGGATATAATAACACCAAAACAATTAAGGTGCAGACTTTACATGATACATGAACAAAGATGTAGTCATTTCCACTGAGGGAGGGAACAGGGAATAATTCCTTTACTATGGTAATGACACAGCATGGAAAGGTGAGTGGCATGAGCCAGCTTTAGAATATATGTATATCAGGGCTTTAGTTTAGGTTTTCTTGCCGATTAGCTATGTGAACGTAAGTGACTTCTTGTCTATTTTATGGTAAATAATGGTAATAGGCTTCTTGTGAGATATAAACCTCTGTGCAGAAAGTGCTGACCCTTATTGGGCACCCTGGTAAGACTAGCTATTAGTGCCAGGGTTACATAGAAACGAGTTAGGGTAAACAGAAAGACAGTTTTGAAAATTAAACGCCTTATCAATTATATGACAATCATGAAATTCTTACTTAAGAATATTTCAGATCAGTATGTTCTCTGTTCCACACCGCAGGAACACAATGGTTATAAACCCACTGAGAACTGGATAAAGTCCCTGTAATTTATTTCATGGGGGAAAGGGCTGAAGTCCTTATTTTCATTATCTTTCTAGTTCAGGGACAAATTCAAAGTTGCCCTGGTAGAGCACAGTTGGGTTATGGTTTACTGAAGATAAAGTCCTTTCCTCCTCTACTGGTATAAAACAAAACTCCGTAAGAGCAGAAAAGTCTAACTGACATGCAGACACTTTTGGGGGGCAGTTTATACTAACCTTAGAATGCCTCTCTGCATATTCTCTTATTTCATGTATACTAACTGATTTGTGCTTCCATTCATAGGAAAATCTCAATGCCCTTTGGATACACAGCTCCAACCTGAAACTCACAAATCCTAAACAAAAAATGTCCAACCCTGATGAAAACAGTGGCCACTAAAACTGATCTTGAACAAATGAAATCAGAGACATTTTAAAAATAGAAATAATGCTGAAGGTCAACAGTTTTTTTTTTTTTTTTTTTTTTTTTTTTTAGTGAAATATATAGAAGAGGTAAAGAAAAACAGGACACACTCGCAGGGTGGGAATCATTACCGAAGTGGTGATGGCATTTCTCCTGGTGGGCCGGTTAAACATGATCTTTGTGATGCCATCTTCAGAGGTCACTACCACGTTTTCAGATTCCGGTTGTTTCTCATCGACAGCTGCAGGCTTCTCTTGGCTAGAAGATTCAGATGAAGGACTCAGACTGGACACCAGATCCACATAGTTCTGCCTGGCAGTTTCCTGAAGAGTAGATGACAAAGAGGTTCAGCTGATAGTCAATGAATAAGCATTTTGAGAAACATAATATGCCAATGATTAGCATGCTGCAATAAATAAGAGTTCAAAGGCTCTACTGATAATGGCTTGATGAGAAGCACCTGTTTCTTTACATGGCCTGACAAAAAAAAAATAAAAAGCACCTGGGTATGGTGGCACATGCCTGTAAATCTCAGTGTCTTGGGAGGCTGAGCAGGAGGATCACAAGTTCATGGCCAGCCTCAGTAATTTAGCAAGGCCCTAAGCAATTTGTGAGACCCTATCTCAAAATAAATAAATAAATAAATAAATAAAATTCAGAGTAAAACAAGTAAATTCACCTTGGGCAGGCTGCCAAGGGCATTCCATGCATCCCATTTGGCTTTATTGATGAAATCCAACATGCCTGGTTTGGGCGCGTTACAAGGTCCTTCAGTGGCCTATGAAGAGAAGTGGGGTAATTAATGGTCAAATGTCTATGCAAACTGGACCCCTAAATATTTAAGATTCATAAAATCAACAGCTAGAATGAATGTCTCCCCCAAATCCTTTCCTAGGGTATATAAAATGACCTGAACTCTCCTCTCATCCATTTTTTAAAATTTTTTTGACAAATCTGTTGCTGAAAATGCACAAACAAACAAACAAAAAACTGGAGAGAGAAAAGGTGCTATTGGCTCAATCCCTAAAGTAAGTTACAACTGTCTGCATATGGAAATAATGCAAGAGAAAGGCTCTGGGAAAGTGCTTTTTGAAAAATTCTAACAGTTCATTAATCTTATACCGATGATCATGTATTTCACAAACAAAACGTTCAAGCCAACAATTTTCAAGAGAACTAGCCAACAAACATTTGGAAACCCACAGTATATCCTGAAAGCCCATCTACAGGAACAAAAACCACCACTGCTTGGGTAGTACACTTCTGGTAACTGGGTATCAGAACTGTAGCTGGTGGAGGTGGGGTGTGGGCTGTCAGAACTGCTAGCTCTTAGGAAACTTAACTGAAGGACATGTCCGTGAAAAGCAAAGAGCAATTACAGTTTATTTATTTGGGGGTAGGTGGAGTGGGTGTCTTGAGATGAATAAAATAAATACCCTGTTCAGCTACTTCTTGGAAATGGCAAGTTAAAATTCCATGTAAAAATTTCTAAATTTTGTAAAACGGTTAAAGAGGAAGGCAGTAAAGGATGCTGACTGGGTCACCCTGCAAGTGAGCCCCCTGGAAAGTTGGAGGGAACATTCATAAGACAAGGCTTTGACCTAATTGGCTGACCACTGTCCCTTCTGACACCAATTTTGAGGTATGGGGTCAGGTATTCCCAAGACTACCCTCAGGTTCAACGATTCACCAGAAAGAGTCACAGAGCCCATTGCAAGCTGTCATACTCACGGTTACAGCTTTTTACAGGAAAAGATACAGATTAAAATCAGCCAAGGGAAAAAGCACACAGGACAGAGTTCAGGGCAGAAGCAAATGTGGCAGTTTTGTTGTCCTCTCCCCAGGGAGTCAGGACAGTGTAACTTTGAATCTGTATGTGACAATATTCACAGAGTCTTGCCAAACAAAAAAGCTCACTTCAGCTTCTATGTGCAGAGATTTTTTTGCCTGGTCTGTATCATGCAGGCATGATCAAAGAGACTGACGCCCCCACCCTGAATTGTTTATACCTGGTGAGGCCAACTCCCTACCCTAAATCACACCATGAGACTGTCCAGGCAAACAAAGGCATTCCAATCAGGAATAAATAGTTCAAGGGTTTGATGATTACCTCCCCAAACCAAAGGGGGCAAAGTCTTATGGCAAAGTTCATGCCAATAATCTGACAGAAAAATAACATAGGAGACCAGAGTGGTAGACATGCCAGAGAAGTCTTTGGCATTATACCTTCAAAGCTTTCGTTTTTCAATTTTGCTATAAAAAATTTCAAACACAAACCAAAGTTCCTAATACCCTACTGCTCAAATTGAATAATTTTCAAATTTTGCTTTGCTTCATCTGTTTCCTTTCTTTTTGGCTATTTTTAACGAATCCCAAACATCAGGCTATCTCACCCCTCCATACTGAGTATACATTTCTTAAAAATCAGCTACATTTTCTTATATAAGCATGACATCATTAACAATTTCTATGTAGTTTCTAAAACTCAGTCCATATTGAAATCTGCCCAGCCGTCTGAAAATAACTTTTCAGTTGACTTATTCTAATCAGGAGTCAAATAAGGTCTACACATTTGAATGTTGTATCTTTTAAGTCTCTTATGCTTTGGAGTGACCCTGAGGTGTTACTTTATGCCTTATTAGTATTTCAAGTCCCAAAACAAAACAAAACCACACACGCAGCCTATCTATACTCTTCAGAGAAAAGGCAACAATACACTTAAAATAGTAAGAAAAGGCAACAACACACTTAAAATAGTAAAGTTGCGGGCTGGGGATGTGGCTCAGCGGTAGAGCACTCCCCTAGCACGTGCACGGCCCGGGTTCGATCCTCAGCACCACGTAAAACCGCATTGTGGCCGGGCGCGGTGGCGCACGCCTGTAATCCCAGCACTTTGGGAGGCTGAGGCAGGAGGATCGCGAGTTCAAAGCCAGCCTCAGCAATGGCGAGGCACTTAGCAACTCAGTGAGACCCTGTCTCTAAATAAAATACAAAAAAGGGCTGGGGATGTGACCCAGTGGTCAAGTGCCCCTGAGTTCAATCCCTGGAACCACAAAAAAAACAAACAAACAAACAAACAAACAAACAAAAAAAAAAAAACGCATTGTGTACAACTAAAGCAAATAAATAAATATTTTTAAAAAATAGTAAAGTTGCATTTTAGTAGACCTACAGTATATGTATTTAAGGAGTCATTTGCCCAAAATGTCTCTAAATAACGTTGGACTTTAGGCATTTACCTGCTTATACAGTGCGTAGAGTTTTAGCTTCACTTCATTTCCTGGATCCTTCTTCAAGAGTTTCAACTGATTCATTGCATTTTCAAAGTCCTTCTCACTGGCTCTCATTGCTGTTCTGCTCACGTGCAGCTGAACTACTGGGAAACGAAGGACCTGCAGAAGACTACAAATAGACTGATTCTATATATTTCCAGGCATATTTCTGCAGCCTTATATCTGACTGTTCTCACCACATACACATACCCAAATGCCATATCTATCTGTAAATATTTTCTTTATACTTGTCCCAGGAAGAGAAATCAACACAGAAACTAATAGAAGTAATTTTAAAATAATGGAAAAAATAGGTGCAATTCAGCAAGGCATTTATAAAGCAATTCAAAACAACCAGCAGGAAATTTTGTCCATGTAAATTTTGCTACAGCCAAGAAGTAAATGAAATGCATTCAAGAGGGAAGCTGGCAGAACAAGGGATTAGGATGCACAGAATTAGTCATGAGTTCTAAGGTCCTGAAACAGTCTCTGCACTCACTGATTAATCAAATATAACTATTACCAGCTCAACTCTAGGTGACAAAACACTTGTCCCAACATACACACAGTGGAAGGAGGAAAACACAAGAAATGTTCAAAAGGACAGATGAACAGTTGGCATTCCACACACATCATCTCAGGAAGGTAGGAAGAATTCTACCTGTGCAGGGAAGTAGTCAGTGAAGCAGGCTCAGAAAGTGTACCCCATTCTCACACGCAGGATACCAGACAGACAGGCGCAGAGCAGAAACAGCAAGCAAGGGCAGGAGGTCAAGTTTTTAAGCACCAGAGTGAGACGGTGAACTTCAAATCACAGTACTGAGGCCATAAGCAAAAAATTGGATGTTCACAATGATGACCCTGAATAATAAAGTTAAGGGCATTAAAAATGATTAAAATAATAGATACATATAAAGCCCAAACATAGCAATCATTATCACCTTCTTTGCATTTATGTAACTTTCAAATGGTACAATGACCTCTAGGTTTAAACCTGGGATATCAGGATTCTATAAAATCTGCTTACTCAATTTTATTTGAATTTGGCATGGGGAAAATTTCAAGTAGAAAATAAAGGAAAATCTAAAATGTCTTCAATGGGCTTAAATATGCAACGTCTCACCAAATGTGATGTAAACTTAGCTATTTTAAAATGAAATGTGGGTCTTAAAATCATATTGCAAATTACAACCATTGAAGAAAATAAAATCGCTCACAATTCCACCACTTCAAAGCAATCACCATGTTCCAGGTTTTGTTTCCTACACAGATTCGTTTTGGGTGGTTACATAGTCAGGACATGTAACATTATGTTTCCCTTAACATTATAACACGTGTATTCTCCAAAAAGCAAAGTTTTCAGCTCACACTGGTGACAAGGGCTTTTCTACAATGCTCAGCAAACAAGCAAACCCGTGTTAAGACGCGCTCCTCAGTTTAGCAAAAGACTGCACTCTAGAAGTACCCAGGGTAGCTGGCAGGCCCGGGCACCCGGGTGAGTACTCGGGCTGCGGAGGGTGGGGGGGGCCTCTCCCGCAGGAACTCAGTTTCTGATGGGAGACTGCGCTAGGCGCGGATGCGGGCGGAGGCCTTGGGGACCCTCCAAGGAGAGACCCCCTGGCCTCCGAGGATGCATGCTGACCCTTCTGGGGCCAGCGGAGGAGGAGGGCACGCTGAGAAGGTCACTCTCGCTGGAAAACCCTGAAGGTGAAACCCCGCGGCTGCCCAGACCAGATAGCAGCGCGGCTCCCGCGAGACTGGCGGGGTGCAACCCAGCAGAGGCAGCGGCGTCCGGCAGCCGACTTTGGGAGGGCGGCCCAGGCGTCACCCTTACCTCGGACCCCAGCGACGCGTCACCCTCCCAGTCGCGGTCGCCATCGCGGTCCGGGGCGCGGACGGAACTAGACGGGACAGGGGCGGAGCGAGGATGTAGCACGCAACTTGGGCGGGGCCGAGGCTGGGGGTCGGCAGCCGGGACGCGCAGGACGGCGGGGAGCATGGGTATGGCCTGGAACCCGGGCTGCGCTAGGGTCCCCGGCGCGTGACCGAGGCGCCCTTGCTCGCGCGGGGGAAGCGTGGGCGGGTGCAGCGCGCATCTGTCCCGGGCGCCGCCGCGCTCGGTAGAGAGCGACGTTGTCTCATTGAACGCCCGACTCTGCGACCTCCGCTGCTGCCAGGGCACCGGCGCCGTACCTAGGGTTCAGCCCAAGAGTCCTGCGGAGACTGGCAGGGAGGGGTCCCTTAACGCTATGGTTAATGAGCTCTGATGGGCAGTCCCAGACTTAGATATAGGAAGTGGGGGGGGTCACAGTTAAGGGGTTAAAAATAACCACGTTATTCACCCCCAAGCAGGAGAGGTTTACAGACCTGGAAGGTTGCCTGAGAATCAGGACTGGTCTCCAAAATAGTTTAAAATCAACATTTTCATGTCAGTGACCATCCGTGCATAATTTTGAGTTTTGCCAAAGCTCATACAAAGTATTTTCTTTGAGGAAGAATTAAGAAAAAGAAAACACGACTGTACTTTAAATCTGGTGCTCAAGGCATGGGATCCAAGTAAGACTGGTGTGTGTGTGTTTGTTTTTAAGATTGATGTGGCTGACACACGTGAACTAGCAGGCTGATTGCAATTTTTTTCAACAACCCTGCAAGTAAAATGATATTGCTTTGTTGTGCTGATTGTGGGTATTGAGATCCAGAAAGATTAACTAGGCTTGCCCAAACACCTGAGGATTTCAAGTGAGCAGAGTCCTATCTTTAATTTTATTATTCCATGCCGATGGCCCTGTTGTTTCATCAGGCAGATTTGAGTAATAGTGTAAGTGGGGACAAGATTAGAAGCCAGGTAGAACAATTTGGGCTTATTGTAAACCTTTCTTTCGGATTCTGTAAAGTGGTAGTTGGTTGTTTGAGCTGAGTCTCTCAAAGATCCTGACTTCTACCGGTCTGAGGTGACCCCGGTAGGTCAGGGAAATGCTCTCCTCCGAAATTGCGGATACTGGGAGAGCTGCATCTCTCCTGGAAATATTTTAAAAGTCCCTTGCTGATAAGCATTTTGGAATTAAAACCTTGCACTGTCTTAGTGAACTCTTCTCAGGCTTATTTCTACCATGTTTTCGTATAGAAATGTGATATGTAGGAAATTAGCTTTTTGTCAAACTATGACTTTAAAAATAGAGTTCATCAAAGACTTATAAGATGGTAAAGAAGAATGTGAAAGACCTGTTTATATATTCAATGTAAAAAAGAACATTAGAATAGATTGCAAAGTTAGATACAAACCTGATTAATAGCCACAGAGCAAGTTTTTCGCCTGTTGGACAAATCATTTGCACTTACACCCACTGTCATTTACTAAAGCTTCATTTTATCTCAGTATTTGAGTGAGGGGAGATGGTTGAGGAGACAAATATTGCTGGCAGAGGGTCACCTTGGAACCACCTTTGGCCTACCAACTCTTGCCAGGAGTCCATGCTATGCCATATAAACATGCTGTCATGGCTGGGGTGTGGGGAGCAGTTCTCAGTGTAAAGGAGTCATTGTGAGTTGGGTAGTGCTCCATGCTAAGGAGTTTGGATTTTGCATTGAGAGCAGTGGAGAGCCACTGAAGATACAGCTTGCATACCTGGCTACACAGTGTTCAGTATAACCATAGACTTCCAGTACATTCTCAGAGTATAATGCTTCTGGATGTGAATAAGAACTATAGGGGGACTGGGGTTGTGGCTCAGCAGTAGAGCGCTCGCCTAGCACGTGTGTGGCCCGGGTTCAATCCTCAGCACCATGTAAAAATAAAAGCATTGTGTATAACTAAAACAAATTAAAAAAAAAAAAAAAAGAACTATAGGGGCTGGGGTTGTGGCTCAGTGGCAGAGTGCTCACCTAGCATGCATGAAGCACTGGGTTCAATCCTCAGCACCACATAAAAATAAAATAAAGGTATTGTGTCCACATATAACACTCACTCTCCCTCCCTCCCCCCCATATATGCATATACATATATATATAAAAGAACTATAGTAGCTCAGTCAAGATCTTATCCAAAGCTCTAATCTCCATTCTGTTATATGTCTAGGTTCTCCTGGTTTTTGTGAAGATCTTGGGGAGGGGGATTGTTGGATTATTATAAGGGGTTGAGGTCTATAGCCCCCCCCCCGCCCCCGTACCTGGGATGGACCTCTTCTGTCTACCAAAAGAGGCCAGAGGGGCCTACCTCAACGATGAGACTGGATTGGGAAAGTAAAGGCCGCCAATGCCTCCTCCCCCGCCTTCAAAAGACTCAGAGCCCTCGGGGAGCCCAGTCAGTACAATGCTGGAACTTGGTTTATTGAGGAAGTTGGACAGTCTTATATAGGACATGGACCAATCAACAGAAAGATCATAGGGACACATAAGGAGCATGGGCAGATGCCATTGGCGGAGCCATTGGCCTATCCTTGGGATGGTTTCAGTTCTCACAGCTACACCCCCTGCTTAGCCTAGGTCCTGTAATAGGGCAGTGGTAATGTGGCAAGCAGCCAGAAAGCCAGAAATTTAGCATCCCCTTGGCAGACGGGATGTCCAGTTTGATTGGATCCTACTTTAAGAGTATTGATGTAAGGTCCCGACAGGGGATGTCCAGTTTGATTGGATCCTACTTTAAGAGTATTGATTTCAGGTGACTAGTGCTTCCTACGATGAGAGTTGGTACAGAGAATCCCACACCCTCCTACTGGTCACAGTTGCTTGAGATGCTGTCTCTGGTTATAATGAATCTTGGGGGCTAAAATTTTGCCTTCACAGTGTTGTGCTCAGTGGTGGAGTAAATGTTTTTTTGTCTTTTAAGATCACAGGATAGAATCTGTGACTTGTGAATCTTTTATTTCTGGTATTTAAATAATCAGATACTGTTGTGGCACATAAAAACTGTTAAATTCAGTTGAGGAACTATTCTGGCACTGTTGTTTAATTAACAGTACAAACTAGAAATATGGAAGAACCTTGCATTCTCTCTCATCTATGACCTGAGTCTGTCTCATAAATATTTATTTCCTCCCTTCTTGTCACTTGGACTCCTGTAGCACTTTCCAGTTTTGTTGACTCTGTCCTACCTCTGCAGTCCTTTCTCTCCCTGCTTCCTGACTGGTCTCCCTAAATTATAAATCTGATTGCTACAGTTTGAATGTGTCCCCCAAAGGTTATTTTGGGGAAATCTAATCTCCAAGTTCATACGTTGATGGGGTTTGGAGTTGGGCCTTTGGAAGGTACTCAGGGTTAGATGAGGTCATGAGAGTGAGCCTACATAATGGGATTAGTGGCTTTATAAGAAGAGGAAGAGACTCCTATCTGCTCTATCTTGGCATGTGATATTCTCCTCCATGTTATAACAGAAGGCCCTTATCAGTTGTTGGCACCTCGATATAAACCTCCCAAGCCTCTAGAACCATGAACTTACTTCTATTGTCTGTAATTTACTCAGCCTGTGATATTTTGTTATTGCAACATAAAATGGACTAAGACACACTACTCATGATTCTCTGATCTTCCCCCATGACTGAAAATGTCATAATGGGTCCCCTTTGCCTTTTGAACAAAGACAAACTTCTTAGCCTAGCATATAAGGGCCCAAGATTCAGCCCTTGTCTACCTGCCTAGTCATCTCTCTTCAACCCCACTTTCTATATCAGAGGAGTCTGGGTAGCTCAGCATCTGAGTCTCCACCATTGCTGTATTTTCTCAGTCTGTACACTAGCTGGCCCAGGAAGTCTCTGAACCACCCTCTGGGTATGTTCTCTCTCCCTCTGAGATCCTGCAGTCTGCTGGGCTTGTCTTTTCTCCTAGCACCTGTGTCACTATTTCATTTCTGATGAGCAATTTGTCTCATTCCTCACCCAGGGGCACACCCTGGGAGGACTTCTACCCTATATTAAGCTCCATTTCCTGTCTCTTGACAACACCACTTGACATTGAAAGTTTCTGTCTAGCTTACGTTTCCACATGTGATGATAGCTTCTAGGCCAAATGCTACATTTTTATTAAGCTATCAGAAAATGTTAACATGAGTGTTTTGGTACTTTGAAGTTTTTCTTTTTCAGTGAGTAGTAAGTACCTGGAGGCAAAGGAATTTGACAGGTTTCTGCGTTGAATTGAATAAGGAAAAGTGGGGTGCCAAGAAAAGTGTGATATTTAATGCTATAAACTTCAGGAGGGGAGAATATTATAGCTTCTTTTATTAGTCATTAAATGTTTAATGACATATTCTTTGTTCTGCATCATAATTATTTCCTGGTATAGTTGGATGACATTGCTTGAGATAAAGTAAACCTCTGCTGTTATGCTTTCTTTACAAAATATTCTTTTTTTCTAAATAATTTTGATATCGCTTTCCCATACAAATGTATATGTTTATGTCAGAGATTTAAAAAATAATATGCTGGCATCTTACTTAGGAGTTTTCTTTTTTGTTCTCAGTTATTATAATTCAGAAAAGATATTTTAGAAGTAAACATTTGGTTCATATTTTATCACTTTTGCCTGAATTGCTTATACTCGTATAATTTGTTTATTTACATAAGGCTCTTTTTGTGTATTGCAAAATCATTAGCCCAAATCTTGTACTCAAAGATTGCTTTTCAATTACTTTTCTCTAGGAAGGAAATATTCTTCAGGTATTCCCCCTCTAAGAAAGATTGGAACTGATAGGTAATTCTGGGTAAGAAATGGCGATTTTTTTTTCTAGTTATTCCACTTTTTCCTGTTTACACAAAAGTTTAATTTATAGTCTGTCCAAATGTGCCGGGAAATTATGGTAATGGGCTGAGGTTTCTAGTCCCCCCCCCCCCCCCCCCCCCGTGGGCCCAGGATGGACCTTTCTTTGTCCAGCAAAGAAAGGTAGGGAGAGCGTACCTCAGCAGTGAGAGGAAACTGGAAAAGGCAGGAGTCGCTGAGGCCTCCTCCTCCCACCTTCAAAAGACTCAGAGCCATGTCAGGGAGCCCAGTCAGATGGATGGTGCTGGAACTCGTTTATTGAAGAAGGTGGACAACGTTTTATAGTGGACATGAGCCAATCAGTAAGCAGATAGAAACAGGTAAAGAGCACAGGCACATTTCATTGGCAAAATCCCTTATAGGGTGGTTCCAGTTCTCACAATACGTCACAGCCATGCCCCCTGCTTAGCCTAGGTCCGTAACAGGGCATGGCAAGAAGCCAGAAAGCCAGAGCTTTCCATCCCCTCAGCTGATGTGTTCAGAAGGCCCCAACACAAATGCACAGAACAGCTGTAATAAAATCAGCCAAAGAGGGCCACAAAGAGAATCATAAGGTATGTATTAAGCCCAGTGTTGTCCAATTTTACATTCATTCAAGGACTGAGAAAGATGATAAAGAATGACATCCATGGTTGGTGGGAGCAGGTGACATCCTTGTTGACTAAGCAAAGGTGATCTAGCCTCTTCCCTTGGGTACTCAAAAGAAGATAATTATATCCATATGTCACCAACTCAAGACTAAAAGTTATTACGAAGACACGATCATTCCTCATTGTTCACAAATTCTAAGTGTACAAACTTGCCTACTTGCTAAAATGTGTTTATAATATCAAAATCAATACAGGGCCTTCATGGTCATTCACAAACATGCCCAGAATGGTGGAAATTTTGACTTAGTGCAAACACGTGTTCACAGCTAAGGTCTAACAAGGTAATGTACTGACTTCTTGTTTCAACTGCCAAGCTCTAAAAAAATGTCTAACAAGCTCTAAACAAACTGTGGACTGTTTAGTGCCACTTGTTTCAAATTTCTGTGCTTTTTATCAATGATTTTGATATTTAAGGTGGTTGTCAAGCTGGGCATAGTAGTGCACATTTGTAATCCCAGCTATTCAGGAGGCTGAGGCAGGAGCATCTCAAGTTCAAGGCCAGCCTAGGCAATTTAGTGAGACCCTGTCTCAAAACATAAAAAGTACTGAGGATGTAGCTCAGTGGTTGAGCTCCCCTCATTTGATCTCCAGTACTGACAAAAGGGGGTCCCCAAGCATGAAGCCAAAGCACTGTGTATCTAGTGTCCTATCATGAGAAGGCTATGATGTGCCTTATACATGATTTACAGTGCTGTTGGTGAGGTCATTGTTGACAAATCAATAGCATATATTAAATAAGTTGACTTGAAACTGAAACACACAAGATTACATATTGATTGGTGGATTAAAATCTTATAGTTGAAGACTCAAAAGAACCTAACCCTGTATTTCTGCTAGGATTATTGGTCCAGTACAGTTTGTCCCTTGATATCCATGGGGAATAGGTTCCAAGTCCCCTCACAAATACCATGGATGCTTAAGCCCCTTATATAAAATGGCATAGTGTTTGCATATAACCTAAGAATGGAGTACTTTAAATCATCTCCTTTGTACTTTAAATCATCTCTAGCTTGCTTATGATACCTAATGTAATAGAAATGCTATGTAAATAATGATACTGTGTTTTTTTTATTTGTATTGTTTTCCATTGTCATTTGGTTATTTATTTATTTAGAGTTTTTGGTTTTTTTTTTTATCTCACTTGGTTGGGTCTGCAGACATACAACCCGTGGATGTGCAGGGCTGACTGTGTATAACCCATGGCTACACCCCACAGATGTGCAGCGTTCCCTGAATAATGACACTTCACTATATGTGAAGCTGACTTAGCTTGGGTTCTCCCAGAAGTAGACCCCAAGAAGGGAGTTTATTTGGAAAATGATCCCAGGAAATATTGATATGAGAGTGGGGCAGGAAGGAAAGTCAAGGAAAAGCAGGCAATTAAGGGTGGATTATCAAGTCTGTTACTTCTGTGGACACCTGGAATTCAGTCCTGCTGGGAACCCTGCGGGCCAGTGAAGACCAGGTGCCTCAGAGTTATGCTTGTGAGGGGAAGGGGGAGGAAACCTGTTTCCAAGAATTGGGGGATCATTCATACATCTTCCTCCTAGTGATTTCTATTTCCTTTTCTAAGAACACTTTTGTACAAATTCAATTCTCTTAAATTTGTTAAAGTGTGTTGTGTGGCCCAGTATGTGGTCAGTCTTGGTGAATATTTCCTGTGCCTTCAAAAAATGTATATTCTATTTTTATTGGATGAATTTAAATATCACTTACTGGTATTCTGTCTACTTCTTTGGTGGATTACTGAGAGGAATATTGACGTCTCCAAGCGTAATTGCGAACATTTATTGTGAACAAATAATTTTATTTCTCCATTCAGTTGTATCTTGCTTCATGTATTTGGAGCTCTGTTGTTAGGGAGATACAAATCGATGGTTGTATGTGTTCTTGATGAGTTGATTTTTTTTTTTAATATTTTTTTAGTTGTCAATGGACCTTTATTTTTATTTATATGTGCTTAGAATAAAACCCAGGGCTTCACATATGCTAGGCAAATGCTCTACCACTGAGCCACAGCTCCAGTCCCTGAATTGATCTTTTTATCATTATGTATGTACTGTCCCTTATTCCTTTATCTGAAGTCTAATTAATTGAATCTTAACATAGACAATACAACTATTTTTATTGATTGATTGATTGATTGATTGATTGATATGGTCAGGGGCACTCGACCACTGGGCCACATCCCCAGCCCATTTTTGTATTTTATTAGAGACAGGGTCTCACTGAGTTGCTAAGTGCCTCACCATTGCTGAGGCTGGCTTTGAACTTGCGATCCTCCTGCCTCAGCCTCCCAAGTGCTGGGATACGTGTGCCACCGTGGCTGGCAAATACAACTATTTTTTTTTTTAAAAATAATGTTTGTATTATTTATTTTGTTTTTATCCTTTTACTGCCCTCCTCCCAGAATCAGAGATTGAACCCAGGGACGCACACATGCTAGGCAAACACTGTCACTGAACTATACCCCCAGTCCTCTTTATTATTTATTCTGAGACAGGGTTGCCCAGATTGTCCTCAAACTTGGATTCTCTTGCCTGAGCTTCCTGATGACTGATATTTAAAGTGGGTTTCTTGTAGATAGCATACAGTTTTTATTTCTTCCAAATACAATCTGACAGTCTTTGTTTTTAAAATGATGTTTTTAGACTACTTACGTTTAATGTGATTAATGGTATAGTTGGATTTAGACCTATCATTTTGTTATTTTTGTCTCCTCTGATTTCTGTTTCCCCCTCTGCCATCTTTTGAATATTTTGTATTGTATTACTTTATCTGTTAGCTCTTTTGCTCTGTCTCTCCGTACTTTTTCCACAGTGGTTATTCTGAAGATTAATATATATATATATATGTATGATTAATATATATATGTGTATGCATATACACATATATGTTTTCACAGTCTACTTAGTGATACTATTTAATAATTTCAAGTAAAATAGAGAAGACTTGAAACAGTATTGATCTCTTTATCTTCCTCCCCCTTTATGTTATAGTTGCTATATAAATTACATGTGGGTGGGGCTGGGGTTGTGGCTCAGCAATACAGCACTCGCCTAAGGCCCTGGCTTCAATCCTCAGTACCATGTAAAAGTAAATAAATAAATAAAATAAAGGTTTTGTGTCCAACTTCAACTAAAAAATAAATATTAAAAAAAATTACATGTGGGTGCATGGACACCCTTCCCAACAGTGACGTACTTTTTGCTTTCAATCTTTTTTTCTATTAAAATAGCTTATTTAATAAATTTATTTGTGGGGACTAGTTTAAATTTTAGGCTATCATAAGCAATCAAACAGTGTATAGATTCAGGAATGGTCCAATTATCCTTCATGATACTACATAAAACAGAACTTGCTGGAAAATCAGTCTTTATACATAGTTTCATTAACTTTAAAAAGAAAAACGTTTGGGACTCCACCTTGTCTTTTGGGCTTCCCATCCTGCATTGCTCAGGTCTGCATTTGACAATGCAGCTATTAATCATTTCTCCTTTTCCTTCATTCCTAAAGTTCCAAATTTCCCTCTAGGAGCATTTCCCTCAGCCTCAACTTCTGTTAAGTTTCCCTTAAAGTGGATGTATTAGCACCGGATTCTTTTTCTTCCGAGAATATCCTTATTGTTCCTTCATTTATGAGGGACATTTCCACTGGATATAGGATCTAGATCTGATGTTTCTTTTGCCTGAGCAGTTTATTATGCTGCACCGCCTTTTTCTTTTCTGATGAGGAATCTTTAGTATCCTCGAAAATCTGGAGTATTTTAATTGATATAACCCTTACAAAATGTGTCATTTTGCTGCAGTTTCTTTTGAGGTTTTTTATTTTTCTGTTTTAACCAGTTTAATTTTGATGTGTGTTTCAGTATGGTTTGCTTTGAGATTTGCTGAACTTGAAACTGTGAATTTACATCTTTCATCATATTTGATATGTTTTTGGTTATTGTTTCTTCAAATATTTTGTCTGTCCCAACATCTTTCTCCTCTTATTCAATGACTCCAGTGACATTGACGTTGTCCCACAGATCTGTGGCTATTTTCCTATTATTATTATTATTTGGTACCAGGGATTGAGCTCAGGGGCACTCGACCACTGGGCCACATCCCCAGCCTTTTTTGTATTTTATTTAGAGACAGGGTCTCACTGAGTTGCTAAGTGCCTCACCATTGCTGAGGATGGCTTTGAACTCACGATCCTCCTGCCTCACCCTCCCAAGTGCTGGGATTACAGGTATGCGCCACCACGCTGGGCTATTTTTCTATTTCTTAATCCCTTTTCTCTTTGTTCATCAGGTCAGGTGATTTCTATTGATCTGTCTTTAAGTTCACTGACACTTTCTTTGTCATCTCCATTTTTCTGTGGTACCTACCTAGTATCTTTGATATTTCAGATATTCTAATTTTTAGTTCTCAGACTTCTTTTTGGCTTTGAAAAACAGTTTTTCTTTCTCTGCCACCATTTATATCCTTCTTTTCAATTCAAAAGTGCTCACTGTACCTCACGTAGGAAGACCGCAATGGCTGCTTTCAATTACTGATTCCTGTTGGTTTGACTTTACACTGCCTCATGGGTTTGGTCTCTTGTATTTGACCCCTTGGGTTTTCTTTGTCTCTGATGCACCTGCCTTGGGACTTTACCTTTCTTTGGGCTTCCCATCCTGCATTGCTCGGGTCTGCATTTGACAATGTCAGACTGAAGGTACATCTTGGGTCCCCAGCTAGGCTATTGGATCTTTGCAGATTCCCCCTCTCCCCCAACAGTTTCTTCAGTTGTGCCAGAGTAGTTTCATTAAAGTGGATTCATTGGTAGAAAATTCTCAGTAACAATCCAGCCAATGCATTACTTTCTTACCAGGTGATTATTCTCTGGAACAAGTCTTTGCATTCTAAGCATCTGTGGAGTTTCATGGAGCAAAAATTTAGTGCATATTTCATACCTCCCAACATTTTAAGCCAAATCACTGTTGCAGACAGTCCTTATAAATCTAATGACATGCCTTACGGAGACTCCATAGGTTGCCAGGCCAGATGGAATTAATGTTTCAGAGGGTTGCTATTCAATCACAGGAAGTTAAGACAAATACTTTATTGACAGATTGATATACAATAATAATCTGCCATGGTTACTTCCTTCATTTAGGTATAGGCAGCATTAAACAAGGCTGGAAAGTTGATAGCATAAATTCATTCATTCCTAATCATTCCTTCAGTAAATATTTGTTGATCATCTATTATATGCCAGGCAGTAGCAGAGGACACTGTTGGAGTGGCTGAGGCTTTCTGACAGAGGTCTGGGTAGCTGTGGAGTAATGAGTTTGTTATAGAATGGCAAACTGTGGAATGTGCTCTTTCTGTTGGTACAAGAAGGGACAATACAATACATTTGCAGCAGAACCAGTTCCAGGAAGCTGCATGCTGGGGAGGCAGAGTCCTGAGTCCATCGCTTTACACTGTTGACATGAGTTCAGTGATTCTAAAGTTCAGAAACGTAAGCTCAACGTCATAAACCACAACATGTCACACATATTATCCAAGATCATCTTGGGGATAGGTAAAATTATTTTTGTTATGTTTATAGAATTGAAGAACAGAGAGTCTAAATGTATTGCCCAGATCTCAGAGTTAGTAAGTAGTTCTCATCTGTAAGCTCAACTTATATAAGTACAGTGTTAGGTTGATTTTTCACATGGGTGAACAGAGTTAAGAGCAAAGTTTATATGAAAACATGCAGACTTCCAGATAAGCAATCCTTTAATTCAGATAATACAAGCATGTGTCAAAAAAAGTCACTTGTTATTTTAATCCAAATGAAACTAATCTATCTTAAATTTAATGTGGGTAAATGAATTTGATAGTAATGGGTAAAGATTATAGAGATGTGATGGGAAATTTCTCAGGAAATATATTTAAAGACCATCTGATATTTCTATGTGGAGATTTGTTTAAATTTTCTTAAGAGAAGCAGATGGAATTAGTGGACTATAAATTATTGTAGACTATAATTTTTCATTGTACAAAATACAGGTAACACAAAATTATCCATTTTAATAGTTTTTAACTTTTCAGGTTCAGCAGTGGTAAGTACGTTCACACTTGTACATTTGCAAAGCCAGGTGCTAGCCAAACCCTGTCTCATGGGCCTGCATATGCCTGCAGATGATATTTTATCCACTTTTTTGTTGATCTAAAGCTATATTGCAAATACCAGGTTGTTGGCTCAGTAGTATGCACTATTGTAGGACAAGCACTGTAGTAGGCACCATTGATCTTTAAGAAATCTGTAGAAATTGGAGCACAGAGAGAGCTCCAAATTACCTTATGCATCCAATCTCCACAACTCTTCATCTTTTGAAGCTAAAACTGTCACCATCAAATAGCAACTTTTCATTTCTCTCTCCCCCTATTGCCAGCAGCCATTATTCTATTTCTGTCTCTATGAATTCGACTGCTCTAGGTACCTTCTGCTTTTGGTTCTTTTGGGTATATACTCAGTTGTCAATTGTGTTTAATCAAGTTTCTCCAGATACCTTCTGCTTTCCCAGAATACAAGCTATGCGATGTAATAAGTGAGGAGAGTAGATAATTCCTGCAAGCTTTCTGGAATGAATCTTTTTTGGTTCTAAATTGTATGAGCTAACTTTCCATTTTCTATTAGAAAAATAAGATTGCAAAGTAATTGCCCTTCCTTCACTCAGTTGAGTTAAGAGAATCATGGTTGTAACCAGGTAGGCCCTAGGTAAGAAGAAAGAATGGGAGTACTTCCCTGCTTTGGAGGGTGCCTTACCAGGCTGGAGAGGCTCAGCTGGGAAAGGGTCACTGCCCCTCAATTAAATGAGGGCAAGCTCCAGACAACTGCAGAATAATGCCTCAAGGCAGGGGGCTGGAAGCACATAGGCAGTACCATTGCATTTGATTGGGAAGAAGAGACCATCACAACCCTTTGGGCTAGGCTCTGGCCTCTGATATACTGCAATTTCTATCTCTTTTCAGTTAAAATAATCAAAGTTTGTTCTGGTAGGTGAGGCCATTTCCTTATTTTGCAGGTCTTAAGGAGAGTTGGAGAATCTTTTATTTCAACTTCCTAAAATTTTACTTCTAATCTGAAGTCAATAATTATAAGCAATTACATTAAAACTACAAAATTAAATGAAATGTTGTGGATTTCTAGAGTGTCAGTGTAGTTTAACTGAAACTCTACGTTTCATATTTGTCCATATACGTTTCCAAGTTCAAATCAGCCACAGATGCACCTTGCTTATGGTGTGAACTATGCCCTAGGGAGGTAGCACCCAGATTAATCCTCCAAAGGTGAATGTGCTTTTTTGAGCTATTGTAGCTTATTCATCTGCTGCTGATGTGCTTGTTTTTATATGCCTGGTGGAAGGACAGCCAGCCCCAACTCTCCTCCAGTTTCTGCCAGATCTTCTCTTTCAACTTCTTTAGCAACTGAGTCTTGTGAGCATGAAGTTTAGAGGTCCAGAGCACAGGCTTATCTCCTAAGCATGATTTCAGAGCTCTCAGTCCATGGTCAGCAGACTCCATTGCTCTGGGCGCAAGATGAGGCTGAACATCATGGCAGATGGTCATGGTGGAGGGAAGCTTCTCAGCTCATGACTCCCAGGAAGCAGAACTTCTTTTCTTCCCTCAAAAAGAGGATCAGGGGGGCTATGGCTATGGCTCAGTGGTAGCACACTTGCCTGGCATGTGTAAGGCCCACTGGGTTCAATTCTCAACACCACATATAAATAAATAAAATAAGGTCTATCAACAATTAAAAAAAAAAAAGAGGATCAGGATTAGTACTCATCTACATGGTACATTATCATATATGAATTGAAAAGGGTGACCCGGTTAGGTATGTGTGGTCCCAGGAGACAGGGTTTGGCTAACACCTTGCTTTGTAAATTGAACTAGCTGGATTTTAGCCCTGCACATTCCTCTTCATAGGTTCTCTTGGGCAACAAAGACTTACACAAGCCGGGTGCGGTAGCGCACGACTGTAATCACAGTGCTTGGGAGGCTGAGGCAGGAGGATCTCCAGTTCAAAGCCAGCCTCAGCAATGGCGAGGCACTTAGCAACTCAGTGAGACCCTGTCTCTAATAAAATACAAAAAAGGGCTGGGGATGTGGCCCAGTGGTCAAGTTCCCCTGAGTTCAATCCCCGGTACCAAAAAAAAAAAAAAAAAAAAAAAGAGACTTGTACAACTATGCTTCTTTTGGGCATGCTGAAGCCCCAAGTGTCTTGTATATACAGAGACTGAATACATATTTGGTAATAGAGCAAAGTGCATATCATTTGGCTCAGCAAACAACAAGGAGCTCTTTGTGTAGGCAGACTTGAAAGAGTTGGCTATGTGGGCTGCCATTGTGGACTGAAGTGGTCAGGGAAGGCCTCAGGAATGCTGGATATGTGAGGATTGTGGGAAGTGCTCTGTCTTCAGATGGTATTTTATCTACCTTCTTTGATGAGCTGCGGAGGTCCAGCCTCTGTGGGGTTCAGGGATTCCCGAAGGAGGAGTGTTGTCAGCGATAAATGAGATGAGGAGTTGTTTTCTTCGAGCAATCTCCAGAGAGAAAGCTAATTTTGCTTTCTCTGGGCCCATTTTTATTATGCTTTTTCTCATTATGAATTCAAAATCATCAATAAAATGTCATTAATTTACAATTTCCAAGTTTTCTCAAGATTTAAGATAGTTAATATGAATACAGATAAGTAGGTCATCAATTTACATTTTACCAGGATGTGACATTTCCTTAATAATTATCATGGGCGTGCTGGGGTTGTGGCTCAGCAGTAGAGCACTCGCCTAGCACGCGCGGCCGGGTTCGATCTTCAGCACCATGTAAAAACGAAGGCATTGTGTACAACTAAAAACATATAAATAAATATTTTTTTAAAATTATCATGGGTATAAAATCATCATTAATTTACATTTTTTAAAATTTTCCCAAGATGTAATATTTCTTTATTATAGATGCCAAACTACGTAACTAGATTCTACATCTCCTAGCCCTTTGATATAATATTTCTTTATTATAAATGCCAAACTACATAACCAAACTCTAAGTTGCCTAGCCCATCATTGACCTTTAAGTTTAAAGTACACCTGTACTTTTATTTCTGATCTAGGGTTCTTATCTGAAAGTCCCCTTAAAGCTTATGTTGACCTAAAATCTATAAACTTATTCTTAAGGCATCTAAAAAACCCATACAGGTAATGATTTAAAAATCTGGAAATACTTTGCATTATTCTAGATTATTATTTCTAACATTATTCTAGAAATAATTCTTATAAAGCTTATTTTAACTAATGCCTATGTTTATTCTCATAAAACTGGTTGAGCTTCTTTCTCAGAGGGTTTTTTAATCAAAGTTACTATCTCTTATATCTTTGTAATCTCTAACTGAAAGGCAAGTTCTAAACATCAGTCCACCTACCGCCAATATTAACTATGTTCATCATAAGTCCCTATGTAAGGTAAAAAGAGGGTGTGTTGGATGGGGAGATGTATTGATTAACCTTTCTCTCCTGGGTAGCTACCACAACTTCTTCTTTTTTTTTTTTTTTTTTTTTTGTGGTACTGGGGATTGAACTCAGGGGCACTTGACCACTGGGCCACATCCCCAGCCCTTTTTTGTGTTTTTATTAGAGACAGGGTCTCACTGAGTTGCTAAGTGCCTCGCCATTGCTGAGGCTGGCTTTGAACTTGCGATCCTCCTGCCTCAGCCTCCCAAAGTGCTGGGATTACAGGCGTGCGCCACCGCGCCGGGCACCACAACCTTCTTTTAATCTAATAAGATACATATGGTGGGCTTTGTGTAGTAAGCATAATAATTAGGCTTTTTAAGAGGCTAGAGATATGGGCTTGCATTCATAGTTGATATAATCAATGAGGTGCCTAAAGATCTCATGACCTTTCGGAGAATGATCCTTGTCAATTGATATCAATTTTGTCCTCAATGTCTTCTGTTTTGTCTTTGATAAACTGAAGAGTCACAGAACAGCCTTCAAGGCATGAACTGCCTGTTATGTTCTAGCCACCTGGATTTTAATTTGATTTAGCAATAAGTATACTCACACTTTCTGTCAGGAATATGAGCATAAGAATGAAAAGTCTCAATCACAAATAAAAGGGTCTCATGGCTTCAGTTTCCTACAAGTGGGCCTTGCCAACACTTGTCATCCTTACTGTGACCTTGTCAAGACAGCAGGGTGTAGCCGCCTGAAGCGCTTGGAGCAATGGAGCCGCGGGAAGAACTTCAGAAGCAAACTGGAGACAAACAGCTTTTTATTCTGATAACTTTTCTCTCTGGTTCTAACAACAACTAACACACGCCAAACACACCACTAAAATGGCGCTGACCCGATCAGCAATTTCGGCCAAGTCACTCGAGATCCCGCAACAAGTCTCGTGAGACTACGGGAGGAGACAATGCCCAAATCTCCACGGCTCATAGTCAACTGCAATTCAAGCCAATCCCCAAACAGGGCTCCTGCATTTCCCCCTTTTTGTTTTAAAAGAGGTAATGCTCTAGGACGTCTATGTGCAACCAACATTCTTACCCGTCATCGGATAATCAAGGCTGTGCCCTTGACTCCTGTCTTAGGTTGATATGTCGGCCACATGAGACTGTCCCGTGCGACTGTGCCTGTCTTAGGTTGTCCCCCTCTGGGGATCTTACCCGTCATTGGCTAACCAGCCATCCAATGGAGCCCTTTAGGATCGACTATATATGATGACTAACAGCCGTCCAATTGTGAGGAGATGTTGCGGCTTTAAGGCGACAAGCCTTTTGGTGATGAGCCAAATTGCATAGCATATCAAATTGTGTTTAAACAAATCAGCTGCCCTAAATTCCATCAAGTAACACACTGAATTCTCTAGACAAATACCCGCAAGGCATTGTCCCGTAAAGTCCCAAACAATGAAAGATCAAAATGTCCATTTGTTGTAACATGTTGATGTAGGAGGCCCCATGCATGTAGAGCAGAGGCCACACTGTTGGTGAGGTTGTTTGATGTTTGAGCAGCAGGGATGCTTGCGGCAGCCGCGATCCCTGCAGCTGTAGCAGCAGACGTCTTTTTTATGTTTAGACAATGCCACCGGCAAATCTTCAGGGCCCGCTACCTAGAAACTCAAGCATCAATTATTAAAGGAAAGGCAGTGCTATTGCAGCACTGAGTCAAGAGGCGAGTTGTCAAACTACAAAATAGAATAATTAGATTAGAAAATTAAAGTTGATTTTTGTTCACACACATCGCTGGTTGAGCTTCTACAAACATAAGTTGGAAAAATATCATATTTAGAACAAAACAAAGAAAGACTGAGGGTAATTACTGCATTAAAGATAGATTAAAGAAAAGGTAAAGGCACTTTAGAGAAATAATTTGTTAGCTGGAACCCTTGAGTCTCTGTATACAGAGCAATCTTTTACCTGTTGAGATAATTGAAATTAATGAGCTATTAAACAAATGAAGTTAATAACAAATAAACAATCTTATGTCAAAACACCAAAATATCAGGTTATATAGCACTAGTCATATTGTTTGCTAAAGAGAAGTCCCAGGGACACCTATAAATCAAAATTGAAAGTACCTTCATTTATAAAATTATTTACCTAAATTGAATACTCTTAACCTAAAATGAATTAAAGTTATTTGGATCCATATATATATATATATATATATATATATTCTTTTTCATAAGCGCTTTGTTCTTTGTGACGTCACACTGGACAGACGAACAAGCATACAAACATATATTTGTGACGTCACATTAACATGAAATGTAGACAAATGTACAGACATAAAGACATGTATAAAAAGAAAAAAAAATACAATTGTGTGCACACTAAAGAGAGATCTCCTTGTCCCGGCCGGGAGAAATGACACTTAAGTTGTGAAATATTTTGAAGGACTCTTTTGAGGGAATCATTCTGTACCTTCATCTTGGTCCTCTTGATTTTGTACCTTTTTTATTAATCTTGATTCTTCAATAACTTCATCTTGATCATTTTGATGTGGTACCTGTTTTATTAATCTAGATGGTATCCATATTGGAGAGGATTCGTCTTTTGGAAAAACACAAACAGATCCTCTTCCCCAAATTAATACTGGATCTGGACCCTTCCATGTACCTGAAAGAACATCCTTCCAGTAAACCAAAGGTTTATGTTGTTGGTGTGGATTCCAATGTCTGTCTCCAGCAGAATAACCATTAGAGTCTAAAGTTAAAAAATTTAAGGTAAACAGGGCAACTGCCAATCTGTCCTTAGGACTTTTCCAATTTCCTTCTTTTTGTTTTAATAACATAATTTTCAGTGTGTGGTTTGCTCTTTCAATAATGCCCTGACCCTGAGGATTGTATGGGATGCCTGTTTTATGGGATATATTGAATTTTGCGCAAAACTGTTTGAAAGATGAGGACGTATATGCGGGGCCATTATCTGTTTTAAGCATTTTGGGGATGCCCAATGCAGCAAAAGCTTGCAAACAATGAGATGTAACATCTTTAACTTTTTCTCCAGAATGTAAGGAAGCAAAAATCATGCCTGAACATGTATCTATGGTCACATGAATAAATCGCAATTTTCCAAAACTTGGCTCATGAGTAACATCCATCTGCCACAAATGATTGGGCATTACTCCTCTAGGGTTAACGCCGAAATGAGGATTGGGCAAATGTGTCATACAAGATTTACAATCTTTTACAATTGTTCTGGCTTGCTCCTTTGTGATTTTAAACCTACGTTGCAAGGTGGTGCTGTTGACATGAAACTGGGAGTGAAATAAAGTAGCTTGTTGTAGCGCTGAAAGTATAAATACTGTTTTTGTAAGTTCATCAGCCTTTTGATTACCTTCATGGAGGGGACCAGGCAAATTAGTATGTGCTCTAATATGGCCTACGAATAGAGGTTCTTTTCTTGCCCACAAAAGTTTTTGTATTTGATAAAACAATTTAAAGGCTGGAGTATGAGGTGCTATTGGTCCTGCTAACTCTAATTTTGGGACGGCTTGTACAATATAGTGGCTATCTGAAAAAATGTTTACGGGCTGGTCCCTAAAATTTTCCAGAGCTCTTACCACAGCTTCCAATTCCACTAGTTGAGCTGATTTGTGTGCAGTTATGTAAGTCATATTTTCTTTTTTAGTGACTACTGTAGCAGTACCATTTGAGGACCCATCTGTAAATACATTAAATGCCTTAGGAATAGGTTGATTTTTTATTACCTGTGGAAATATAATAGGATGATTAATACAAAAAGATAATATAGGGGACTTAGGAAGATGATTATCAAAATTTGCAGAAGTAGAGCATTTAGCTATAGCCCAATCATTATCATTGAAGCATAAGTATTCAATCTGTGATGATGAATAGGGAGTAATAATAGTAGCAGGGTGAATGCCAAATATTTTAGTAGAAGTCTTAAGTCCTTGAAGAATAAGTTTAGCCACCATGGAGGTATAAGATTCAATTATACTTTTAGGAGAGACGGGCAAATGTATCCATAATAAAGGCCCTTGTTGCCAAAATACTCCTGTGGGTGTATATTGTGAAGAAATAATAATCAACATCAGCGGTTGAGTTAAATCAAATCTATCACAATGAGCTCCTTCGATGGCTTTTTCTACTAACTTTAAAGCTTTCCTAGCATCAGGAGTCAATGTTCGTTGTGAAGATGGATCAGGATCTCCACGAAGGATGTCAAATAAAGGTTTTAGTTGGCCAGTAGTGAGATTTAGTGTAGGGCGAAGCCAATTAATGTCTCCCAGTAGTTTTTGGAAATCATTGAGGGTGGTCAAATGTTCTTTATTTATTAAAATTTTTGGGGGTCTAACAAAAGTATCCATGATTTTAAATCCTAAATATAATATGGGAGATCTGGTTTGAACTTTTTCTTCTGCTATATATAATCCATATTTTTTTAAAATTTTCTACCACATCACTGAATATATTAAATAAGATTTTTTGATTAGGGTGGGCCAATAAAATATCATCCATGTAATGTAGACACATGAGGTTTGGATATTTATTTTTAATGGGTTGGATAGCCTTGTCCACATATATTTGGCATATGGTGGGGCTATTAGCCATTCCCTGTGGTAAAACCTTCCATTGATATCTCTGATCAGGGCCATTATTGTTCATAGAAGGAACGGAAAAAGCAAACCTGGGGGCATCCAGAGGATGTAGGGGAATAGAAAAGAAGCAATCCTTTATATCAAGAGTAATAAGATGGAAATTTTTTGGAATAGCTACGGGACTAGGAAGTCCAGGTTGAGTAGGCCCCATAACTTGCATGGTTTTATTGATTTGTCTAAGATCATGTAACAATCGCCATTTTCCTGACTTTTTCTTGATCACAAATATGGGGGAATTCCAGGGAGAGGTGGAAGGTTCTATATGACCTGCTTCTAATTGTTCCTGAACTAATTGGTGGGCCACTTGTAATTTCTCTTTAGATAGGGGCCACTGAGGGACCCACACTGCTTATCAGAAAGCCATGGTATTTTCAAAATTATTTTCTCAGTGGCCCCGAAAAAAAAAATATATTTTTCCTTTATGACAATGATTACTTTTAGGGTTAAGATTACTCTGTACTTTTTGATAATGAGTTCTTTTATGGTTAAGATTACCCTGTAGGTTTTCACATTTAACATCTGCAGGCTTGGTTGCAAGGTGTACTCCCATTTGTTGCAAAATATCTCTTCCCCATAAAGTAACCGGTAGATTAGGTAAAACATAAGGCTGAAATGTTCCTTTATGGCCTTCATCATCCTCCCATTTTAAAATTACTGCACTTTTATCTGGGAGGTTATTATATCCCAAGCCTCTTAAACTGGTTGAAGCTTTTTGCAGAGGCCAGTGCTTGGGCCATTGGCATAAATTAATAATGGAAGAGTCAGCTCCAGTATCTATTAATCCCTCCATTTCTATTCCTTGGATTTTTATTTTACACATAGGCCTCCTTGAACAGTCTCGAACCCAGCAAGCCATGGGACTTGAGTCAGTGGAACAAAATCCTCTATTGTTCCCTTCTTGAGGCATACCCATTTTAAATGAATTATGTAAATTGGGAAGGAGAAGCAACTGAGCAATTCTATCTCCTTGATTAACAGAAGTTATACTTTGGGGTGAGCTAAGCATTATTTTTATTTCCCCTTTGTAGTCTGAGTTTATTACACCTGGGGTCACTTGCAAACCTAATAAGCTTTTAGGACTACGCCCGATAATAAGTCCTACAGTCCCTGAGGGAAGAGGTCCCCTGACTCCTGTGGGAATCAGTTGAACCCCCATTTCAGGTGTTAACACTATTCGGGCGGTGGAACAGAGGTCTAATCCTGCATTTCCTCTTGTTCCTCTGGCGAGGGAGTGGATGGGTAGTAGGGATTGTGTCGGGGAAGCATCTGAGTGGATGCTTGAGGATACTCCTTCTGCAATGCCCCGTACATTTGTGGGCCCCGGGGTATTGGGCCCCGTGCCCCGTTTTTTGAATTCCTGAACAAAGGATTTCCATGGATGTCAAATTTTGAATGGCATTTATTGGCCCAATGATTTCCCTTTTTACACCTGGGGCAGCGGCCTGGGGCACGATATGAGCTTGGTCTTATTTCTCTTTTGGGATTTTGCCTAGAATTGCCTGATTGATTATGATAATTTTGCCTGGAATATCCTGATTGATTATAATATCTACGTTTAGCCTTTGTGAAATTTCGAGAGGAAGCACCTCTCATTGAGGCTGCAATCACATTTCCTGTGACAAAGGCGTCATTTATATCTTTACATAGTTGTATATATACGGAAAGATCCTTTTTAGTTCTCCATGGCCTGATGGCTGCTTGGCACCATTTATTTGCATTTTCATAAGCTAATTGAACAACTAATGGCATAGCTTGGTCAACATCTGCAAACACACTACCTGCAGTTCTCAAAAGTCGATCAGCAAAGTCGGCATACGGCTCATTAGGTCCTTGAATCACTTTTGACAAGCTACCTTGTAGATCCCCAGGTCCTTGTACAGTTTTCCATGCCTCTAAGGCAGCTGCATTTATCTGAGCATATATATCTGGGTCATAATCTGTTTGAGCCTGTAAGTCTGCGAATTGCCCTTCTCCTGTGAGCATGTCTATATTATAGTTTTCAAACCCTGCAGCCGCGTTTCTTTTAGCCGTTTCTATACAAAGTTCTTGGAATTGCGATCGCCAAACCAAGAATTGCCCCCCGCTTAATGTTGCTTTACATAGACTTTTCCAGTCTGAGGGGGTTAAGCTAAAGGTGTTAAGGGACTCCAGCATACTCAACGTGAAAGGAGCTTGGGGCCCATAAGTCATTACTGCCTCTTTGAGATTTTTTATTGTTTTGAAATCTACTGACTGATGGACACTCTGTCCATTTTTCTTTTCAAATGCTGGCGGTTCCCAATGTATCTGTGAGTTCCCAATGTATCTGTGAGCGCATAAGCGATCAGAAAGACTTTTTATTTCTGTTTCTAGGGTATGCAAATGCCTAGTAATACCCTTCATATTTTCTGTAATGGATTCCACCCATGGGGGAGTAGAGGACACAAGTGACTCCTCTGCCTGACGGACCTTTTTCTCGGTCTTTTTTAATTTCTTTTTCCTCATTTTCTCAGGATCACTTTTACTAGATTCCTCACCACTGCTAATTTCACTGACAGCAATATCCTGAGGCCCAGGTTCCAGTGAGAGCAAGTATCCTTCAGCTTTCGCCAATAACTCCCGAATAGCTTTAATAGCTTGGATTTTTGTCATTTTTGGGTCTCTTCTAATACTCTCTTTACTGGTCTCAGTTGGCCCAGTGGAATCTACACTTTTTTGATCACTTTCACTTTTGTCTATATACTCCTCACTGAGAACAGAGTCAGGTATATCAAGGAGTCTTTGCATAGCCTCTATCACTTGGGATTCAGTTATATTCGAACCCATCTTTAGAGACCTTTCAGTTCTTACCTGTCCGCTCCGAAGTTCCCCGTACGGGCCGCCACCTGTCGCCGCCTGAAGCGCTTGGAGCAACGGAGCCGCGGGAAGAACTTCAGAAGCAAACTGGAGACAAACAGCTTTTTATTCTGATAACTTTTCTCTCTGGTTCTAACAACAACTAACACATGCCAAACACACCACTAAAATGGCGCTGACCCGATCAGCAATTTCGGCCAAGTCACTCGAGATCCCGCAACAAGTCTCGTGAGACTACGGGAGGAGACAATGCCCAAATCTCCACGGCTCATAGTCAACTGCAATTCAAGCCAATCCCCAAATAGGGCTTTTGCAGCAGGGGGAGGAACCTTCACCAATGAGCTAAAGCCACATTGCAAGTAGCAGGTTGTTGGCTCAGTAGTATGTATTATATTGTAGGACAAGCACTGTAATAGGCACCAGTGATCTTTAAGAAATCCATAGAATATAGAGAGCTCCGAAGTTATCTGTGTCAGAGAATTCTACTCTGTCATATATTTGAGAGAATGAAGACTCAGCAGAATAGAATAAAGACTCTCTGGTAGAGAATTCTACTCCAGCATCCCAGAGAGCATGCTCAGTAGACTATTTTTAAAGAGAAATAGTGGATAAAATACAAAATGATCCATGGGCTATTTCACCTTTTCTGTCACTGATGCTGGATATTAATAGGCAATAAATTCCCTCAACTCAAATAAAGTAATGTTCAATACACTTAAGGCCATAAATCTTTTTAATGTAGCTGGGAAGAATTTGTTTACTTGTTGATTTGTAGGCTGTGGTTTCTTAAACTTCACACTCTGCTTAATTAACTTACCTAAGCCAGGGTTGGTTTTTCTTTTGCTGTTAAATATTTTTGAGCTCCTATTGCCGATTTCATGTCCACAAATATATTGTGTTCTAGGTAACTTTATTCTCTTGTGTTGATTTCATGTTGAGATTTTGGGCTATTGAGTGCTCTAATCAAACCTTTTTTTATATGAAACTTCACAGAGAGAAGCATTAGTTTCTTTGATAAATTACAGATGCTCAGAATTGGAGTTCATTCCTTTATGTCTTCAAGACATGTTTAATTGAGCAGTTACCATGTGCCAGGCTTGTCGTAGGCAGAGAAATGGGGGTGAATCAGACACCAAAAGTCCTGTGAAGGCAAAAAAATAACAGGCAGACAAATAAAATGATGTTAGGTATTTTATTGTGTAGGAAATGGCCAGATCATTTGGGACCTTATAGGTTCAGAGATTATATTTTAGATTGTTATGTTCAGAATCTAGACTTTAATAATAGAGGGAAGTTATTACAACATTTAAAGTAGGAGTTTCATTGTACACTGGCAACGAATTATCTCAGTCTGGTGAGACAGAACACATGTGCATGTTCTTAAGCCCATCCACTGGTCGTGAATATCTTGATTTTCCCTCTTGTAACGATGCATTTATTTTACCAAATTCTGGGTTTGCCGTTCTTTTGTTTTAGTACTCTTAAAACGTTGTTCTACTTCCTTCTGGTCCCATATGTTCTGGAAGAAATCTGTACTTATTTGAATTGAAAATCCTCCATGGGCCCTGTGTTTTTTCCTCTGGCTGCTTTCAAGATTTTTTCATTATCTTTGTTTTGCAAAAATGTTATTATAGATTTATTTGCATTTATTCTATTTGAGTTCACTCACCTTTTAAAATCTATAGTATATCCTTTGCTAAACTTGGAAAGTTTTTGTTGTTTTTATTTATTATTTTGGAGTTAGAGATGCAACTCAGCGTCTTACACACGCTAAACAGGTGCTCTACCACTGAGCTGCACCTCCAGCCCCTAGGCATTATTTCTTGACATGTTTGTTCATCATTGAAATCTTTCTCCTCTTCATAGAACTCCAACAACACAAATATTAGAACTCTTGGGCTGGGGATATAGCTCAGTTGGTAGAGTGCTTGCCTTGTGTGCACAAGGCCCTGGGTTCAATCCCCAGCACCACACACACACACACACACACACACACAAAAGAACTCTTAGCATTATCCCATAGGTTCCTGAGACTTGGTTAGTTTTTTTTTTTTTGTTTGTTTGTTTGTTTCAAACTTCTTCCTCTCTATTGATGTATTTTCAAGTTCACTCTTTCCTCTATCATGCCTTTTGTGGTATTGAGTTCATCTAGTGAGTCATTAAGAAATGCCTTTATATTGGTTATCATATTTCCTCTGTTGTTCTCCTTTGTACATTCTATTTTCTTAATGATACCTTGTATTTTAACTTTTGTTTCACAAGTGTTCATAACTTCTCGTTCAAGAATTTCAAAAGCTTTGTCAATCATTCCAACATTTATGTCACAGTATTATTGGTGTCTTTTGACTGTCTTCATGCGTATTAAGATTTTCACATTTTTTTTGTGTGCTGAGTCATTTTTGCTTTTGGCACACACTTGTTGCTTAGATTCAGGCCTCACGTTTTAACCTACTTTCTCTGGGCTGTGGTTCCAATGTCAGTTTCATTTTCGAAGACTTTCTGTGCTGTTCAGATCTGTCCCTGCATGCACACCCTGCCCAGGGCTCAGTCTGGGACTTGGGAAGACCCATCTGTGAGTCCCATTCTCAAAGTCTTTGGAAGGATAATTAGGGCCAGACCCACCCTTGCTCAGGTCCGGGGTGAGCCCAGGATTCATAGACCTCTTTATGGGGTTACTTTCTCAAGCTCCTCTTTCTCCACCATCTTTCTTGTACTTAGTTTGAGGTGCTAGGACCCAGTACTTGGTGCGAGGCTTTCTTTTAGGGTTGTCCAGCCTGTAACCACCCACTTCCACGACCGCATTGCAGTAGTGGGAAAATGTAGAGAAAAGCAGCAGTGTTTGATGCCACCATCTTGGAAGGGCAGCTCTATAGAACTGAGGGCAAGATTTCCTTCCCTCAGACTTGTGGCTCCTGCCTCCTTTTGCTGACCTCTTGATGCTGCATGAACCTTGCTGTGAACTTGCCTGTGGGTTGGTGCACTAGAAAATGGGGGGAAAAATGAGAGTAAAAATACTGAGGGATTTCTCCCACTCTCTGTGCCTTAGGAGAGCAGAGCGACTATCCTGCCACAAGTAGCCCAAACTCCTACTTTCTGGAAGAATAATCATTTCCTTGTATTTATTACCCCTTTTGGGGGTCTTTCCTTACTAAAATAAACAGGTGGCTGTTTTCAAAGAAGTGAAATTTCGATCACTACATGATGGTTGCTGAATGTGCTAAGGGATCAGAGAAAACCAGGGCCGCTGTACAGGCAGAAGCTGGAGCAGGGTTGGCCTTTACTGTCTAAGCAGCTCACTGAAGGAACTGGCCCCAGCAAAATCACCCCTTATTCCATAACATGTAGGCCTTTAAAAATGCTTGAAAGAACTCAAAACTGTGAATGTTAACTAACAAGATGAAAAATCTCCACTTGGTTATCATTCTGAGAAATAATTCCTCTAGGCCTTGGTAGGTATATGTCTATAAGAGACTTAGCCATGGTGTTTTAAGGGGAAGATTAAGCTTCTAGGTAAAAGCCTTTATCATGTTCTATTTTCTTTGGGAATTCAGATATATTTACTAAAGCAGGACTTGAACTAGTGTTTCTAGGGATGGGCTTGGTGAGTAACTTTACCGGGGGTGGGGAAGTTTCTCTCAGTCCACATGTCCCAGCCGTAATTATAGATTTTCAGGAGCAGAAGGGACTGGAGAATCTCTCTGATCAAATCTCTTTTTTACAGAAGAGGAGACTAAAGCTGAGTGAAGAAATAGCCTGTTGAAAGTCATATCACATGACATCCTAAATCTGGGGGGGACTCTTCCCTCTACACTATCTGGTCTTCCCTCTGTCCTGTTGTCCCCTGGGACTACAAAGTTAGATACAGTTCCTTAAGGCAAAACTCACCCATTTCAGGAATTTTGAAAGATGAACAAGAGTGGCAATGTTTTGATAAATTTTGATAAAAGAACGAGAGGTATGTGTGTTTATTGCAGACATAAGAAGTCTCTCTTCAATACAGGTGGAATCTGGAAACAATGAGTTACCAAGTGACAGAACAGGTACAAGAGACATCTTTTGTTTTAGCAGGTCCAAAAGCATCAATCTCGAAGTTTGCTTCAATGACCAATCACCTGCCATTCAATTGAGCTGCAGAAAGCCAGGACCAGCTCACTGAACTGACCAATGAGCAGAGACATCCAGGTCTACAGAGGACTTCCATCTGTAAAATGCAGTGGACCAGCGGGGGCATTCATGCAGCCATTCATTCAACCCTGAGCTTCGGCTGTGTGCCCAGTCCTGGAGACAGAGTGCTCAGCACAGTCAGGCTTGGTCTCTGCCCTTGGCAGCTTTTAGTGAAGGATAGGGATGGGCATTGATGCAGTGAGCTTTCAGGTAACTGTAAAAACATGGAGGTGATGGAGCCCGAGTGCATGCAGGGGTGGGGAACAGAGATGGGAGCCAGTGAAGCAGCTTCTCTAGCCCAGGGCTGAGTGGTATACAGTAGCTGCTGCCTGAATGGAACCTGCTTCAACAAACACTCATTGTGAATCATTGCGAAGGAGCGCTCATTTATTGTAATTGCCATGGTTTATGACCCAGGGAATCCTAGATTCAATTATTCATCTTTCCCCATCCAGGAAACATCTCAGCAAATCCCTAATTGAGCAGGGTTCTGGTTGCTTCCAACCAAGCACAGGAGACAGAGTTAAACTATACTGTTCCCATATCTGTTGATTCTGCATCTGCATATCCAAAACATTGGATCCATAGATCAAAAACATTTGGAAGATAAAAATTGCATCTGTACTGAACACGTACACATTTTTTATTTTGTACTGAGGATTGAACCCATGGGTGTTTTACCACTAAACTACACTCCTAACCCTTTTTATTTTGAGACAGGGTCTCACTAAGTTGCTGAGGCTAGCCTTGAACTTGCAATCCTTCTGCTGTAGCCTCCCAAACTGCTGGGATTACAGGCATGTGCCACTGAGCCCAGCTCTGACTTTTTTCTTTATTTATTCTCTGAATAACATAGTACAACAACTATTTATATTGTATTAGGTATCATAACTAATCTAGGTATGACTTAAAATATACAGAAAATTGTGCATAGGCTATTTGTAAATACTATACCATTTAGTATGGGGAACTTGAACATCCGCAGATTTTGATATTTCTAGGGAGGTTATGGAACCAATCCCTCTATAGATACTAAGGGATGACTGTCTGTTCCTTTAGTAAGACTTCTTGAGACACAATCAGGAAGTTGGGGACACTAAACTGTACCAAGGCAGTCTGAGTAGAAAGAAGGGAGGACTAGGCCCTTATCCATGCCTGAGGTTCCCCAGACAATGGAGCTATGAATATATACACACTCAGAACACCAGAAGCTTTTTTTTTATTCCAGATACCATGGATTGAACCCAGGGGTGCTTAACCACTGAGCCACATCACCAACCTTTTAAAAATTATTTTATTTAGAGACAAGGTCTCACTGAGTTTCTTAGGGCCTTGCTTAATTGCTGAGGCTGACCTTGAACTCACCATCCTCTTGCCTCAGTCTCCTGAGCAGCTGGGATTATAGGCATGCACTATTGCACCTGGCCACCACCAGCTTTAAAACTGGCTCCTGGCTACCATTCGGGAACACCAAAGAAAGGCCACCCAAGTGGGACAAAGTGCATTTGGGTTCTAGCCAATGCTGCTGCTGCTTCTCCCGTTTCCCTCCCCTCTTCCTGCCCACATATTCAGTTGATAACGATGTATTAACTCTACACTGCAGGGCACTTATTTGATATTAATGTCTACTATGGTGGTTTGACATGTTTGATGTCAAAGGAGGAAGCCCCACACTCACCCATACCAAAATAAAGCGATTCCACGCTCCCATCCCCCGTGGCATCCAAAGCCAGTGGTCACAAGTCACAGCATTTCCTCTGCTGCCACCTAGTGAAAAAAGTGTGACTACAATTGCGTGGTGTATTTGGGGAAAGAGTTTTGAACCACGTTCCAAAAATGTGCTCCATTTTGACTAAAATTAAAATTGCTTTTGAAATTTTATGCATATTCTTTTTAGAAGTTTCCTGTAAGGGATTTATTTTATTTTATTGAAGAACCCAAAAGATAAGCCAACAATTCAGGGTACAGACAAATATACAGTCTCTTAAAACACTGTTACATTTATCTAAAAAGGCATCTCGGGCTTTAGCACTTAATTTCCTTTATGTCCCTGGTCATCTGAAGGCAGGGATGTGGAAAGTCAGTTTTCAGTGGTGATTTATATAGCTTTTCCTTTAATTGGTTTCTGAAGGATTTTTTTTTTTTTTTTTTTTTTTTGTACTGGGGATTGAACTCAGGGGCACTCGACTACTGGGCCACATCCCCAGTCTTTTTTTTGTATTTTATTAGAGACAGGGTCTCACTAAGTTGCTAAGTGCCTCGCCATTGCTGAGGCTGGCTTTGAACTCGTGATCCTCCTGCCTCAGCCTCCCTAGTGCTGGGATTATTACAGGCGTGCGCCACCGCGCCCGGCTTGAGTGGGGCAGTCTTAAGAGTGATTGGGTTCATGAAGCCACTAGGCTTCCTGTCAACTATGGTTTCATCAACTTTTTTTGTTTTGTTTTTGTAGTGCTGGGGATTGAACGTCTCTCTACCACTGAGCAACACCCTCAGCCCCAATTTTTAAAATTTGTTCTAATTAGTTATATGTGACAGTAGAATGCATTTTGACACATTGTACACAAATGGAGAATCCAATTTTTTTTTTAAATTACAGCAATTTGCACACACTTCTTGGTTGCTTTGTGTCCAGGGGTGTGACACATGTACGCATGTGAATATAAATACACTTATTCAATTGAAACAAACTGAAAGGAATTATGGAGGAAGTCTTTTTTTTTTATTTCATGTCGTGACAGTCTGAAAATTGAAGATATTTGGAGAGTTGAAAAGGTGTGGCTTGGGCATCACAAGAAAATGACCAGGAATGCCATAATACTTAAAATCATCTCTGTTGGTTATTTTTCCCCACCTAAGTCTGGCTTTAAGTCAAATAATAAAAGAGGAAGCCGGGCGCGGTGGCTCACGCCTGTAATCCCAGCACTTTGGGAGGCTGAGGCAGGAGGATCATGAGTTCAAAGCCAGCCTCAGCAGTGGCGAGGCACTTAGCAACTCAGTGAGACCCTGTCTCTAAATAAAATACAAAAAAGGGCTGGGGATGTGACCCAGTGGACGAGTGCCCCTGAGTTCAATCCCTGGTACCACAAAAAAAAAAAAAAAAGAGGAAATTAAGGTCAGCTATTAGATATGGAAATTGACAAACCCCCAAAATACTGAGACCTGGGAAAAAGGGAGTGAGAAAGAAAGCCATAAATTCAGGGCATGGATCCTTTCCCAATACATTCTTTCCTGGTGATAAAACAAATCCTGGGGAGAAGGTGTCCATCAAACCTAGAAAGGCAGTCCCTGGGAAGAGGCCAAAGCATTAATCCTTCCCTAAACAAACCCTTTCCAGATACCACTGACCACAGGCCCTCCATCTAGTCCAGTAGGGTAAATTCCAGAGACTGACCACTGACCCCAGACTCTCTCCCATTTCTTCCAGTAGGACAGACCCCAAATTCTGAGTGCCGAACCTGACCCACTCATTAATTAAGTCACATCTCAGTATAACCTACATAAGCCCAGTCCCCTCCTTTGTTTGGTGGCTCACTTTCCACCAGGAAAGTGGGCCCATCAGCATCACGCTGTTTCTACATGAAACTTCGTTCCTGAGTAAAAGGCTGAGATGAACCGTGAGGTTCGTGTCCAACCCAGTCCTTTTGTGCTAACATTAGCAGTCTTCGTATTTATATGCCAGCAGCACTTTTTATCTTACTGTATTGTATTCCTTTTTAACTTATCCCTACCGGTGGTGGTTAAATGTTTGATGAATGAATGAATAAGTAATAATGTCATCTTTTGTTGTTTATAATTGAAGGGTGGGTAGAATTTGGAGTGTTAAGACGCCATGAGACATGTCCAAAATTGAGCTCACTTTTACCCCTTCCTCCATCTTTGCCCCCACCTGCCAACAGATACTTAAGCCAGTAACCCTGATACCCAAAAATAGTTCCTAAAGAAAAAAGGAGGAAGAGCTGTTCATAAAACAAGACATGACCAGTTAAGCAGAAATCAGCTAACTTGAGGAGGAAGAGGAGAGTTTTGCAAATGTGTGGAGATACAGTTGGTTGCATGATTGGAGCAAAAGAACCAGTGTTGGAGAGTGACAAGACAGAGCAAGACGTGTAGGCCTAGGCAGCCACCAAGAACTTTCTGAGTCATGTTGCAGCGTGCACCTAATCCCAACAGCCTGGAGAACACGGGAAGGTTTGAGGCAGTAAGTGGCGTGATGCAGTTCGAATCTCTCAGATTCCCTGGCAGAGCTAGAAGTGCCTTGATGGTGGTGGTGGGGGCAGGGGGTGTGACCTGTTAAGAAGCCCAGGCAGGAGTTGGTGGGGTGAGTTGTGGCAGGACCAAGAGCTACTAAAGGGGGAGAATTCTAGGACTTGAAGGCTGAATGTGGGAAATGGGGGCGGAGCTGACCTCTGGCCAAGGAGAAGGAATGTGACTCAGCCCGGGCCCCTGGATTCTCATCTCAGAATTGGAAAGTTGGCTGTGGTGACACATGGAAGGACACGAAGTGCCAGGAGCTCTGGCTGGCTGGATCCCTGGGTTGGCTCGACCTCTGCCTGGCTTCAGTTTGTTTTCTTTAGATTCTTTATCATATGGCTCCATTGCTTGAGTTGGCCAGAGCGGGTATGATTTGAACATGGCTTGCCTCCGCCATGTTGGAGTCTGGTCCTTGGTGTAACGGTGCTGAGAGGTGGCGGTGCCTTCGTGAGGTGGGTGGGGTCATGAGGATCCAGTATGAATTCACACGTTTCTCAAGGGAAGGGTGAGCTGTTCGGAGAGTTCTGCCCACTTTCTGTCTCCCGTGCCTGCTCTGGCACGTAGTCCCTGTAGATGATGACATCCACCATGTTTCCATGCTTTAAACCACAGGCCCTGGGGCTGGGGTTGTGGCTCAGCGGTAGAGCGCTCACCTAGCACGCGCGTGGCCCAGGTTCGATCCTCAGCACCACATAAACTCATTGTGTACAACTAAAGCAAATAAATGAATATTAAAAAAAAAAAAATAAACCACAGGCCCTTACCAGAAGCCAGCAGATGCTGGCACCACGCTCCTGGATTTCTAGAACTGTGGGCCAGAATAAACCTTCTTTTTGTAAGTTCCATGTCTCAAGTGTTCTGTTGGAGCAGCAGAAAATGGAGCAAGACAGTCAGAAACCACGCTTGCAATTAAAAACTCCAAGTCAACACACATCCCACCCTCTACAGTGAAGCTTTGGAGGATTCCGGGTCCCTTAGCCTGACAGAGAGCCCTCTTTCCTCTGTTCCCAGGGGCCCTGTGGGCACTTTCTGCACAGTTCTACACTGACCACAGGTCTCTATAGCCATCAATATCTCTGCAGCACTGATGCCTAGCCCCATCTCTGTCCCATAAACAGCATGTGATAAATGCTTGTTGTATTCCTCCACTAAAAATCAACGAAGATAGCCGGGCGCGGTGGTACTCGCCTGTAATCCCAGCACTTGGGAGGCTGAGGCAGGAGGATCGCGAGTTCAAAGCCAGCCTCAGCAATGGCGAGGCACTTAGCAACTCAGTGAGATCCTGTCTCTAATAAAACAAAAAAGGACTGGGGATGTGGCCCAGTGGTTGAGTGCCCCTGAGTTCAATCCCTGTACCAAAAAAAAAAAAAAAAAAAAAAAAAAAATCAATAAAGGAGAGTCAAGAAAACACTGTTGTACAGAAATCAAGAAAATGGACATTTGTAGGGATTGACTAAAAACCTTTCTCAACACTTTCAATGAAAAGCTTGAAAAAACATATGCAGATTCTCTGCTTTAGACAAGACAAACTGAACAATTTCATCCCCCTCTTGATGACTCTGTGAACACACTTGGTTGCTCTGAGCTGGCAAGTGATGGTACCTCAGGACCTTTGCAAGTGGCCTTATCTTTTGTACCAAATGGCCCTAGAGTGGCTTTATGGTTGCTGCATGTGTGGCCTTGTTCCTGTCACCAGTGAATGAGCCCTTGGTTTTCAACATTTCTTGGATGTATTATTCAAGGAATATATATTGGGAACGTGCCGTGTGGCAGGCACTGAGCTAGGTATGAAAATGCTGAGATGCACGCCACAGTTGCCTTCCCAAGCAAGGGCAGCTGGAGTGGAGAGGGAGAAAGCAGGCCGCTGACCAGAAACATGCTGAAGATGTACGCACAGGGTGCACAGCACACAGGCAGGGCACCTGGTCCAGACTGGGATCAGAGAAAGTGTCCTGGCAGCATTACCTTCATGCAAAAATGGGCATTTTCCAGGTGAAGAGAAAGGCTTTTCCGAGCCTGCATGGGGCACCTGTGTTATGGGACACCTGTCCCTTCTCTTCCTCCTGCCATGCTGCTCCTTCACTCCAACTCGGAGGTTCTCCTGGGAGCTGCTGGATTCATGGAGTACTCTCCCTGCCCCTTGGTAGTGGTGTCATGTGTTGGCTACGTGTCCACAGAGATTGTTCAGGTGGGCACCCTGCCACACTGCATCTGTAGAACCCTTCACCAGAATGTTTGAGTTGTCAGTGAATCACAGTCTTTTTCTGGAGGTTAGAACAGTAAGACGTGAGATTTGGATTGCCTCTATGCCTCTTACCTTGTGGAGAAAGCTATCCTGCAGGGAGGATAAGTGGAAGCTTCTGAAGAGAGGTACTGTGATGAGTCCTGGGGTATTCACACTTTGACTCTGGTTGTTCCTGAGACACAAACACATCTCTGTTGTTGTTGTTGTTTTTCATGGTTTGCTGTTCAACCCTTCTGTTGGATCATGTATTAGTCCATTTTCTATTACTATCACAAAATACCTGAGGCTGGGTAACTTATAAAGAAAGGAAGTTTATTTATTCAAAATTTGGAGGCTGATAGTCCAAATAGCATAGCACTGGCTCTATCAAGGATACCTCTCTCATGGTGGATGGTATCATGGCAGGAGTGTATGTGACAGGGAGAGATCACATGGAAACACTGGAAGCCACAGCAAGAATGGAGTTCCATGAGAACTGGAAATTTCTTCTGAAGGCATACCCCCAATGACCTAATTAGAGCCTCCCACCAGGTCCCACCTCTTACATCGCCACACTGAGGATCAACACATGAAACTTGGGGGAACAAGCACATCTAAACCATAGCAGATTCCTCCAACAAATTCTTAAGTATTTAATAAATAATTTATAATAAATAACTAAATTCCTAAGAAATAGGTTAGAGGAAGTTTCTGTCACCTACAACTAAAAAATGTTCTGTCCTAATCTCTGGGGCCCTCAGTTGCTATGAGTCAGCAAATACTGGAGAAGAAGAGAGGGTTCTCTGTCACCATGCTTGGGGGGCTGGTCGTCATTAGAAGGAGTGCATTTAATCGTTCAGTGGTGTTGTCACTCCAACATCCTTGATGTTTCTAAGCAGGTGGATTTACAAACCTGAAATATTAAATCCTATTGAGATACTAAGGATTCTAGGGGCAGGAGTAGTCCTGCATGCCAGACGGCTTACAGACCATCCGTGGAGGGACCGTTCGTCACTAGGTTCAGGCCCTGGGTTTTTCTCACCAAGCACCTGACTGCCCTTCCCCTTGCTGCTTCTTGAACTTGGTCACTGCTGATCTCAGACTGCCCTTGGCCTTGGATTATCACCTCAGCCCTACCCAGATCAGGGCTTTCGCTTGCTCTTGGCTCTCTAACCTATTTCTCTGTAGCACAGCTTTGACCTGCTTACACTTTCCTAGTATATGGCAACTTTCTGGAATCTGTTTTGCCCGAGTTGAAAACTAGAAAAGATCTTTTAATCATAAGGAGACTCAAGCTAAGGGGCTACTCATAGACCAGCCAGACTTGAAATAATTTAAAGGAATTCTTCCTGACTTTTAGGAATAACAATAGCAGGGGATGGTAACAAAACTCCTAAAAAGTAAAAAAAAAAAAAGCAAAAACAGCTTAAAGGAGAATCATCTGAGGTCCCCACACTCGTGGGGAGTGTAACTGGGCAGCATGTGCGGGCTGAGGGCTGCTGGACAAATCATAGCGGGATTGCCATTCAAGTCCCTGACTGTACCAACATGGTCTGGGAAACATTTGAATAATATCAATACTTCTTTGGGGACTTTTTAGCCTTCCTGAAAGAGCACCTACTCCTAGTGCCAGACCTCAGCTCTTTGTCCCAGTAGTTGGCAAAGTATAACAAAATCCTTGCCCTCAATCTCTGTGGTGGGAACAAAGTTCAATACCAGTGTCGCCTCTGTGTGCCCTTAAACTTTGCTCTTCCATTCCAAACCTCTCAGGGACACGAAAAGATCAGGAAAACAGCAGCTCTTTAAGATACTTACGTCTCAATGCGCTGATTTAAACGTGTTTTCAATGTCAGATGCACCCAGATTGAAGTACTGTGGTTGTTCTTGCTCCTTTCTGAGCCCTTGTAAGAAAACATAATGCTTACACCTCAGAAGCATTTTCTAGAAATAACAGAGAAGTTGATCCAGCAACATTCCCACTATTTCAAGCTGCAGGACTCTTCTCTGATTCTAAAACATTGCCAAGTTAATTCTTTCCCTGCTGTAAGAAATTTGGAGGAATCGGACATGGTGGCACATGCCTATAATCCCAGTGACCCCAGAGGTTGAGGCAGGAGGATTGTGAGTTCAAAGCCAATATCAGCAACTTAGTGAGACTCTAAGCAACTCAGGGAGATGCTGTCTCTAAATAAAATGTAAAAAAGGGTTGGGAGGGGCTGGGATTGTAGCTCAGTGGTTGAGTGCTTGCCTCACATGCGTGAGGCACTGGGTTTGATCCTCAGCACCACTTAAAAAAATATAAATAAAACAAAGATATTGTGTCCATCTACAACTAAAAAATAAAAACATTAAAAAAAAGGGTTGGGGATGATGTGGCTCAGTGGTTAAGCTTCCTAAGCTCCCTTGGGTTCAGTCCCCAGTAGCAAAAAGAAAAAAATTGGAGAAGTCAGAGACAGCATGTTTTTGACAGGCACAACTGTGAAATACAAGGTCAGTTCTCCCTTTCCAAGGGGAGAGGAGGAAAGCTGGTCTCCTCTGGGTGACAGCCTTCAGCAACACCAAGCTGTGGTATCAGGGAGGAAGTAACTGGAGGAAACAGGAAGGACATGAATTTACTTGAGTGACTCTCAAATGGAATTGACCCCTGAAGGATGGAAACCTTGGTGCTGGGATAGGTCACAAAAAGTCAGGGTGGGTGTGTGTGTGTGTGGGAGGGGGGGGTTCTGAGCAACGTGTGACCAGCCAGGAAAAGAAATCAGTGAAACAGATTCTTCAAGAGCACAGAAGCCTTCAAGGAGGTGGCACAGGCAGTGTGAGCACATCCTCACAGAGCATCCGCAGCCTGAATCAGAATGTGATGGGGTATGTCTCCGTGCTGTTCAAGCTGTAGGAAGCCATCTTGCTTGGTACTGGTCAGGTCTAGCCATGATGGCTCTAAGTCACTAAATCCCTTTTAACCTCCAGAGAAAAGGGCAGTGTTCTCAGCAGGCCATGGGAAAATCTGCAGAATATCTTTCCAGTGCAGGTAAGGACATATTTCAGAATTATCGTTTAGATGATATACAGACTTCTCTCTTATGATGTTGAGACTGTATAATAGAGGGGAAGAGAGAGGGTAGTAGCAATAAAGGCATCTGACATGTGGGAGTCATAAAAGGTCAAAGGCAGCTGGGGAAGCTACCCTATTTCAACTGATAAGCCTGGTTTATCTGTCAAGAATAGCAGGATTTTGCACTTTAGCCTAAAGAGCAAATGGAGGTTTTGCGACCCTTGGTGATCAGCATCCTGGACCTCTAACTCACAGACCTTGGGGGGCTGTTACAAATAATACCAGAGTCACTAGGAGACCATAGCTTGTGGGATACAGGTTGAGAGGGCAACAGTGGATCACCAGAATCCCCAAACCCCCATCAAGGCTTTGGGGACAGTTACTCATGTAGGATGTGCTGACCCAAAGCAAAATCTCTGTTTATTATTCTACACGTCTGCCCCTGCGCCGACCCTATAAGGAGCCCCTGGTCTTGGCTGGCTTAGTCCCAATCAATAATGTGTGAGCCCCAGTCAATAAGCCAACAAATTGGTTTTTAGCAAATTCAGTCATTTGGTGAACTGGTTTCTGAAGAATTGATTTTTGGAGGGATGAACAAAGCCCTCCAGTGCCTCTCTCAGTCTGGTAGACACAGTAAGGTAGAAAAAAAAAAATTATATAGAGAAGCCCTGCTCAGCCTCAGGGTGAGTCAGAATTTAAAAGTACTGCGTTGCAGGCGGGCAGAGTTTTCCTGAGGCTGCTGTGGCTTCTGATCCTCCGCCGACCCGGAGGTAGGGTTGGGCAGCTGGAGAAGTCTGTGGGGAAGGAGATTGCCTGGGGAAATGGCACGGAGCAAGGACATTGGGGACAAGAAAGGGAAGGGGGCTTTGAACTGCCGTGGAGCGTGGGAGGGATCAGACAGAGCGTTCTGTCTTTCCTGCTCTGGTAGGTGTGTGGGTGAGTCACCTGAACCTTTGCTCAGTCCTTTGTTTTTCAGGATCCTCATTAGGTGAGAAAATCCGGCTGTCCCCATCTTCCCCAAGCGCCCTGCCAGGCTGGGCCTGGGCTCCCAGGTTGCCGTCTGCGCTCTTCAGCGCCCTCTAGCGGGCTTCGGTGTGGACTTGCTCCCAGCCGGTCGTTACTGCTGTTTATTCAAACATTGTGCCGCTTCCGCTCTTCCTATACCGGGGCTCTTCTATTTGCCCGGGCTTTGTTGCTGTCATTTTCTTTGCAAGGAATGCTTTCTGCCCCTCAGGTGCACTCGTACTTCTTCTCATTTAATGAGTTCCAGAGACCTGCAGTTAAAGGGTTCTTTGTGTGGTGATGGGTTCAGGACAATGCTCCGGACTGACCTCTCGGCTTTCACCTGCTCCACACCTGGGGGGAATAGATGATGTTCCCTTTCCTCTTCTGTAAAGTGACAGGGGTGGGACTAGGGATGCAGCTCAGTGGTAGAATGCTTTCCTTGCCAGTGTGAAGCCCTGGATTCAATACCAGAAAAAAAAAAATTATGGGAGTGGATTCAAATAATCTTTTAGGTACATTTCCTTTTTTTTTTTTTTTTTTTTTTTTTTTTTTTGGTCGTTGTGTTTTTCAAAAGATTTATGGGGCATAATTAACTTTTTAAAAGAACTTTTGTTCATTTATTATTTATTTATTGTTGCAGTGCTGGGGAGGGAATCCAGGCTCTTGCAAAGGGTGCGGGACAAGCGTTCCTCTGCTGAGCTACACTCCCAGCCCACAATTAGCTCTTTTATCTCCTGTGGAGGTGTGATAAAGCCAAACCCAGCTCAGGAAAAAGGAACCAAAGGAGTGTCTCAGCTTTGTTATGCCCACGGTCCCCCCACTGCCCCCCCCCAGAACAAAACTCAGGAGGCAGTGGGTGGGGAACTGTGGGCAAGCACCTCTATTGTGTCCCCCGTCCCCCCAAAGGGACAGGCAAGATAGGGCTAGCAGGCTTAGGATTGGCCAGTTTGAATAATTTCAGGGCTTTGTGGCGTAGGGATTGTGTTAGCTTTAAGAACAACTTAAAGAAGGAAAAGTTTATTTTGGGCTCATGGTTTCAGGGGTTCAGTCCATGGTCAGCCAGGTCCATTGCTCTGGGCCTGAGATGAGGTAGGTCATGAGTGTGGCTCCCATGAGGTGATCCTGGGTGAGGAGCCAGGGACAAGATATAATCCCCAAGGGCATGTGAAGGAGCCCCAATCAGGGAGATGGCTATTGCGGTTAGCTGGAAGCCATAAGTTCCACCTGATAATAATCATACATTAAGTATGCACGTGACATACCTGTAAATGCACGTGACGTACCCGCAAAGCTAAAGGTATATAACCGGGTGAAAGCGGTCAGAAGTGGCATTCATTCAGTCAGTCGTTCAGTCGCTCAGTCAGTTGGAAGAAGAGTTCGGGTCGGAGAAGAAGAAGAGTTCGCGGGTTGGAGAAGAAGGAAAGAGTCAGAGCGGCCAGAACGTAGTCAGAAGTAGTAGTTGCTGTTTGGAGTCAGGCCGAGGCTGCCAAAGAAGAAAGAAGAAAGAAGAAGCTCTCTCTCTCTCTCAGCTCTCTCTAAAAAAGTAAAAGTGAAAGTAAAGTAAAGAAGTAAAGAAGTAGAAGTAAAGTAAAGAGTCAGTAGTCAGAAGAAGTAAAGAGTCAGTATTAGAGTTCGAGAGGTTGCTGAAAGAGTCAGGTTAGAGTTTGAGAGGTTGCTAAAACCGAAGAATAAAAAACCTTCTTTCATCTTCATTCTGCCTCCGAGTTTTTCTCCCACGGCGTTGTTGCTCCAAGTCAAGAAGCAACAGGCATGACTACTTTGTCCCACCACACCTTACCTGCCTACAGCCACCACCTACTAATCCCTCCAAAAATGGATTAAGCTGGGGTTGTGGCTTGGCAGAGCGCTTGCCTGGGATGTGTGAGGCACTGGGTTCGACCCTCAACACCACATAAAAATAAATAAAATAAAGGTGTTGTGTCTGTCTACAACTAAAATATATTTCTAAAAAAGTGGATTAATGACAGCTCTCATAATCTAACCATTTCACCTCTGAACATTCCTGCATTGCCTAACTCATGCACTTTTTGGAGACACCTCATATCCAGACCATAAAGGGACTGTATTGTCTGGTATTTAGACCATAAAGGGACTGGTTTTCTGGTATTTATCCTTGGGCATGATTAGGGCAAGGAAATTGTGGTCTGGAGTGTAACAGCCTGATAAGGAAGGTGGTTAGAAAGTGGACTTCGTCATCTGCTCAGTAAAGGGAACTGCAGAGTTATTAGCCAGGGCTTTAAAACTGGATCAAGCTGTACATATTTACAGTGAACGGTTTATGATTTTTTGATATATGGCTATGTATGTACATATATATATGATATATATTTACAAGCACCTGCAACAGCATGTATGTATTCACTGTGTACAATTTGGTGATTTTTTTTGATGTATGTAAACACCTGTGACAGCATCACCACAATGAAGATCATGAATTATCTCACCCACAAAGGTTGCCTTGTGCCGCCCCTTGGTGATTCTTGCCTCCCTAGGCAACCACTGATCTGCTTTCTAGCACTATAGATGCATTTGCATTTTCTAAAATTATAAGTGGAATAATACAGCATGCATCCTCTTTTGCCTGACTTCCACTTAGCATTATGGTTTTGAGACTCACCCATGTTTTTGCATGTGTTAGTAGTTTATTGCTTTTTATTGCTAAGTAGTAGTCATTGTGTGGATGCTGTGCCACTGTTTGTTTATCCATCCACCTGCTGAGAACATTTGGGTTGTTTTCAGTTTGGGCTATTATCGTAAATAAAGCTGCTATGAACATTCATGCACATTAGTGTGCTTGCATTTACGTGTATATATAGATTCTTTCATTTCTCTAAGGGACGTTTACCTAGACGTTGAATGGGTTGAGTTACATAGTATAGTGGTCCCTGGGTATCCATAGGGGGGAACCCACCCCCACTCGGATACTAAAATCTGTGGATAATCAAGTCTCTTATAGAACTGGTGTCGTGTTTGCACATAACGTGCAAATTCTTCAGTATACTTTAAATCATCTCTGGATTACTTATAATACCCAATATAACATAAATGCTATGTAAATAGTCATTATACTGTGTTGTTTGGGGAATAGTGTCAAGAAAAAAACCTGTACACAGCAATATGAATCCCATTCTTTTCTAGTATTTTCAATCTGCAGTTGGTTGAATCTGGGATGTGGAACCCACATATAGGAAGGGTATATTTAACCTTTTAAGATTATGCTATGTGCATGTTTAACCTTTTAAGAAAAAGAACAATTTCCAAAGTGATTGTACCATGTAACATTCTCACAACAGTGTGTAGAGTTCTAGTTGGAATCTTGGAATGGTGGGTCTTTTTATTTTTATGTGTTCTAGTAAATTGTGTAGTGGTATCTATTGTAGGTTTTTTTTTGTTTTTTTTTTTTTTCATTGTAGGTTTTTTTTTTTTTTTAAACCCAGGGGTGTTTAACCACTGAACCCCAGCCCTTTTTATATTTTATTTTGAGAGAGGATCTCACTAAGTTGCTGAGGCTGGCTTTGAACTTGTGATCCTCCTGCCTCAGGCTCCAGGGCCACTGGAATTATAGGCGTGTGCTACCACGCCTGGCTCATTGCAATTTTAATATGCACTTCCCTAATGACTTTGGATGGTGAGTGTCTTTTCATAGCGCTTATTTCCCACAGTCTGTCTAGTTTGGTGCAGTGAGTCTTCAAATATTTTGGGATTTTAATTGGTTTATTTGAGTCCTAATTGTTCATCTGTGGGAGTTCTTTTTTTAAAAAAATATTTTTAGTTGTATATGGACACAATACCTCTATTTTTAAATTTTATTTATTTATGTGGTGCAGATTATCAAACCCAGTGCCTTACATGTGCGAGGCAAGCTCTCTACCACTGAGCCACAACCCCAGCCCCTGTGGGCGTACTTTAGGTAAGCTTACTACAAGTCCTTTGTAATATATATGTTTTGTAAGTATTTTCTCAGAGTCTGCCTTGCTTTTTTATTTTCATATTCATTTTCTTTCAAAGGACAAACACTTTTACTTTGAAAAATTCAAATTTATTTTCTCTCTTATACTTTGTGCTTCTTGTTTCTTATTTAATACATTCTTGCCAAAACCCAGGTCAGTAAGATTTTCCCTTCTGTATCTGGAAATTTTATAGTGTCAACTCTTTCATTTAGGTCTACGATCCATTTCCAGTTAGTTTTTGTATAGAATGTTAGGTAAATATGGAGGTTGGATAAAGAAGAATGACTTCAAGGCATATTGTGGCATCTTCTATAGCATCTTAGTGGCATCTTCCTTAAGGACAGGGCAGAATCGGTACAGCTTATGGTGTGCAGAGAAAACAGTTGCAGGGAATCCGTGAGAAATAAATTTTCACCCAAACTAGTTAGATAAAAAATGACAAAATTATAATATGTCCAGACAGTCACATACAGGGCCTTGAAAAGTGACTTCAAAACCTTGAAATATATAAAATAAAAAATTTAATATGTCTAAAATGTAATCTATAAATTAAGTCATGTCTGTAATGAAATCACAAAAGAATGTATAAACAATTTGTACTGCCAAAAACTATGCTTAAAAACCTACAACAAAGTGAAAGTAAAGAGAGAAGATTCCACAGCCTGACTCGTGTGTCGGTGTGTTATTTTTCCCCATCGCTGCTCCTCTGCTTTCGTACTTCGCTGAGCGCTCGCGTTGTACCCCTTGCTGGAGGCTGGCCCCCAGCAAAGGCATTTGCTGGCAAATGGATGGAACTGGAGACTATCATGCTAAGTGAAATAAGACGGTCTCTCAAAAAGTCAAAAGTAGAATGTTTTCTCTGATATGAAAAAGCTAATCCAAAATAAGTGTGTGTGTGGGTAGATAAGAAAAAGAACAGAAGAAAGATCAATGGGGTAGACAAAGGGGAAGGATGGGAAAGGAAGAGAGTTGGCATAGGAAGAGACAGTGGAGTGCACCTGACCTAACTTTCCTATGTACATAAATGAATATACCCCAGTGAATCTCACCATTGTGTATGTCCACAATTTATATTTAAAATGTATAATTTATATATATATATATATATATATATATGTATATATAAAATGGAATAACAGAAAGACCAGTAGAATAGAGGGAAGGGAACAGGGAGAAGAAGGAGGAGAGGGGAAGGGGAAGTACTGGGGACTGCATTCGAACAAATTATATTCCATCCTTTTATAATTATGTTAAAATGAATCCTGTTGTCATCTATAACTAAAAAGGACCAATAAAAAGATGAGTTTGGCTCTCTTGATACGAATATCTATCTAATTGCTTTAGCACCTTTAGTTACAGAGATTATTCTCTCGCCATGGAATTTTCTTGGTACAATTGTGAAAACTCTCCTGTCTATGTATTTGTGGCTCTGTTTCTGAAATCTTCTATTCACCAATCTCTGTATCTTTACGTTAAAACAACACGATCGTTATTATAGATTTAGAATGAGCCTTGAAATCAGTTAGGACTGGTTCTTTAGGTTTGTTCTTCCCTTTCAAAATTGTTGGAATTTTCTTTATCCTATTCCTCTGGTCTGTGCCAGTAGGTACTGGTTTAGTTACTCAGGGGCGGCTGCAGGTCTTGATGTTCATCAGGACTCAGACATCCCTGTATTCTCCTCTCCCAGGCCTGAGGAGCAGCTCTTGGGGCAGATTGGAGCCCCCCCAGGAGAGAGAAGGGAAGAAGCATCCTGCCTGTTTCTCGTGGGGAGCTTTGGACCCAAAAATGTCTCCAGAGTGGAGTAGGAGCCCGCTTCCACATGGAAAGATCCTGCCTGGAGTTCTCAAGCTCTGAACATTTCAGATACAAAAACATTCATTTTGGGACCGAGGGTGAATCACAGAAAAAAGGGTGGGAGAAGTTCTCATGGCTTTTCTTTGAAATTCTTTCACAGCAGTGTGACAAGATTTGTATAAAGAGGAAGTTTACTGGCAGTCTCTGAAGGAGGCGGGCGAGGGAGGGAGAATGTTATTTCTGGCTGCCGATGCATCTCATGTCTTTTCTTCAAGGATTACAAAATGCTCTACAAACCGGATGTCGCCAGACAGTCCTTAATCCTCCCATCACCCCAGTGAAATGAAGAACACAACTGAACGGCTCAGATGAATGCATGTGGAGGCTCTCCTATCCCTGACTGGACCACAGATGACCAGGATCTCGTGTGGGTGCTAGGGGGGTATTGATGGGCTCCCAGAGCTTCTGCCCAAGAGCACTCACCAGCTGTGGTAGTCTGAGGCTAGCACTCAGGAGGTGCTTGCTAATAGTTAGACAGGTATTTCTCTAACAAACTTAAATGTTTTTTGGGAAGGAGATACTCAGCCTCTCTAAGTAATTTTATTGAGATAGAAATGGATTTTTTTCTTTTAAAAAATCTTTATTTTATATACAAATATGTGCATATATGTAAATTTACACATTTATAAATTGTCCTTCAAGAGAGACAAATAATTCAATTATCTTCTTTGTAGAAAACAGAAGTTGGGGACAATAGAGAAATTTTAAACCACCTTTATTTTATTTTATGTGTGAGGTTGTTAATACACGGAGAGATGAGTGTGCCTGTTGCTCAAAGACTGAGTAAATCTGGGTTCTATACCTGTCTAGAGGCCAGGTTCTAGAGGCCTAGAACCCAGATCTCTGGAGTCCCTGGTTAGAACTCTATCTGTTGGGTGACATATCCACAGCACATACACACCCCCAACTCCCCACTCTCCTGTCATGGCAGACATCCACAATCAATCCCAGCACAGTCTCCACTCAACCTCACTACCATATTTTACCAGAGATCCAGGCAGTCCTTCCCTTCAGTGGAAGGTGACTCAAGCAGAGTGTTGAGGTGGGCCCAGGAATTAGAGTTAATCAGACCTACGGTGGAATCTTGGGTCATATCATTCACTGCTAGGAACTTAGACAAGCCCCAGTGTACTTGTTTATAAAGTGGGGACAATGGTCGCATCTCCCCCATTGTCCCTAGTTGAGGACTAGCTGTGTCGAGTCACGTAAAACGCCACATTTCCAAAAGTGCCTGGCACTGCGTGGTGCTCCTTGGCTGTGGGTTTTATTTATTTATTTTTTTTTGGTACCAGGGATTGAACTCAGGGGTACTCAACCTCGACCACTAGGCCACATCCCCAGCCCTTTTTTGTATTTTATTAGAGACAGGGTCTCACTGAGTTGCTAAGTACCTCGCCATTGCTGAGGCTGGCTTTGAACTCGCGATCCTCCTGCCTCAGCCTCCCAAGTGCAGGGATTACAGGCATGTGCTACTGCTCCTGGCTCTTGGCTGTGTTTTGGCCCTGATCTCCGTGAGGCTGACGCGCCGCTCCTTCATGCCATCCCATGGGGCCAAACTCCCTTGTCATTCCTGCATCCAGTGGGTGACGCCACCCCTCCCTCCCTCCTCTCTGTGTCTGGGAGAGTGGTGAGGCTCTGCGCTTGGCTCCTCCTCTGCTTTCCTCAGCTGCTTCACACTGGATCTGCTGGGTCAGGCCGAATCCAGACCCTGCCGTCCATACCAGTCTGCAGCTGTGCTATGAGTTGCTTTGCGTCCCCTCAAAATTCACACGTTGAAGTCCCAAGCCCCATGACCTCAGAATGTCACCTTATTTGAATATAGGGTTGATGCAAATGTAATTGGTTAAGTTCCAATGAGGTCATACTGAAGTGGGTGAACCCTAAACCACTATGACTGGTGTTCTTATAAAAAGGGCAATTTGGACACAGGCAGACACGCACACAGGGAGAATGTCACGTGAAGGTGGGGATTATACTGCCAAAGCCAGGAGCTACCAGAAGCTGGGACAGAGACCTGTGACAGATCCTTCTGCAGCAACTTCAGAGGGAGCATGGTCTTTCTAATACCTGTATCTTGGACTTCTGGCCTCCAGAATTGAGACAATCAATTTTTAAAGTTTATTGTTTAATCTTTAATGATTTATATAAGCCACTCAGTTTTCTAGTTTCAGTTACCCAAAGTCAACAGTAGTCTGACAGTATTCATTCACCAGTTTTAACTTGTGTATCATCCTGAATCATGTTATGAAATCTTGTGCTGTTCTGTTATTGTGCAGGATGTGAATCATCCCTTTGTTCAGTGTATCCACACTGTATATACTACCTACCTGTTAGTCACTTGGTAGCCATCTCCATTATCAGGTTGACTGTGGTACAGCAGTACTTGTGTTCAAGTAACTCTGATTTCACTTAGTAATGGCTTCAAAGTACCAGTACAGTGATGTTGGCATTTCAGACCTGTCAAAAAATGAAGCCATAAATTGCTTTCTTTAAGAGAAAAGGTGAACATTCTCAACTTAATAGAGAAATAAAAAATTGTATGCTGAGGTTGGTAAGCTCTACAGTAAGTTATTATAGTTGTTATTGTTAATCTCTTACTATGCATAATTTATAAATTAAGATTTATCACAAGTATGTATGTATAGGAAAAATAGTGTATATAGGCTTCATTATTATTTGTAGTTTCGATGGGGTTTTGGAATGGATAATGGATAATGGATAAGGCTACCATACTTCATTATGGCAGCCCTAGGAACTAACACAGTTTGAAAATGAACTTACTCCTCTCAGCTCAGTTTCCAGGGGCTCAGACGCAATGCATAGACTCCTCCACCCAATCTTTCAATGCCAAGATGCCCAGAGTTTGTAGCTCAGGGAGAACCCTCAGCTTCCCATGTTGGCTTTTTCTGAACTCCTTAAGTGCAGAATGGTTGCTTGTCTGATTTTCTAGTTTCCCCTTTAACACTGAAGCCTTCGCTGTCCCCAGCTTAGGTGACTCTCCCTGCAACCAGGGCATCTACAGTCTGAGGGCAGGGCCTCCTGTGTATGGATAGATTTCCTGAAACAATGCATTACACTGCAGGCCTCCTGACTGCTAACCTCTGCCCAGCTTCCACAGGGGTCATCCACCTGTGCCCATGTTCTGCCGTTAGACCTCATACCCCTTCAGAAACTAGAACTGAGGTGGGCAGGGCTGGGACCCCTTGGTTGCTCTCTCCGACAGGGCTCCCCTCTTCGGAGCTTCTTGAGGGCCAGCCAGATCTCTGGATGAGCACCTTGTGCTGGCTTTCTTAGGAGTTCCTTCAGATCCACCAAATATTCTGCTTAAGAATCCACTGTATCTTTTACTTTAAAAATGTCCACCGTTGAAAAATCAGAGGAGCAAAGAGAAAAAAAAGAACCTGAAAATGGTGCAAATGTTATGGAAAGCAGTATGGAGATTTCTTGGAAAACTGGGAGTGGAACCACCCTATGACCCAGCCATCCCACTCCTGGGTCTATTCCCAAAGGACTTACAAACAGCATATTACAGTGACACAGCCACCTCAATGTTTATAGCAGCACAATTCATAATAGCTAGGTTGTGGAACCAATCTAGATGTCCCTCAGTAGATGAGTGGATAAAGAAAATGTGGTATATATATACACAATGGAATTTTACTCAGCAATAAAAGAGAATAAAATAATGGCATTCGCAGGTAAATGGATGAAGTTGGAGAATATAATGCTAAGTGAAATCAGTCAATCTCAAAAATCCAAATACCGAATGTTTTCTCTGATATAAGGAGATAGATTCACAGTGGTGTTGGGTCGGGGTACATAGGAGGATTAAAGAAACACTAGAATGGTCAAAAGGGAGGGAGGGGAAGAGAGGGAGCAAGGGGGGATGGAGGGGAAAAAAAGAAAGGGTGGTGGAATAAGATGGATACCATTATCCTAAATGCATGATTGAAGACTTGAATAGTTTGAATATACTTTGTATACAAACAATGTTATGTAAAAAAAAAAAAAAAAAAAAAAAAAAAGAACCTGGTAACCTATAATCACATTACTTAGAGACACACACTGTAAATATTTTGGCTTATATTTTCAGGCTTTTAAAGTTTTTCTCCTTTTGCTTTTTTCTTTGTTAATTAATTATTTGGAGGGGAGGTGTATACTGGGAATTGAATCCAGAGGAGTTTTATCACTGAGCCACATCCCCAGCTCTTTTCATTTTTTAAAATTTGAGACAGGGCTTTGCTAAGTTGCTTAGGGCCTGGTTAAGTTGCTGGGGCTGGCCTTGAACTTGCGATGCTCTTACTGAGCCGCTGGCATTACAGGTGCGAGCCACGGTGCTTAGCCTAATTAATTTATTTTATCAAAGTAATATGAACACAGAATTGATATCAAATAGCTCTAAAAGGCTTATGTAAAAGGCGCTGGTTCCCTATCTCTCCATTCCCTTTCTCTCCAGATCCCTGACCTATGAATAAGCACTTTCAATTCTTTTATTGGTTGCTATGCATTTAATAGTTCCAAAATTTTGACTTTTTATTTTGTACTGTGTGCTTTTTATTTTTTATTTTATGACAGGTTCTCATTAAGTTGCTTAGGGCCTTGTTAAATTACAGAGGCTGAACTCAAACTTTTGCAAGCCTCCAGGCTTAGCCTCCTGAGTTGCTGGGATTACAGGTGTGACCCAAAATTTAGACAATTTCTCTATTGTGATAAATAAAGATCTGATTTCTTGTAACGTCTGAATCCCTTTTCCTATCCTCCCAACATAGTCATTCCAATTCGGTGGAGACAATATTCAAAACATTAATATACAATTCAGAGAATCTTCACAGCTGAAGATTGGAGCATACCATGTTAATTTCCTTTTTATTTATTTATTGTCCTGAAAGTAGCATTGTCCTGTCTTTATTTACTTTTTATGTGTGTGTGCTTGTGTGTGCGTGCACATGTGTGCGATCCTCATTCTTCACACACATCTCATAATCTCACGGGTGCCATTTTGTTTTGGTAGCACTAAGCAAACCAATAAATCTATTTTAAACTTCAAAAGACCCAGCTACTATTGTTTCACATGGTAAATGTTCATTTATATTTTAAATACATGCCCTTTCCTTTGCCCTGATTCCTATTTGCATTTTTGCATTTCTGTCTGAGATCATTTTTATGGAGAATTTCCTTTGGTGTTGCTTTCAGAGCAGGTCACCTGGTGATGGATTATCTGTTTGTTTTGCTTTATTTTCTTACACATTTTTTGATGCATTATATTTGTACATAATGGTTGATTTGTTGTTACATATCCATGCATGCACTCAATATTTCAATATAATTTGGTCAATATCATCCCGCTTTCCTTTTCCTCCTCTCTCTTCCTGGCATCTTTCTTCTACTGATTTCCCTTTAATTTTTATGAGACCCCCCCCCCCCCCCGCCACCTTTCTCTTCCTTTTCCCCTTCTATCTTCCACAGATGAAAGAAAACCTGAGATTGGCTTATTTCCCTTAACATAACGGTCTCTAATTCCATCCATTTTCCTGCAATAAAATAATTTCCTTTTTCTTTATGGCTGAATAGAACTGTGTATATATACCACATTTTCTTTATCCATTCATCTGTTGATGAACAGCAAGGCTGGTTCCATAGTTTGGCTATTGTGAATTGTGCTGCTATAAACATGAGTGTGCATGTATCACTGTAGTACAATGACTTTGATTCCTTAGCATAAATTCTGAGGAGTGGTGTAGCTGGGTCATGTGGGGGTTCCATTCCTAGTCTTTTAAAGAACCTCCATACTGATTTCCATAGTGATTTATTTTTTAAAGGATATTTTTGTCAAGCTTGGAATTGTAACTTGGCTAGTATTTTCTTTCAAAATACTTTAAAGATATTCCTGCAAACAGTTTTTTTTTTTTTTCGATTTCCTGCCCTTCTGTTGAGAGGTATGCTGTCATTTTTATTGTTGCTAATTTAAAGCTAATGTGTTCCTCAGCACTCTCTACCACCACCTATCCCCAGTTGATGTTAAGAATTTTCTCTTCCTATTTGGTTTTCAGCAGTTTTATCTTCATGCATTTACATGCCATTTTCTTTGACTTTATCTTGCTTGGGATTCCTGAGCTTCTTAAATCTGAGGTTTGAAGTTTTTGGTCTATTTTGGAAAATTTTCTTTAAATCTTATGTCTTCCAATCCTCTCTTTATCTGGAACTTCCATTGCACTAATTTTAGACTGTTCGTCTATGTCACACCTACCTCTTACTCTTCTCTATATGAATATTCCTTGATTTATATGGGCTTATGTTCTGATGAGCCCATGGTAAACTGAAAAAACTTGCTTAAAATGCACTTAATATGCCTAACCTACTGAGCATCCTTGCTTAACAACCCAGTGCTCTGCAGAGTGTAGGTCGTTTTCCTTTGTGATCACAAGGGTGTCCCCACAGCTTTTGCTTGCTCACCAGCAGCATGAGATAGGATCTTATTGTGTTATCATCAATCCAGGAAATAAGTTCAAAATTCAAAGTATGTGTACTATTTTTGCACTATCATAAAATTGAAAAATCATAAAGTCAAACCATGGTAAGTTGGGGAACAACTGTGCTTTTATTTCTCTGTTACAATTTGGATATTTTCTATTAACCTCTTTTCCAATTGGACAATCCTTTTTTTTTTTTTTTTTTTTCTGCTTTCAAAACTACCTATCACATTTTAAATTCCAGATGTTTTATTTTTCAGTTCTAGAACTTGCATTTGTTTTGATATAAGTTAATCTGTCACAGATGAAAGTAGAAGTTACCATCTGCCATTATATGTCCAATTGTTAAAAGCTCTTGTCCTTTCTCTTTTAGCAGTCGTCTGTTTTTACAAATGCAACTACATAACAAACCACTCCAAAGCTTAATGGCTTAAAAATAGTTTATTCTTTTTCCAATGTTTGTACACTGGCTTGGGGTCATGTAATCCATGTTGATCTGAGTTGGGTTGGATTCAAAGCTGAACCTTGGGTCCAGATCTTTTCCTGTCCCACTTAAACAAGCATGCTAGCCACTGCAGTTCTTGTGGTAATGGAAGAAACAGAAGAGGCAAGATCAGCTTTGTAAGTGAATTCTAAATCCTTAGTCTCATCACATCTGCTCATGTGCCATCAGCCAAACCAAGCCACCTTGCTAAGTTGAAAGTTAAGGAGCAGTGATATATACACCTCTTTTCAAGTGTGAGGAATTTCAACATTATATGACAAAAACAGATATCAGGGAGTGATGAAGAATGGCCCCTACCTCAATCAGTCTTGCTTGTTGTCCTGATCCTTATGGGATTAAAGAAAACCTTCTTCACTATCGATGTATTGGGAATTGCAAGGAGTAAAATCATATGTTCAATTTCCCATTCTAACCCAGAATTTTCCATGTTTCTTAAGAGATTTTCATTTACCAATTTTATACCATGGTGCATTTCAATAGTCAAGTTATGTCTGTGAAAGCAAAGGAAAGAGAGAGAGAAAAAGAACTGGAGACAGACCTCAATGGATGAGCAATGCTTTTTTAAGCAACAGAGGAGCACATTTTCAAGAGGAAAATGGCAACTGCTTACAATAGGGGTCTGAGTTTTATAGGGTTCAGAGAGACTGAGTCAGAGCAGAATGTGTGGGTTGGGCACTGAGGGGAACAGTTGTAGATACAGGATATCATGAAAGTCCAGAGCACATTGTTCTCCTTTTCTCTTTGGGTCTTGTTATGTTCCATATCCTTCATTTCAGATTCTGAAGGGGGATAATGAATGGGGGTGTCAGTATTATGTATGGCTACTTCATGCTGAAAAGGGGCAAAGTAGGAGGACACTCACTTTCAGAGTTCTGGGAGTGAGTATGGAGATCCCTGTGACTGAGGCTGAAAAGGGGTGTATGGAAGGAGCCTCAAGGTCATCATAGGTAAATTCCCCTTTTATGGTTTCAGAGAATCAAATTGTGAGCCCAGGAGGAGAATAGCTATGACGTGTTCCTGGGAGGACATTTGAGCTAAACGAGTCACCTTACTAAGAAGCTGTTTCTGTATAAAACTAAGAATGCAGGGAAGAAAGGCTATTATGAGAAAGATTAATATTAAGGGGAATATAAGTGGGAGTAACCAGGAGGTCCATCATTGTAGATCCCCCAATGAAGACCACTAGGAATCAGCTAGTTTCTATCTCCACTGTTCCAGACGCTCCTAGAGCTTTTCAACCTTCTGTTTTATCAACCCCATTGGTTTACATAGCAACAGCACTCTTCCCCAGAAAGAGGCAGAGGCCACTGCATTATGCAGTAAGGAGATGTGGGTCCCAAAGATTTTTCAGGACGACAGACGCCAGGGAATCCAATGATTTGGTAAAGTCAGTACTGAATCAGCAAGGATGTCTTCAATAATCTGTTCTGATAACTTTTTATGGTAATCAATTGAGGTTCACAATCCTGCTGCTACTGTACCAATCCCAATGGATATGCCTCGTCCCATGAGTAAGGGAATGATTTGGAGGCTCACCTATGTCTGCTGTGTGCTGTTATTGGAATGGGTAGGCTTTGGTTGTTTAGGTAGAATGTTAGTTTGAGGGGTAAGGAAGACCAAAGTACAGAGGCCAGTCCAGTTTTTGGTATGCAGGGGTAAATGTGAGCCTTGCAAAGGAAAGGTGCCTCAGAATTTGGGGGACACCAGGGCTGTGGGGCTGAACAAATGTGTCTTAAGTTCCATTAAAAAACTATTTTCTTCTCTTTTAAATGCCCAGGTATGGCTGTACTTTGGTTATAAATGCTTTTGCTAGATATTTAAGACCAAGCTGGTCAAACTGACCTTCTCCCACCTATTGTTAAAAGTCATCTGAGTTCCCTCAGGGGGTGAATCTCAGAAACTTGAGAGCAGCCTCTAGGCTCCCTTAGTGCCATCCGGCAGATGGGGAAGGGTCTCCTTGATGATGTGGCTTTCCTGGGAAGCATTAGAGACGTCTCCTTCTCCAATGACCTTCCTCTTTACAAACATGTGCGCTGGTCAGCTTTCTGTTCTCCGGGGTTTTATCAGTCTCCCTGATCAGCAGGTCATGTGGACCACAGTAGCAAACCCCTGTAGAAGTCCCCTTGTTCCCTGGGTTCAAGCTGACCTCAGAGGGCAAGAGCCAAATATTGGCTATTTTCTTTCTTGGCCCTTTTATTCCTTAACTTTAGTCTCCAATTTTTGGTCTCACCTCCAGCAAGCCAACTTCACCATCTTAAAGTGGGAGTACTGGGTTTTTCCTTTAATGTCTATAACTTTACAGTTGTTTACCCCTTCTGTTTAATTGGGGTCAGTATTAGTGCTGGAAGGTAGCCTTACATCCTGTCTGTCCTAAGGGCAATGGCCTATTATCTCAAATTAACTCACATTATTGTCTTAGAAGTTAAACTTCTGTAAGGCACTAATAGAAAACAGTTAAAGTTTACAAGGAAAATGCAATTAATTAAATAATGCATTAATATAAGGATGCTATTTTTTTAAAAACTAACAAATCAAAACAAGAAATCAAATTCAAAACACAAAAACAGGAAAAAAAAAAAACAACAGTACCTACCACAATCACCAACGGCCAACCACCAAACACAATAACTATCTGGGAGTTTGACAGGTCACCACCTGTTTTTACTCTGTTAATAAAATTAACAAGAGTGAAAACATATTTAGTTTGTATAATAGTTATGAAGCAAGAAATGTGATTTTTATAATCCCAAACATTTACTTTAAACGTTAGTTTGGAGAACACCAGCTTGGTCACATTCTGAAGCAATCCTTATGAAATGTCTGAATTTTTCCAATTATTCCACCTAATAAGATAAAAGATTTTATTTGCAGAGAAGGGAATTGAACACCTTGAGTGTAGGTATGATAAAGTCTTCCAAAACCCAATGTTATTAGAAATTTTTAGACTTGAAATGACAAGTCCATTGAAATACTGTACAAATTTTAATTTCAAAACAAGTAAATATCAGTCTCCATAACATACTATACCAAAAACACATCTGAAATATATATATTATATATACATATATATATATATATATATATATATATAAATTTTTTTTTTTTTTTTTTTTTTTTTTGGTACTGGGGATTGAACTCAGGGGCACCCGACCACTGGACCACATCCGCAGCCCTTTTTTGTATTAGAGATAGGGTCTCACTGAGATGCTAAGTGCCTCGCCATTGCTGAGGCTGGCTTTGAACTTGCGATCCTCCTGCCTCAGCCTCCCAAGTGCTGGGATTACAGGTGTGCACCACCGTGCCCGGCTTGAAATATTTTTTATTCTTATTTTGAAAATGGAAAAAGTTCTGGAGGTCCCAAAGGGAGATGACCACTGGGGGTTATGTCCAAGCAGGACTGGGGCATTTCTTGCTCTGACTTCACAAGGAGCCATTGTGAGGATGTTTCAAAGGGCAGGTATATAAGCAGGTGGCTGTGGCTGGGTCTTTGTCCACTTGTACAGGAAGCTCTTGGTGGTGACCCGTCAGACTCCCAGTAGTTGGTGCGTTTGGTGGTTGGCGGTTGATGATTGTGGTCTGTAGATATTGTTTTTTTGATTTGGGTTTTTTGTTTTTCCTTGTTTTCTTTTGATTTTTTTTTTTTTTAATTTTTTTAAGCTAGCATCCTTAGTGGGTGTTCCTGCCTAGGATGAATAGCCAGAGTAGTGAGACTAGGGTAGAGTTGCAGGGCCTGGCTCCTGCACTGAGCCAGCCTTCACAGACCACGACCAGGTTGTGAGGGCCACAGGGCACGGCGCGTTTGGCCAGGCCCTCCTGGCCCACCATCGCCTCACTGGGGCAGAGGTGGCGGTGAACGCCCTGAAGCTGGTGGTGCAGAACATCCTGGTCCTCTCAGAACCATGTATGTTGCAGACGCTGGAGCACCGCAATGTGACCCAGCTCTCCAGGTGATCAGGACCCACCACAACACCTACATGGTGATGGAGGGCGCAGGTGGGGAACAGCTACTTGAGCACATCCCAGGCCGTGGCATGCAGGAGGACAAGGCCGCAGAGTGTTCAGGCAGATGGTGTGCGCCGTGGGCTACTGCCATGACCAGGGCATCGTGCACCAAGACCTGAAGCCAGACAACATCATGGTGGATGCCAGAGGCCACATTAAACTCATCGACTTTGGCCTCAGCGCCAGGTTCACGCCTGGGCAGAAGCTTAACAACTTCTGGGGGACTCTGGCATACCTTGCCCCCGAAATTGCCCTGCAGGAAGAGTATGAGGACCCCCAGTGGACATCTGGAGCCTGGGTGTCATGCTGTATTACCTGTTGGCAGGGAGCCGCCCGTTTGTGGGGACCACAGCTGAGGGGTGCTGATGAGCATCTTTCTCACCAGGTACCTCATCCCTCACTCTGTTCCCATCAGAGCACAAAGGCTCATCCACAAGGTACTGATTGTGAACCCCAAGAAGCGGCCCACAGGCAGGCGAATCTTACAGCACCCACGGCTGAGGCAGGGTGAGCCGTGTGTACCCCCCATACCGTAGCGAGGCACTCCCCAAACACAAACACCCAGACCCCGCAATCCTGACCACCCTGTGTGACGTGGGCTTTGATCCATACAAAACCTGGGTGCCTGTGGCCAAGAGAAAGTTTGATGCGGCCATGGCAACCTACCGGATCCTCCAGCACCAGAAAGCCCAGGGGAGGGTTCCTGTCCCAGGGGACCCTGTGCCTCCCAGGGTCATGCCTCACCCATGCCCAGAGGATCCCTCTGATGGCCCTGTCCTCTTGGAGAGGAGCAGCAGTGAGGCTGCCCTGCACACCTGCCCCTCGCCCACTGCTGCCTGAGGAGGCCCAACCCTGGACGGATGGGAGGAGTGGCTGCTGCCTGTCCTGGCCACCTAACAAATATCGTCCAGGGATTGGACATGTGGGACCCAGAGTCAGACTGGGAGGCTGTGCTGGGAGTGGGGTCCCTGCAGGCAGGAAGTGGAGAGGAATGGCAGCAGGCTGGACCCTCTGATGCCCTTCTGGCCTGGGGGTTGGGCCTCCTCAGGCAGCTGAGTGTCAGTGGGCGAGGGGCAGGTGTGCAGGGCAGCCTCACTGCTGCTCCTCTCCAGGAGGACAGGGCCATCAGAGGGACCCTCGGGGCATGGGTGAGGGCCATCAGAGGGATCCTCGGGGCATGACCCTGCCCCAGTGAGGCGATGGTGGGCCAGGAGGGCCTGGCCAAACGCGCCATGCCCTGTGGCCCTCACAACCTGGTCGTGGTCTGTGAAGGCTGGCTCAGTGCAGGAGCCAGGCCCTGCAACTCTACCCTAGTCTCACTACTCTGGCTATTCATCCTAGGCAGGAACACCCACTAAGGATGCTAGCTTAAAAAAAAAAAAAAAAAAAAAAAAAAAAAAAAAATCAAAAGAAAACAAGGAAAAACAAAAAACCCAAATCAAAAAAACAATATCTACAGACCACAATCATCAACCGCCAACCACCAAACGCATCCACTACTGGGAGTCTGACGGGTCACCACCAAGAGCTTCCTGTACAAGTGGACAAAGACCCAGCCACAGCCACCTGCTTATATACCTGCCCTTTGAAACATCCTCACAATGGCTCCTTGTGAGGTCAGAGCAAGAAATGCCCCAGTCCTGCTTGGACATAACCCCCAGTGGTCATCTCCCTTTGGGACCTCCAGAACTTTTTCCATTTTCAAAATAAGAATAAAAAATATTTCATATGTGTTTTGGTATAGTATGTTATGGAGACTGATATTTACTTGTTTTGAAATTAAAATTTGTACAGTATTTCAATGGACTTGTCATTTCAAGTCTAAAAATTTCTAATAACATTGGGTTTTGGAAGACTTTATCATACCTACACTCAAGGTGTTCAATTCCCTTCTCTGCAAATAAAATCTTTTATCTTATTAGGTGGAATAATTGGAAAAATTCAGACATTTCATAAGGATTGCTTCAGAATGTGACCAAGCTGGTGTTCTCCAAACTAACGTTTAAAGTAAATGTTTGGGATTATAAAAATCACATTTCTTGCTTCATAACTATTATACAAACTAAATATGTTTTCACTCTTGTTAATTTTATTAACAGAGTAAAAACAGGTGGTGACCTGTCAAACTCCCAGATAGTTATTGTGTTTGGTGGTTGGCCGTTGGTGATTGTGGTAGGTACTATTTTTTTTTTTCCTTTTTTGTGTTTTGAATTTGATTTCTTGTTTTGATTTGTTAGTTTTTAAAAAATAGCATTCTTATATTAATGAATTATTAATTAATTGCATTTTCCTTGTAAACTTTAACTGTTTTCTATTAGTGCCTTACAGAAGTTTAACTTCTAAGACAATAATGTGAGTTAATTTGAGATAATAGGCCATTGCCCTTAGGACAGACAGGATGTAAGACTACCTTCCAGCACTAATACTGACCCCAATTAAACAGAAGGGGTAAACAACTGTAAAGTTATAGACATTAAAGGAAAAACCCAGTACTCCCACTTTAAGATGGTGAAGTTGGCTTGCTGGAGGTGAGACCAAAAATTGGAGACTAAAGTTAAGGAATAAAAGGGCCAAGAAAGAAAATAGCCAATATTTGGCTCTTGCCCTCTGAGGTCAGCTTGAACCCAGGGAACAAGGGGACTTCTACAGGGGTTTGCTACTGTGGTCCACATGACCTGCTGATCAGGGAGACTGATAAAACCCCGGAGAACAGAAAGCTGACCAGCGCACATGTTTGTAAAGAGGAAGGTCATTGGAGAAGGAGACGTCTCTAATGCTTCCCAGGAAAGCCACATCATCAAGGAGACCCTTCCCCATCTGCCGGATGGCACTAAGGGAGCCTAGAGGCTGCTCTCAAGTTTCTGAGATTCACCCCCTGAGGGAACTCAGATGACTTTTAACAATAGGTGGGAGAAGGTCAGTTTGACCAGCTTGGTCTTAAATATCTAGCAAAAGCATTTATAACCAAAGTACAGCCATACCTGGGCATTTAAAAGAGAAGAAAATAGTTTTTTAATGGAACTTAAGACACATTTGTTCAGCCCCACAGCCCTGGTGTCCCCCAAATTCTGAGGCACCTTTCCTTTGCAAGGCTCACATTTACCCCTGCATACCAAAAACTGGACTGGCCTCTGTACTTTGGTCTTCCTTACCCCTCAAACTAACATTCTACCTAAACAACCAAAGCCTACCCATTCCAATAACAGCACACAGCAGACATAGGTGAGCCTCCAAATCATTCCCTTACTCATGGGACGAGGCATATCCATTGGGATTGGTACAGTAGCAGCAAGATTGTGAACCTCAATTGATTACTATAAAAAGTTATCAGAACAGATTATTGAAGACATCCTTGCTGATTCAGTACTGACTTTACCAAATCATTGGATTCCCTGGCGTCTGTCGTCCTGAAAAATCTTTGGGACCCACATCTCCTTACTGCATAATGCAGTGGCCTCTGCCTCTTTCTGGGGAAGAGTGCTGTTGCTATGTAAACCAATGGGGTTGATAAAACAGAAGGTTGAAAAGCTCTAGGAGCGTCTGGAACAGTGGAGATAGAAACTAGCTGATTCCTAGTGGTCTTCATTGGGGGATCTACAATGATGGACCTCCTGGTTACTCCCACTTATATTCCCCTTAATATTAATCTTTCTCATAATAAGCCTTTCTTCCCTGCATTCTTAATTTTATACAGAAACAGCTTCTTAGTAAGGTGAACCGCTTAGCTCAAATGTCCTCCCAGGAATACGTCAAAGCCATTCTTCTTCTGTGCTCACAATCTGATTCTCTGAAACCACAAAAGGGAATTTGCCTACAATGATCTTGAGTCTCTTTCCATACACCCCCTCTTCAGTCTTAACCACTAGGATCTCCATATTCACTCCCAGAACTCTGAATTGTGTCATCTCTCTACTTTGCCCCTTTTTAGCTGGAAGTAAGATGTGATATCAATGCCCTATTCCTTATCCCCACTCAGAGTCTGATGAAAGGTATGGAAAATAACAACCCCCAAGGAGAAAAGGAGTCAATGGTCCCAGGTAGAAAAGGAGTACAAAGGACTCTGGACTTCACCATTTCCCATATCTACAACTGTTCCCCTGTCTTCCCAACCCGTACATTCTGCTATGACTCAGTCTCACTGAAGCCCATGAAACTCAGAATCCTATTGTAACCAGTTGCCATTTTCCTCTTGAAAATGTGCCCCTCTGTTGCTTAAAAAAGCATCGCTCATCCATTAGGTCTGTCTCCATTTCCTTTTCTTTCTCTTTCATTTGCTTTCAGTCTGTATTCGTTTTCTATGGCTGTGTAACAGATTATTTAAAATTTAGGAACTTAACACAATGCACATTTATAATTTGACAATGTCCATGAGTGAGAAGTGAAGGGCAAAGCATCACACTGGGGACAGCCGTGCAGCCAAAAGATTTATTCAACAGCCTTGGTGGCTGGTAGCAAAAACCGGAGAAGAGGTGCTCTGGTCGAAGGTCGAAGAGGTGGGAGAAAGGAGTCAGGGAGAAGGGAGTGTGCAAGCTCTGGTGGGAGAGGGGTGCTTGGTCGCACCAGCTAGGATCTCTGGAGCTATTGGCTAAAGCAGCTGCTGTCTGGCTGGAGGCTGGAGCTGTCAGCTGGGAGCGGCCGTCGGGCTGAAGGTGGTCGGTCTGGAGCTGTCGGCTGGAGCAGCTGCCGTCGGCTGGAGGCGATGGGTCTGGAGCTGTTGGCTGGGGCTTCCTCCTCTCTGCAGCAACGAGCCGATGTATCTGTCTTCCTCCTCTCAGCGACGAGCCGATGTTGTGTGTCCGTGTGTCTCTCTCTGTCTGATCTGAGTCTCTCAGACAGGGCCTTATATAGGGATTTCTGGTGGGGGGTGCACTAGAGCAACCCCAATGCCATTGGCTCTTTGCCCCTAGAACAGGGTGACCTTTAAGCCTATTGGCTCTTGCCAGGGGAAAAGAAACATCCTGCCCGGGGAAGAAACATCCTGGCGAGAATGAAACAAGGTTGCTTCTCTCAGGATGTGGAGAACTCTGGGGGGAGGGTAACCTATCTATCAAGAAGTCTAAGCGTGGCTTATCTGGATCTTCTACCTGAGTGCCGACCTGGGTGTATTCTCATCTGGAGTTTGATGTTCTGTTGCAAGATCACATACTCTTGGCAGAATTCAGTTCTGTCCTCTCTTGGACAAGGCCTCGGCCTGGATACCTGTCTAATTTCAGGAGAACAAGAACTAGGAGAGTATAAAATCCCATATTTGGTCTGACCTTTGCCCCCCTAGGGTACTGTAGGAACTGAGGGGACACGAGTGACCCAGGCTTGGGAGACAAATAACTACAGAGAAAATATCAGAGGAAGGGCATGGAGACAGCTGTGTCCTGAGGGCTCTCACACAGTGTGGTAGAAGGTTTTGGCAGGTGGACAGAACAGGGTGATGGTGATTCCAGAAAAAGATGATATTCAGGACCTGAGGGCAACACATCAAAGAAATCTAATATTACAAGGGATAAAGTCTAAAAATAGCTAATAACTGATGAGTCCTCAGTGACAGGCCTTATACATAGGCACTTTTGTTTTTTATTTTTTTATTCTTTTTTGGCACCAGGGTTTGAACCTAGGGGTGATTAACCATTAAGCCACATCCCCAGCCCTTTTTAATTTCTTATTTTGAGACAGGGTCTCCCTATGTTACGTAGGGCCTCACTAAATTGCTGAGGCTGGCTTTGAACTTGCCATCCTCCTGCCTCAGCCTCCCGAGCCGCTAGGATTACAGGCATGTGCCACGGCACCCAGTCATAGGCACTTTTAAATCTCTTATCTATTAATTCCTCACAGTAAGCCTATGAGGTACTACTGTCTCTATTCCCAAATGAGAAAATGAGATGGAGATAAGTAACGTGCTCAGCGTCATAGAGGCCTATTGGATAATTATGGGAGGCCTTAGGTTTGAATGGAGCTCCTATGAGAGGCCCCAACAGAGCAAATTGGAGTCATTCGTTCTGAAGTTTCATGTTACCAAACTAAAACCTAGCTGTATCCCTGGAAAATCAGACCTCCTGAGAAACTGGGAGAGAGATGATAACCAAATCTTATCAAGTCAACCAGATTCTCTACAAAGAAAATGAACAGTCCACTCTGTGTTCCTCGTTTCTGCTTTCTCCAGCCTTTTCTGCTTGTGAAGCCCACTCCCTGCTGTTCCGCTCATGGGAACACCCTTCTATGCGGTAGGCCGGATGCCACCCAGGTCAGGAATTGCCAAGAAAGCAAATTAAATTAGATCTTTAAAACTCGATTTGTTGAACTTTTGTCCTCTGATAGCTCCTAACGAGGAAAAGGGACCAAGAGTTAACCCTAAAACGTTTCTCTCCGGAACCTGAGCTCATGAGCAGCACCTGGGAAGGCCTGGGAGCAGATGGCACCACCCCAGCCTGCAGGAGATCAGTGCTTGGGTGCCTGGCAGGGGTTCCTCCACAAAAGTCAGTCTTCAGGCTTTGGGAATGAGGGCAGGGCTGTAGCGGTAGCAAGGTGGAGTTGATGCTCAGTGTTGGCTAAAAGTTTAAAAATGCATTCCACTTGGAGTGAGAATGGTAGCACTTGGAAAAGCCCCGAGGCTTAAAGGAACACACACACACACACACACACACACACACACACACAAAATGGTGTAATACAGCAAAAAGAGGAACAGTATTAAGGAAGGAAGGGCACCACTGTTCCTCACAGTCAAGCACTATATTCTGCTCTCGCTTTGCTCGCGTGGGGCTCTGGATGGCTGCAGCCCTAGGCCTAGAGTAGAGCTAGTCGGGAGAAGCAATGGCCGCTTCCCCTGGCCTTAAAACAGGGTGCTGGGCTGGGAATGCAGCTCTGTGGTAGAGCACTAGCCTCCCATGTGCCAGGCCCCGGGTTTTATCCCCAGCACTGCAGACAAAACAAAACAACGAGAAACCAAACCAAACCAAAACAAAACAAAATAAATCAGGGTGCTGCCCTGACTATAATCGCTGGTCAAGACAGCGATTATAATTTGAATTGAGACCCCCTTACGAACTTGTTTTTATCTCTTTTGCCAAAATCTTCCATTTCCCTGTCCAATGCATACCCCCACCAAAGCAGAAACATAAAGTGGTAAAAAATTGAGGTAGAAGGTGGGAACTTTGAGGTTCCCTGCAGATGTCTTCTTGACAGAGCAGCCCCACATAAAGTAGAGGATGAGGCTTCCGACAAAGACAGACTGCAGCTTAAATCCCAGCTCTGCACCCTGGTACTCATGAGACCCTGACCAAGCTCTGTGAATCCTGGATCACCCACCTATAGGTGAAACAAGGACAGGAATCAAATGTAATCATTCCATATCATCCTGTAAAGATATAATTCTGTAAATTAAATTCTAAAACATAAAAGTTTATACATTTATAAATACAATTCATAAACTTAAAAATATAATTAATTTAGAGATAGAATCAATAAATGAAATGTTAAAATGATCTCTCATATACAGATGCTCTTTGACTTATGATGGAGTTACATCCCAATAAACCCAGAGTAAACTGAAAATATAAGCAGAAAATGCACCGGATATAGCTACGCTACTGCACATCCCAGCTTAGCACCACTGTACGGTGTCACGGCCCCTTGTGATTGTGGGACTGACTAGGAGCTGCGACTCCCTGTGGTTCTCCAGCATCCCTAGAGGTGTTGATATGGCATATTGCTAGCCTGGGAAAGGACCAACCCAGGTACAGTTTTCTACTAATTGCATATTGTAAGAAATAGAAAGTCTAGTGGTCCATTATCAGAACATACAGTGGTTCACTTTAAATGTAAAAGGACTTGGGATGTGAGAAGGGCAGCTGGAGGGGAGAGCAGAATGAAAAGTTACAGGTAGTTAACGCCAGAGTGTAAAAATTCACAGCCCCTGACAAACAGGAGGTGAGAAAGAAGAGGTCCAACCTGACCAGTGGAGATAAACTGTGTACACGCCAAAAGGCGCTCAGTCCAAGAGGACCTTCCCTCTAAGGTGGGGACAACCAAAGGTATATTTCTTTAAATAACTCAAGAGGAGCCAGTAAAAATGCAGGTGACCTTCGGGAAGCCAATCAGGAACTGAAGAGGGATCTTGCGCTCTAGGGTATAAAATGCTGGTTGTACCCAATCTGTGTGTCCCTGACCACTGGGCATCCGATCTTGCAAGACTGTCATTTAAGTAAAGCCTCACTTTTTGCTGTACCTTGTGTCTCTGAGTCCATTCTTTGGGCATGGACAGGTGAGCGTGTTTCTCACAATATCACCTTCGCACTGTGGAACCCCCCCCCCTTCCCACTGGGCCCCAAGCCTCTTTTTTCAGTTTAACCGCTTCTTTTTGCTTCTGTAAAATGTGCTTGGCTTAAAGATAATAGAAGCCAAACTGCTGTAACTCCATTTTGTTATCAGCTGACCCTCAAACTGTTGCAAGTCTCCTGTCACAGGGCAAGAATAAGCCTGGGTATGATAAGCCAGCCCGCGCACAATAAGATAAGGCAATAGCAGGGCCCTAGCAGGGCCCTGGCAATGAACAGTCAGCACATTCCATAGCTCTGGAGATAGCCTCCACCAATGAAAACCTCCTTAGTCACACATGGGCTCCCCTGGCCAATCAGGCAAACCCCCTCCCTCTCCTTACTTCTAGCCCTATAAAAGACTCAGTCTCTCCTCAGTTCAGGGCTCTCAGTACAGATCCATTGTATTGGTGAGGTCTGAGACTCTGAGCTTAAGACCAAATAAAGGCTCTTTGTTTTTGCATGCACTCCAGATTCCTTGGTGGTTTTGGGGGTCCGTGCTCTGGGCATAACAACACCATCTTAAAGCTGAAAAATCACAAGCTGGAACTGTCATATATAATTAGATATAGATATAATTGCAGAGAGAAGTCATATTAGCTACTATCATTTGTCTACTTATTAAGGAAATAATCTTAAATGTCGTAGGACCAACTTTTCCTGAGCTTAGCAAATCTACTAATTCACATCGGTCACTTTTGGGGGAAAAAGAACAAAGTGCAGTAAGGTTCGGGATATCTGGAACCAGGGACCTTCATAACTGACAGTGAGGGTGACATCTCTGAGGGTAATTAGCACACGGACCCATTATATAGCCTGCTAGAGACATCATAGCTATTGCTTCTGACGTGCTGATATTTAACATTCTAAATCATGAAATATTTCAGACATCTCCCTAAGTACAATAATAATTAACAGACACACCCACTGCTGATGTTAAATGTATATTCAGATTTTGCCACATTTATTTAGATTTTTTTACAGGGCATTAAAACATTTCTGAACATTCTTGTTTTGACTTCTCTGTATCCATAAACAAATACATTTTTGTTTGCTTAAGACATTTAAAAATGACATAAATAATACCATCTTACTATTCTTTGCAAATTATCTTTTTTCTTAACAATATTCAAAAGATCTAAAATCAGCATTCTACAGTGACGCAGCCACATCAATGTTTATAGCAACACAATTCACAATAGCCAAGCTATGGAATGAATTTAGGTGTTCATCAGTAGAGGAATGGATAAAGAAAATGTGGTATATGAACACAATGGACTGTTACTCAGCCATAAGGAAGAATGAAATTGCGGCATTTGTTAGTAACTGGATGGAACTGCAGACCATCATACTAAGTGAAATAAGCCAGACCTAGAAAATCAAAGTTTGAATGTTTTCTCTGATATATGGAAACTAATCCAAAATAAGGAGAATAAATAAATAAATAAACAAACAAACAAATAAGGCTGGGTGGTGGTGGTGGTGGTGGAATTCCATCAAAATAGAGAGAAATCAAAGGTATGGAGGCAAGGGATTAAGGGAGAGGGAGGAAGGACTGGAAAAGAGAAGAACAGTGGAGTGAATCTGTGCTAACTTTCCTACATACGTATATGAATACACCAGAGTGCATCTCACCTTTATATACATCCACAAGGCATTAATTTAAAAAGAAAAGCTGTAAGAAAATAGAAGATCAGAAGAGGGAAGGAAAGGAGCTGGAAGGAGGTGGGGGGAAGGGAAGTACTGGGGGACTGAATTGGAACCAATTACATTCTATGCTTTCATAATTATGGCAAAGTGAATCCTCATATTATGTGTAACTAAAAAGAACCAATAAAAATGTCTTAAAAATGTGATTGAGCTATACTCGTACCCAGTCATTGTAACTGCTGAACAGCATTTCACACACAATTAAATATGTGCTATTTATTTTCCTATTCACGGACGTTTAGATCCTTTCTTCCTCCTCTCTTTAGGCCCCCTTACTCCCTCTATTCCTCCCTCTCTTTCTCTCTCCTTTATTTTCTTCTTTTCCTTTTTTGTTATTATGAACAGCCGTGGACATCTTTTGGACGTCTCCTTGGTTACATGTGAGATTTTTCTCTAGCGCTCATCCTTAGAAGTGGAATACCCTGGGTGCACAGCACCTTCACCTCCTGGTCCATTTTTACCTGGGAGTTCCTGCAAACTTGTTTTACAGAGTCCCTGTTTCCTTTCCCTCTCCCAGCAATATATGGAAGTCCCCACTTGTCCACATCTTAGCTCATACTTGGTTATCGAACATTAATCTTTGCCTAGATGATGATGTGTCATGTTATCTTGTCATTCTAGTTTGTATTTCCCTAAGATTGAATTCTTTTTTGTATGACTTTTTTTTTTTTTTTTGTACTAGGGATTGAACCTAGGGATGCTGTACCACTGGGCCTCATTCCCAGCTCCCTCACCTTTTTTTTTCTTTTTTTGAGACAGGGTCTTGTTAAGTTGCTAAGGCTGACCCCGAACTTGTGATCCTCCTGCCTCAGGCTCCCAAGTCACTGGGATTACAGGTGTGTACCACCGAGCCTAAGTTTCATATGATTTTGTACACTGATTCCTTCCTTAAGAATCTTGTTCCTATCCATTGCTCACTTATCAATGGGCTCACTGCCTTTTCTTATCAATCAAAAGGATACCTTTGTATATTCTAGGCAATAATATTTTATCATATTGTTGGCTTCCAAAAGCTTCTTTAAATCTGTAGGCAGTTTCTTCAGGCCAATTGTGGTTCCTTTCATTTATTACAGTAAAAACACAAAACATTAAATTTACCATCTTAGCCATTTCAACTATATATCCAGTGGTGTTAAATATTTACACTGTTGTTCAAGGGACCTCTTGAACTTGCTCTAAATGTTTTAATTTTAAAGAAAGTCCGATTAACATAAATTTTCCTTTAGAAATTGTGATTTCCATGTCTTCAGAAATCCTTCCACATAGGATGTCTTAAAGATTTGTATTGTGTTCATGATTTTTAAAACATATTTTTCTTTTTCTGTATCTAGGTCTTTAATCCATCTGGACTGTATTATTTTGTGCATGTGTAGTGTGAAATTGAAACTACTTTTATCTTTTGCCATATGGATAATCATTTGTATTTGTCCCACATCGTTTATTGCATGGCCCATTTTCCCCTTACTTCTTGTAAGGTCACCTCTTCCATAGACCACGTGTAGCATATACAGGGTATTCCTTCTCAGTGTGCCCTGCAGGCTTCCAATTGCCATTGTCCTACATGCTGGACGTACATCCTGGGGAAGTCCTGGAAAGTGCCGGGGAATCACAATCCCGGGGGAGCCACCACACCCTGAGGAGCTGGCTCATCCACACCCACTCCTCATCTCCCCCACTCCTCCGGGCGGGCGGAGAGCCCAGCCGGCTTCAGACCTTTCCCGGGGGTTGTCCCAGAGGAAAATGCTCCGTGGCCCAGTGTCGCAGCTGGCTTAGCTCTTTGGTCCTTTATAGTTGCCTCCCTCCTGTCTCTTGGCCCAGCTCTCCCAAATAAACTGGGTGCGCTTCTAAGGTGTGCGGATCCCCGTCCAAGCTCGGCATTCTGTCTCGAGGTTCTTAGTTGAGGTGCCCTGGCTTCTCAAAGTCATTAACTCCCCATGTCGCGCGTCCCCCATCCTCATCTTATTCTCAACCCGTGTCCCCCGCGTGCCTCCCTGGGTGGCCTGGGCGCTCTGCTTTCATTTTGGCCCCCAGCCCCTCCCCCTGACTCAGCCCCCTGCTTCCTTACCCTGTTACTTAGCACACTGTCATTTCTCTGTGTGGCTTTAGGCCAGCTTCACTTGAGATCATTTAGATTTTTGTACACGCTATAATTTTTTTTCCTTATCAAAAGAAGAAAAAAAAAAAAAAAACTGGAGAAAGAGAAGGGGAAGGTGCAGATAATTGGTGGCTATCTACTGGGTGCTCCCTCAGGGTCCTGTTTGGGTTTTCCTATTGTATCTTGAAAAAGTTGCAATTACTCTGACCAAACTGGAAGAACCGTGCATCCATTCCACAATTGTCTTTGTTAATCTTATGTATTCTAGATGTTTCTATCATCCTGTGAAAGGTTATATGCTCCTTTCAGCTTCCATTCCTATGCCTCACTGAAGGCCTGGAATTTTCTGATCAATCATTTTTTAGATCAGCACCAAAGGAACAATGTGGGGGCATCTCTGAGGCAAGGCTTACTTTCTCTAGTTTCTTTGAAGAAATTAAAAACAGATATCAGAAGCTACTGAACTTCTTTTATTAGCATATGTTCTGATTCAAACACAATTCTTATTATAGAACTGTGAATATATTCATTCTCAACTAATCCTTTTTTTTGTCTACTTAAAGTTTTGAGGGTTTTAAAAAATACTGCTATTATCATTGTCATACACAAATGGCTGCACCCTATAGACCCCTAACTCTACATCATAGTTAAAATCCCAGAATCCAGGGTAAGCATATGAGGAAAACAGCCCCACACAGCATTCTTACCTTAACACTTTGCATTTCCGTCTGGGAAAACTGTAGGTTACTATAATATATAGGTGAAAAATCTAGTGAAAGAGTGACCATATAATTATAGGAAGTGTTACTACTATCCTCTGCTTCGTGGGTTCCAGGTGGCTACTGGAGCAATCACTATGAAATTCAAAGCTTATTCCCTTGCTCCTTTCTCAATATCATTTCCCTGAGGATGAGGAAGAAACTCTCTTCCCAGTTCTCCCATTCCACCCGGTGCCTGCCTCTCTAAACGGCACTCACCCTCCACTCTGCAATCACCCATCTCCCCAGGCCACATGGGCACACTCAAGGTACCACTGTCAACACAGTTACAGCTTCTCTAGGCCCTTTCTTAGCCTTCCTTTCACGCAAGGTTTGGATTATGCTTTACCTTTGCCATCGGCAGAGTGTTCTTGCCGTACAGTCTTTGATTTCCTGTATTCTTCCTTCTTACCAGCCAAAGGTGACAGTTAGCCACCCTCGGTATCCATTCAGTACCTGGCATCCAGGGGGCCTTCAATAAACATGACTGACCAAAGGAAGGAGTTCTGGTATTTTATTTGTAATTATAGTTTTTGCTCTAGTAGTCATCACAGGGTGATTTGGCAGGAGACTTTCATCTCAAGTCAATAAGTGCAATTCTTCTAGCACTCTGGGTAGGAATAGGACCCACACAGTAGTCTCTTTTTTCCTTTGTGCAGAACCTCCCTGTAGCAAAGTCCCACAAAACAAATTCTCTCAAGGATTGGATTGGAGGACATTTGAGTAGCAGCATTGAAGGTCATGCTCAGAACTATCTCTTCATGTCAACCCCAAGGTTCTAACCTGGAAGCCACCCTGAATATGTTAGGCAGGTAGGTTTATGACAAAGAAATACCTTCAAGGTGTCCTTCCCCCAACCCATGTGTTGCTAAGGGCTCAAATCTAATGCATTTAATATTCCTTTACCCGTAAAACACACAGATGCAGAAGACAGAATAATGCTCAGCCACTTATGTGTTTCTTGCACCTCAGAGAAGTAACTGGCCCTAGGTGGCATACCAAGAGCCTAAAAGTCTACCAGAGTCAAATTCCTATGCACGCGTGTTTTCGTATCCTCATGGAGACATCTCAACGGAGAAATAATGAGATGGCAACGAAAGGATGGAATTTAATAAACTAAAACAAATAGTTATTTGTGGAAGAAAATGCAGAAAAGGCAGTTAATGGAGGAAGCCAGAGGTTAAAAAAAGAGGCAGATGGGTTGTATGAAATGTAGTATAAGGACTTTGAGATTTGGACCTATCTGAGGCTGATCTCAGTTCACTACATACTATGAAGCATAATAAATTAAAATTTGATTTCTAAGCTTCAACCTGCTAAAGTGTGTAGACCTCAAACAGTGCATGGGCTTAAAGGTTGAGGCTTAACTGATGCGGTTTCTGTGGGTCCTGAGTCCCAGGTTGCTTGGTCGATCACTGGATACCGTGGAGATATGTGGGGGAAGCAGCTCAAGCTCTCTTACCAGAGTGGATCCTACAAATTTTACAGCATTTAAAGGAAAGTGTGTTTTCCTCTTAGGATACTCCCTCTGAATTAGGAGGACCATTGAGAGTAAGTTAACACTCAAAGTCACTGTGTCCACCCAAGAGGACTCACGGGAGTAGATGCCACCTCAAGAGCTGAGTAGGCTCACAAACACCACCTTCTTCGGTTAGAAAACTATCTCCACACCTAAATTTTGAATTCCTGGAGGAAGGGTCTTCAATATTATTTTTTTGATCTTTCTGCATCTTGCACATTGTGCATGTACATGGTGGGAGATTAGAATTTATCATGACTAATCAGAGGGGTAAGGGAGACTATTTCTCTATAACTATGGTGGTTTATTGAAAAGTTTGCCATTGTGGCCAAAGAAACTGGGAGGGCTCAGAGATGGATATTTCTATTTGGGATCTGGGATGGTATGTGAATCCTGAAATAGAATCAAACACGGCGTGTGCTTTTAAAAGTCTCGATCTCTTCTGATGGTTTATTTAGAACTATTCCTGATCACCTGGTTGAAAGTCATTTTTTATGTTCAAGAGTAGTTTTAAGGGCATATGCATATTTAAAAACACAGTTGGAAAAAAAATTAAGACTGCTGTTACATTATCTCTACCAGTCCCTATTCTTAGTAGTAGCGAATCTGAAACACATCTTAGTGTTACATCTGAAATTGTGGGTCCTACTAAATGGGAAGTACACCCCAGAGGATTGGGAGACCTTGCTTGCATGACCCCGCCCATGTTGTAGCTTCCTTTTAAATATATCCACATTCCTGGGTTTCCTGGCAGTCTCCTTGCATTTCTGAAGGCAGTTAAATTTTTTTCTTCAGGATGATGAGTGAATAGCCTTATATTGAACCGCTGTGACCCCTTGTGGGCATGCCTGGGAATTGCACCCCAGCCTTGGATTGTTCTAAATCATAACCTCTACCCTCCTTGCCTAGGGGTGGGCCAGCTGTCTCTTCACTGCAAAACCTTAGCATGATCCCCTTAGCATTGCCTCCCACCTCAACCCCTGCACAGTAGTGACCTGGAATAGGAGAATGCTAAGCTGGTTTGCTTGAGTCACTGTGACCAGGAGACGCTCATGTTTGGCTTCTGCCTTCAGTTGCATTAGCTTTCCACTGGGGCTGGTGCGCCTCTTCCCCAACTTTCCCCACCAGGAGGCAGGGGGTACTTTATGGTGCTCTTTTGGCAAACACAGTCCCCCTTCCCCCACCAAAGACAGGTTTCCATGGAAACCAAACCAAGCGGGAACATTCCAGAGAGGCAGAGTTTGTCAAGCAGGGTGTGGCAGAAACCTCCAGAGGTGTGTGAGCAGAAGGCAGTTGTCTCCGGATTGTGTCAGAAATGTGAACAAACATATGCTCAGGGGCAGCAGCAAAGCATAAACCATTTAAAATGTTTTTAAATGCCGCTCTTCAGAAGCACCTAATGTGTGCGAGGCACCTACAAAGTGCTGAGAAGGATCCAGGTAGCAGGTGTGACCCTGCCTCTGGAATTGTCAGCCTCCTGGGGGAGGTGAGATGTCACACCAGATAACAGTACATCAAAGTACCAAATGAATGGGACCTGCAAAACTGGGCAGGAGCCAGGCCCAAAGGGGCCAATTTTTTTTTCCCCCTTTCTGGACTTGGCTGCTCTATTGTACTAAAACAAGCAGTGAAGAGAACATGATCTATACAAGGGTGGATTTAAGGGAACTTAATATATAGCTCTGGTTCCCAGTGCCAGTCAAAGAAGGGGTTTTGAAATAATAACACATGCTTTTATAGTTTTGGTGGTGAGGTAAGACAGAGTTAGATGAGTGAGAGAGAGGATAATGGTTTGTAATTTTGGCACATTAAGTGAATCACCAGGGGAGTTTTAAATTCTAGGATGTCTGTCCCACCCTGAGATCCTTATGAACTTGAAATGGGTCCAGGGAACCTGGGCACTGGGATTTTAAGGTTTCCCAAAAACTTAGAGCCAAGTTTTAGAAGACCCTCTTCCTAGCACTTTCCACCTCCAGCTACAACACAACACACACATACAACACACACACACAACACACACACACACAACACACACTGCTGCTCTTGGAATTTTCAACTTTTCAGAAAATTGATTAAATACAAATGGAGTGGAACAGTGATTTCCGAGTATTCAAATTCAATAGAACCATCATTATCTGTTTGATATGCTAACGAAGAGATGATGTGTCTAGAGGTGGCAATGGAAAGGCTTGAATTCCGTGCTCCCCATACTGTGCCTCCACCACTTGACACATTTCCTCCTGCCAACTGCTCCTCTGACTGCCAGTATTAGCCGAGTGGTATCTGTGCCAAAGGTCGTGAAGATGGACTCTGGTTTTCAGTGTGCAGTCACAACGCAGTGCGTGTCCCGATGTCCCCTTCTCTGCCCTGGTGTCTTTTATGGTTGTGTTCTCTGAGGGATCTCTTTATACCCATATTTTTCCTTCTAAAACACTGTGCAAAACCAAGACTCGGCAGAGCAAGGCTAGACAACTTGTTCTATTTTCTGACAGTGGAGAACTTGGCTTCTCCATAAAGGAATAATGTGTTCACCTTCCGTTTTCTGATGGTAGAAACAGGAAATGTACAACTCAATCAAACATGGCCATCACACATAATTTACTACTGACTTGCCTGGGTTTGAGTGATAGTTTGCTGTAGTTGGTGGGAAATTACTTATTTGGTGTGATTTTAGGACTACTGAGGTGGTGAGAGAACCTGAATAAAACTTCTGGCTCCATTTGCTTTAATACTTGCTTTCATTACTAATTTTAAAAGTCATTTAGCTAAATACAAAGGTAACAGAGCCCACGTAGCTTTGCTATAAATAGCACCTCTGATGTATGCTCCCTATGGTAATGATTTAAGATGCTTTTCAGGAACTTGGAGTTTTTTTTTTTTTTTTTTTTTTAACCATCAATATGGTTTTATTTTTGTCATTGTCAACATGTACAGCATTGGAATTGTATCACTTTATTTTAGTTCTTAAATATTACTGGAGTATGCATTAAAAAAATACATTTAAAGCCAGGAGCAGTGACACACACCTAATCCCAACTATCTGGGAGGCTGAGGCAAGAAGATCACAAGTTCAAGGTCAGCCCAGACAATATCACCAGACCCAGTCTCAAATACACACACACACACACACACACACACACACACACACACGTATATAGATAAAAATAAATAAATACAAAGGGCTGGGGATGTGATTTAGTGGAACGCACCAGGGGGTTCAACCCCCAGTATCACCAAAAAACGTTTAAGAAATATGACACATTAAGAAGGCCTCTGTAAACATAATCCTTTCTCAATATATTTTCCTATTTTGTTTCATACCTAAATAACTTAATCTATAACATTATAAATAAAATTATCAACTCTTACGGCCTAGAACTGCGTATACATTTTGGAGTTTGAGAATAAATGTTCTCTTTGATTTATAAATAACATGCAGTATTTGCAGTGTTTAATATCATTGGAGGTACGTTTGTCTAACTCAAACTGGTTGAAGCCATGAACCCCTTCACTGGGGCCTGTGCAAGTGCCTTTCAATGTCAGAGGACCACAAACTCCACCCACAGACCTTACTAATGCCCCCATTTTCTGAACATGAAATGAACAGCGTATGAAAGGCCATGAAGTTTAATCATGCATGCACAGACCACCAATTATTTCACTCCTCCCTATCTCCAAATGCCTTTACCCACACTTTAGACCACTCTGCTTCTTTATCCATAAATACCCCTAAACACTGTGCCCAGGTAAGAGGATTTGAGGCTTCCTCTCCCATCTCCACACAACCAACAAACACTTTATGAATAAACTCTCTTTTACAAAACTTCTGGTTTCCATGATTGACATACCTCCCAGTGGTCAAAACTAAACCGGTTCAATAATAGAATTAGAAAGTCCTCTTCCCTTACCATCAGATTCAGTGTTTGGGAAGATCAGCCTGGTGCTAGGCAGGATGGAATGAATGGAGCGAGGAGCTGGGGCGGTCAGGGAGTGACTCCAATGGCGGGGAGAGATAAGGAGATCCCAGCCTGGGTGTGAGAAATAGCCCACCTTTCCAAACCCAAAGAATGGACAAAAGGTACAGAGAAAATGAGGCTTTTAATGACGGTCTTCCAAGATCTGTGGTCTGGGTAAGCAGGCATACCCAGAGCAGGTCCAATCAGCATTTTATTCCCTAGTGTGCAAGGTCCCTCCCTGGTTCTTCACTGGCTGAGTACTAGGGGTGCACAGTCTTCCTGGACATTTCCTAGGTTCTACTGTCTCCTGTTGGGTTATTTAAAGAAATGCACCTTTAGTTGTCTTCACCTTCCTTTGTTCTCTTGGGTTGGGCAGGCCTGCTGGGGGTGAGTGCATCTTGGCAGATACACAGTTGATCTCTGTTGGTCAGGCAGGTCCCTTCCCCCTCACCGCCTGTTTGTCAAGGGGCTGTGAATTTTTCACATGCTGATGTCAATTGCTGGTAACTTTACCCTCTGCTCTCCCCTCCTGCTGCTTTTCTTACATCCCAAGAAATTTTACATTTAAGGCTAAATACTATATTCTGAAAATGGACCACCAGACTTTTCTTCTGTTTCTCTGGGGTAGAAGCAGGAGAAACAGAAATATTCTGAGGGCAGATTGGATAAGCAATTACACTTCTTAGGCAAGACAGAAAAGGAAACTCTCAGGCCATCACAGGATTTCAAGCCTGTGATAGAAAGAGTGGGGCAGTATGCAGAAAATCAGGGCAGGCGGCAGAAGGAAATGGTGGATGGTGGCCGCCATATTTGGTTCCCTGTATTGAGCTTGAGGTACTGATGGGAGTCTGGGTGAAAATGTTGAGCAAGCATTTGGGAGCTAAAGAGAGAATTTAGAGCTCGAGACATCAATTTGCCACCTTGGACTTGACATGGAAGTATTAAAAATTAGTACAGGAGAAGGTTCAACAAGGAGAAGGAAAATAATGCCCAAACTTGGCAGGAATTCCAACATGTATGGTGGTTTTGCAGGAAAATGTGACAGTGAGTAAACCAGTCAGAGGGTAAGAAAGAGAACCAGATAGGACCTACATCATGGAAGAACAGTATCTCAAAACGTTGGGGGTCAATCCTGTGAGAAGCTGTCAAGTGGGATGTCCAAGTTATTGCTTTCCTCTGTGTTAGTTCAGAATAACAATCCCTTCACTCTACCCATGGGGTTATTGAAGACAATTAAAAATTTAAAAAGTCTGCATATGCTGTCTCCAGTCTCTCCCCATCATTTCACAGTAGTACTACACCTACATCACCACAGCATAAAACTAGTTTATACTTTCCCTCTCGTGGATATTTCATTAAGTCTTCACTGTACACTTAAATGCATACTTGATGCTCAAGAGTATTTAAAGTCATATCTCTTCAAAGTCATTTTGGTTGATTAAAACTCTTTAATAGATTCTAAAGGACTCATGAGAACAGTATTCTTTTCCTTCTTGCCAGATGATGACAATTTGTCTGCTGCCTTTTTATTGGAAAACAAGTTTGCCTGGATCTAAAGCCCTGGGCTTACATTTTCTTCCTCTGGGTCCCTTAAATATGTTCTTCTATTTTCTTCTAGAAACAATATTGCCATATAAAGTCTGACAGTGATCAAATTTCCTTCCCTTATATGCAACTTGGTATTTTAACCTGGATAAAGTCTAATAATTCTACTAGTGTATCTTGTTGTTGATTACTCTAAGTCAATTTCTCCAGGCATGTGAGGTACCCTATAAATAGTGAGGTTGCTTCAAATCTTTCTTCTTTTTGATTTAAGGACAGTCTTTCTGAGTTACAGTTTTTAGAATTTGTCCTGTTTCCCTGCTTTGCTTTTCTTCTGCAGGGACTTTTATTTTTTATTTATTGCATTTTTCTTTGCTTGTCTTCTATATTGCCATTTTCTACCTGAGTCTACCTTCCATTTAAAAAAAAATTAAATTTAATGTTTTATTTTTAAGACATTATCTGTGTTTATTTGTGTGTTCCTTTATTTTAATCTTTGTTTCAGAAATGATTTTTTATATTTCTAATTCTTTACTGAGTTTTATACCTTCTTTCTGAGATTTTACATTTCTGATGTTCATTTTCCTTTTATATATTTTCTTATTTCTTTGTGCCCATTTTGAAGTATGAGGCTGTATTTTTCTTCTGTCTTTCTGGGATTCTGAGACTCTTTCTGAGGGATGTTTTGCAGCGTCTTTATCTCTTTGACCTCAATCATTTTTTATTGATCATTTTTATGTGAAATTAGTTTTCTTGAACTTTCGGGATGAGACAGGGTTCGGGAGAGCACTTTTGACTTTACACACTCCTCTCCTCTATGGCTGTGGCACAAGTGATAAAAAAAAAAAAAAAAATACAGCGCCTTGTGCCATGAAATTTTCTCCTTCTGTTCCCTCCCACCTCCACCTTGATCTGCATGTTCTTTTCTCTTTGTGTCTGTTGGCCGCGTCCTGCTCAGTGTGTTTCCCTCCAGAGTGCAGCAAGACCGGAGGGAGCCCTCGGGGTGGGTTTTCAGAGCTCCATTCCAGTCCGCGTCCGCAGAACTCCTTTATTGCTGGGGTGGGCAAACGTTCTCTGGTTGCATTTGTTCTTCTCTTCGTCACTCTTAAGGTGAACCACTTTACAGTTTTGGAGTTCCTGGGTGCACCAGGTACCCCGTGACTCCCTCTACTGCCCTTGAACCAGGTGTCAATGCCCCACAGATAATGCAGCTGCCAGAGCTGTGTCTTGCTGGGATCTTGGAATCCGTGGGGTGTCTTGCCAACCTAGCTATATTGTAGATAGTGTCCATGGGCCTTTTGTTTCGCCTTCCCGGTTTCTTTCATTACTTTTATAGAGGTGTTCGCGAAGTTAAAAAATGCACTTCCACCCCTGCTAATATTTCCAATCTTCGTTTCTTAAATAAAATAGATTTCGGTCCTTGACCCGCTGTTCTTTTTACACACGCACGCGCGTGCGCAAACACACACACATCCTTTGCTCTCATTCTTTTTTTTTTTTTTTTTTTTTTTTGGTACTGGGGATTGAACTCAGGGGCACTTGACCACTGGGCCACATCCCAAGCCCCCCCCCCCCATTTTTTGGTATTTTATTAGAGACAGGGTCTCACTGAGTTGCTAAGTGCCTCTCCATTTCTGTGGCTGGCTTTGAACTCCCGATCCTCCTGCCTCAGCCTCCCAAGTGCTGGGATTACAGGCGAGCACCACCGCACCCGACTGCTGCTCTCATTCTTACACCTTCAACTCCAAGAGCCACATCCTCAGCCCTAACTAGTCTCTTGAGCTTCAGTTCCTTGTTTTCTGCTGCCACTGGGCATGCGGCACTCTGATACCCCACAAACACCTCAAAGTCCACCTGGATTATCGAACCTCCCCCATACCCTCACACCTGTTTCTTTTTTCTTGGGGAAAATGCTTTTGTGGGAAGAATTTGCTTTTCTAACCAATTCGTTGTTGTTGGCAAGAGATTCTCTCATTGTCCCAAGATACCTGGAATAGGGGTTGTTTGTGATGTTGGCCTAAAAGCACAAATAAGCTTTATTAAAACAGGATTCTTTCAAGAGAGCTGCTGATTCTTTTTTTTTCCTGTCTTTTGGCACTGTAATATTTAAGTTTTATGACATCTATTTCTTGTTACAAAAACAATACAGGTTATTATAGAAAACTTAGAAAAATATAGAAGTTTCACAATCTCACCATCCAAAGATAATAATCACTGTTAAAATTTTGGACTTTTCTTTAATTCTTTTTTCTATTTGGATGTACATTTCTTACAGTTTTTTGGTGAACTTTTTTTATGTCATTAATATTTGAGAGCATGACCTTTTTAAGGACTGTGTAGTATTCCATTAGATGGATGTTCTATGATTTATTTACATTGTAATTGACAGTTAAATTGTTTTCCAACATTTTTTGCTATTATGAATAGCACTGCAATAAAGATAATTGTATACAAAACTTCATATATTGCTGATTTTTTTCCTTTGGGATTAACTCTTAGAAGTGAAATCATTGAATCAAAGAATGAAAATATTTACATATATTTGTTTGGGTTTCTTTGCAATGCTAGAGATTGAACTTGGGGCCTTATATATGCCATGCAAGCACTCTATACTCCAAGTTCTCTGAACCAAAGAATATGTTTGAGGCTTTCAATATGCATGACCAAATTTTACTCTAAGAATTGCATACCAATCTGCTTACCTACCATCAGCACATAAAATTTAAATTTTCTTCATGCTGTTAACAGTGATAACTTAGAAAATCTTTGCTAATCTGATAGGCAACAAAAGGCTTTCACTGTTATTTTGAGTTGCTAAATTGCCAAGATGGGTCGATCTATTATAATATACCTAACAGCTATTTGCATTTCTTTTTGCATTAGCTCCCTGCATGTGATTATGAGTAGGAATAGCCTATTTGTTATTGTTGTCATGGTTTCTTTCTAAGTTCGTCTTGAGGTCTCTCTATTAAGGGTGGCCATAGGCAAAATCAGCCACTCTCTAGGAGAGCCCTGGCTAGGAAGAAAGTCCTGTTTGTGTGTGTTGGTCAGGTGCAAGACCCAAGTGCATGAAACACAAGACATAGTCTACTCACACGTCTCAGAGGCCACAAGAGAGTGAGGGTCATGGGAAACCCAGAGGTGACAGGGAGCTCACCCAGCAGGTGGGTGGAGATAGAAGGAAAGAGAGAAGAGAAGAGAAGAGAAGAGAAGAGAAGAGAAGAGAAGAGAAAGGAGGAAGAGAGAAGGAGAGAGAAAACCCACAGGACTATTCCTCTAAGGCTTTCTTGTGGTCAGAAGCTGAGGGATGTGTTGGTTTTGGGGTCAGTGAGATTAGGAGTGAGCCGGCTGCGTCTCAGACAACTACACAGCAACAAGAAGTTTTAATTAGGCCAAAGGTGACTTGGCATAACTGGGTTTCAAACAATTTACTAAAAATAGACGCCAAGGCAGCAGCTATGTTACATTTATGACACCATTCTGTCTAGGTACCACATGTCTCAATGCTCAAAGAGCTTCTTCCACTCTAATGTCTAATGTCATCATTGAATGATTTATTGAAGAATATTTGACATTAGTACACACACAGTTTGCAAAGTTAATTCAGGTGATATATATGTATGCATATGGAATTTATTTTATGCATATATGTATTTATATGTAGATAAATTTTTTAGTAAGGTTTTGTTTGTTTGCTTGTTTATTTTGGTACTGGGTATTGAACCTAGAGGCGCTTTACCACTGGGCTACATCTTGAGCCCTTTCTATGTTTTGTTTTGAGACAGGGTCTCACTAAGTTGCTTAGGGCTTTGCTAAGTTGCTGAGGCAGGTCTCAAAGGTGAGTTCCTCCTTCCTCAGCTTCCCAAGCTGCTGGGATTACAGGCATGCACCATTGTGTCCTACTATACTGGAATTTTAATAGGGTGGTTAAAGTGTTATTTTTAAATAATAAGATTATTTAAAATATTGTTAAATAAGTGGCCACTTATTGATGATGATAACAATATTGGCCATCAGTTATTTTGCACTTGATAAACACTGTACAACAGTGCTTCAGTTAGCTGTCACAGGGCCTCATGAAGTAGGTGTTCGTTTTATGCTGTAGGATTGAGCGAGCCTTGGACATCCTGGGCACACTGGCTGAGGTCACCCAGATATTTGGTCAGTAAAGTTGGAACCGTAGCCTAGGGAACTCTGAAGCCAAATCTATCTTCTGAGCCCTGACCTCTGTGGTCTTTCTCTCACTCAGGGTTTGTCACCCTGCTCCACATTAATGTCACTGGAGAACTTTTAAAAAGTACTTATGCCAAGTTGCATAATCCAGACAAATTGCTTTGGAATCTCTGGGGTGGTGCTCAGACATTTGTGTGTTATAAAGGGGTCCTAAGAAATTGCAATGTGTAGCCAAGGTTCAGAGCCACTGCCAGTAATTTTTAACCAGTGTGACTTAAGAAAATAGCCTTTGATGGGTCCCAACTTGATTTATTAAGTTCTAACCCTCAATGTTCCATGTTATTCCTGTCTCAACTTGTGAGTTGGGGCAAGTCCCTTTTTCCCAAATCAATTCAGTATTTTTATTGACGTACACACACAAATCAGAATGTCTCTTTATACAAGCAGTAGAAGGGAAGTCAGGCCCAAATTGGAGTGTTTTCTCTAGATGCCAAGGTCAAACACAGAGGTGGAATGTTACTCATCCAATGTCAGTCATCCAAAGACTACAATGATCTTCAAACCAAGAGAGATGATTTGAAAGGCACGTTTTAGAAAAGACTGAATCACATGTTTGGCAGAGTGTCTTCCTTACAGAAAAGCAAAAGAGAAAGAGGTAATCTGGGGGTGGAGACCAGATGGTTTGAAAGAGGTTTTTATGGAGTGCTAGTGATATTGGATATGGGTCAAAAGGGAACCATAAATGCAGAGGTCATCAACTGTTGGCTCATAGACTTTTTTTTTTTGCCTTGTACCAATATTAAAAAAAAAATATTTTAAAGCCGAAGTTAAAAATCAAGGGGATTGCTCACGCAAACTGAGATTCTAGTTTAAAAACCAACATGAAGATTTGGCACTAGTCAGCCCTTGTTCCCTCAGGGTGACAGTTGGTGGCTGTGGGTAGGAGCTGCCCACTTTCAATGGGATCAGGAGCCTCTGGGTCTACCTAGACCCCACAGAGTCTCAAGACACATATTGAGGTCATGTGACTGCCAGGATTGACATTTGTGGCTGATTCAAGATCCCAAGCTAGCCAGGACTTGAAGTCGTCGTTTAATACCAAGTTTTCATTTATTGATTTCTGTGGTCACCTTTGCTTCCTTCCACATACCCCTACCAGGTGGTTCAGCTGGCCACCTCCTTAACTAATGGACAACTGAATAGCCTTACCCATCAGAGCATTCTCTCCCCACCCAAGGGCTGCCCCTGCCCCGCCCTTCTCTCCTGTGCAGACCCAGACCGCATCTGGCGTCTGAGTCTGAGCTGCGGATGGACCCACATTGTGCTGGACCGTGGAACTTCCTGTGTCCAGTCCTAGCTGCCCCCAGCTCTGTAGCCACGGGAGCATGGGAACCTGCCCACGTAATCACAGCATTCTCACACTCTGTGGCCTCTGGCGTCTGTTTTGCCTTTTCTTAACCACCATTCAGAATAGCCCAAGGTTTATCTTTGCTTGTTTTGTTTTGTTCTCACTGTTGGCCTGGCTTGTCTCCCCGAAGCTTCGTTTTTCTCCTTTTCTTCGGAGATGTTATAATCGACTTCCTTTCCTTTGGTGGACCAGTTCAGGGAAAAGTTTACATGTTCAGAACTTTGGATTCCTTACTGCTAGGGCCTGCCCTCCCTGAAGACATCAGTGAATAAGTAGAGGAAAGGAGATCAGATAGTTTCCATAATGTTTCCTCCTCAGAGGAAGAAGATAAACGGGGTTGGACACTCTTTACCTATTGCAAGAATAAGTAAACCAACACATGTAAGGAAAATAAAGAGACACAGAGACAAGGTGTAGAGGCAGGAAAGATGGCAGAATGGTAGAGTGGCCAAGCTGCTGGCTTTATTTATACCAATAGGTTACATTAGATCTCTGGCATCAGTAGTAGTACATTATGTCATTAGGCAGGTTACAGAGTTAACAACATTATGCAGCTCAGTCCTCAGTTGCATACTATAGTTGCAATTTGCAATGCTAGCATCTTTGTCTAGCTCTCAAGAAAGTCCATTGTTTAGAGTTACTGTTATGTGGATGGGTTCTATGTGGACGGGTTCACGGGCAGCAGAGCTGGTGAAACATTGTGGTTGTCCAACAAGAGAGTATCTTTATTCCCAGGAGCTGTGTGCCTGAGATCAAGGTCCGGGCTGATAAGACTCTAGCACAGAGCCTCCTCATGCAGGGCATTGCTACAGCAGCCAGGCATTTCCTAGCAGCCAGGCATTTCCTAGCAGCCAGGCATTTCCTAGCAGCTAGGCATTCTGTGCCTTTGCACGGAAACTCCTTAGCCACCAAGCATGCCACAGTCATGAAGCTATCATTAGAGACCCCAATCCTGAACACAGAACCCTTGCAAACACACCCATAAATACGTAAATCCCAGAGAAACTTGTTGCCATTTATAGAATGCAAAGGCTAAGTCACTAAAATCACATGCTCAAAATTTATTTCACTCATTCCTCTATGCATTTGAAGTGTTAAAAAACAAAACAAAACAAAACAAAAAACCAAACTTGGATACAAGGACAACCATGTCCTTTCATTGTCAGATCCAAGTATTGTCTAGAGGGATCAGATCTTTGTTTTACTTGCTGTTCAGCCCGGGTTAAGGTGCAGGTTCTGTGGAATTAGATGTTACCTTGTAGGCTCAGAAGGTAGACACTACTTTTTAATTTTAAATTTATTTTCTAAACTGATAAAACAAAAATTGTGCACACTTAACATGTGATGTTTCACTACATGTGTGTAGGTGGAGATGAACTTTGAACAGCAGAGCTACAGCATGATTTTTCTTTCCTCTTTAGAAAAGATAACTGAAAGTTCTCCAGGGACGGTGGCGCGTGCCTCTAATCCTAGCAACTTGAAGGCTGAGGCAGGAGGATTGCAAGTTCAAGGCCAGCCTCAGCAACTTAGTGAGGCCCTAAGCAACTTGGTAGTACCCTATCTCAAAACAAAACAAAACAAAACAAAAAAAATAAATAAAAGGAGCTGGGAATGTGGCTCAATGGGAGAGCTCCCCTGGGTTAAATCCCCAGTACCAAAAAAAAAAAAAAAAAAAAAAAAAAAAAAGTATTGTCCTGCAGGTCAGGAACTTGTTTTATATCTAAACTAAATATCTTGTTCCATCATTATTTCTTTGGATGCTGCATATGCTCAGTCTCCCCATTTCCCTTTGAATCAACTTTACAATTCTTTTAGTTCTTTCATTAATGAATAAAAAGAATTTTTGAAGCATGTGCATTCCACATTTGTGTGAGTCACATCTTTCACCTTTTAATCATTTTACTTTGATACTGGCTTCATTCCAAAAGAATTGTAGGTGCTCCCATCTCCTGTTCACACAGATCTTGATTGCTATGATCTGCATCAAGCAAAACTGTACTACAAGTGTTTTTTGGTAGTTCATATATGTTTTACTCAGCTTTGTAATCACTGTGACCAAAGTACCCGACAAAAACAATCTAGAGGAGAAAAAGTTTATTTGGGGGTCAGGGTTCAGAGGTTTCAGTGCATAGATGGTCAACTCCATTGGTCTGGGCCCAAGGTGGGCACACCAGGCAGGAAGGTCCCAGTGGAGGAAAGGTACCCAGCTTACCTTGGGGTCGGGAAGGGGATGGGGGGGAAGGGGAAAGAGAAAGAAAGAAAGAGGGGACAAGGTCAAAGGAAGGACAAGCCTTCCAGGGCACTCCTGCAGGGACCCTGCTCCTCCAGCCTCACCCACCTGCCTATGGTTACCACCCAGTCAGTCCATTCAAACCAGGACAATCTGATCAGGTGACACCTCTCACAATCTAATCATTTCACATCTGAATATTCCTACAGACACATAGGAGCTCTTGGGGCCCACCTCATATCCAAACCGTAACAATATGTGTGATTGACTTTGTTAAAGAAGAGAGAACTGACTGATTAGCTCCAGTTTAAGGGAAGAAAAAAAAATGAGATGAACTTATCCATTGATAAAGCAGAAGCCATTTAATGGTGTCATGTCTCGTCACAAACATGAAACTCATTGTTGCCACGGTGACCACAGGCTCACTTTTGCTGAGGAAAGCAGAATATTTGCCGAAATTTCTCTTCTGACATGTTTGCCCGAGGTCCTTTTTATTCATTGTATTCCACACCCATACATCATAGTCTCTGAGGGGAGGAGGCTCCTAAGGCCTTCTGGGTCGGCCACCAGAGAGCACCAACCAGCTCTGCAATAAAGACGTCCCTGAAAAGTAAGGCACAAGTTAAATTTTAAAAAATGTCTTTTCAAATGAGCTGGATGTTTGCTTTACTGGAAAGAAATGGATTATTTAATAGTTTTGGAGAAACTGCTCTGTAGGTCTACTCTAAAATGATGTTCAGTTCTGTTTCAATACCTTGAAATGTATTATTTAGGGAAAATGTATCTTCCAAATATTGGGAAAGATTTGGAGAATAAAACAGTAATGAATTATCTGTGAAATGGTATAGTCAAAATGAAAGTGGTTTGAAAGTTACATGATGTGATAGTTTCATACAAATGTTACGTATTAATACAATAATTATAATGCTATCTGAATGTCCCAAAGTCTATAAATAACTGAGGTGTCATATTATTTTCATATCCACATAAAATAACATGAATTCATATTGTGGTTTGGATCTGGAATGTCTACCAAAAAGCTCACGTGTTGACGACTTTGTCCCCAATGTAGCAATGTCCCCAGATGGGGCTTTGGGAAAAGATTGGATCACCTCATCAGTGGATTAATCCATTTGACGGATTAATAATTTGAAGGACTATTAAGAGGTGGTGGAAACTCTGGGCAGGTGAGGAATGGTTGGAGAAAGTAGGTTGCTGGGGGCAGTCCCTTGGGGACTATATCTTGTCCCTGGCCCTTTCTCTCTGTCTCTGGCTCTCTCTCTGCTTCCTGGATGCCATGAATGGGGAAGCTTTCTTCTGCCGCACCCTTCTGCCCCAATCCTCTGCCTCACCTCAGGCCCAGAGCAATGGAACCAGTAAACCACAGACTGAAACTGTGAGCCAAAAGAAATCTTCCCTCTAAATTGTTTATGTCAGGTATTTTGGTCACAATGACGAAAAACTAACTAACACAGTTCACAGCTCACATTTATTTTAGTAAATTCAGTTCCTTCCTAAACATCCTGAGAATTCCCAGAAGGTATTTGTCAGTTGCAAACTCTAGATGTTGAATTATTCAAGACCCATTTGGCTGTTGGGTTTTCTCCCTGGTGCGCTGGGATATGTCTTGATTGCTTTCTGTTTTTCTGTGGTCCAATTCACCCACAAAAAAAATGCTTACAGCCCTTCCTTTATTTCCCAAGAAAATGTTAAAATAAATCAGACAACAATTTAGCAATTAATTAAGGTTTGCTGAAGTCATTGGAGGACAAAGAGAGGAATGAAGATACAATAGAAGAGAGACAAACTCAGAATACTCTCTCCTCAAAGAGAGATATGACACCTTTCATATTCAACAACACTCTAAAAATTTGACTCCCTAAACAGAAGACCCAGCTCCTCCTCTTGGGAATACCTTGCACTCTCCTCCAAAGTGTCTTTATCCTGTTGTCCAGGCTGAGCTCATCATCATGGAGAATCCAGACACATTGCAAAGGGCAGGGAACTCCTTGAAGCCAACTTTTAGAATACACGATGCAACCTCCTGATTCCATTTTTGTATTTTAACCATGTACCTAACTGTTGCTGCCTGAAGCGATTGCCGCTTGGAGCAACGACGCCACGGGAATAAGTTCAGAGGCAGACTGGAAACGAACAGGCTCTTTATTCTGCTAGCTACTCTCTCTGGCTCCAACAACTCCAACACCATCCACACTCCTGCAACCACTACACAAAATGGCGCTGACCCGATCCACAATCCCCCGGGCCAAGTCTCTCGAGATCATGCAAATGGTGCTGACCCGATTCCGCAAGGTCCCGAGCCAAGTCTCGCGAGACCATGGAAGGTGGCAATGCCCGAACATCTTTATGGCTCACAGCTAACCGCAATCTTAGCTATCTCCTTAATTAGGGCTCCTACATTTCCCCCCTTTTGTTTTAAAAGAGGTAATGCTCTAGGACGTCTATGTGCAACCAACATTCTTACCCGTCATCGGATAATCAAGGCTGTGCCCTTGACTCCTGTCTTAGGTTGATATGTCGGCCACATGAGACTGTCCCGTGCGACTGTGCCTGTCTTAGGTTGTCCCCCTCTGGGGATCTTACCCGTCATGGGCTACCAGCCATCCAATCGAGCCCTTCAGGATCGACTGTGTATGATGACTAACAGCCGTCCAATTGTGAGGAGATGCTGCGGCTTTAAGGCGATAAGCCTTCTGCTGATGAGCCAAGTTGCATAGCATATCAAATTCTTTAAACAAATCAGCTGCCCTGAGTTCTATCAAGTAATGCACTGAGTACTCTAGACAAATACCCGCAAGGTATTGTCCCGTAAAGTCCCAAACAATGAAAGATCAAAATGTTCACTTGTTATAACACGTTGATCTAGGAGGCCCCATGCATGCAGAGCAGAGGCCACACTGCTGGTGAGGTTGTTTGATGCTTGAGCAGCAGGGATGTTTGCAGCGACCGCGATTCTTGCAGCTATAGCAGCAGCCGTCTTTTTTATGTCTAGACAATGCCACCGGCAAATCTTCAGGGCCCGCTACCTAGAAACTCAAGCATCAATTATTAAAGGAAAGGCAGGGTTATTGCAGCACTGAGTCAAGAGGCGAGTTGTCAAACTAAAAAATAGAATAATTAGATTAGAATATTAAAGTTGATTTCTGCTCACACACATTGCTGCTTGAGTTCCCACAAACATAAGCTGGCAAAATATCATATTCAGAACAAAACAAAGAAAGACTGAGGGTATTTACTGCATTAAAGATAGAGTAAAGAAACGCTAAAGGCACTTTGGAAAAATAATTTGTTAGCTGGAACCCTCAAGTCTCTGTAACCTTCCATGAAATTATCTGTTGAAATAACTCAAGTTAATCATCTATAAAACAAATAAAGTTAATTACAAATAAACATTCGTATGTCAAAACACCAAAATATCAGGTTATACAGCACTAGTCATATTCTTCACTAAAGAGAAATGCCTGGGACACCTATAAATCAAAATTGAAGTTACCTTCACTTATTAAATTATTTACCCAAATTGAATACTCTTAAACTTAAATGAATTAAAGTTATATATTTTCATAAGCACTTTGTTATTTGTGACGTCACACTGGACAGACACACAAACCTACAAACATATATTTGTGATGTCACATTTACATGAAATTTAGACAAATGCACAGACATAAAGACATATATAAAAAGAAAAATAATACAATTGTGTGCACACTAAAGAGAGATCTCCTCGTCCAGGCCGGGAGGAATGACACTTAAGTTGTGAAATATTTTGAAGAACTCTTTTAAGGGAATCATTCCATACCTTCATCTTGGTCCTCTTGATTTTGTACCTTTTTTATTAATCTTGATTCCTCAACAACTTCATCTTGATCCTTATGATGTGGTACCTGCTTTATTAATTTAGATGGTATCCATATTGGAGAGGATTCGTGCTTTGGAAAAACACAAACAGATCCTCTCCCCCAAATTAATACTGGATCTGGACCCTTCCATGTACCTGAAAGAACATCCTTCCAGTAAACCAAAGGTTTATGTTGTTGGTGTGGGTTCCAATGTCTGTCTCCAGCAGAATAATCATTAGAGTCTAAAGTTACAAAATTTAAGGTAAACAGGGCAACTGCCAATCTGTCCCTAGGATTTTTCCAATTTCTTTCTTTTGGTTTTAATAACATAATTTTCAGTGTGTGGTTTGCTCTTTCAATAATGCCCTGACCCTGAGGATTGTATGGGATGCCTGTTTTATGGGATATATTGAATTTTGCGCAAAACTGTTTGAAAGATGAGGATGTATATGCAGGGCCATTATCTGTTTTAAGCATTTTGGGGATGCCCAATGCAGCAAAAGCTTGCAAACAATGAGATGTAACATCTTTAACTTTTTCTCCAGAATGTAAGGAAGCAAAAATCATGCCTGAGCATGTATCTATGGTCACATGAATAAATCGCAATTTTCCAAAACTTGGCTCATGAGTAACATCCATCTGCCACGAATGATTGGGCATTAATCCTCTAGGGTTAACACCATAATGAGGATTGGACAAATGTGTCATACAAGATTTACAATCTTTTACAATTGTTCTGGCTTGCTCCTTTGTGATTTTAAACCTACGCTGCAAGGTGGTGCTATTGACGTGAAACTGAGAGTGAAATAAAGTAGCTTACTGGAGTGCTGAAAGTATAAACGTTGTTTGGGTAAGGGCATTAGCCTTTTGATTACCTTCATGGAGGGGACCAGGCAAGTTGGTATGTGCTCTAATATGCCCTATGAATAGAGGTTCTTTTCTTGCCCACAAAAGTTTTTGTATTTGATAAAACAATTTAAAGGCTGGAGTATGAGGTGCTATTGGTCCTGCTAGCTCTAATTTTGGGACAGCATGTACAATATAGTGGCTATCTGAAAAAATGTTCATGGGCTGCTCTCTAAAATTTTCCAGAGCTCTTACCAACAGCTTCCAGTTCCACTAGTTGGGCTGATTTGTGTGCAGTTATGTAAGTCATATTTTCTTTTTTAGTGACTACTGCAGCAGTACCATTTGAGGACCCATCTGTGAATATATTTAATGCCTTAGGAATAGGTTGATTTTTTTATTACCTGTGGAAATATAATAGGATGATTGATAAAAATAGATAATATAGGAGACTTAGGAAGATGATTATCAAAATTTGCAGAAGTAGAGCATCTAGCTATAGCCCAATCATTATCATTGAAGCATAAATATTCAATCTGTGACGATGAATAGGGAGTAATAATAGTATCAGGGTGAATGCCAAATATCTTAGTAGAAGTCTTAAGTCCTTGAAGAATAAGTTAAGCCACCATGGAGGTATAAGACTCAATTATACTTTTAGGAGAGACGGGCAAATGTATCCATAATAAAGGCCCTTGTTGCCAACATACTCCTGTGGGTGTATATTGTGAAGAAATAATAATCAATATTAGCAGTTGAGTTAAATCAAATCTATCACAATGAGCTCCTTCGATGGCTTTTTCTACTAACTTTAAAGCTTTCCTAGCATCAGGAGTCAACGTTCGTGGTGAAGATGGATCAGGGTCCCCGCGAAGGATGTCAAATAAAGGTTTTAGTTGGCCAGTAGTGAGGTTTAGTGTAGGGCAAAGCCAATTAATATCTCCTAGCAATTTTTGAAAGTCATTGAGAGTGGCCAAATGCTCCTTATTAATTACTATTTTTTGAGGCCTAATAAAAGTGTCCATAATTTGGAATCCTAGGTATAATATTGGAGATCTAATTTGAACCTTTTCCTTAGCAATGTTTAGTCCATATCATTTCAAGTTTTCTGTTATATCACTAAATATGGTGAATAAGACTTCTTGATTAGGATGAGCAAGCAAAACATCATCCATATAATGGAGGCACATAAGCTCTGGGTATTTATTTTTGATAGGCTGAATAACTTTATCTACATAGATTTGACACATAGTGGGGCTATTAGCCATTCCCTGTGGCAAAACTTTCCATTGATATCTCTGATCAGGGCCATTATTGTTAATAGAAGGAACTGAAAAAGCAAACCTGGGGGTATCCAGAGGGTGTAGAGGAATAGAAAAGAAGCAATCCTTTATATCAAGAGTAATAAGATGGAAATTTTTTGGAATAGCTACAGGATTAGGAAGTCCAGGTTGAGTAGGGCCCATGATTTGCATGGTTTTATTAATTTCTCTAAGATCATGTAACAATCGCCATTTTCCTGATTTTTTCTTGATCACAAATATGGGGGAATTCCAGGGAGAGGTGGAAGGTTCTATATGTCCTGCTTCTAGTTGTTCCTGAACTAGTAGGTGGGCCGCTTGTAATTTCTCTTTAGATAGGGGCCACTGAGGGACCCACACTGGTTTATCAGAAAGCCATGGTATTTTCAAAATTATTTTCTCAGTGCCCCCCCAAAAAAATTATCTTTTTCCTTTATGATAATGATTTCTTTTAGGGTTAAGATTACCCTGTACTTTTTGATAATGATTTCTTTTAAGGTTAAGATTACCCTGTAGATTTTCACATTTAACACCTGCAGGCTTGGTTGCCAGGTGTACTCCCATTTGTTGCAAAATATCTCTTCCCCATAAAGTAACTGGTAGGTTAGGTAAAATATAAGGCTGAAATGTTCCTTTATGCCCTTCATCATCCTCCCATTTTAAAATTACCGCATTTTTCTCTGGGAGCTTATTATATCCCAAGCCTCTTAAATTGGTTGAAGCTTTTTGCAGAGGCAGGTGCTTGGGCCATTGCCATAGATTAATGATGGAAGAGTCAGCTCCAGTATCTATCAGTCCCTCCATCTCTATTCCTTGAATTTTTATTTTACACATAGGCCTCCTTGAACAATCCCGAACCCAGCAAGCCATGGGTCTCGAGTCAGTGGAACAAAATCCTCTATTGTTCCCTTTTTGAGGCATACTCATTTTAAATGAATTATGTAAATTTGGAAGGAGAAGCATCTGAGAAATTCTATCTCCTTGATTAACAGAACTTATACTTTGGGGTGAGCTAAGCATTATTTTTATTTCCCCTTTGTAGTCTGAGTTTATTACACCTGGGGTCACTTGCAAACCTAATAAGCTTTTAGGACTTCTCCCAAGAATAAGTCCTACAGTCCCTGAGGGAAGAGGTCCCCTGACCACTGTGGGAATCAGTTGAACCCCCATTTCAGGTGTTAACACTATTCGGGTGGTGGAACAGAGGTCTAATCCTGCATTTCCTCCTGTTCCTCTGGTGAGGGAGTGGATGGGTAGTAGGGATTGTGTTGGGGAAGCATCTGAGTGGATGCTTGAGGATACTCCCCCTCCAATGCCTCGTACATTTGTGGGCCCTGGGACATTGGGCCCCATGCCCCGTTTTTTGAATTCCTGGACAAATGATTTCCATAGATGTCAAATTTTGAATGGCATTTATTGGCCCAATGATTTCCCTTTTTACACCTGGGGCAGTGGCCTGGGGCACGGCATGAGCTTGGTCTTATTTCTCTTTGGGGATTTTGCCCAGAATAGTCTGATTGATTATGATAATTTTGCCTGGAATATCCTGATTGATTATAATGTCTAGGTTGAGCCCTTGTGAAAGTTTGAGGGGAAGCACCTCTCATTGCAGCTGCAATCACATTTCTTGTGACAAAGGTGTCATTTATATCTTTACATAGTTGTATATATATGGAAAGATCCTTTTTATTTCTCCATGGCCTGATGGCTTCCTGGAAGTATTTATTAGCATTTTTGTATGCTAATTGAACAACTAATGGCATAGCTTGATCAATGTTTCCAAACACTCTACCTGCAGTTCTCAAAAGTCGATCAGCAAAGTCAGCATATGGTTCATTAGGTCCTTGAATCACTCTTGACAAGCTACCTTCCTTGTAGATCCCCAGGTCCTTGTAAAGTTTTCCATGCCTTTAAGGCAGCCGTGTATATCTGAGCATACACACCTGGGTCATAATATTTTTGAGCCTATAAGTCTGCGAATTGCCCTTCTCCTGTGAGCATTTCTATATTATGGTCTCCAAACCCTGCAGCTGCATTTCTTTTAGCCGTTTCTATACAAAGTTCTTGAAATTGTGATCACTAAACCAAGTATCGCCCCCCACTTAATGCTGCTTTACATAGACTTTTCCAGTCTGAGGGGGTTAAGCTAAAGGTGTTAAGGGACTCCAGCATACTCAACGTGAAAGGAGCTTGGGGCCCATACGTCATTAATGCCTCTTTGAGATTTTTTATTGTTTTGAAATCTACTGACTGGTGGACCCTCTGTCCATTTTCATTTCCAAATACTGGCAGTTCTCAATGTATCTGTGAGTTACCCTCATAAACGCTCAGAAAGACTTTTTATTTCTGTTTCTAGGGTATTTTCTGTAATGGATGCCACACATGGGGGATTAGAGGACACAAGTGGTTCCTCTACTTGGCGGTCCTTTTTCTTTTTTAATTTCTTTTTGTTCTTTTTACTGGAGACTGTGCTCTCCCATAATCAATTTTTGATTCCTCTTCACTACTAGTTTCATAATTCCTAACCGGCTTAGTGGAGGAGACTGTACTTTCATGGTTTGGCTCCTTCTTACTACTATCACTTTTACTGGTATCCTGAATTTCAGCTTCTAAGGAGAGTACATATTCTTTGGCTAATTTCAATAAGTTTCTGATGGCTTTTGCAGCTCTTACTTTTGAATTTATACCACTACTCTTCTCACTGGTATTAACTGACCCAGAGGCTATGCTTTCTTGATCACTTTCCTCACTACCCACTGAGTCTGCGATATCAAAAAACTCATCCATGACTTTTATTATCCGACCTTTTGTTATTTTCGCTCCCATTTTTAAAATTTTCTTATTTCTTACCTGCTGACCGAATTCCCTGTATGGGCCACCACTTGTCACTGCCTGAAGCGATTGCTGCTTGGAGCAATGACACCGTGGGAATAAGTTCAGAGGCAGACTGGAAACAAACAGGCTCTTTATTCTGCTAGCTTCTCTCTCCGCTCCAACAACAACTTCAACACCATCCACACTCCTGTAACCACCACACAAAATGGCGCTGACCCGATCCACAATCCCCCGGGGCCAAGTCTCGTGAGACCACAGAAGGTGGCAATCTTTATGGCTCACAGCTAACTGCAATCTTAGCTATCTCCTTAATTAGGGCTCCTACACCTAACAACCTTACTAAATTCTGTCATTGCATCCAACAGCTTGCAAATTATTTTGAAAAAAATTATGTACATAATCCCCTTATTGTCAAATGAAAGCTTTGCATTTTTCTATACAAATTCCACCTTTTATTTATTTCTTTGATCTTCTAGTGTGGCTACGACAACCAACTTAAAGTTGAAAATGAGATAATAGTGGGCATCCGTTTCCAGTTTTGAAAGTCAGGGGAAGTGTTTGGTGCATACTTAGGTATGTTGCTAGTTTTGTGGGGTCTACCTTTTATTGGATTGAAGAAGTTTCCTTTTAGTTCTCATTTGCTGTGGTTTTGTTTTAATTTTTAAACTATGAATGGGTATAGAATTTTATACGATATCTTCCCATGAATCTGTTGGGGGTGATCTATATTTGTCCTTTCTTCTGTTACTATGGTGAATTGCATTGATTTTTAAATCAATCTTGCATTCCTGGAATAAGCCACACTTGCCAAATTTGATTTGTTGCTATTTTGTTTTGGATTTTTGTGTTTTGGTCTGATAGAAATCAGCCTATAATTTTACTTTCTTATAATCTCATCAGATTAGAGTATCAAGGCCTTACAAATAAGTTGAAAAGTGTTCCTTTGCTCTCTGTTTTCTCTAAGAGTTTGTATAAAATAGGTATGATTTCTTAAATGTTTGGAAGAATATTCCAGTGATGCATCCGAGACTAGAGTTTTCCTTGTGGAAAGATTTTTCATTATGGATTCAATTACTTTGACAGACACAGGACTATTTAAATTTTCACCACTTTTGTGATATTTTCATAAGTTGGGCTTTTCAAGAAATTTGTGCATTTGATCCAAGTCATCAAATACTTTGGTATAAAATAGTTCAAAATATTTATTTAAAAATTTTTATTGTCTTTTTTGTTGTTGTGTCTGGGGATTAAAACCAGGGACACTTAGCCACTGAATCACATCCCCAATCCTTCTACTTCTTATTTTGAGAAAGGGTCTTGCTAAGTTGCTGAGGGCCTCACTAAGTTGTTGAGGCTGGCCTCAAACTTGCAATCATTCTGCCTCAGCCTCCCAAGTCACTAGGATTACAGGCTGCACCATTAGTGCCCCACTATTATCTTTAAAATATATGTTAAATCCTGATATCAGTAATTTGTATTCTTTTCCTGTTGTTCTCTCTCTTTGTTGGTAAGTCTTGCTAGAGAGTTATCAATTTTATTAATCTTCCTGAAGAACCAACTTTTGACTGGATTTTCTCTAATTTATCTGATTTCTACTTTATTGTTTCCTCCTCTTTTTTACTTCCTCCCTTCTATTTTATTTGTGCTTAATTTGCTATTTTTTTTTTCTAGGTTGTTGATGTGGATGCTTAGATGATTGACTTTTCAACCTTCCTATTTTTCTACTAGAGGCTATGTCAGACATGGGGATGTGGTCACTGTGCCCAGCAGCTATGAGCATGGCCCTCTGACCATTCTGAGCCTCAAGTTGTCATCACCACTAGGGTTCACCTTAGTTTTCAAGCCAAGGTCATGGTCTTCTTGGAGAAACCTCCCAGCCAATGTCGGAACAAAGCAGTGGTAGCTAATTACATGCTCTCCTGGGGACAGCTCCCAGTCTGAGTGAGACGGTGGGATGAAGGCCTGGCCATTTCTTCCCATCACAGGACTCCTTTAAAGGGCAGCCTTTGCTCTAGAGCTCCGGCGGGGGCAGGTGGTGCAGAGATGTGGAGGCTAATCTGAATCACTGTCCGCATGTCCCTGGCCCAACACTGCTGGTTGTTACGGGTGATTATAATTAAGTTACATCCTTGTTTTGCAGGCTGATGAGGCAATAGCAATCACAACTTGAAAAAAACAGAGTAGTTAACAAATAATTGAAAAAAAATCAGGTGTGGCAGATTGCAAAGAAACTCTTCAAGTCTTCCAGAAGGTTAAAGTAAGGGCTGAACACGAAGCCAAGAATTTGCTAGTGCTGGCTATCCTCACTATCCTAGCTAGCATGCCTCAGAGCAGGACAGAAGGCCATCTCAGGAGTGGCTTCCCCTCCCCCAGTGTGGCCAGGCTTGGGACCAGGGCTCAGTTGCCACATAAGCCATTCAGGAATGTGCTGGGTAGGCTGAGGGAGGAAAGGCCCCCAGCAGACAATCACTGTGGGACTAGACTCTCAGGGTGTTTAACTAAGGGAGGAAAACAGAACTCTGGATAGAACAGTTTCTTAGAGCCAACTCTTGGGACACAGGCTGGAAATGATGCGCACGTGCTGCGAGGTGGTCCCAAGCTTACAAACATCAGTGTCCTGTGCCGAGCAGGTCAAGATGATTTTCTGGAAGATGGTAGAATAAGGGATTAAGCAGTGTAAGGAAATGGACATGCTGGAATATGAGGCCAGCCCGCTCACCAGAAGAATGCATCTCCTAGGAAGGTCTGGAGAACGCACCATCCGTCAAGGCCATCCTCAAGGGGCCGATGAGAAAGGCATGTATGGTCAGTGGGGACTGCCTTCAGCAGGTTTGGGCTGATGGCAGAGAAGGACAGAATTGGGCTCACTAATTGGAGTTGGGATGATGGAGTCCTAAGCAATAAAGGCCAAATGGCAGTGCTTAGCCACCAGGCTTAGCCACCGGGGGCCAGGTGGTGGTTGTCTATCAACAAGGTCACAGTGGCAGCCAGGGAGCCTGACCTGCCATAAACTGTGGAGATGTTAATAGAATATAGCATGCCTCAGGACACAGTAGTCAGCACTCAACAAAGATGTAGGTGTGGTGTGTGTGTGTGTGTGTGTGTGTGTGTATTCAAAAGAGATAAAGAAGACAAATAGGAGATTAGGGTGGTTACTTCTGAAAAGATTATTGTCCAGTTTCTGGGACTTTTCTAATACCTTAAAAAAAAAGCCCTGTTTTTCATTTAATTCTGTACTTTGTATATTAATCTGATTTTCATTACTTTAACAAATTACCTAAGAAAGTTTACTTTATTTAAAAAAAGGGGGGGGGACTTTTTTATTTTGGTACCAGGGATTGAACTCAGGGGCACTGGACCACTGGGCCACATCCCCAGCCCTTTTTTGTATTTTATTAGTGACAGGGTCTCACTGAGTTGCTAAAGTGCCTCGCCGTTGCTGAGGCTGGCTTTGAACTCGTGATCCTCCTGCCTCAGCCTCCCAAGTGCTGGGATGACAGGGGTGTGCCACCACGCCAGGCAAGGGGGGACTTCTTTAGCAAACAGTTCTGGAAGCTGAAAGTCCAAGATCAACCGTCCTCATATGTTTGACCTCTGGTGAGAGTCTAGTGGCAGATGGCATCATAATGGAGGGTCTGGGTCTAAGTGGAAGAGATCACATCAAACAGACAGAAAGCCAGATAGATACGCAGGGTCAGGCTCATTTTCAACAACTCAGTCTCAAAAGAACTAACTGAGGATCCATGAGAACTACCTTAATCCCCTTGAGGGCACAACCTCAGTGACCTAAAGACCTCCCAATAGCTCCTAACTCCCAAGGTTCTTACCACCTTGGACACACACAATAGCAACTCAGCTTCTACCGTGAACTCTCAGAGGACAAACCACATGCAAACCATAGCACTGCATATGGTTGTAATCATTTTAAATTTCACAAGACTTGTTTTATAGCTTACTATATAGACCATTGCGATCCATGTTTCATGTATTTTCTATTTTTAGTCAGCTTTCCCTTACTATAATAAAATACCTGAGATAATTAGCTTATAAGGAGAAGGGGTTTATTGTGGCTCACAGTTTGGGAGTTTCCAGTCCATCATCAGGTGAACCCATTGCTTTGAGGCTTTTGTTGGGGGTGGGCAGCACATGATGGCAGGGGTATGTAGTGGCACAAAATTCCTCACCTCTTGGCTAAGAAGCAAAAGAGAAAGAGGAGGAGACGGGGGTCACACAATCCCCTCCATTGCCCCGAAGACCTTCCATGAGGCCCTAACTTTTAAAGTTTCCACCATCTCCCAATCGCACCAAGCTGGGGACCAAATCTATAATACATGGCCTTTGGGTACTTAAGATCCAAGGTATAGCAGTGAGCATGTAGCAGTTTTACTTAATTTTTCTTAGTTTTTTTTTTTTTTTTTTTTTTTTTTTTGGTACTGGGGATTGAATTCAGGGGCACTCGACCATTGGGCCACATCCCCAGCCCTCTTTTGTATTTTATTAGTGACAGGGTCTCACTGAGTTGCTAAGTGCCTCGCCATTGCTGAGGCTGGCTTTGAACTTGTGATCCTCCTGCCTCAGCCTCCCGAGCCGCTAGGATTACAGGCGTGCACCACCGTGCCCAGCATTTTTCTTAGTTTTTAGAATCATATATAAAGTATACAACATGTTTATATATGGATGTACATAATGAGATGGTTAGTCAAGTAAATTAACATGCCCATCTACTCACATAGTTACCTTTATTTATTCACTTTTTGTGGTAAGAGCACCAAAAATCTACTCTTTGGGCAAATTTCCAGCATACAATACAATATTATTACCTATAATCATGTTGCATGCTGCATCTCTGGACTCATTCATTTGATACAACTGCAAGTTTGCGACCTTTGTCTTTCCTTTCCCTGGTAACCACCATTCTAGTCTCTGTTCATTTATATTGATTTTTTTTCTTTTTATTGGTTTTTTGTTAGTTATACATAACATGAGGATTCATTCTGACAAAATTATAAAAGCACGGAATATAATTAGTTCTAACTCAATCCCCAGCACTTCTCCCTGCCCTTCCTTCCTCCCTCCCTCTCCTGTTCCCTTCCCTCTACTCTAGTGACCTTTTTAGCAATTTACTTATAGTTTTTTTTTTAATTAGTGTCTTGTGGATGTACATGATGGTGAGATTTACTGTGGTATTGATTTTTTAAAATAGATTTCAAATATGAATTGGATCATGCCATATTTATCTTTTTTGTCTGGCTTATTTCATTTAGCATAAAGTCCTCCAGCTTTACTCTTGTTGTGACGAACAGCAGGATCTCCTCAAGGGATTTATATTCCATTGTGTGTATGTGCATATTCATATATGTATAAATAAATTTAAAAACAAACATCTCTCTCACAAGTTCCTTATCCGTTTCCTCAATAGATATTTAGGTTTGTCTTTTCTTGGTTGCTGTGAATAATGGTGCAGTGAGCACAGGAGTGCAGGTGACCTTATTGGTATGATACCTTGATACCATTCTAATGAGGGTGAGGTCCTATCTCATGGTGATTTTGACTTGCATTTCCTTGACGACTGGTGATGTCGAGCATCTTTTGGTACACCTGTTGGCCATTTTTATGTTTTCTTTGCAAAAATGGCTATTCAGGTTCTTTTGCCCAGTTTTTAACCAGGCTATTTACTCTTTCTCTATTTAGTTGTGTGAGCTCCTTCTGTACTTTAGATGTTAATTCCTTATCAGGTATCTGGCTTGCAAATATCTTCTCCCACTTTGTAGGCTGTCTTTTCATTTTGTTGCATTGTTTTCTTTACTATGCAGAAACTTCTTTTATTTGATGTAGTCCCACTTGTTCATTTTTGCTTTTGTTGCCTATGCTTTTTTTGTCCTACCTAAAAAAAAAAAAAAATCATTGTCAAGACCAATGTCAAGAAGCTTTTAGTCTATATTTTCTTCTGCGAGTTTCACGGTTTCAGGTCTTATATTTTGGTCTTTGTCCCATTTGATAAGGGACCAGTTTCATTCTTCTGTGTTGGATACCGCATTTTTCCAACACCAGCTATTGAAGAGACTATCTGTTCCCTATTGTGTCTGTGGGGATATTAGGTGACTGTATATTCTTGGGTGTATTTCTGGGCTCCCTCTTTTGTTCATGGTCTATGTGTCTGTACCATGCTATTTTGATACTTATTGCTTTATAACATAATTTGAAATCAGGTAATGTGATGCCTGCAGCTTTGTTCTTCTTTGTCAAGATTGTTTTGGCAATTCAGGGTCTTTTGTGAGTCCATACAGTTTTAAGAATTGATTTTGTGAATAACAAAATGTGAAAAATGTCATTGGAATTTTTATAATGTCAATTTGAGAAGTATGGATATTTTAACAATAAAAATTCTAATCCATGAGCATGAGATAATTTTCCATTTGTTTGTGTCTCCTTAAATTTCTTGTATTAGTGTTTTATAGTTTTCTGTATATAGTTCCCCCCCTCCTTTGGTTAAACTTTTTTTTAATGCTATTTTAAATGGAATTTTTTTTCTTATTTTCTATTTTGGATAGATTCTGTAAGTTGACTTTGTATCCTGAAAGTTTACTGAATTTATTTTTAGTTCTAACAGTTTTTTGATTGAGTCTTCAGGGTTTTCTACATGCGAGATTTTTTTTTTTTTTTTTTTTTTTTTTTTTTTTTTTTTTTTGATCATGGATTTAATCCAGAGATGCTTTAACACTAGCCACGTCCCCAATCCTTTTTAAAAAAATTTTAACTTTGAGACAGGGTGTCATTAAATTTCTTAGGGCCTTGCTAAGGTGCTCAGTCAACTTTGAAACTATGATCCTCCTGCCTCAGCCTCCCCAGCTGCTGGGATTACAAGTGTCCGCCATTGCTCCTGGCTATGTATGGGATTATGTTGTCTGAAAATAACAATAGTTTAATTTCTTTTTGTTGTTGTTGTGTTTTAAATTTGAATGTAATTCATTTATTTTTCTTGCCCCATTGCTCTGGCTAGGATTTCTAGTACTATGTTGAACAGAAGTGATGAAAATGGGCATGCTTTCTTGTTTCCAGTCTCAGAGGAAATCTTTAACTTTTTATCATTGAATATGCTGTTAACTGTGGGTTTTTCATATATGGTCCAGAATTTTTGGTAGTATTATCTGACTTATTGTTTTCATATTTAATTTTCAAATATTTGAAGTTTTGCATTATTTACTGTTCTCGTCAACAAAATAAGGATCTTAAAATGCATTAACCTTGATCACCTTAATCCCAACTCATAGACTATAGTTCTCCAATATTTCACTTCTAGACTATTTCCCTGTTTATTGCAATTACAGATTGGCAGAGTTAATGCTGATCTGATTCCTTGGAAAACTGGGATTGGAACCACCTTATGACCCAGCTATCCCACTCCTTGGACTATATCCCAAGGACTTAAAAACAGCATACTACAGGGACACAGCCACATCAATGTTTATAGCAGCACAATTCACAGTAGCTAAACTGTGGAACAAACCTAGATGCCCACCAGTAGATGAATGGATAAAGAAAATGTGGTATATATACACAATGGAGTATTACTCAGAATAAAATCATGTCATTTGCAGGTAAATGTATAAAGTTGGAGAATATAATGCTAAGTGAAGTTAGCTAATTCCCAAAAGCCAAATGCAGAATGTTTTCTCTGATATAAGGAGGCCAATTCACAGTGGGGTTGGGACAGGGAGCATAGGAGGATTAGAGGAACACTAGAATGGCCAATGGGGAGGGAGGCGGAGGGAGGGGGCAAAAGGGTGAAGAAGAAAAAAAGAAGATGGTAGAATGAGATGAATATCATTACCATAAGTGCATGTGTGAAGTCACGAATGGTGCGAATATACTTTGTATACAACCAGAGATATGTAAAAATGTGCTCTATAAGTGTAATATGAAATGTAACGCATTCTGCTGTCATTTCTAACAACTTAGAATAAAAAATACATAAATTTTTAAAAATGCTGATCTGAATTTGCCTACTTTGCTTATCCTTCCTTCCTGCATCTTACCTTCTATCTGTGATCACTTAATTTTATTTGAAGTATATCTTTTAGATTTTCATTTAGTGACAATATTTTGGTTACAAACTTTTCTTTTGTCTCTACAGACTTTTTTGTCCTCGTTGATAGTTTTTTGGTTATAGAATTCTAGATTGAATGTAATTCCAGCTATTCAGGACGCTGAGTCAGGAAGATCATAAGTTTGAGGCCAACCTTGGCCACTTAATGAAACCCTGTCTTAAAAAATAAATGGATAAACAAATAAACTGGGGATCCAACTCTGTGGTATAGCTCCCCTGGGTTTGATCCCATGATTTTATTCCGTTTATTGATGACATTTATTCTATAATCTTCCCACTTTCATTTTTGATATGAGATTAACTATTCGTTTAGTTGCAACTTATTTGTTGATGATCTCTTTGGCTTTAAGATCTCTTTCTATCCAATCTTCTGAAATTGTACTATAATAAGTATGGGTGTTGATTTAGGGGTATATTTGTTGGGCTTCCTATATCTGAGCATTGATGTGTTTCAATAATTCTGAAAAAAATTTAAAAATTTTCCATGTTATCTAGCCTTTATTTAAAAATATGAATTTTAGAAATCTTGGTGATCCCTTGTGCCTAATTTTCTTGTGCTTTGCTATTTTTGATTGTGAACAGCTCATTTTTATTAGAAACTTATGTCTGGTGATCCTTTGGGGCCTCCATGGAACTTGAGAATTTTTTACCAGTCACTTGTGATCACTACCCATCGATGTCTGCTTCAGATTAAAGATTCCTTTCAAGGATTGGCAGACTGTATAGGTAAGAGGGGCTCCAACCCACATGAAGTCCAAATTGTGGCTATGGAATCTTAGGGGGTTATCTTAACTTTTCTTCTTGCAACCCCAGGGTTGAGATAGTTGGTGGTTTCCTCATTATTCCTTCTACTCAGTGGGCTTTACTCTGAGTAAAGTTTTGTTTGTTTGTTTGTTTTGGTACTGGGGATTGAACCCAGGTGCACTTTACCACTGAGACACATTCCCAGCTCCTCTTTAAAATTTTTATTTTGAGACAGGGTCTCACTATATTGCTTAGGATCTCCTTAAGTTGCTGAGGCTGGCCTCAAACTTGTAATCCTCCTGCCTCAGCCTCTTGAGTCATTGGGACTACAGGCATGCACCACCACACTAGCTTTGAGGGTAAAGTCTTTGAGTTCTTTTTTTTTTTTTAAGGGAATCTCGTTTTCATTCTCCCCCTTGGGTATGCTGTGGGATTTACCCTCTGCCTACTGGACCTGGTGTATTCATTAAAACAGAAGCTCAGGATTCCAGGCAGTGGTAAATCTCTCCAGGTGGATGCCGGCTTTAACACTTCCAGAGTCTCATGTCTCACTTCACTTTGGAGATGGGAATATGCTTCACTTTTAGGTGGCTTAATAAACAAACAAACAAACAAAAACTTGATAAATTACAAAAAGAGATTTCTTATCCAATATTCAGGCTATTTTATTTGAGTGAGTGAGCTGGGGTATCCAATCTACTATATTGCAAGAAAGAGAACTATCCCACGATACGTGATTTTATTTTCTAAAATCTTATCTTAACATGTGCCTCTTAGCTTGATATGACATGGTCTTAAAATATTTTGTGAGTAAACATTTTTGAATCATTGCTTGAGTTTTTTTTTTCCCCTGAGTAGCTTGAAATTTCTGTTTCAACTTACTGTCGGCTTTCTTTCTCCCACTTAACCCCAGAATAGAAGACAAGCTATGAAAAACGAGTCCCTATGATGCTGTGCCATTGGCCTCGCATGTTCAGGTGTCATGAATGTGAGGGGGCTGGATTCTGATCTGCATAATCACCTCTGCTTCCTTGCCCCTGAGTTGAGACTTAGGAGAGAGAATTTGGAGATCAGAGGTAATTTATTGCCTTCTTTACACATAAAATGAAGAGGGAAAATGATTCCACACTTAGCTGGAGATGTTTATGAGAGAGATTGTCTCTCAAAAAGTAATTGGGGATGTGGGGATTAGAAACGAGATCTGAATGGCTGCAGAAAGGTTATTCCAGCCACATTAACACAATTCAGGGAAATTATTATGTGGGAGTGGAGGGAGATGGCTTTCCCCTAGATCTATGGAGCCTTAGATTGGGCTCAGGAGACAGCTTGTTCCCCGGGTACTCACATCTGCACACGTTTGCATATCTACCCAAACACACTTCCGACACACAAATGTAATTAAGTGGTTTCGCAATTGGGGGAATTCTGGTACGTGAGGCACTGGGTTTTGTTTTGTCTTCTCAGTCCTCAAAGTAATACACATTTATTAGAAAAACATTGGAAAGTCCAGAAAAGTCAACCCCAATGCTATTTGCAATGGCAATATTTTGGCACATTTCTTTTCTTCCTTTGCACTTACTAAATATAGATCAGTTTGTATGAATTATTACACTCAATCCTGCCTTTGCCCTCCACTTTTAATTCTATATTAAGACTATCCCCATGATTCTAAATATATTTTCATCATGGTAAAAGATTCTTTCATGTGGGTGGTTCGCTATTTCCCAAATGCCTTCTTTGACATTAAAGTTGTTGCAGATTTTCCAATGATAAAATGAGTCACTGTTGTCCTCTATCTTGGTTCTAAAACAACAAAGGCTATTTTCAAGTGTCCATCAAATCCCTGAGAAGTTCAAGTTCGGTCCAACATTCCCCGTGGGAGCATTCCCACCTCCTGATTCTACCCTCATCTTTGGCATAGCAGACTCTTGGAAGGATTTCTCCCAACTAGATGTGGTATGCCTTCCCCTTAAGAGAGATTTTAGGAAATGGGGGGGAAAAATCCCCATCTCATGATATTTCAGGTGTTATTTTGGCATCCTGTTGTATGCATGACATGTTAGTGCCTTGGGGCACCAGCTGGCGCCTTGTCGAGGTACTGGATTGTTCTAGATCCTCACCATAGATTGGCACTTAAGGTATTGAGTACTTGAAATATACTAGTTCATATTGAAATACTCTGTAAGCGTAAAGTACACAAAGAGTTAATATGATTATATTTTGTAAACTATCTCACTGATACTGTTTTTATCTTTTTTTTCCCCCTTTCTTTTTTGGAACTGGGGGTTGAATCCAGGGCTTTGCGAATGCAAGACAGATGCTTTTCCACTGAGCTACGTCCCAGCCCGACACTGTTTTGATATTGATTGCATTTTGAAATGATGATATGCTGGATATATTGGGTTCAGGGCAGCATTTTATTAAAATGAATTGCATTTATTTCTTTTTACTGTTTTAAAATATGGCTACTAGAAAATTCCATGTGTGGTTCATATTTGTGGCCAGTATTGTGCTTCTGTGGGACAGGGGGACTTGGAGCTTAGAATTGGTGGGTCAGACTGTGGCTCAACCTTAGAGAAGAAAGGTGGCCACGTGACCCGGGACTCCACACCACCACTCCCTCCCTGGAAAGCACAGCTTTTCTCTCTGCTTCCTGCAGAGACACACACTACAAACTCACTTGCCAGAATTCTCCCAGTTGTGTAAATAGTTACATTTGTGTGTTATAGTGTGTGTCTGTGTGGGTATGCAAACATACAAGCCTCCAGAAGCCTATATAAAAGAAAAAAAAAAGTTATGTTAGCAGTTCTAGCCTCTCCCAACACCCACCCGCTATGGCACCTGAGGTGTTTTTTTGTTTGTTTGTTTGTTTTGGTACCAGGGATTGAACTCAGGGGCACTCGACCACTGGGCCACATCCCCAGCCCTTTTTTGTACTTTATTAGTGACAGGGTCTCACTGAGTTGCTAAGTGCCTCGCCATTGCTGAGGCTGGCTTTGAACTCATGATCCTCCTGCCTCAGCCTCCTGAATGCAGGGATTACAGGTGTGCGCCACCGCGCCCGGCTCCCACTATGGCACATGAATGGAGATGAGCGTGGTGCCTGCAGATCCCAAGAATCAGGTCCAGTGGCTCAGAGAACCGACTTGGTCAGTGAGTTATGCTATTTTATTAATTGCAAGGTTTGTTCTGCATTAACCTGTCTGAGTGCCACACACTCCCAGGTGGGCTAGATCTAGCAGTGAAACGTTCAAAAGCTCTGGCTTTGGGCTTTGACTGCAGCTCTGAGCCATTTGCTTCTTCTTTACCAGGCTTCAATCCTTTTGCAAAAGACCCATAACTCCCTCGTGCTGGTTTCCAGCAATTCAGAATTGGGATTCCCCCAGACCTCACTGCCAATTCAGCTGCCTGGTGGTTAAAAATTGGTGCTTCTTGCTCTAGTAGCTGGAGAATAGAAGGCTGAAGCTGGCACATTTGGATTCAGTGGGAGCCTGAGATAACTAAGCTTTTTTCTTTAGGTTCAGCAGTTTCTAGAACTACCAGGACACTTCAGCTTCCCAGACAAATCAGGCTTGGACAGAAAAAGCTGAGTTAATGAGTGATGTGACCCTCTGCTCCTCAGCCCTGCTAAAGCAGCACAGAGATAGCCCCTGGGGACACTGCATGGTGCAGCTCCTGGTTTCTGCACTGTTCGGATTTGCAAAAGTGGTCCGGCTCCAATCCAAGCAAAGGTTTCTCTTGCTTTCAATTATTTTTGTAGGGAACCTCTGTGAGTGCACAGTCGTGTCCCCTGCTGCGTCTGTTTAGTCTTTTTGCACCAGTCCCTTCCCTTCAGGCTGGCAGAAGCAGTCTTTTTGCAGCTTGATGCCAAATTGAGTCTCTTCCAGGTGTGACCAACAGGGACTTGGCAGTTTCTCCTCTGAATCAAGAACTATGAGGCTGCCCCCCCCCCACTCCTAGGAACTGCAGTCTGGGAGAAGAGACAGATACTTAGGGTTTCCCTACTTACACGGAAGAGATATTCAAATGTCACTCCCCACCCCTCTTTTTTTTCCTTCCTGTGGGTTTAGCTCTGTGCTATCATCAGACAACTCAGATGAGTCTGACATAAACCCAGCCTTGGAAAAATGAAGTGTGTCATCAATGAGTACCACATGTGGGAATGGGAGTTCGGTAGAGGAGAAGTTAGCTTTGAGCAAACAAGACTGGGAGAAGGAATCTGGTATTTCATGAAAGTGACATTTGAGCTGGCATTGAAAGATAGGTGTGACTTGGCTGTAAGACAGGGTTTCTCAATTTTAGCACTATTGACATTTGGGACCAGTTATTCTTTGTTGTGGGGACTGTCCTATATACTGAAAGATGTTTGGAAGCCTCCCTGGCTTCTACCCATATCAGGCCAATAAAACCCTATCTTAGTCTATTTTTTGTTGCTATAGCAAAATACCTGAAGATGAAAACCTTATAAAGAAAAGAGGTTTGTTTAACTCACAGTTCTGGAGGTTCAAGAGCATGGTGCCAATGTCCTGGTGATGGTTGCATCACAACAACATGGTGGAGAAACAGAATTAGAATTGGCTGTGTGCAGAAGGGGCCAAATGCATGAGAGCCAACCCATCCTGGTGAGAAGTGACGTCAATTATGTGACGTCAATGACCTAACCACCTTCCATTAAGCCCCACCTATTAAAGACTCCACCACCTGTCCATGTTTCCACACTGAGGACTAGCTTAAACCATATCCAAAACATAGCTGATCCCTTGCCGTTGTGACAGTTCAAAGTATCTCCAGACATTGTCCAACATCCACTGCTCATTAAAGCCTGTCGCCGCCTGAAGCAATGGCCGCTTGGAGCAGCAAAGCCGCGGGAATAAGTTCACAGGCAGACTGGAAACAAACAGGATCTGTATTCTGTCAGTTTCTCTCTCTGGCTCTAACAACTCTAACACGTACCACACACCAGCAAACAACCAACAACAAAAATGGCCCCAACCTGCTCCCGCGCTCGGGCCCAAGTCTCTCGAGATCCTGGGCCAAGTCTCGTGAGACTATGGAAGGCGGCAATGTCCAAAACTCCGTGGCCCGAAGTCAACCGCAGTCAATAGCCATCTCCCCAAACAGGGCTCCTGCAAAAGCCACCCTCCCTGGTTGAGAACTTCTGCTATAAAGACGTGGGCAAAAGAACATACAAAGATATTTAAAAATACAAACCAAGGGCAGGCTCTTCCTGGACACAGCAAATGACTCAGTTTACCTAGAATGCAGGGTATGTAAAAGAGGATTCTCAGCCAAAACACCATAAAGTGGAATATGAGCTCCTCACAGTAGGACTCTGTAATGGGTGTATATTTTTTTTTTTTTTTTTTTTTTGTATTTTATTAGAGACAGGGTCTCACTGAATTGCTAAGTGCCTCGCCATTGCTGAGGCTGGCTTTGAACTCAGGATCCTCCTGCCTCAGCCTCCCAAGTGCTGGGATTACAGGCATGCGCCACCGCACCCAGCTAGAGCCCAAATTTTTGGTTGGGCACAGAGTGTCTGAAATAAAGACTATAAACATCAGCTTCACTTGTTGCTAAATGTGGCCATGGGACTAAGTTTTGGCTAAGAGACTTAAGAAAAAATTTCATGTAATCAGCCTCAGGAACCTGACCTAATAGACATATGGCATGCATCCTTATTTCCCCCTTTTCTTTAGCCCATGCTCCTTCCTGCTTCCTGAAAGTCTGATATGAGAGCTGGAATTCTAGCTGCCTCCTTAGACTGTGAGATGAGTGCTTTATCCTAAGGAAGGAGCAGTAGAGGCTGGCACAGGCCCAGGGCTTTAGATGACTTTGGGGATCCACTATACCATCCCTTGATTGCCAGTGCTCAGAGTGAGGAAGGTGGGCAGGGTGCTCCACTCTGTTGGAGCCATTGCTATTGCAGGATTCAGTTAGTCATAGCCAAAATTAATCCTAGCTAACAACATGGGGAAAAGCAGATGGGGAAGAATCTGAACTGGGGTACAGCGTCATGGAGATCACAGAAGGGCAGAACTTCAGAAACCCACCGTGTGAAAAACAAGGAGGCCCGAGGACAAAGGCCTAGATTCGACATCCCAAAGGTGGTTCCAAGTAAACACTGCCCCAGGTTAACTACTAATCAGATTGTGTTGAAAAAATTCCTTGTAGCATCTGCAAATAAATACCCATGTCCTGCAAATTGAGCTACATCTTGGGATCTGGGAAATGCTTATGAAGAGAAAAAAATATTTTCAGACTCACTTCATGCTGCACAGACCGTATCAGCCTTTGGAGAATTACAGACCCACAGATCATTTGAGAAAGGGTGTCAGTACAACTCAAGAAAGCTCCCAGGCTTAGAGGGGGAGCTAATGCGCACTTGTATATCAGCCTGTAGATCACTTTCCTTGAGCCCCTGTTGTAGAATCCCATTCATCTTCTTCCAATATTACTCAGTTTTTATGTATGCATTATTATCTGTCTCTCTCCATGTTTGTAAGTTCCTTGAGGTTTAGGTCTGTCTGGTTCATTTATTGATATGCCTTCAAAGCTTAGCCCAATTCTGTTGGAGCTCGATTCCGTTGGGTGAATGAAGTTTCTCCTTGCAGGACTGGAACAAAATGTCTTGATGTTTCACTTAGTTTGTTCCTTGTTTGTGTAGGGAGACATTTCTGATGTTGCTTCCCCTTTGGGCTTCTTGATGTTTTCATTAAAAAATGGTGATATGAGAGAGAGGAATACGGAACGTCCATTGGTGGTAGGAGTGAATGGGTGTCATTTGCTGGTGGAGGGCACCAGAGAACCAACTGGTATACCAGGACTGTGGAGTTCTCAAGGCCTCAGAATCTAGCCATTCCACCCTCCCTATGTGTTTTTTCTTTTTCTTTCTTTCTTTTTTTAAGATCACGTTTTCTTTTTTAATTTTTTAAAATTGTTGATGGACCTTTATTTTATTTATTTATATGTGGTGCTGAGAATTGAACCCAGTGCCTCACACATGCTAGGCAAGCACTCTACTACTGAGCCACAATCCCAGCCCCTCCTCATGTGTTTTGATCACTTCTTTTGCAAAAGCCCCAAACCTTCTTTCTACCTGCTTTCAGGGATTCAGAGTTGGGACCCCATAGACCTGCACAGGAGGCTTCTGCAGTCCCCCTACCTACCCTCCAGGGTGTAGGCACTCTCAGTGTTACTCTAGACCAGCACCTATTAGAACTTCATCGTTGGTGCACAGGCAGAGCTGCCTTCTGATTGCTCCCGTTCTGGACTTATTTCACTCATCCCTTTATTCCATACTTTGCTCCCGGTGAGACCTGTTGCTCTTCCTCAGAGCAGCTTGGGCACTACCACTCCTGTGCCTTGCCTCAGATGCTTCGCCCTCCTGAATATCCTCTGTCCCCTGTCCTTGCCTCCCACATGCTCCTCATTCTTAAGGCTCAAATTACATCTCATCCTCTCTGGGAGTCTTTCCTGGTCACCCCTGCAGGCCCTCATCCCTCATGCTGAACTTCAATAACACCTACTGTCTAATGTTCCTTTGAATATCAGCACATTCTGTCCTGGGTGTAACTGCTATTTTCAGATGAATATTCAGCTTCCTGAAATGGTACTATCTTGGGCTTCTGTGCAGCCCTTGGCTAGCTGGCAGACAACCTTGTATGAAGATGTCAGCAAATAGCTGTTGGTTGACTGATTGCAGCATCGGGCACCTTAGCTAATGCTCTCCTTCTGCTGAAGTAGAGAAACACACACACACACACACACACACACACACACACACACACACAACCAGCAAACATGCAGCCTCTAGTTACAACGATTTCACAGCTCCTCATCTCAGACTGTCAGACAGACATACTACACCATGCAGGGAACCTAATTTACTTCCCTGACTCCAAAAAGAAAAGAAAAAAGAGTATTCTGCTGTAGGTAGCAACTTATAAACTGTAGTAGATGATTATAAGTGAGATGCATGTAATTGTTTTGCAGCAAGCTTTAAATAAACACATCAATTTCACCATCTGTTCTTATTAGATTCCCTGACACGTTGGAATTGATCTGAGGTCTCATTGAAATGTAAGCTATAAACTACGCTCTGACACTTTTACATCTAGAAAGGTGGGACTAGAAATAACAAAGCAGTTCGCCCCTTCAAGGAGCCCATCTCTTTGGTAGAATGGTTACAGATCATATTTTGCTAGCCAAAGCATGACAGCTTCATTTTTACCAAGCTGATTCTCACTGTCTCTTTGCCATGGTCAAGATTGACTGGGAACAGGGCCATTGACCACAGTCAGAACAGTAACCCCCTCTTCTGACATAGCTAAGATTCTCACTAACACTCCTTGGGCAGACGTTCATCAAAAACTCGACCCCTTATTTTACATGTCCTGCATATTCAGAGATTGGAGTAGATGCCTATTTAGTGGTAATAATAATACAGGCAAAGATAGCTATAATGAAGATCTTTGGAAACACCTCAAAGCTGTCACCCAATGTCCCCAGGGCATCTTTTTGCATGAGCATGCTGGCTAATGATTGCTCAGTCAGCATCATATAAAGGAGCCCTTTCTTGCTCAGACTGCAAACCCATACTTGGGCTGGGCTAAACCTCTTTCTTTCATTTTTTAAACTGTTTGGTTAGTTTTGAGTGTATTAAAAAATCTTATGAACTGATAAACCTCCATTGTTATTGACAGTATCCTTGCTAAAGCAAACTGAGTCAGGAATCACTGATGCTTCCAAAAGGACAAATATTAGGACTGATTGAAGTGACAACTTCTCATGGCAAAAGGCACAGGTTATCAGAAAGGGAAATGATTTTGTTCTGATCAGAAAAATAAGCCTAGCATGGAAATCATTGAGTTTTCCAGTAGCATGTAGCTAAATAGGAGGCAGAATCACATGTCCCCTTTTAAAAAAAATCTGCATAGAGAATAAAGAATTTCAAGAACTCTTGATTATTGAAGAGAGATGGGTAATTCTAAGAAGGCAACATAATACCTTTTATTTGTAAGTAGTCATTGGACCTTGCTTGTTAAAAAATATTCTAAGACTGGAAGAAAGTTATTTGCAAAGGTCCCCCTGACACACAGAGGTGACCAATATGAAGAAAGATTTGATTACTTTAGATGCTGGCATCTGCCTTGAATAATCAAGAAATAAATTAAGTCATGATTGATAATGGTTAGTGGCCTTCATGTTTTCCTGTGATTTTTGAATATCCTGTAACTACAATGTGGCTGTGAAGAGGAACCCACCAGTCAGTCTGGGCTCAACTCCTGGCTCTGACATTTACAGACTTAACTTTCTGCATCTCTGTTTCCTCATCTGAAAAATGGGGATAGTTATTGTACTACCCAATACAGGTTTTTAGGAGGATTAACAGAAATGGAAAGGCCTTAAAACATGGCCTGGGAGATAGATGTCTGTTGCCACGGTCCCTATACTGTTATTAGGAAAGGGATGCAGGGAGATATTTCTAAGAATTATGATTCAGAATTATCGAGAAAGACAATTTAAAGAACATGGGTCCTCAGTGTAAACATACAGGGTTTCAAGTTCAGGGTCATCATTACTTATGTAAGACATTGACACCATCTGCTCTCTGTTTCTCTGGGTTCTGCGCACATGGGTTCAACCAACCTTGGACAAAAATGTCGTTAGACCTATGCTGCATCTGTACTGAACATGAAGATTTTCCCTTGTCAGTGTTCATGGAACAATACAAGCTGAGCTTATTAATAGCTCTTCCACAGAACAGCTATGGACATGGCTTTGCATTGTGTTAGGTAATACAGGTCACTGAGAGATTATATAAAGTATACAGGACAACTATTGAGTGTAGGTTGTATGTGAATACTACACTAATTTATCTTAGGGGCTTGAGCATTGTGGATTTTGGTATCATGGGCTGGGGGTCCTAGAACCAATCCCCCACAGATAAAAAGAGACAACTGTATCACTTACAGTCTCTTTATCTATGCAATGGGGGCAATATTGGTATACACTCTGCAGGGCTGTAAGGGTTAGAAGTGAATGCTTGACATTTAGCAGAGTCTTGACATACAGTGAATGCTCAGAAACATTGATTATATTTCTTATATCATCACTTCATTGCTTTACCTTCTTCAAAGAATAATTTCAGAAGAGCATTATCAGGTTAGATTTGGTGATTTTAGTGCTTTTGAATACCTACATCTATCTTTTCTAATAAAGTATTTTTATAACATAAAATGAAATGTATAATTGAGCAGGAAAATATAGCATTCTCTTTTTTTTCCCCCCTCATCTAAATATACTTAGGGAAAATCTATTGGTTCAAATCATAGGCAGTACCAAGTCCCCAAGTTTAGCTTGTTGGCAACCACTGTAATTATAAATCAAGCACCAAAGAGAAAATACACAGAAGAGTAACAGAAAAGCTGCCTCACAAACCCAACCTATGATATGGTGGTAAATATCACGTGAGATTAGGAGATATAATGAATGTATGGGAACTGAATATTTCAGATAAAGCCATCATTTTTCTTTGGAAATAAAAGAAATAACCTTTTCCAAAATAAGCATTGGAAAAACACTTAGATTTTTATTTCACAATAAAATACTCTCAGATTTTTATTTCACAAAGAGACATACAGAAGAGAATTTCTAGAACCAAGGCAGCTTTGATTCTCTAAACAAAGCAGCCCTGATCAAACGGCATAGAGATAGCTGACTATTACAGGAAGAAAAGACACTTGTGGGACTGCAGCCTATGTGTTCCACTCTTTGTGAACCTCCTCAAGGAGCCAGTCTACGTTGAGATGAGCTATTGCTGAAATTAGAAGGGTTCAACTCCAGAACCTTGGGTGGAAAACTGAATAGATGCATACATTACTCTTGGCCAGTTAGCAAATCATGGCCTGCAGGCTGTATCTGGCCCACCACTTGTTTTATAAACAAAGTTTTATTGGAACATAACCATGTTCATTTATTTATATATTGTCTATGGCTTCTTTCACGTGACCACAGCAGAGACTATAGAGACTGGAAGGTCTAAAATACTATCTGGAATTTAACAGAAAATGTTTTTCTATTCCAAGGTGTAGATAAATTTAGTTCAACTAAGACTCTGTAATATTAAAAAGCAAATAGTAAAATGGAGCAAATGTTTGCAGTATATGTAATAAATATTGGATTTGTAGCTTTACAAAAGCTATGAAATGTAAAATTCAAAAGTATATTGATGGCTAAATCAATAAGGAAAACATAAATGGTAACAACCAAATATGAGGAAAGGTCACAGATAGACAACGCATGAGGAACTATGCCTGTGAGCTTATTAAAAGCTGATGATAAGCCAGGCACGGTGGTGCACACCTGTAATCCCAGCACTTGGGAGGCTGAGGCAGGAGGATCACGAGCTCAAAGCCAGCCTAGCAATGGAGAGGCACCTAGCAACTCAGTGAGACCCTGTCTCTAATAAAATACAAAAAAGGGCTGAGGATGTGGCTCAGAGGTTGAGTGCCCCCGAGTTCATTTCATTCCCCAATACCAAAAAAAAAAAAAAAAAAAAAAGCTGATAATACCACTAGTAATCAAGGAGATGCAAATGGAATTGATAAAACTATTTGGAAGTAAAATGGCAAACATTATTCTCCTTTCTTTCCTCTTCTGCTACATCTTCTTTCCCCTCTTCTTTTTCTTTTTGGATAATCCTCAAGGTTGATTAAGTTATAGGGAAAGGGAGTCTCATATGCTCAGGTATGCAAGGCAAACTTTTCTGGAAGAAATTTGGCAATATGTACCAACCATCTTTACAATTGTTCTTTCTTTCTGACCTAAAAAATTCATTCCTGGGAATTTTTTCTTTAGAAGTAATTGGACAAGACATAATGATCTGCGTACAAAAATGTTCATAGCAGCAAATTTGGAAACAACCTAACTATGAATAAAACAGGGCTGATTGAATAAAGTAGGGCACATGTCATATATTATTATGCAGGCATTGAAAACAATACATTAGCGTTACTTTTTTGATATGGAAAGTCGTTCCTGGTAAGAAAAAGACTGCATCAGAGCCACCAGGAAGCACAGAAGCACTGGCTTGTGGCTTATGGGCTGAGGAAAGCGAAGCTCAGCAATAAAAACACCATGTCAGGTTCACCAACTGTCAGGCTGGAGGGCACCATGTAGAGTTTAGGCCCATCACTCTGCAGATGCTAAAGTTCAAGTCCCAGAGAGGAAGTGAGTTGGCTAAAGCCATACAACCCATTAAGCTGAGATGAAAGTCAGAGTTTGCTCTACAAAAGTGTTTGTCCTGGTCCCATCTCACCCCAGACAGAGACGTATGGTTACTTCCTGGGAAATCTCATCACGATAATATCCTGTACCATGACTTGGTCGGACCTCGTCTTGTGCCTCTTTGTGCTCTGAAGTCCCTTTGCTTTGCACTGTAAGTTATTAGATGTTTCTATCCTCTTTGATGTACTGTGAGCTCTTTGACACAGATTATTAGTTCCAATATTCCCTTGCAACCTCAAGAGGGCTTTGTAGTAGGTACTGATGTTCTTCAAGAATATTTGTTGTTTCTGTGTTTTCACTTGGTTGGCTTAGTTGTCCCCTTTCTTGTGGGCTTAGCCTGGCACAGAGACTCTGAAGCCTGATGGCCCAGGTTTTAACTCCAGTTCTGCCATTTACTAAAGTGTGACACTGAAAAAAGTCAGTTAACCTTTCTGCGTCTCATTTTCCTCATCTGAATAGTGGAGAAAAAGATAGTACCCATGCCACGGGGTGAATCACTGAGTTCATACTTGTAAAACTCTTTTGCATGGTGTTTTGGCACATAGCAATCACCATATAAGTTATTTGTTAAAAGATATCAGTTGAACTTGGGAGTGCTCTGGTCTGTATGTACTTGGAAGAGTTTATATGGGGGGAAAGAATCCCACAGAAATAAACATGTGAGGATCTTAAATGCCAGTTTCCAAATGTATCCAAGGAGAAGTCGTGAGAAAAGAAAAACAGATATTTTTGTGGCAACTCAAAACCAAAGCAAGAGAACTTGTTGTCCTGAGTATGAAAAAAAAAAAAAAAAAAAAAAGGAAAAAAAAACACCCAGAAAACATATATTTAGGAACTCACTTGCCTCTGGATGTTGATTTCTTGGCTAAACTGATTGGAATGAAAACCCAGCCAAAGCCTTCAACTCCCTTTGAGTAGATAGTCTGCTGCAAGAACTTCAGGACCTGTCTCTTTATTAGTCTCATGGTGTGTCCATGGACACTATAGGTAGCTGCACATAATAGAAACCAAGTTACAGCAGCTTAAGCAAACAGTGGTTTATATTTTTCAAAAGTACCAAGAAGAGACAGTGCCACCAGGGCCCTACTTTCCTGTGCTCTTCCATCCTGGTTGTGCAACTTCTTGAGATGGTGATCGAGCCTCCAGCCATCAGGTTCTTATTTGATCAAGAAGTCAAAGAGAGGTGGGACGGAAAAGGCAGTCTTACTCTCTAAGAGCTTCCTTGGAAAGACTCCCAGGAACTTCTGAGTGTATCTTATTGGTCAGATGGGGGTCACATGACCACTGTTCCCTAAAAGTATATTGTGGTGGGTATGCTGGGTGGTTATATGGACCCCTGAACCCAAGTTCTGTTAGTAAGGAAGAAAAGGGGGATGGATAACTGGGTGGCATCTAGCATGGGCCTTCATGGAAGACCCTGGACACTTCAATAAGCAACTGACTAGAAAGGAGAGCCACTTTTTTGAGATTTGGAAAACTGGAAAAGAAGCAGTATCTTATGAAGAATCCCCAGTGTGGTTTGGATAGGCTAAGACTTCCAAATGGAGACATACAGTCTGCAGTTAGATATACAAATTTGGAGCTCAGGGGAGCAGTCAGGGCTGGGGATTTAAACAGGGAGTCATCAACATATAGATTGCCTTTATCTTTCCTGTAAGGATGGGGTAAGTCCATCAGTTGTAAACAGAGAGAAAATAGATTTGAGGAGAGCATGAAAGACTTGCTGAGGTAGGAGGATTGCTGGGGCATGTGTGCATGCCGTTTAATATTTATGGTCTTTAACTTGTCCAACCAGTTAGCCAGATTGTGTGATTTTTTTTTTTTTGAATAGTGTTCAGTGGCTCAGAAGGAATCAGACAAACAGATTCAACCAGGCTCAAATCTATCCTGGTGCATCTGAGGAAGGGCAAAAGGGACAAGAGAGCTGAGAGTATTGCAAATTGCTGCTTTTAATCACATGATGGATATTGAAAAGCTTTGTGACTCATGGCCTGGCACTCTTGATGAAGTGAAAACCGAGTCGTGAGCTCAACAGAACGAATAGGCTTGAAGGACAGGAGGTAGCAGTGAGATGACGGGGTGCAGCTAAACCCCTCAGGATTCCAGGGTTTTGGTTCCTGGTTTCTGAGCATCATGAATGCTCAAGTCCCTTGTGTAAAATTATGTAGTCTTTGCAGAGAACCTATGCACATCTTCCTGCATAACTTAGATCATCTGTAGATTGCTTATAAAACCTAATACAATGTAAATACTATGTAGATAGTTATAGCATATTGTTAAAGGAATACAGCAAGGAAAAAAATCCTGTGCATGTTCAGTACAGGTGCAACCATCATTGGCCTGAATACACAGTACACGTCCATTGAAGCATGACATTTTTATTATTACTTTCAGTCTACATTTGGTTGAACCCGTGGATGTAGAATCTGCAGATACGAAGGATCGACTGTGTTTGAAAATGGATTTCAGGCATGGCATAATTATTAGTGAAAATAAGATATAGGGTGTGATCTTGGGGGGAAAAAAGAGGAAAAGATTGCTACAGAAGAGAAGAAGTCAGTCATCTGGGGACTGGGATCATGACATTACCAAAATGAGGACAGGCCAAGAATGGGAAAGGCCACCAATGAGCTAGGAGCTGATGTTAATAAAAGGATAGCATCAGGTGTTGGGAGGTGGTGACTAGGAAGGAGAAATAGTAGGTGGCCTACTTCAATGGTTTGAGCATCAAAAGAAAGTAGTATCACCAGAGGCAAGAAGAGTGAAGTCAGAGTGTCCTGTTAGTGTGAAGACTGAAGATGGACCAGAGGCAGGACAAAGATGGAAGGCTTGGTCTAGAAAAGGACAGCATCAGGTGTTGGAAGTGTTGACTAGGAAGGAGAAATAGTAGGTGGCCTAATACAATGGTGTGAGCATCAAAAGAAAGTAGTGCAGATGGTGCCACTCACCTGACTGGGAATAGGAGCAAACAAACAACTGGTCCAGGTTAATTCTTCAGCAAGCACATGTGTCAGAAGGATGGGGATGTGAAGGAATCAAGAGAGATTATGGGAGTAGTTTAAGTGATTGCCTATGGGGCTCTCCATTGTTGGGGAAGAAAGTAAGGTCTCCAAGGAGTTGTAACTTGGATAAAAGGAGAAGGTGCATTTTGAGCTTTTGGATCACTTATAACCTGAAGGGGGTTTTGAGAAACCAAGAACCTGCTCTAACATTTCTAAGTTAACATCTGTAAGCAAAAATAACCAACATGGTTTTGGCACCATTATGAGAACACAAATAACTGGGATGGAAGCAGACTTCAAACCCATCAACAAGCTTTCCTTTATTCTGCAAGGGAGTCAATCAATCAGGCACTGAAAGGGCTCGTTTTCTGGGTAGAAAGATGGCCACCGGTTACAGAAGGGCTCTGAGTTACATAGTTTACAATGAGGGTGAATTAATCATAGGAGACTGAGGCAGAATGTGTTGGTTTGGGCAGTCAGGAAAAAAGTTGTAGAAAGTCCAAAACTCGTTGTCACTGGGAGAAGCTCAGAACTCAAAGTTCACTGCTCATCCTCCTCCTCTGGGACCCACTGTTACCCAGAGCTTCACTATTTGCTTTTCTCCTTCCAGGAGTCATCAGCAATGGGAAAGGGTGAAAATCCAGGCCCAGCATTTCAGTATCCGCCTCCTCCCTTCAGGACCCCTTGTGGTTGGGAAGGGGTGAATGTTTGCTTTTGGTGGAGATGCTGGGAGTGAACCTGGGAAGGGATAAAAATTTGCTTTCTTTCCCTCGGGGCCCATTGTTACTGGAAAAGGATTTACTTTTATTTTTTTAAATGATTGCCTTCCTCTTCTCTCTTCCTTTGGGTCAGACAGTTGGGGGGGGGGTGTCATTTCCCTGTCCTTGGGGTTGTCATTTTCCATATCCTTCAACATCTGAGAATGTTTGCCTTAAGTTTAGGTAGAAGTAGAGGATGTAATCTCCAGTATGTAGTAAATACCCATGTGGCCATTTCCTGCATAATGAAGGACAAGCATCTAAGTTTCTATCACCTAGAGAAGTCATAGCCCTCTCATTTTGTGTTAGCACACTCTGATGTACCATCCTACGACACATCTCTCAGAGAGTATTCCTGTCGAACAACACGTGACTGTGTTTTCACGTAAAATGGTTCTCTTCATGATTGAATGTGCCCCACCTAAATGCAGCACTTCTCTGATAGCCACCAAGAGGGCTGTTCTTTACCAAAGGAATTTTTCTACATTCCTTTCACTCCTTTTCAAATCTTCATGTCATTAAACCTTCATGTCATTAAACCTGTTATTCCATCTTAGATTTTTGTGCTTGTAAGTCCTTTATTGTTGACTTTATCGTAGTTCCCCATAATAAAAATATTCACATACATTAAAACAAGATTAAAAACATTTCTTATGAACACTAAGCTCTTGACATTAGCTTTTTTCCTGGATTGAGTTATCATTACCCTTAGTGCACCATGAGTTAAAATGACATCCTCAGGCACACCTTCTTGGGGACAGCCAGAGAAGGACTGCTGTGATGGGGGAGGTGCGGTGAGCTGGTCAGTCACAGGTTGGTTCTGAAGGAGGTGATTTTAGAACAAGTACTGTGGAAGGTTGAGTCGTCAGTCCTAGCTCTCTATTTTCTCATAACAGAATTGTGCCTTCACACCGTTGCCACAGGCTACTGGTGTTGGAATACGCTTCCTGCTCATGGACTTGGGGCTCGGTGTAGTGACTCACACTCTTCAGTGAGATGCTAGTGAACCTAGTGTGAGCAGAGGCTCAACATGTGCCTGCGTGGTTGGTCTGGCTCTCGTGCTTCTCCCACTGCCATGGGAAGACATGCACCAGGTAGCAGTTTCCCTCCATCGAGGCCCCATGTAAGACACACAACTGAGGGAGGAGCAAGATGGTGGATTCAAGTGAGGCAGCATTTCTCCAAGCTCCAGTAGGAGAAACTCAATCAGTGGGAATACTGCTTCTCCCGAGGCTTAGAGTGAAAAATCCTGAGACTGGAGAGGCAGTCTGCCCTAGCTGAACCAGAGACTGCTGGACTCACAGATCTGGAAAAAAAAAAAAAAAGTCACCCTGAGTTTACCAGTGGACGGTGGAGAGCTAATCCAGGAGGCATCTTCGGACTGCAGCGCCTGGCGCCAACAGGAACCAGAAACCCAGATCTGTAAGTTTGCAGCTAGGTCCTTGTAACCCTACCTGAGCCCAGCAAAGACTTCACTGAGCCTAACAAACCCATAGAAAATCAGAAACTGAGGGCATTTCACCAGGGGGAACCCAAGTTGGAGAGGCTGGAGAGAACCCGGTCTCCCCAACTCTGTGAGCCCTGAGGATCTCAGGACCTAACAAGGCCAGCTGGAGCGGGTCAGGAAGTGGGAATGGTGGGCGGGAGAGTACTTCACTCTCAACGTGACCGTCAACTGGCCCTTGTGCCTTCCTCAGTTCAGCACCCATAGGGTCTCCAGGCCCCAGTGCCCATCAGGTCTGGCACTAATCCAGCAACAGTCCAGGACCCCTGGCCCCAGCCTCCAGTGCGCCGACCCTCTGGTCCCCCACCTGGCTCAACGCTCTGCCTACTAGGCCCACAGCTTCGCTGCTGGCCTGAAAGGCCCATCACCTGGCCCAGGCCAGCTGGCCCACTGTCATAACCAGGCACTTTGCCACCCAGCTGCTGCCCAGCCTACCTTGCCCACTTCTTTGCTGCCAAGCCTGCCTGACCCAGCCACCCACTTCACCCATATGTATATATATACACATATATATTATTTTTTTTTGCTGTTGTTTTGTTTTGTTTTTGTTTTTCTATATTTTGTCCTTATTTTATTTGAATGTATACTGACTGAGTCAAGGACTTCTATACATACACGTATTTTTCTTTCTCCTCATTTCTAGCTTCCTTTTTTTTTTTGAAGGTGTTGTTTTCCCATGCACTATAATTTGAGGGTTAAGATTTTTGATTAGCATATTTTGGTTTTATTTTATATAGTCTTTGCCACTACTCTATTTCTCTGTTTCCCTCTCTCTTTTTTCTATTGTTGACAGTCAAATTCCATTCTCTCTCTCCTTCTTTGTATTCGTACTTCTATTTTTTTCTTTCCTTTCTCATTAACAACATATCCTAAGTTACCACCACATCTGCCCTGTTCACCCTTTGAAATTGCAAACACTTTTCTACCCTCCTGTCTCTTTGTCTTCCTCATACTCAACTCTATCCTTAACACCTCTTAATGCTAATTGATGCCACTGTCACCAATGCCACAGCAATAATGTAGTGGAAGTCATAGACAACACCTATTGTTTGATTTTGTGACAGACATAATTCATGATTATTTGCTGTTTCTACTGATGGAAAATGCGGATCCTACTATTTCTGCATATTGTGCCAGTTAACACTGTAGATATCAAAATAGAAACCAAAGACCTAGTATACTGCTATATATTGTTTGCATAAATTGTTGCTATCATTATATATAGCAGTATACTAGACTTCCACCCCCTCCCCAATTTGTGAGGTACTAGTAACACAGAGGAACACTATAAACTCGTAAGGTAAAAACTCTACAGTGTCAGATCTATCCAGATAGAAAACTCAAATTACTCAAATTCTTGATGAAAAAGGAAATGTTACCATGGACACTACTGAAATACAGACAATATCAGAAATTATTTTGAAAATCTATAATCCAATAGAAAATCCTGAAGACAGACAAATTTCTAGAGGCATATGACCTACCCAAATTGAATAGGAGGACATAGAAAATATAAACAGATCAATTTCAAGCAATGAAGTAAAAGATGCCATCAAAAGTCTACCAACAAAGAAAAGCCCAGGGCCAGATGGATTCTCAGCTAAGGCCTACCAGAGTTTTAAAGAAGAACTTACACCTATACTCCTCAAATTATTCCATGAAATAGAAAAGGAGGGAATGCTTCCAACTCATCCTATGAAGCCAGGATCACCCTGATACCAAAACCAGACAAAGAAACATCAAGGAAAGAAAACTTCAGAGCACTATCCCTGATAAACATAGATGCAGAAATTTGTAATAAAATTTTGGCAAATTGCATATTAAAAAGATAGTGCACCATGATCAAATGGGTTCTTCCCAGGGATGAAGTTTGGTTCAACATACAGAAACCACTAAATGTAATTCATCACCAATAGACCTAAAGACAAGAATTACATGATTATTTGAATCAATGCAGAAAAAGCATTTGACAAAATTCAGCATCCATTCATGCTCAAAACGCTAGAAAAACTGGGAATAGTAGGAATCTCAACATTGTAAAAGCTATGTATGCTAAACCCAACATCATTCTAAATGGAGTAAAAATTGGAAGCATTCCCTCTGAAAACTGGAACAAGACAGGGAGCCCTCTTTCACCACTTTTATTCAACATAGTCCTTGAAATTCTAGCCAGAGCAATTAGACAAAAGAAAGAAATTAAAGGGATACAAATAGGAAAAGAAGAGCTCAAATTATCCCTATTTGCCAATGGCATGATTCTATATTTAGAAGATCCAAAACTCCACCAGAAAACTTCTAGAATTAATTAATGAATTCAGCAAAGTAGTAGGATATAAAATCAATACCCATAAATCAAATGCATTTCTATACATCAATGATGAATCCTCTGAAAGAGAAATTAAGAAAACTACTCATTCACAATAGTCTCAAAAACAAAACAAAACAAAACACAACAACTTGGGAATCAATCTAACAAAAGAGATAAAAGACCTCTACAATGAAAACTATAGAACACTAAAGAAAGAAATTGTAGAAGATGGAAATATGTCACATGTTCTTGGATAGGCAAAATGATTATTGAATGTTATCAAAATGGTCATACTACCAAAAGTGCTATACAGATTTAATGCAATTCCTATAGAAATTCCAATTGCATTCTTCATAGAAATAGAAAAAGCAGTCAGCCGGGCGCAGTGGCACACACCTGTAATCCCAGCACTTTGGGAGGCTGAGGCAGGAGGATCACAAGTTCAAAGCCAGCCTCAGCAATGGCGAGGCACTTAGCAACTCAGTGAGACCCTGTCTCTAAATAAAATACAAAAAGGGCTGTGGATGTGGCCCAGTGGTCGAGTGCCCCTGAGTTCAATCTCTGGTACCAAAAAAAAAAAAAAAAAAAAAAAGCAGTCAAGAAATTCATTGCCAAAGCAATCCTTAGCAAAAAAAGTGAAGCAGGAGGCATCACAATACCAGACTTTAAATTATACCACAGAGATATAGACACAAAAATGGTAAGGTATTGGCACAAAAACAGACAGGAAGACCAATGAAAGAGAATAGAAGACACTAAAAGAAACCCACATATATATATGGTTATCTCATACTAGACAAAGGTGCCATAAACATACGTCAGAGAAAAGATAGCCTCTTCAACAAATGGTGTTGGGAGAACTGGAAATCCATAGGTAGTTGAATGAAATTTAACCCCTATTTTTCACCCGACACAAAACTCAATTCAAAGTGGATTAACTCTGTGCCTACTAGAAGAAAATGTAGGTCCACCTCTGCATCATGTTAACTACGGAAATGACTTTCTCTATAAGACTTCTAAAGTGTAAGGAGTAAAATCAACAATCAACAAATGGGATGGTATCAAACTACCTAACTTCTTCACAGCAAAGGAAACAATCAAGAACATGAAAAGAGAGCCCGTAGAATGGGAGAAAATCTTTGCCATCTTCACCTGAGTTAGAGCACTAATCTCCAGGATATACAAGGAACTCAAAACACTTAACACCAAAATAAACCCAAATAACCCAATCAATAAATGCTAAAGGAACTGAACAGGTACTTCACAGAAGTATGAGTGGTCCACAAATATATGAAAAATAAAGTTCAACATCACTAGCAATTAGAGAAATGCAAATCAAAACTACACTGAAATTCCATCTCACTCCAATCAGAATGGCAATTATCAAGAATAAAAGTCACAATAAATGTTGGCAAGGATGTGGGGAGAAAGTTTCACTCATACATTGTTGGTGGGACTGCAAATTGGTGCAACCACTCTGGAAAGCAGTTTGGAGATTCCTCAGAAAACTTGGAATGGAACCACTATTTGACCCAGCTATCCCACTCCTTGGTTTACACCCAAAGGACTTAAAAACAGCATACTACAGGGACACAGCCACATCAATGTTTTAGCAGCTCAATTCACAATAGCTAAGCTATGGAACCAACTTAGGTGCCCTCCAACAGATGATTGAATAAAGAAAATGTGATATATATATATATATATACACAATGGAATATTACTCATCCATAAAGAATAATGAATTAATGGCATTTGCTGGTAATGGTTGGAGTTGGAGAATCATACTAAGTGAAATAAACCCATCTCCCAAAACCAAAAGTTGAATGTTTTTGCTGATCATGTGGAAGCTAAACCACAATAAAGGTGGGAGAAGGGAAGAAGAGAAGTTCAGTAGATTAGAAAAAGGGGAATGAAGAGGAGAAAGGGAGGATGGGAATAGGAAAGACAGTAGAATGAGTCAGAAAAAAACTTTCCTACATTCACACATGAATACACAACCAGTGTAACTCCACATTACGTACAACCAAAAGAATGGGATCCTAATTAGAATAAGTTATATTCCATGTATGTATAATATGTCAAAATACACCCTACTGTCATGTACACCTAAAAAGAAGAACAACAAAAAGACACAGAATTGATCTGTCCCAGCTAGAGGTTATTACATAGTGCAAAGACCCAATACAAAATGAAAATGTGGGGTGTTGACTGGAGCCAGGGAAGTCCACCTCTCCTTCCCACAGCCCACCACCCAGTCCACGGGGGATGGTAGACATCCAAGAGGTCGAAGCCCCCATGCTGGGATGTGTGCGGTCCTGGGATTATAGAGGAACAGAAGTGCCCACCAAATGTACCATGGCATGGCCAGCTTGGGCCAGGAATGCCCCCACCACCTTGGCCCATCCACAGACACACAAAGGAGATGGGTACCAAACACTAACATTCATTCTGCCTGTGTCTAATGCCCCTATCCCTGCCCTCCAAGGACAAAGGACACGATAGGCCAAAGATTAGGGACCCAAGAACCCAATGAGATACACGAAAAACTATCCTAGAAATTAGGGAAGCAGGACCAATGCATGAGTTGAGGCTGTGAGTCTTTGGAAAGGGCTGAATTGGACCATTGGAGAGAATGCAAAGTGTTCTGGTCACCTCTGCATTGCAAGCCAAGCACAGCTTTCTAAGTGCAGGGCCCTGATCACACACTGTGGAGTCCAGCCAACCACAGACCTGCAGCTTAATGAGTAACTCCACCTGACCCTCAGTTGCCATGAAAACAAGTGATTGTTATTGTAAAACTACGACATTTGGGGGTTGTTTGATCAAAGGCATTTTTGTGGCTATGGTAAGTGATGGTAAAATATACATTCAGGCATCTAAGTTCAGCATCTAAAATATGGCTTTCTTAAAACCACTGATGCCCATTTACCCCTTGGAAAGTCTCTGCACATCCCTGAGGGTCCGTGCAGCTCAGCCCGAGGACTGCTAGTCTAGGAATCAAGGTTGTGGTTAGTAGATGGGGAATGTGAGATAATTCAAAAGGGAGCAGCTAGAGCTGGCCACTTGGGTGGCAGAGCAAGTCTGGGTGTGGCAGTTTAGGAGGATGTAGGGTGTGAGTTGGGGAGTGGGGAGGTGAAGGCTTTGTGGACCCGGTGGTGCTGTCAGAGTCACCTGGAGATTGTACACACAGGCTGTCGTCCCACTGAACTGGGTTGGAGTCTCACCTTGCCATCCACACTTACCTGTGTGACATGGGTGGACAAGGCTACTTACCCTCTGGGGACCTTCATCTCAAATAACAGGAGGATATGACAGTACCTAGTCTACAGTGGTCTTCAGAGCATCACATGGCTAATCCAGGGAAAGGACTCATTACCTGGCACTTTATAAGCACCTGAGAGATATGAGCTACTTATTATTTATGCAACATGATGAATTGGGTACTATATTAGTTTCCTGTAGCTGATGTAACTGATTGCCACAAACCAGATGGCTTAAAAGAACAGACATTTATTATCTCATAGTTCTAGAGGCCAGAGGTCTGAAATCAAGGTTTCAAAGGCTGCACTTCTACAAGGGGTTCTGAGGGACATTCCAATCCTTGCCCTTTTCAGCTTCTGAAAGCTCCAGGTGTTCTTTGGCTTGTGGTCACCTCATTCCAATCTCTGTGACTCCAGTCACATTGATGCTGCTTCTTCTGTCTCTCCCATCTCCCTCTGCCTCCCTCATATAAGGACACTTATCACTGGATTTAGGACCCACCTGGATAACTCAAGATGTTGTTCTCATCTCAAGATCTCTAATTTGATTACATCTGCAAAGATCCCTTTTCCAACTAAGGTCATTATGTTCATAGGTTCTAGGGACTGGGAAGTAGACATACATTTTTGGAAGCCACCATTCAGCCCATGACAGTGAGTGTACTGGTAGCACAGCTGGCAAGAAAAGGCAGAGAGTGTAGGGGAGCTAGATGGTGGGTATTTTCCCCAAAGAAAATCTGCCCTTGGTCCCCATAAGTAGTGGGATCAGCCTATTTTGGCGTCTGGAGAATGGTTGAAGTTTTTAGACTCTTTTTTTTTTTTCCATCTGGAAAATCATCATACAATTTTTACAGATGAGAATGTGGTTTCCTTTGCATAGTTGACACCTATCTGCATCATTGTGGTTAAATATATCCACTTAGCTCTCCCTGCACTTTATCACGCAGGACCACTGTGCTAATGGGAGGATGGAGTCAACTCTGAGGGGAGTGATTAAGGTTTACAGATAATTGTGCTATCAATTGAGATAAGTTATCACATGTTATTTGCATACATAAAGGCCATCCTAGGAATACTCTGGCTTCTTCCTTTTTGAACTAATATTTAGAAAGAAGAGAACAATTGAACTATTCTAGAGAGGGAAATTTGCAAAGCCCCAATGTCAGTACTTGGCTTTAACTTCTGAAAGGAAATTAAGAAACATAGCATTAGATAGGTCAAGAGGAATGGGAAGGACAGTCAGGGCAAGGAAAACCAGGTGCCAAGTTCATTTTTACCTTTTATTTGTTGAGGGGGAATGTCCTAGGCCTCCTTGAGGATCTAATGAATACTGGATTTGCTCCCCAAACACACATGAACACATACAGATAAAATTCCATGTGCACCTCTGCAGGGTACTCAGTCTCTCTTCAGCCCAACCACAAGCTCCTAAAGGGATCCAAGGAGGCCACTTAAGACCCCTGGGGGGCAAAAACGACTCAGAGAATACGAGAAACACCAACTGAGTTGGAACAGTTGGCCCATAGAGAAGAGAAGAGGAGGTGTGAACCCCAGAGAAACCCTGAACACAACCTCTAGCTTCACTTGCTGCTAGTTACTTGCTTTGATGACCAGTTTTAGAGGTGACACAGCTAAGCAGTACACTCCCATTGGCTTTGCTGTTGACAGCACCTCCGATGTACGGGTCATGGTGGTAGCAGTCGCCTCAATTCTTTTTCAAGAACTCAGGTGGTGGCTCAAAACAGTTGAAGCCCCTGACCCTTCACTTGGTCTTATACAAGTGTCCAGTGGGAAATTTTTGATGCCAGTGGCCCAACTCCCACCCTCAGAGCACTCTAATGCCACCATTTTCTGAATACATGTTCTATGAAGAGCCATGAAGGTTGATTATGCATGTGTGGACCACCGAGCGTTTCATTTTTCCTTACTTCAAATCACCTTTTCCCACATGTCAGACCACCCTGATTCTTTTTCTCATAAATTCCCTAAGCCCTATCCTTTGGGATGTGGATTTGGAGCTGGGTATCCCATCTCCACACAATTGGCTGCCTCACGAATAAGCTCTTTTTTTCTTTTGCAAAAATTCATCATTTCAGTGATTGGCATACTGTGTGCAGAGAGAAGCTAGACAGAAGGGCTTGAATGGCAAGGACACCACTGTATTTTGCAGTGGGGATGGGGGCTGTTACATATTTTGAGCAGGATGCACACTGAAGGCAGAAGTAGGGTCCCAGATCTTGACCAAGTCACCTTTCAGGGATTTATCAGCCTCAGCTATTAGATGGGGATCAACAGGTTCTCCTATTTCACAGGGATGTTCCCAGGTCAGCATGAGAACAAGTGGAGATAGTGTAAGGGAAGGTGTTTGGTTAAATCCTCTGGGTTAGGAAAGGATAAACTGGTGTTTTAAGAAGATTAATTAGGTTGTAACTTGATGGGTATATTCAGTTACAGCTCTCAACTATGGGACAGGGAACATTTAATATGGCTTGAGATTATTATTCAGAGCAAGAGAAAGAGAAGTCCTTAGACATATTACAAAGTAAACCAAGTGGAATGAACTTATCATCTTTGAAATAAAGGGTAATGCTTCAGGTAGATTATTACCTTTTAGTGGGAATGGAAAGGTCTTGAGGAAGATCAGGAAGGAGATGGGAAATATCAATCTTGCAAGCTTCTGAATTTTTCCAAAGGCCTTCTGAAACCAGATGGTGAATGAATTAGATTCTCTGTGAATTATAGAATATTAAATTTTATAACCAAACCAAATTGATGTCTTATGCCTGGAACCAATGCATGATTGGATCTACTGGGAACAGCTTAGATTATCTTCACTATCGATTCATGAAAAAGGTTTTGGCAAATGGTCTCAGACAAAGAATCCATCCAAAAACAGCATTTGTCATACCAGATGGGTTGACTCACCCTTTGGATGGAAAATTTCACCTGTCTTTTTCTGAAAACTGCCTAGTGGTCTATTAAATGGACCAGAGACGATGGTTACATCATGTCAATGCACAAGTCTTGATTTATTTCGTGCACATGAGCTTCTGGAGATGCTTCAGTTTGGTGCTGTTACCTATAAGCTTAGTCTTTTAGAGACACTTAATAAAATTCATTTGGACATTCAAAGGTCAGCTATTTGGAAAAGAGATGGGAGATTGGCCCATAGCCACGTGGGGAGAACAAAGACACAATTGGATATTGAGACTCCACTACACAGGACAAGTGGATCACAAGAGACAGGCGATTCATCTACTCTACAGGATAGAAAAAAAAAAAAAAAGATCGTCCCTTGTTTGAGGGCCACAGAGGGAACTTGGTGCTTTAAGGCCAAAATGTAACTCCCTAAAATGTTAATTGGACTCAAAGTTCTGAAGATCACTGTTACTCCAAAGTCCTCCATGAAGAATTTCTGTGCTCATCATGTAAGGCTCAGCCAAAATGTCACCTCCTCCACGAAACTCCCTGATCCTTTAGTAGCTCCCCTACGCTTTGTCCCCACTTCCAGGACACATGGTCACGTTCTCCTGCTATTTGCTCACTTGTTTCTGTGCTGAATTTCTTGTTCCGGCTCTGCCTCTGTCCCAGGGGTGCGCGAGCCCCATGAGAGTCCCTGTCAGTCTCGCTCACTGTGCGTCCTCGGTCCCCGCACACATCTGACCACATTCATTATGTGGATGGATCCCATAGAGTTGTTGAGATGTTGAAACAAACTGATCTGCTTGTCAGCTTTGAATCCCAGACCCTTTCTGCTATTTATCCTGATAAGACTTTTGGATTCTATTCTTACAACATATCTCCTTATTTCCACTGCTGCTGTCCACATTCAGAATATCTTTACCCTTGGGCCACTGTGATAGGCTCTGTGATGGTCTGCCTGCCTTGGACCTCCATCTACTCCAGGACACTCTGCAACTTCCTGCCAGATCCATTTTCTATTTCCCATTCAAAAATACAAGCCACCAGTTTGACTTCCAAGTTCCCACTTCTATGTCCCTGCCTCCCAGCTATTCTTTATGATCCCTTTGCTTAAAATCAAAGAACTCCTCTATTTTGCATAGAGTGCATTTTCCTGCCTTCAAGTTACTTGCCCAAATATTAACCAACATCTAAGTTCTAATTCAAATATTGTCCCCTCTAAAGAGCTTTCTCAGATTTCACTAAACTAAAAGTGACCTCCACCTCTTTAAACTTTTCAACACCTTTCTTCATTCCTTTCTTCTAATATAAAACACTTCATGTAAGTGTCTGACCTGTTCCACAAAACCATGATCTTTCTGAGTAGGAACCAAATTGTAGCCATCTTTGCCTCCTTCAGAGCATTTAGCCCTAAGTCTTGCAACCAAAGAGTCTGTGACAAAATAGCTGAGCAAATCAACTTTTAGGGATGAAAGGTTTATTGCAGCTCATGACTTCAGAGTTTTCAGTCAAGGTTACTTGGTGCTGTGGCTGCACAGAGCATCATGCTGGAAGAGGCCTGTTTACTTCATGGTGGTCAGGAAGCAGAGAAAGGAAGAGGAAGAGCTGGGGTCCCAATATCCTCTTTAAGGCCACATCCCTTGACCAGTAGGCCTTAAAGTTCCAACCACCTCCCCAAAGCACTATGGGACCAAACCTTTAACACATGGACCTTCAGGGACACTTATCCAAACCATAGTAAGGAGCTACTCTATAAAAGTCATAGAATGGACTATTTCTGACTTTTTGTTTGGGTTTGGATTTATTTTAAGGCCAGGAAAATGCAAAATGCCCTGGAATATATTAGTCATGATTATTGCCAAGGGAAGAAATCTGTCTCCTATTTGAAAAGCTGTCTGGCGATGGATTGAGGTTTGGTTGGTTAAAACAATCACACAGGACTTCACAATTTGCAACAGGCTTTTGCAGGTTTGAGTCTGTGGCATCCTTCCAACTTTAGGAAGTGACCAGCTGTGCTGTGGGAGTCTCCGTTTACAGTTGAGGAAACTGAGACTCAAGATAAAGCGCATGAAGTCTCACCGCGTGGCGGGGCTGTGCTCACCCAAGGTGACTCTTTTCCTCAGCTGCTGCTGTCGTCCAGCCCTTGAGTTGGCCCAGTGGGTCGAGGGGAGTGTAGGCTGGGGTAATTCTCAATGGTTTTTCAGAGGTGGCCCCAGAAACTCTGGTATTACCAAATGAGCATTCATCCTAGATGATAAAGATGGAAGAAAAATGAACCAAGCTTTCAGTTTTGAAAAGCCGTAGAGTGTGAGTAGACAGTGGTGGTGACATTTTATGAATTAAATGGAGAGGACTCTTACCTGGGAACTATGAGCTGGTGAGACTTAGGAGTCCTTGTGTCTGACTCTTCATATCTCTTAAAACAGAAAGGGTGTGTGCCATGGCTTGGATGTGGTTTGTCCATCAAAGGTTCATGTGCTGGGTCTTGGTCCCCAGTGCGGTAATGTTGAGAGACTGTGGGACCTTTAAGAGGTGGGGCTGATGGAAGATGATTGGAACACAGGGTCTCCACACTTGGCAGGGATTAATGCAGGTCTTGTGGGATTGCACTAGTTCCTGAGAAAATGGTTTTTTTTTTGTTTGTTTGTTTGTTTTTGTTTTTGTTTTTGCAGTGCTGGGGAGAGAAAATGGGTTATTAAAAAGAGAGTTTGGCTGCTGTTCTCTGACTTCCTTTCTTGTCATGTGTCATCTCTCTCTCTCTCTCTCTCTCTCTCTCTCTCTCTCTCTCTCTCTCTGTCTCCCTCCCTCCCTCTCTCTCTTTTTCTCTCCCCCTCCCTTACTTTCACTCACATCTTCCTGCTAGGTGCTGTGATCCACATGAAGTCCTCATCAGTAGCCAATGGCAGCACCATACTCAGACCACCAAAACCATGAGCCCAAATAGTCTTTCCTTTATAAAGGAACTGGCCTCAGTTATTTCATCATAGCAACAGAAAATAGACAAAGATAGTATGTCCCTAGAAACAGTAGGTAAAAAGAGTTCAGACACAAATCTTAGTCTTACCACCTGTTGGCTATCTGTCTTTGAGAGAATTGCTTGTCTGAGCCTACATTCCTTTATCTGTAAAAGAAATAGTCATTGCAATCATGTTTCAGAAGCTAGAAATCCATTATCTCATTCAGTTCTCCCCAAGATGTAAGAAGCAGGCTTTATTATATTATTTTTGCTAATATTTATTTCTTCCTTATTTGACTAACAAGAAATGGGTTCCAAGAGGTTAAAAGCCAGTGGCGAGAGGTTTCTAAGAAGATGAAGCTCAATCCACTCACTATCAAGTACACCAGCTTCCGTCTGTGTAACATGGGTAGTGTTTTAGTAGTCAGCTTTTTGTCACTGTGACCAAAAGACCTGAGAAGAACAATCTAAAGGAGAAAAAGATTATTTTGGCTCTCAGTTTCAGAAGTTCAGTACAATCAGCCAACTCCACAGTGAAGCAGAACAACATGGCGGAAGGGTGTGGTGAAGGGAAGCACCTCAGGACTTGGCAACCAGGAAGAAGAGAGGAAGAGAGAGCTTTACTCACCAGGGACAAACACAGACCCCCAAGGCACACCCCAGTGATGTACTTCCTCCAGCCACACCTTATCTGCTTAGAGTTGCTGCCAGTTACTCCACAGCAGTGGATTAATCCACTGATGAGGTCACAGTTCTCATAAGATAATCATGTTACCGCTGAACCTTCTTGCATTGTCTCACAATGAGTTTTTTTGGGGGACACCTCATATCTAAACCATAAAAGATAGGAAAGCCCATCTCAACAGAATTTGAAGTGTCAGGATGCTATGAATCAAATCCCTGCTCATTTCTTTTAATAACTGTTTTAAAGTAAATATATCCAGGTATCCTTACTTCTTTAAATCATGTTTGAATGATAAACCCTTTGTTTAATGATGCTAATTGGTTAGGCAAGTTTTTTTACTTAAGTTTTTTATTATTATTTTAAAGACATTCCTATGGATATCAGTATCCTAAATGCATGATGGAAGACATGAATAGTATGAATATACTTTGTATACAAACAGTGTTATGTAAAAAGGTGTTCTATATATGTGCTATGAATTGTAATGCATGCTGTTATATATACAACAACTTTGGGAAAAAAAAAAAAAAAAAAAAAGACATCCCTTACTTACAGAAGCAAGCTCTAGCCTCCACCCGGGGGCAGCAGATCCCACTGTCTGAGAGAGGCTCCAGGAAGCAGAGAAAGAAGAGCCTGTGAAGTGCTGCTCCTGTGAAAACAGACCTGTGGATGATGACGTACAGCAACGAGCGTGTCACAACTGGAGTATACACGTAATGGGGACTTGCTGAAATTAATCAAGGGGGGGAAATCCTGGAAAGAAAATATTGTACGCAAATTTCTGATGTACTTAAAAATGTACTTAAAGTGAATATTTTCATCCGACTTTCTTATCCCTTTTAATGATTATGATAACATCAATTTTCCAGGTGAATACTCGTGGAAGGAGACGAGGGGAGAGGTCTCTGAGGAGCTGGCAGAGGGACAAGACCAAGGCTCTGCACTGAGTCTGAGCTGTGTGACCTTCAATCAAGGCCTCACCCTCTTGGGACTCTGTGGCGGAGACCTCTGTTCTTCCCAATTCATTTCTGTTCTCTTAGGTACACGGGAGAAACCAGGCGTGGCCACAGGACTGGTTCTGGCAATGGGAAAGCTACAGAAGGCACACCTGCCGCAGCCAGGCCTGGCCATGAACCACTGTGTTGCTCCTGCCCTTTCTCTCCTGGCACCTGCTGGAGGAAGGAGCCTCAAGGAGGCCGGAGCCATGGGTGAAAGGGGCCCAGGCGCTTGAAATGCCACGTGTAAGGTGGCCAGAGCGAAAGTGGCCCATGGATGTGATTGTTTGGGAATAGGGAATAAATGCTTATTGTGTTGAGCCAATGATAATTCCAGGTTCATCTGTAATGCAGCGCTAGTTAGTATTACTAATACAGATTCATTTTCCTTGTCTACAGCATGAGGGATAACAATGATCTTCATCTTAGCTGTGTTATAAGGATCAAAAGAAACCATGTGTAGGAAATTGCTTTAGAAGCCCTGCAAGTAAGTCCTGGTCATCAGTCTGGTTAATCAGCCTACTGGCAATCCATAGCTCCACCGTGGATGTACCTCCTGCTCAAACTGACACTGTCCCTCCCACTTTTGCTTCTGCCTGACAGAAGCTGCAGAACAGGCCTCGAGGCCATTAAGGTCCTCCAGCTCAACTCCACAGCACATCTGGGGTTGTGCTACATTTCTTCTGCCTTGCCAGCTGAATTTTCCCATCAAGGGATTATTTTTTTTTTTCTGATAGCCCAAGGATTACATACTGCTATTTTTAAAATACAGTTTGTTCCCTTCAAAAATCATGTTGAAATTTGATCCCCAGTGCAGCGGTGTTGAGAGGTGGGACCTTTGGCAGGTGATTGGGTCATTAGCACTCTGCCCTCATGAACCTATCAATCCATTCATGGAGTAATGGAATAATGGATTGATGGGTTGTTGTGCAAGGGGCTTTGTCAGGAAAGCAAGCTCTCTCTGACATGCTGTTTTGACATGTGATTCCTTCCACCACTGGTACCGGAAGAAGGCCCTCACCATATGCCAGTACCATGCTCCTAGAAGTTTGAGCCTCCAGAACTGTGAACTAAATGAATCCATAGTCTTTATGATTACCCACTTTGTGATATTCAGTTATAGCAACAGAAAGTGGACTAAGATACCTATTTATTGGAAAAAGTTTTGAGTGAAGATGTCTACCCACTTAAGTTTTCAGTACCAATATTGGCATTTTCTCCCCATATTTCATGTATGTGTATATATGAATATACAGGTATATGTGTATATACTATACATATATATACATATATCTTCATAGTTGAGAACACAATGCAAATAAGATTTGGTATCTCATATCATATACTTTCCTTTCCTTTATCTAAGTTTGTCACCAAAAAGCTCTTTGTAGCCATTACTTTCAGGAGTTCCATTCTATTTCGTTGTAAGGATGCTCCACAGTTTTCAATAGGTTGTTTCCAGTTTTTCAGCATTGAGGAAGTGCTGCAGCGAACATGTTTGTCAATGCTGGATTCCTTCCTTTCCAGTCAGAATTCTTCAAGGTCATGCAGGTCTTGGACCTGGGTAATGCATCAAGGCCCATTGTATTTCTTAGGCACAGTGTGGTTTGTGGACTGTAACAGCATGGGGAGGTCAACTGTGGGCTGTGGGTAGTTGAGATTCTTGGAGTCTGAAGGGAAGTCCTGTCCTTCTTTGCACCAGCTCTGGGTAGTGGTACACAGCTGTCCTATCATGAGGGATGTGATAGTTAACTTTATCTATTACTGAGCTTCATCCTCGCACAGTGTGGTAAGCATCGCCCATCCACAGAGGACCTGGACAGCTTCTCCCTTTCTTTCTCTCTCTCTCTCTCTCTCTCTCTCTCTCTCCCTTTCTCTCTCTCTCTCTCTCTCTCTCTCTCTCTCTCTCTCTTTGTACTTTTGAACGTGGACTGGGCCATGCTATGAACTTCTGTGATTCTGCAGCCTGTGGACTGCTTATTATGAGATTTCTCAGCCTCCATGATCATGTGAGCCAACCCCCATAATAAATTCCATCTATCTATCTATCTATCTATTTATCTATCTATCACCTACCTATCTTCTTATCTGTGTCTATATATCTTATTGATTCTATCTCTCTGGAGAACTTTGATTAATATAAGGGACAATAGAGAGCCCCTCTACTCCTCTGAGGGAGTCATGTCATCCCCTTTTCTTGAGAGTCTGGGGATTATGTCTCCTGGCTATACTGTTTGACCAGAAAATACACTTCTTGAGGTTTTATTTTTTTCCCCCTTTGATCACTATTTGAGCATTTTTATTGATATATAATTAACTTCATGAAGGTTACCATGTTAAATTATATAGTTCAGGTGAATTTTAATATAAGCACAAAGTTGTTTACTTATTACCACTAATTCCAGAATACGTTAATCACCCCTAAAAAGAATCCCCTATCCATTAGTGTTCACTCCCCAAACTTACCTCCCTCCAGCCCTTGGTGAGCACTGACCTATGGTACTGTCTATCTAGACTTCAGGTGACTGGAATCTGTGATACGTGGCATGTTGGGTCTCTCTTATTTCATTTAGCATAGTCTTTTCAAAGTTTATCCATGTTATCAAATGTATAGGTATATCATTCTTTTTATGTCTGATTAACATTTCATCGTATGGATATACCATCCTTTGCTAATCCATTCATCAGTTGATGGACATTTGAGTTATTTTCACTTTTTGGCTATCGTGAATATTGACATGAACATTTGTGTACAAGTTATTGCAGGGTTATCGCTTTTTAATTCTTTGGGGTATGTATCTGGGAGTAGAATTACTATTTAACTTCATGTTTAACTCACTGAAGAATGGCCAAATATTTTCCATAGAGACACATAATTTTACATTTCCACCAGCAGTGTATGCAGGTTCCAATGTCTCCACTTCCCTGCCACCTTTCATTTGTCCGTCTTTTTGATAACAGTCATCCTGGGAAGTGTGAAGTGGTATCTCACTGTGGTTTTGATTTGGATCTTCCTGATGATGAATGAACATCTTTTCCATTGAACATTTCAATTTGCATATCTTCTTTGGTATATCTTTGCCAATCATTTCTATTCAAATCCTTTGTTCACTTAAGATTTTTATGTCTTTTTATTGTTGAGTTATAAGATTTATCTAGTCTGAATTCTAGACCCTGATCATATATATGATTTGAAAATAGTTTCTCCCATTCTATGAGTTGTTTTCACTTTCTTGATATTACCTTGTGCACCATAAAAGGTTTTAATTCTGATGAGATTGGCTTTATCTATTTTTTTTTTTTTTTTATGGCTCATGCTTTTGGTATCAGGTCTAGAAAACTGATGCCTAATGCAAGGTCACAAAGATTTTCTCCTGTTTTCTTCTAAGAATTTCATAGTTTTAGCACTTATGCTTGAGTCTCTGGTTCCTTTTGAGTTACTTTTGTAAATGATGTGAGTTACAGGTCCAACTTCATTGATTTACATGAGGATCTCCAGTTATCCCAACACCATATATTGAAAGACTATTCTTTCCCTTTGAATTGTCTTGACACCTTGGTTAAAAAAAATCAATGAACTATAAATATATGGTTGTATTTCTGTGCTTTCAGCATATGTATATCCTATGCCAGTACCACACTGTCTTGATTAACATAAATTGGGCATAAATTTTGAAATCGGGAGGTCTGTGTCTTCCAATTTTTTTTTTTTTTTTTTTGTCAAAATTGTTTCAGCTATTCTGGGTCCCTTGCATTTCTGTATGAATTTTAGGGCCGGTTTGTCAATTTATGGAAAAAAAAAAAGGAAGCTGGGATTTGGAGAGGGATTGCACTGAATTTGTAGATCAATTCAGGAAGTATTGCCATCTTAACATTATTAAGTCTTCCAGAGTGTTATTCTTGAAAGACAAACAAACCACAAACCTCAACAGTTACTCAACTCATATAAACAATAATTCTTAGGTTTCTCTGCAATGTCAGCACTCCTATTTCCTCCAGCTTCTTTTTAAAATGTAATACTTTGCCTTATAAATTAATTATATTTACATCCATACACACACACACACACATATACATATATATATATGTGTGTGTGTGTGTGTGTGTGTGTGTGTGTATTTTTTTCCTGACCGACCCTATTAATTGTTATTAGTAAAGTTCCTAGAGGTAGATTCTATATGAATTTCACTATAAGGTGGAAAAGCCAAGACAAAAACCAAACATGCAAATAATTGCCCCATGTGCCATAGAAAGGCAGGTGGACCTGTGACAGGAATGGACAATTCTGGGGTCTTTGACTGCTACGCTCTCCTGGGGGATTAGGAAGAGTCTTTTTCAAATCCTAACTACCCTCTGTTCTTCTGCCTAGGAGTGTGTTTCAGTTCATTTTCTGTTATAACAAAATACTCAAGGCTTGGTACTTTATAAAGAAAAGAGGTTTATTTAGCTCACAGTTTTGGAGGTTGAAAGTTCAAACAGCACAGTGTTAGCTCTGGTGAGGTCCCACTTGGCTGAATAACAACATAGTGATGGCAATATCAGGGAAACGTGTGAGAGGGAGAGATCACATGATAAGGCAGAAAGATAGAGAATTTTAGGGTTGGTCTTGCTCTTTTTAAAAAAAAATTCACTTTTGAACAATGGAGGGAAGAGGGTAGGGTATTGGGAAGCACTGGAGAATGAAATCTACCAAATTATGTCCATGAATGAATATACCACAATGAATCCCACTTATGTATGTAATTATAATGATTTAATTAAAATAATAATAATAGAAGAGAAATCAGTAGCTGCGCGTGGTGGCGCATGTAATCCCAGAGATTTGGGAGGCTGAGGCAAGAGAATTGCAAGTTCAAAGCCAGCCTCAGCAATGGTGAGGCACTTAGCAACTCAGTGAGACCCTGTCTCTAAATAAAATACAAAAAAGGGCTGAGGATGTGGCCCAGTGGTCAAGAGCCCCTGAATTCAATCCCTGGTCTTAAAAAAAAAAAAAAAAAAAGAGGGAGAGAAATCAGTAAAGCAAGTCAATTGGGGGAGGGGAAGTGAGGGAAGGGAAAGTATGGGGAAAATGAGATTGATCAAATCATGTTATATGCATGTATGAACATGGCATGATGAATCCCACTATTGTATATAATTATAATGTACCAATAAAAAATTCAAAAACCTTGCTTGTGCAGAAACTAACTGCTGGGTCCCATGAGAACTGCATTAATCTCTTCCAGGGGTAGTGCCCCCAATGATCTAATGGCCTCCCCCTAGGCTACCACCTCTCATATGGCCACACTGGGGACCAAGCTTCCAACACATAACCCTTTGGGGAACAAACCACATCACAGCAGTTTGCATTTTTTCCAAAGTCCTGAATTCTTTGAATCTGTTTCCTGATCTTAAATAATGGCATGATTCAGGTGCCCAGGTGACCTCATGGACCTGTATTTGTAATATAAGTCACATTTACTTTAATGACGAATTACAGTTTCCTGAACACCTCCCTTCCCAATCTGGCTGACAGAATGCCCCTTCACGGTGTCCCAGCTTGTTTCTGTGTCTCTCAAGGGGGTGTCTCAGGTGCCCAGCGTCAGTCTGCAGTTGCAGGCACCTGCACCTACATGTCATACCCCCACCCTCGCCCTTTTGCACCTGTTCCCCACCTCGTCCCCTCCCCGCACCTCATGTCTGCAGTCTTTGTCACTGCATTGCTGAATCCAGGCAAGGGTGCTATTTCAACACTCATCGGAGGCTCCCATCCCAGAGGCACAGAGCAGTGCTGTTTCTATGCAGCAAAGGAGAATGGTCTCCTCCTCTCTAAATGCAGCAAGCAACTCCGCCCAGATCTGGAATCCCTGAGTCATTCCTGTAAAATTCCACAAGCCCCAGGCCCTCCTATTGCTAAGTATATTCCAACCAGATTGAAGCACTTAGAGGTGGAAGATACCACCTCATCCTTACCTTCTGTTAGCTGTTCACCCTCCCACCTCACCCCCCTCTGGCCCTTCATCTCAGGTCCCCACACAGATGGATGAATGCAAGCCCACCTGGAGTAAAGGAGGGTGGTGGTCACCTCATCCCCAGCAGTGAGGACCTGTTCTAGGACCAAATGTGTTTTCCATGGTTAAAAATGGTACCTACCCCAGAAGGTGGTTGTGAGATTAACTGAAATAATGTTAATATAGTCCATAGCACAGAAAAAAGATATTTCCACCAGGGTTCCAAAGTATCAAAGGTGACAAGGTCCCTTTTCTGGTAAAAAGGTACATTTATTTTTCCAACTACTTTTTCCTACCCCAGTGGAAATCTGCTTGAGCCTATGATTCCAGGAAAGAGTGGGATTCTTCTTCCTATGGATTTATATGGCTTCATTTGAGGGCAGCATGTAGATGAATCTTGGAATCAGAATTCCTTCCTCACCTGGCCAGGCACTGGGGGATGACGGACTTTCTCTCTGCTCGTGGGCTGGCCTGGCTGGGACCAAGCACCCGAGCAAAGAACAAGCGCTTCCCAGCCCCCAAGGTCAAGGCGGTTCCTTGTGTTTAATCCCCTTGGCTTGCACCAAAAATAGAAGCTTGCTTCATCCACCCAGGCAAGGCCTATCCCGTGACTCCTCCTCCCCAGAAACCCCCAGCGGTTATTAGGGAGCTGAGCTAATCCCTCTCAGGCATCCCACAGCCCCTGCCCACGCCTCGGTACCGCGTACCATGCCCGCACCTGTGCTGATTCTCGCGCCTTCCTACGGCTTTGATTGCAGCCCAGGTGCTGGCTCGGGCGTTCTGACCGAGGGGTTCGGCTTTGCAATCTGGCCTGGCTGCAGCTCTGCCGCGACTGAGCCCTGCGGTCCACCTGCTCCCCCGCGGCAGTGCCCTGACCCCACAGCAGGTGGGCCCATTGCACAACCTCCCGGGCGGGCGGAGGGAGGAATCAGACCTGCCAAACTGGGTTACATAAGTGGGTTAGGCAGGTGGCGGGTGAGGTGCGTTCTGGAAGGAGGTTGTGAGTCACGAGCCTGGCTGGGCGAATTCTCAGTTCTCCTTTTGGTTTCATTGCCACGAGAAGCTACGGGATGCCTGGTGTGTTTGCAGAAGCGTGATGGATGGCTGTAGAGGAAGGGCTGTGTGGGCCAGACGCCCAGGACCCAAATTCCGCCTGACTCAGAGAGTTCACACGCCCCTGAGACTCAGACTTGGGAAGGCAGTAGATTCTCACCGAATGACACGTGTAATTGTGAAAATGCTTGCCAGGAACTGGGGTCAAGGGTGATTCTTTCTGGAGTGAGAAGAAAGCCTTTAAGGAAGAGACGATGACGCCCCAGGCGAGTTTTGAAGAAGGAGTACAACGTTGTCAGGTGGACCAGCGACTAGGACGTTCTTGTTAGAGGGGTCGGAGGGGCTTTGGCGCCCCTCCATAATCTTCGGCACCCTTCAGAGCCACCCTAAATAATAATCACGTTTGCTGCGCCCTTTTCATTTCTACTTATTAACTTGGGCTATCACCGATGTGGTGGGGGGGCGGTTTGGGGTTGACAAAGGAGTTGACGAGTAGTTCAGGATGATGACAAGATCATAAAGGGCTTTGGGTACCATATTAAAGGCTTCAGCTTTGCTTGTAGGCTGGAGCTTGCAAACTGCTGACCATGAGTCTGTTTGTTTGTTTTTTTTTTTTTTTTTAATTCTTAGGGTTTGTTTTTCTTAAGTTTTATAAAGTTTTAAAAGTCAGTTCCCTTCTGGCAGCCCGTGGAAAAATCGAAAGCCTGACATCACTGGATTCACGAGGCTGACGTGAGTTAGAGCCAGGTTACAGCAGACTCCTTGAAATGAGGCAGGGGCTCTGTTTGCCTCCCTTGGGACTCTGCAAGCTATCATTACCGTCCCCTAGAGGCCACTTGCAGCCACTCGGTTGAAATAGAAGGGTCCCAAGGTAAGATTTGGATTGGTGAAATGGGTGGATGATTGAGTTTGAGAGGAGAGCATTTCAAACCCAGACATGTCAATCAGCATTGGAGAGGTGGGGAAAAATAAAATGGTCAGAAATGCAAGCCTGGCTCAAGTACGTGCAGGGTCACACTTTGTGGAAAAACTGCTCTCTCCAATATTTTGAGTTCTTAGGCTTCTTAAGATTTCTTTACCCTGTCAAGGAGTATTCAAGTAAATTTGAAGATCGTTTTCTTTTGTGGATGGGAGAGAAGTGCAAAGCCTATTTTTTCCTAGGCTCACTGCTCCTCTTTTGCCTCTACCCACAGAGATGGAGCTGGGTTGTGGCCCAAGGAGAACTTCAAATCTTGGAACATTGATTTTCTGAGCTTAGAGAGCGCCTTGCAGGATTAAGCCACATGCTTTCAAGCTTCTCTAGTGTTCATCCCCCACAGAACTAGCGCAATATTATTCCAGTGCTCAGCAAACACCTATTAATTAACAGGAAAGGAAAAGAAGATGGAAAATTGTAGGTGGAAGTGGCAGGCGATGAATGAAAGAGGTGGCACCGCCGCAGACCCCAGAGCCATAATCATCCACTGCTCCCCTTTCCAAATTGTAACAACAGTTTGCAGAGGAGAGAAAGGAAAGAAATGATGAATTTCCTCTCCTTCTCCAACATTTGCATTCAGTCCATTGTTGGGGACCCACCTGGAGTGGCTCTTAGTCTCTATTTCTACAGCAGGATGGAAGGACTGTTTTAATACCAGTCAAGTGCCAAGCAGACGGAAAGCAAGTAGTATTCTTTGTCTGGCAATGAATCTCGCCAGCCTTTGTCTGTGGCTGGAGCTAATTCCATTCACAGGTGCGATGCTATTTGCTGATTTAATCATCTCATTCAGTGCCACTTTTCAACAGTGCACTTTTTAAGTAAAATAATGTTCCTTTGCATGTGTCTCGATTACAAATGTCAGTAGAGGTAGAAATGAGGGTTTGAAATTCCCTGCGGTGTATTTGCTCTCCCTGGCTCAGAATGTGTGTAGCTGCTGGCAATCAGTTTCCATGCACCAGCTGTGGTATATTAAGTGGGTGCAGGGACAAGGAGAGAGACTCACTCATTCATTCAGCAAGCATTTGGTCCCAGTGTTGCTTCTCAGGAAAGAAACTCCTGAGTCAAGAATTCGGGAACAAGGAGTTTATTGGCATTCTGAAAGGGAGGAAGTAAGACAGAGAAAGGAAAGCAGCTGAGAAAGGGTGCATTGTTGAGTCAGCTCCCACTGTGGGAGCTTAGTCACGCTTTGGAACCTATCATTGAATACATGCCCTCAAGTTATCCCACCCAAGGGGGGAGGGACCAATTCCCATCAATCATTGGTTGAAGATTGCTCCCAGGGGGATATGAATTTTCTGGAACTTTTGCTCTGTTCCTGGAGTAGTTAGAACAGGCTTTAGTGGCCAGGTAAAGCTGAGGCAAAGGAATGCAGGTGCTGGCATTGGGAAGTTAGACCAGACTGTACCAAAGAGATAAGGACAAAGGGATATGGGTAGGGCATATCTATCTATTCTTTGAGGACTTCTGTGTGCCATTACTATAACCATTGTAAATAAAGATCTTTGTCTCTGCCTTTGTGGAGCTTAGTGGAGGAGACAAAATTAACCATGCAGTGCCCCAAAGATGGGATATTTAATGATGTTAGGAAAGAGAAATGTGTCAAGGAAACCCTCCTGCAGAATGTTAGATCTGAATAGGATTATAAGTATGGGCAAGGGGAGCAGCATGTGCAAAGGTCCTGAGGTGAGTGAGTATGCAGCAACTTTTGAGAAACTACAAAAAAGAATCCATATGCTTGTATTGTAGAGCTCAAGAGAAGAGGATAGGGAATAAGAGGGGGCACCAGATGGTTGAGAAGATGGAAAACTGCTTAGATAGTTCCTAGAGGCCATTTCCTCCCAAGACAAAAATATTTCAAGTTATGATTTCAAGTTCTTAAGTTCTTAATTCATCCCTAGCCCCTCCCTGCCTATTTTGATCCTGGGTACAGCCTTTTCTCTTGCACAAATTCTAACAGAATTTTCTAAACATTTCAGATAGAAAAACCTTGATATTGGTGTTAATAAATAATGGACACATTTCTGTTCTTGAATGAAATGACTGACTCAAGTACTATTTATAAAGAAGTCCTTGCCCTTAAGATACTTAACATATGCAGTGAGGCGTGGCGTGTTCTGTTTCCCAAAGGCAGAGCAATGATACTTCCTAATCCATACTCATCTTACAACAGAAATTTAATATTCCTCCCAAAGAGAGATGGACTTTATATGGAATGGACAGTGGCTACTCTGTGTGCCTTTTGAGATTAGGTCATAAAAGGTGCTAAAGTTTGTGTCCCCCAGGATGTATGTGCTGGAGTCTTGGTTTTCAATGTGGTGATATTAAGAAGTGATGGGACCTTTAAGAGGTGAGGCCTAATGAGAGGCAGTTAGGTTATTGGGGGTGCTGCAGAAAGAAGGGGTTAATGCTGGGCTTGTGACATGAGTTAGTTCTCATGAGAGCAGGTTGTAGTTAACCAAGCTCACTCTACGTGCTTGGCTCCTTCTTCCTGTGGACTTTTTCCTTCCCACTCTTCTGTCATGGAACCAAAGGGGCCCTCATCAGAGGCCAAACAGATGATACCTCTGGGTCTTGGACTTTCAGCCTCCAAGCCTGTGAGCTAAACAAACCTCTTTTCCTTATAAGTATCTGACTTCAAGTATTTTAGTGTAGCAACGAAAAATGGACTGATACAGAAGATAAGAAAGACTCCCCTTGGTTTTCTAGGGATAGTTATCTTTGAAGCCATGAACCCCTATTTAGGAAACCTGAGGTGCCATGCTGTGAGGAAGCCCAGGGTACATAAAGAGGTCACACTGACTGTTCCTGTGGAGGTTTTACCTGACAGTCAATATCAACTGTCAGATATGTGCGTAAAGATACCTCCAGATGATTCCTGCCTCTAGCTGTTGTCACCCCCTCTTATGAAATCATCCTCAGCCTTTGGCCCTCCCAACCAAGTCTCCAGACTTTGAGGAACAGATACAAGCTATCCTCACCCTGCCTGTTCTGAATTCTTGACCCACAGACTCCATGAGCCTAGTAAGTTGGTCGTTTTAAACCACTAAGCTTTGGGATAATTTGTCATGATGAAATAAGCCACCCTTGCAGTGGAGAGCAGATTTTCAAAGCTGAGTCTCTCAAAAGACAATGGTGTACTGCACACGGAAGGATCGGCCTCGTGCTATAGATCACAAGTGACACGTGTAAGGAAGATCATGGAAAAAAGACTTCACAACACCCTGGATTTTCACAGAAGTCTTCTTGGAGAAGTCTGAACTTGAAGGATTGCTGGCCACACTGCATTCACTTCATATTTCAAACAAAACCTTCTATTTCCTTGGACAAAACTCTCCTCTCTCCCATTCTCAGCTCTTTGGGTCTCTCTCATGGTGATGCCTCAGCCCCGGAGAGAGCCCTGAGTAGATTAGACCACATGATTGTTGCTGAGCCAAGGAAGCTGGAGGCCAGTGCCTGATGTCTTGGAAAGAAAAGCTCCAACTCTCATCGGGGGCTGAGAAGACACTCGGTGTGGTACCAGGAGAAAACCCCTTTTCCTCTTCAGAGGATGGAAGCTGGGGATGAAGCATGGAAGAGACTAGAGAGAGAGAATGGAGTCAGGAAGAAGCCAAGTCATTGGTGACATTGTGTGATTTGCTGCTTGAACCCTTGCTGGAAGCTAGTCTTAGCTCTAGACCTTTTGGCCCTCTTTGTTATTAATCTGTTTAACAGGATTCCTGTGTTTTGCAACAAAAAGAGATAGCAATGGGTAAGATTTGTGGCTTGTCAAGGAGACCACAGCATTTTGGACAAAGGAAAGGCTAATAGCTCCCAAAGTATGTGTCATGGCAGGTCAAGGTCTGTTTTATAAAAAGGGAAAAAAGTTCCCAAGGCAAAAATATCTGTTTGGTGCAGTGTCTTCCTAAGTTACAGTTTTTCTTTAGTTGGTCAATAAATATGTATAAACCCACTGTACACCAGGCACTGTGCTGTGCACTGGGAATAAGATATGGAAAGCGAGAACGGTGGTCCCCGCTTCTGTGGAGCTAACATTTCAGTGGGAAATACAGACATTTGGGGAGTGATAAAGGAGACAGGAGGAACGGGAGGGGCTAGGGGAGTTAGTTATAGCATGGCCTCTTGTAGGTTGGGCCAAGGAATGCGTCCCCAAGAAAATGACATTTAAGCAGAAGCCTGAAAGATTAGTGAAGATTTAGATAGTCAGAAGTGGGCTGGGAGGGAGCTGGGGAAGAGTTCCATATGGAGAGAATAGCACACATTAGACCAAAGGACTTCGAAGGGACTTCATGTATAAATGTGCTTTGCAGACACCCAGAGGGCCTGAGGTAGGCAGCACTTGCCAAACTTTTTGGTTGATTTGAGGAGCATCTTGCAAAAAGTAGGAAAAATAGTCATGACTTCAGAGCTGAATGGAAGTGTTCCAGGCAGAGGGAACATGGTCCTAACTCGGAAGTGTTCCAGGCAGAGGGAACATGGTCCTAACTCAGGGAAACTGTATGGGGATGTAGGGTGATGATGGTAGATACAGGTAAGCAGATAGATGATAGGTAGGTGGATAGATGATAGATAGGATAGGCAGATACATAGGATAGACAGACAAATGAAGGGGAGAGAGAGTACATCAGTACTTTTTCTGTTGCTGTAACTGAATCTCACAGACGGGATCATTTATAAAGAAGAGAGGTTCACCTGGCTCATGTTTGTAGCAACTGGCAATCTAAGAACACGTGGCCAGCATCTGGTGAGGGCCTTCTTCCTACATCATAATATGTGAAGGCGTCACACGGCAAGATAAGCAGACACACCAGACAGGACTTGCTCTTAGAACAAAGCTACTCCTTTGATAACTTGTGAATTCGTTACTGCATGAATGGATTTATTCATTCATTCATAAAAGAAGAGCTCTCATGATCCAGTCATCTCCCAAAGGTGACTTAACTCCAAATACAACCAACACACGAATTTGGTGATGAAATTCCCAGCACAGGAAATTTCGGGGAACACATTCAAATCAGAGCCAAGAGCAACATCCAGTAAGGCCCGGCAGGTTAGGATCCTGAGACTCTGATTGCCAGGATCAAGAGTCTGCAGGTGGATGGGTTGATGAGGTTGTTTGGGAGAGGTCTGGGGGCAGGGGAGGTTGCAGGGCTCTGGGAATGAAGTGATGAGATTCTTGGCCAATGTGCAGACAGTAGGGAGAGAGAGAATGAATTTCAGAGACGCCACGGAGGAAGAGTAAGGAATCATCCATGGATAGATAACCTAGAGCCGCAAGAAAGGCAGGAGGAAGAACGTTTGGAAATTGGGTTTCGAGAGGCCATCTAGAAAGAAATGAAAAATGCTTTTCTCTCCAGGGATCGCTAGTTTATTACACAGTGGCAGAAAAATCACAGGTCACCCAGTGCCAAATCGTTAGCAGAGTGGTAAACCTGGGAAAGCAGTGTAAAGTTATGGTAAATAGAAGCGTGGAGATTTTTAGTGGCTTTTAATCACCCCATTATCATCCTTTGTGCCTGTGACCTTGACCCTTGAGAGCTGCCTCTATTTTTGTTCACAGTTGTCCACATGAGTGCCCCTGTCTATCTCAAACCCGTGCAGCTACATTTCATTAGGAGGAGAGAGTGGCAGAAATTTCCTATTAGGTTGGAACGTTATAATGGATGAGAAGGAGAAGATATTTAAGAGAAAAATAACTCAGCTGTATACCATTAATCAATTGCTCTCTCTCGCTCTCACTGTCTCTCTCTTCCGTCTTGCCTGACCTAATACCCCGAATCACCTGCGATAAGAAATGTAGGCACAGATAGTGTTCCATGAAGTGGCCTTCTTGCGGAGTAGCAGCCGTGATTAATGCAGTTCCTCCACACAACTGATGTTTTTATTCCTTAACTACCACTCTTTCCTTTGGGGAATTGGCAAGCTGCATCCTCCAGGAGAGAGAGGATATGCCGTGTGGGTTCCCGGGAGATCGCAGGAGATGCCTGTTGCAGCCCTGAAAGAATGTTCCGGAAACCCATGACCCAGAATCCTTTCGCCATCCCCTAGAAATGACCTTGGAGGTGAGTGCCAACCCTGACGTGGATGCTCTGCCTCTTCACCCTTTGTCCTCCTAACAAAAAGGATTGTCAGTGAACCGGGGACACCCAGCGTCCTGACTCAAGGCCAACTGAGAAGGTCAGTGGGGCATGCATCGTTTGGACTAGAATGAGTGCTCATAGTTAATGTGATTTGGTTGATGTTTCCTGAGCGCCTCCTCTGTGCCACAGCACTCAATCCTGGCCTACAGGGGAGGCCTAGTGACAGAGAGAGGACAGCCACCGCTACAACGAATCAGGCTGTGGATGGGCTCAGACAAGGAGCTGGGGACACAGGGAAGGAGCCATCACTTCATCTAGGGATTAAAGGAGGTGTCAAGTGGTGGTGACCCTTGACGTTTGAAAAGTGACAGGACTTTGGGAGGTGGAAAAGATGTCTAGGCAGAGATTATTGCATAAACCGATAACCTTGTTAGAGGAGGAAAAAACACGAAAAGGGTAGCCTGTGACATCAAGGAGTGGTGTGGGCCTAATGGCATTGCAAATGTCATGCCCACTTCTTTAGGAAAAAAGATTCAATCGCAGAATTCCAGTGAGTGATTTCTTTTCTTTCTTTCTTTTTTTTCTTTTTCTGACTCTGATTGGAGCTTCCTCCTTAGTTCTTTTTTTTTTTTTTTTTTTTTTTAGTTTTTATTTTCCTTTTATTCTAAGTTGTTATATATGGCAGCAGAATGCATTACAATTCATATTACACATATAGAGTACATTTTTAAATTCACACAAACAACAATAAGCGTTGGCGAGGATGTGGGGGAAAAGGCACACTCATACGTTGCTGATGGGACTGCAAAATGGTTCAGCCAATCTGGAAAGCAGTATGGAGATTCCTTGGAAAACTGGGAATGGAACCACCTTATGACCCAGCTATCCCGCTCCTTGGTCTATACCCAAATGACTTAAAAACAGCATACTACAGGGACATAGCCACATCAATGTTTATAGCAGCACAATTCACAATAGCTAGACTGTGGGACCAACCTAGATGCCCTTCAGTAGATGAATGGATAAAGAAAATGTGGTATATATACACAATGGAATATTACCCAGTGAGTGATTTTTATGCTGTCCATGACTTTTCTCTTTTAATTCTGTGCAGTCTAACGAGGCCATAAATGGCATTACTTCCTTTTACAGACAAAGAAGGTGAGACTTGGAAAATTTTAGTACTGTTGACTCTCCTCATCCATGGGTTCCACATCTAGGGATTCAATCCACCACCGATGGGAAATACTTGTTTAAAAAAAAAAATGGTGTCTATACTGAACATGTGTAGACATCCCCCGTTGTTATTCCCTAAACAAAATAGTAGGACAACTACTTACACCGAATTCACATTGTATCAGGTATCACAAGTCATCTAGAGATGATTTAAAGTATACAAGAAGATGCGTGTAGGTTCTATGCCATTTTACGTGAGTCTTGGGCATCTGCAGATTTTGCTACCTGTGGCAGTATTCTACTGATACCAAGGGCCCACTGTCCTCTGCCTGAGGTCACACAGCTGACAGTACTCAGCAGGTCTGTCTGCCCCATGGCTTAAGCCCACCCCTCTCAGAGCCATAGAGTAGGGCTCCATGCAGGGTTTTCATGCCAGCTGATCTATAAAAATATGCATGTTCCCAGATCCCACAGTCAGAAATGTGTTGCAGTGGGTCTGGGGGAAAGGCCAGCGCTCTGTATTTCAAAGACTTCCCAGGTGATTCCGATGGGTTATGATGGCATTGCCATTCTGAGCCTCAAAGGGCATTACCTGTCCAAACCCACCTTCAGGGCTCTGCTGCCTCAGCTCACAGAGCAAGGGGATGTTGGGCAGGGCCACCAACCAGCTATCTGATTTTGGATGACTCATGTGGCATTTTGGATTTTCATTCTTTGTGTGTCAGAGCCGGGGGTGGACCAGATGACTCCTGAGAGTGCTTTGTCATTGCCTTCACCGTTCAATGGTTCTGCTAGGCAGTGACTGAATCCCTGCTATGAGGCTATGACAAATTCCATGATTAAAGATTAGGAGTCTGCATTCATTTCTGAGCACCACAGACTGGAGGCGGGGATGGGAGGGGGGGGAAGCAGGCTGGAAGTCCAAAACCAAGGGGCTGGCTGACTGGTTCCCCCACAGGCCGCGAGGGTCTCCTGGCAGTCTACTGGAAATCTTTGGCACTCCTTGGATTTTAGAAGCATCACCCCAATTTCTGCCTTCCTCATTTGTCATTCTCCCTGTGTTGTTGTGCCCAAATTTGTAATTTGGATTAGGAGCCCAACCTACTCCAGTATGACCTCATCCTAAATGCATCTGCAATAATGTCACATTCTGAGATACCAGGGTGTCTATTTTCTTTTGCAGTAAGTGAGTACCAAATACTGGTCATTTATAAAGAAAAGTTGTTTATTTGGCTCACAGTTCTGAGGTAGGAGGTTTAAGAGCATGGTGCTGGCCTCTGGTGGGGGCCCTCGTGCTCCATCGTAACATGGTGGAGGGTGTCACACAGTGGATGGAGCAAGCATGCTAACTCAGGTCTCTCTTCTTCTTATAAAACCACTAATATCATCATGGGGGCCTACCGGCAAGATCTCATCTTATCCTGATCACCTCCTAGAAGTCCCCTTTACAAAATCATTAACATAGGACCTTCAGGATTAAGTTTCTAGCACATGAACTTTGGGGGTACATATTCAAATCATAAATCAGGGGTTAAGACTTCAACATAAATTTGAGGGGACTGTATTTAACACACATGATAAGATCCAAGAGAAAAACATCACTCAGATGAACCAAAGTCACGTGAAATTGAGTTCGGTTTCTATATCAGTCAAGAATATTTGTTGCAAACAGTAAAACCTACTCATTTCAGTTTAGGCTAGAAAGGCACTTGTGAAAGGATGCTTGTTAATTCCAAAGGTCCCCAAGATCAGGAAAGACATGGCAGTGCATGGTGACATTGCTCCACATCGGGCCCTGTCCCCACCACTGAGCACAGACAATGCAGCCCTAAAAGCAATGCTTGCTGATCCACGCTGGAGCCAGGTCACTGCCTCCACCCCCAGAATTAGCACCGCTGCCTGACAACACCTTCTTTCTCATCAGTCTTAGACAGGGATGTCTCATATACTCTTAGCAGAATAATTTGGAAAAACTACACTGAAGTGGAAAATGTGTATACCCTTTGACCTAGCAATTTCACTCCTATGAAGGTTTTTTTCTTAACGAGATGATTCAGTGACTGCCTAGAAATATATTGACAAATATATTTGTTCATCAGACTATTGCTTATATGCAATCAAACCAGAACACCCCAATATCCATTAGTGATCAATTTATTAAATAAACCATGATACAACTGTGCACAGGAATGGGGGTGCATTAAGTGTGATGATATGAATCTGTGCTTTTTAGCTCGGTCAGACTCAACCCTGCCTTTTTTTAAAAAAAATGAATTCTTGGTGCGTTCCCTTATGCTATCTTAAAATGAAACTTATGTATAGTATAATCTGCATATGATTTTCAAAATATCCAGATAATGACCTAATGGCACACACATAGGTTAAAGAAATAAATATGTTGCCAGAATTGTAACATACAGGAGAATTAAAGAAGAGAAATCTATAATGAACTATTACATTGTGCACATGCAAGGTGTGAGTACCCCAGGAGATGTCCTGAGTGGCAGAGGCTTGGCCCAGGTGCAGACTCCACATGACTGGCCCAGCCAGGAATTCCCACTCTCGGGTGCATGTGTCTGGGAGCTCAGATCTTGGTGGCTGAATTGGTATTGATGATGAAATTTTCCAAAATGAACAAAGCAAGGTATGCTCCTTCCTCAATCTCTCTCAATATTTCTGGGAAATAAAGCATAAGTTAAAAACATGCAAAAATGATGTCTGAATTAAAATGAAGTTTGGATCTTGGCTTAGAACATCCTAAGCAGACTTTTCAGCTGCTTGAATGTTGGGTGTGAGATTTCACAATTATATGGGATAATCTCTGTGAGAGGGACTGACTTGCACAGAACAGGATGTCCATCATCCTTCTACTTCACCTACAAAGTACCAGGAATGCCCCAGAAAAAAAAAAATACCCCCTCCCCCATTTCCCACCCACTTCCCAGGAGGCAGAATGGCCTCTGGTGAACTAGTCACTACTGATGTGTGTTTAACTGACAGGGAAAGACATCTACAATATGTAGTGTGAAATATACTGCATGTTTAAAGTAAAAATGTAGGCTTTAAGGATGACATCCATAACACGATTCCATGATTCCATTTTTTAAAAAGGAAAAACATAAAGAAAGACTGCCTCAATGAAAAAAAAACCTGTGCATATGTGCATATGAAAATCCACAGAGATGAAAATCTGTACACAGGCAAACAAATGTGTTAACCACTGTTGTCTCTGGTGTGTGAGATTACAGGTCATTTCTACTTTCTAATGTGTGTTTTTCTGTATTGACTTTTTAAAAAAATAATGATGTATCACTTTTATAATCAGAAAAACAGAACTATTTTCATCTGGAAAACAAAAGGAGAGGGAGGCCACAGAGCTGGGTTTTCAAAACTCTGCAGTTCAGTCAGTCCTGCACATCTACAGTTTTCACAGCCTTGGATTCAACCAACTGTGGATCAAAGATATTCAGGGGAAAAAATTGCATCTGTACTGGAGATATATGTAGTATTTACATTGTATTATACTTGTGAATTATTAGAGATGATTCTTCCCTGCCCCTGCCACTAGTCTATCAATCTAGAGATCATTTAAAGTAGACAGGAGGATGTGTGTAGGTTCCAGGCAAATATTCCACTATTTTATAGAAGGGACTTGAGCCTTCACACAACTTGGTGCATTCAGGGATTCTGGAACCAATACCCTACAGATACAGAGAAATTTGGGGCAGGATAACTCTTCTAGGAAGCTGTCCTGTGCTTTGTAGGATGCACAGCAGCTTCCCTGGTCAGTAACCACTAGGTGCCAGGAGCATACCCCTCCAGAGGTTTTCGGACATTGACCTCTTGGGGGCTAAATCACCCCAGTTGACAACCGCTGTTGTAGAGTTTCTGCATCCTGCTGCCTGGGTTTTAATCCCAGATGTGCCATTTATACCCTGTGTAAATAAAACTGAACGTGCTGGAGATTCTTTGCACGACCAATGATAGTCCCTCATAGGCTGGCTTGAGAATTAAGTTGGACATGTACATTCAAATGACCAGCACGGTGCCTGACATGTAGTCAAATGCACGATGAACCTGAGTTTTAGTTATCAAAAGGGAGAAATTCCATGCTCAGATATGGGGAAGGAAGCATTGGAATAGCTCAGTGAGCTTGGTATGAGGCAGGAGCTGGGCTCCCCACGCTGCTGCCCTCAAGGAACTGGAATCTTTCCCGCCACATCCTGAGGTCACTGTCTGGACGAGTTCTTTTCCAGGACCTGGGTCAAGTCTCGACCCCTCAGTCTCAAGCCTTTTCTGGCCCCCTAGCCACAAAACAGTCTCATTTCAGTAACTAAAATAGTTGATCTAGTGTATATTATTCTGAACTTAAAGTTAGTGTTTCTTGCACTCCCCCATCCTGCCTGGGGAGGGATCCTGGGGGGATTCTCTCCTCCTCACCCTGTTCCCCAGAGGCGGCAACTGTAACCACCCAGGCCTGTGTGAGAAGGGAGCAAAGCCCTCCAGGCCTAGATGGCACATTCTGTTTTGATGTCCCCTTTAGCTGGGCAGATGCTCACAGTTCTATCTTGGGGGTCAGGGAGGGATTCTTTCTCAGCAACTTCTGCATCACTGGTCCCTGCAGGTGATGTCCCCTGCTCATGGTCACTTCTGAAACATCCTTCAGTGTCTGGCATTGGATTCCACCCTCTGAGATTGGTTGGTGCCTGCAGGCAGCCTCTGGGGACTGGCTTATGTCCCACCTCAGGTGACTACACCCTGTGGTAGGAGAAGCTGGTTCCCTGCTCTGGGCCTTAGGGCTGGTGTGCACCAGGGCTCAGGCACCCTAATCCCTGTGGGTGCATCCTAAGCCAGTCCAGCAGGCACTGAACGCCTTCCACAGGACTAGAGCTGGAGGAAGCAGCCTGCCCCTTCCTCTCCGCAGCCACGAGGGGCACGGGGGGGGGGGGGGGGGAGGGAGGCGGGGGGGAGGGGCGGGCTGCAGTTCTCCGTCATTTCTTCCTGGAGGAATCCCTCACTCTAGACTCTCCTCACCTTGGCTGCTTCTTCAGGGGTGGCTGAAGGGGACAGAATCTGTCTTACCACCTCTGGTGGCTGCTGCTCCGCTGGAATCACAACATTTAGGATGTGGGACGCTCTGATCTTAGAAGTTCCAGATAAAACAGAGGAAAAAGAAAAGCTTATTATGTAGCCTCACTGCCTGGCCTACCTATTCCACAAGTAGTCTTTTCTGTGGTTCTAGAGAGGTCCTGACCACATTCTCAGACCTCTTCCCAGGTTGAGCTAAAACACCAGCTCCTGGACAAGTTTGCATTTGATAATCCTGGGCTCCTTCACGGAGGGATTTCTCTAAAACTGAGACTGCCTGGCACTGTGCCAAGTGCTGCCAGCAATGAATTCCTGGCTCCAGGCCCCTTAGGAAGAAGCACTTCATCTCAGGGTCTACCAGGCTACTTTTCTGTGTGAGTTCAGGCTTCCAGTGACCCCAGCCAGCCACAGACTTCTGAGAAGAACACAATAAAGGGTGCATCCAGGCTGCTGAATCAGGTCCTGCAGGGCACAGGCACTTCAATTTCCAGAGCTGCAAGGTGATAGGAAATACTTTCAGAATAGAGGTTAAGGCATGCAAATGTTCTAAATCAGGGAAAGTGAGCTCAGGGACAGAGTCAGAGGCAGGACTTCAGCACTAGGCCCTGGGGTCAAGTTAATGCAGTGGGAGAGAGTTCCTGCGCCAGTAGCATCAGCCTTGCATCACCTGGAAATATGATAGACATGTAAATTGACAGCCTTTAGCCCAGACCGACCCAACCAGAAACTCTGGAGTGGAGCCTGGCTATTCCTGTTTTACTAAGCCCTCCAGGTGAGTCTGATGCCGCTTGGAATCTGAGAGGCTTGCTTCAGAGATACTTAGTGGGGGAGGGTCTGTGCACACCCTGTGACTTGCCTTGGGCTCCAGAGACCCAGCAGCTGGGGGCGGTAGAGTGAGAAGCTGTGTTGGATTCATCATGACCGGCTTCCCTCTGGAGTGTTCGGGAGCCGGGGGACGAAAAGACATACTTGATAAAAATGGAAGACGTAAATTATTTTGGAACCAAATAATGCAACTGGAGTTAACTCATGCAACACCGCTGGGAAGCGGCCATCACTGGTGATGGTGATGGCAGAGTTCTGGTCAGGCCCTGGCCTGGGTGATTCAGCCACCCTTGGGGACTCCTGTCATTCATTCCTTCAACAAGTACTAACTGGAAACTGATGACGGGTCACACGTGGTGTGCTCAGCTTGGGGTGGCAGTGGCAAACCATTCCTGCCCGTCTGTAAACCTACGGTTTAGTTGGGGATCCCAATTGGAAACAAAAGTTTACCCAGAAAGTCACAAATCATTTAATTTTCATTAAATGAGGTAAAGGTTGCTATGAGCACCCCAAGAGAAGCTGGAAAGCTGCAAGAGGCAGAGGGGCAAAAAGATAAAAGTTCACACTTGAACCTGCAGCTATGGACACCTGCACAGGTGGTGACGTAAACATAGAAAATCTTGGTGAAGTGGTAAGTTGGTGATTTTGCAAAGTATATGGTGATACAACACAGTCACTATTTGTTGATCACCAGTAATTCGTGTTTAAGGACAGAATCTTAAGAATAAAAGAATCTTAAGAATCTTAAAACAAATAACAGTTTAGGAATTTTGCAATGAATGCTCCTTCTATAAGTGGCGACTCTTCCACTCACCACTTCCAGAGTTCAGCATTTGGGTTTAGAAGCAAATGTACCATGCAAAGTGAGAAGTGAAGGTCAGGTGTAGAGAGACAATTAACTCAAATTTCAAAAATGTTTGTAAAGGGCAATCAACTCTGAGGGTTCAGCCCCCTGGAAGCACTTGCCCCCAAAGCTGTCATTGTAATACAACTGAGTGCCTTTCCCCATTATCTGTGGGAAACTTATTCCAACACCCTCAGTACCCAACCCTATGCATACTATGCTCTGTAGCATTGCCACACAGCCCCAGAGTTGATCTGTTCTTCTATATTGTATGCCCCAGTGCCTCTTGTGCATCACTAATTTTGCACTTTAGGAACACATGAAGTAAAATAAGTGTTCCTTGAACACAGGCACTGCCATACTACAATAATCAATCTGATAACTGAGATGGCTACTAAGTGACTGATGGGTGGGTAGTGTATACAATGTGGATACGCTGGACGAAGGGATGATTCATATCCTGAGTGGGACAGAGCAGTACAATGTGAGACTTCATCTTGTAACTCAGATTGTATGCTATTAAAAACTTAAGACATTTTTATTTCCGGGATTTTTCCATTAAATTTTTTCAGAATGAGCTGGATATGGTGGTGCACACCTTTAATCCCAGTGATCTGGGAGGCTGAGGCAAGAGGATTGCAAATTCAAAGCCAGCCTCAGCAATTTAGCAAGGCCTTAAGCAAGTTAGAGATACTCTGTCTCAAAATAAAAACAAAACAAAAATGGCTGGGGATGTAGCCCAGTGGTTAAGTGCCTCTGGGTTCAATCCCTGGTACAAAAAAAAAAAAAAAAAAAAATCATCAGAATGAGGTTGAACATGGGTAACCAAAACCACAGAAAGTGAAACCCTGGTAGAGGAGGACTACTGAATACTTGCCTGTATAAGAACTGTGAATATCAATATAAATCTACATTTTACCCATGATGTTGTGTTAATTAAGATGGGAAAACATAAAATAAAACTCTGAGAAATTTACATTTAAAAATGGTGCAAGCTGTGCATTTGGGACATCCATCTTCCACGGCCATTTAGTACCTTCTAATGTTTTCTTGGTTAAGAGTTTTTTTTTTGTTTGTTTGTTTGTTTGTTTTTTAACTTGTCTGTGGGATGCTACAGCTGAACAGACAATTGAGTGTCTTGACTTAGGTGTCACTCTTTGGATTATAGCTGCCGTTTCCTTCTCCATGGGGAAAAATAATCAGCCCTCTTAAGGGTCCCATTTGCACTCTGATTATCACAGCTCTGGAAACAAGAGGTCATCTCATGTGTCCCATCCTATTTTCTCTGCATCATAATCTCTAGATTGCCTCAAATCTTCATTTAACCATCACCACCCTCAATTAGAAAAATTGTCAAGGGTTTAATAGGGCCTTCGAAATCCATTTAGCTTAGATAATGCATTACTGAAGGCCCTCCCTCAAGCACTAAAGCCAGCTCCACGAGACAATTTCACTGAGTGGTGGCAAGGTAAAGGTCTTCACTTAAATAGTGTATTTTTGCTTTGGGATTATCACAAATAGGTGGGGTGTTGCCTGACCCCAGGCTAATTCAGGGTATAGTCAGTGTACCTTCATTTTCTGAAGGATATTTTTCAGATAACCTAGTCCTCTCTGGCAGAATGGTTTCATTTTTTGGAAATTATTGGTAGGTTCTTAAACATTTTCCAGACTTGAGCTCTTGATGAATGAGGCCGTCTTTCCTGATGATTAAAACTATTTTGTCCTAGAAATTTCCAGATCCTTGGGCCTAAAATTTACCAGGATAATGCCTTTCTCTACTCCGTTGTACCTTCTAGGATATGCACCCATGCTGCTCCTGTACACAAATTTTTGTCTTCTTCTTCAAGATGTAACATGTAATCATGTAATTCAGACCTATTTTATTGAAAGAACTTGCTCTTTCTATCAGGAATGACCTTGGAACAAAAGTATCCAGATTCCAGTCCTGGTTCTTCCACTTAACTATGAAATAATACAATAGAGTATTTCACTGATATTGCTTTCATCTCATTTCTATTGCTATAACAAAATGCCTGAGACTGGTTGCTTTATAGAGAGGAGAGATTAATTTGGCTCACTGTTCTGGAGGCTGAAAGTCTAAGGGTGGCTGCCTCTGATGAAGGTCTCATGCTACTTCAACTCATGGTAGAAAGCAGGACAAATGGGGCAGGTGCAGAAGAGCTAAGACATAAGGGCAGCCTCAATCTATACAACTCACTCTCATGGTAGCTAATCTGGTCCATTGCGAGTGAGAATTTGCTCCCACGAGAAAGGCATTGATCCCTCTTAATAATCAAATCACCTCTTAATAGCCCCCATCTCCCAACACAGCCATAGTGGCAATCACATTTCAACATGAGTTTCAGAGGGGACAAACCACTTCCAACCCACAGAAGATACTGTCCTTCAGATAAAAATATGAAAGCCCCCTCTGTGTGCGTAGTCTTAGGTAGTGCAATATAGAAAGAACAAGAAAATTCTCTTCCTACTGGAGGCTCACCTTCTAGACCATCCAGCGACTGATTAAGGAGAAAGAAAGCCTTTGCACTGTTCCATTCTTCCCCAATGCTGGATGTCCATCTTCCTTTGATGTCAGAAAATGTTGGGATAGGGCAGAGGAAGTTGTGGCTGCAGTTTGAATAACAGACCACAGAAAGGGAACCCGCTGATAGAGGAAGACTACTGAATATTTATCTACGTAAGAACTTGGGAGTTATCCAAAAAGGTCCACATCTTACCATTCTATTGTCGTCGTAAGATGAGAACCCAAGAAATAAGACCGAGAGATCTCCACTCAAAAGGGTGTGAGCAGTGAATTGGGGACCTTCCTTTCCCATGGCCATGTTGTGACTTCCAACTGGGTTGCATGCAGTTTCAAACCTACGAGGGAACAGCTAAGACGAAGTATCTAAGCTTCTCTGTGGCCACTGCATTGCCCAACCAGTGTACGTCCTGTGTAGTGGGGTTCAGCACTGGCGTGGTGGACATCTCTACACTGGCATTTCCAAAACCAGAGTGGGTCGCCAGTTTGGCAGATATTGAAATCAGTTTATGGAAGGCGTGGAGGAGAACACTTAGCCTGGAGAAAAGAGGACTTTCTCAATAACAACCTCAGTGAATAGGACCCAATACCTGTGGCTGAGTTAGTGAAGGGCAGCGTGAGGGAAGTCCCACCTACCCAGTTGGCCACTGTGTTCTCGTTCACAGGAGCCCGGGCCAACGCAGGCCAAGCAGTCAGGGATTAGTGCTAAGGTGGGACATTAGCAAGCCAGAGATGGAATATCCACTCCTGCCTGTCATCCATCGTAGCTTTTTTTTTCTTTTTTGGTACCGGGGATTGAACACAGGGGCACTCAACCACTGAGCCCCATCCCCAGCCCTATGTTGTATTTTATTTAGAGACAGGATCTCACTGAGTTGTTTAGCACCTCACTTTTGCTGAGGCTGGCTTTGAACTCACGATCCTCCTGCCTCAGCCTCCCTGGGATTACGGGTGTGCACCACCTTGCCCAGCTAATCATAGCATTTTTAAAATATTAATTTTAATGGTGCATTGTCATGATCTATAATAGTGGGATTTATTGTGCTGTATTCATACATGCACATGGCACAATTAGATACATGCCATTCTCCAGCTCCTTCTGCTTCCCTCCTGTCTTCCCTCCTCTTGATATGGTCGCTCTGATCTCCCTTGTATTGTAAGTTTTCATACATTATAGCATTTTGAAGCTTTGGGGCATCCAAAGCCCCTTCTTGGGAGCAAGCTTCCAGGAAGAACAATCCCCATTGCTAACAGAAGAAGTGAGGTCTGGAGGCTTTTGCGTCAGTGGCGAAGCTCTTCAAGTGCATACTTCTTCCATATTGTTTTTATCCGACCCCTGCATCTCCTTATCCAGAGCTACATGCACAGTCCTGAGTCTTGGAACATTCTACCTTAATCACGTTAACTACATTCATCCTCTGATCTCTTCACTTTTAAAATGATTCTCTGGGCTCACATGATACCACTGGTTCTCCACGTCTAGTAAGGCTCAGATTCCCTCAGAGCCAGTGGCTGCAGGGAAAATGCAGGAACCGAGATCCAAGAATAAGCCCTGTCCTGGGGAAGGTTACCATGACTAAGTGACGCCTTCCGTCTCGCCACTGCAATGCTCCCAGGGACATTTCCTATTTCCTGGGTTTCACAGTGTTGAAGGAGGCTGAAACTGGGAAGCACTATAAAGTGGGGGAGAATTATTTCTGTCTCGTGTGAACCTTGTTCAGAATGTAGTTTGGAGCAAACTGGGAGACACTTTTGCCACAGTACCAGTGAAATCTACCAAGATGTTGTCAACATTTGTCCTTTTTGAAGTCACACTAGTTTTTTTTTTTTTTTTGTACTGAGGATTGAAAACGGGTACTTAATTACTGAGCCACATCCCCCGCCCTTTGTTTATATTTTATCTAGATACAGGATCTGCCTGAGTTGCTCAGTACCTCACTAAGTTGCTGAGGCTGGCTTTGAGCTTGCGATCCTCCTGCCTCAGCCTCCGGAGCTGCTGGGATTACAGGAGTGCGCCACTGTGCACATTAGGATGGTAATAAATGATTTTGACACTTAAAAAATAAGGTCCTGGGACTGTAAATGTGGGCAACGAGACATGACGTGGGTGCCTGGGGACTTTTGTTGTGGGGTACGAGTAGAAACGGGGTGCCGGGGAGCAGAGTTCACTGATGGGTGGGAACACACACTTCATGGCCATGGCTCAAGTGCCCCCGTCCCCTCCAGCTTCCAGGTTCAACTGCCTGGCTGACAGGGGCAAAAACAGGACCTGGCTGCCTGAACCTGGCCCAGGAATCGTGTCTTCTCAGAACGGAAGACGAGCCGTGTTTGGCCTGGGATGTTGCAATGAGCTGTTTGAGCTCTGCCCTGGCAGGGAAGCCCCGGCCCACAACCCCACTGTGGGCTGATTCACTCATTTCCAGGCTGACTTTGTACCACTTTTTAATCTCATCTCCACTAAAATGAATCAGCCCCATCAGGGACTGGTTTGTTGGACCAGGTCTACCAGCCATGAAAAGCAGAAGGGGTGTCACACTCACCTTCTCAGGGCGTGTGCCCTGTACTTTCTAAAGTTATACGCAGCTCAACTCCCAGAAGAGCGATTTCTCAAGTTCATTCTTTACAGTTAAACTCTTGGTTAAGACGGGAAAGTTATTCTGAGTAATAACTATTTCCTTCCCCTTGAGCCCCCACAACGAAAAAGTGATACTTCCTACTTAGGCCTGGGTGTTCAGTAAACATAGCTCTCGGTTCAGGAAAGAAAACTAAATTGCTTTCTAAAGGGCAATGGGATTCTGGCTGTCTGCATTGATCATGCGGCCTTTCACTCCTGGGTGGTTTTCCTGGACCTCCGCGAGACGGCGCGCCCCGAAGACATGGCAGAGCTCGAACATTAGTGGCATACCAGGCAGGCTGTGAAATTTCTCAGCCCATCTGAAAACACAGTCTCAGCTCAGATGACGAGGTGGTTATTATATTGAACACACAGGGAAATTGCTACCAAAAGGCTGTGGTGTCCCCTGGCCTTACTGTTCTGCTGAAGTGAGGTGTCCCTCTCCTCTGGTGTCTCCCTTACCTTCCCACCTTCTCACCCTTGAGGGTCTCATCAGGAACCCCTGGGGGAGCACATTTTCAAAGCCCCCAGTCGCCTCTGACTGGAGACCTGTTGTGATCCCGTGGTTGGTAGTGTAGCCAGTTCCCACGGTCAAGACGTCTAGTCCCAGGGATCTTAGCCTGGTGTGAACAGGAAGCAGCTGTGCCGCAGATCTGCAGGAAGTACACTTTTATTTGGGGCACTCGCAAGCTGTGCTGAAGGCTCTGTGTCTGACGGTGGTCACAGAGGACGCAGCAGGGATTCAGTCTCTCCGCTTCACCTCCTCCCCAGCTGGGTGACGCTGTGTGTCTAATCGTCCTCATCTGTACAACAAGAGGACCCAAGGAGCCCCGTGGATCTCCGGCCAGAGGGTTCACAAGATTCATGTAGGCACCATTAAAAACAAAATGGACTGTGTCAGTCATTATTGCGTTGCTGTAACCTAAAGACCTGACAAGAACAACTTAGAGGAGGAAAACTTTATTTTGGCTCATGGTTTCAGAGGTTCAGTCCACAGTTGGATGACAGCATAGCTTTGGATTTTTTTTTTTTTTTTTTTTTTAGTACCCAGGGATTGAACTCAGAGACACTTGACCACTGGGCCACATCCCCAGCCCTTTTTTTTTTTTTGTATTTTATTTAGAGACAGGGTCTCACTGAGTTGCTAAATGCCTCACCATTGCTGAGGCTGGCTTTGAACTCGCGATCCTCCTGCCTCAGCCTCCCAAGTGCTGGGATTACAGGCGTGCACCACGCTCCCGGCTGGCTGACTGCATAGCTCTGGGCCTGAGGTGAGGCAGAATATCATGGAAGAAGGGTGTGATGGAGGAAAGCAGCCAAGGACATGGCAACAAGGAAGCAAAGAGAGAGAATTCTGCTCATCAGGAATTAAATATAAACCCCAAAGGCACACCTTCAGTGACCCATCTCTCTTACCCACTTGACTACAGCTACCACCCAGTTAATCCATGTCACTGGATAAACTCACTGACGAGGTTATAGCTCTCAAATAATCACGTCATCCCTGAACATTCTTGCACTGCCTTGCACATGAGCTTTTGGGGGGCACCTCATATTTAAACCCTAACGTGCACCCTTAGGCCAGCTCACAGAAATTCTGATTTTAAAAGCTCCCCGTTGGTGTTTATGCTGCTGGCTTATGGTACCACAAGAGTTAGGAAAATATAGGACCAGACAGATGCCTCGGACAAAGGCTTCAATTTTAATTGCATCACCCTCTCACAGAGGAAGAGGCCCAGACCCTGTTTTGTCTGCCTCCCCTGGGGTTAAGGTTGTTCTCAGAGATGTCTCCTCAACCATGCCACCTGGAACCTTGTCTAATATGATTCTTGTTACTGAGTTTTGCAATAGGAAATTTAAAGCACATGCATGCTGTTTTATTAAGAAATTTCTATTAATTTTTTCTTTTGACTTGCTCTTCCAAATAATAAACCAAATGTTACTTAGTTAATTTTCAAGTTGATGAAGCTTCCTTTCCTGTTGCTAATTTAAGTCACTTAAAATGAATTTTGATTAATCCAGGATAGGAAATTTTGTCTTTCTTAATTGAGAAGATTTTTGGACCAATAGAATACTGCACTAAATTATTCAGGAAATAGCAGGGCTAGAGCTAAGGAAATCTTTCTTTTTATTTTTTTTAAAACTCCAGCTTTCAAAGGATTAATTTATCCAAACCTGCTTCAACAATCTTACTGAAAAAGAGTTATTGAACTCTCATTTGTTTAAAAATGATGTATCTTGGCTAATTAAAAATCTTTCTGGCTTCTTGATGCCGATATGCACGATTCCAATAATAATCATGCACTATATTTATACAGGGGCTCATCCATCACTTACACGGTTTTTGTTATTTAAACTTTCCAACATCCTGTAACTGGTGGTTGGTGGTGGGGGGATGATCTCATAGAACGGTACGACTGCCTCTCATTTTAAACCTTAAAATGGGTACATAGTGAATTCAAGCTGATATGCACAGTCACTTTCAAAGGAAAGATTGAGACAAAGAAAAAGAATGTCTCATGTCAATCAGGAGAAAAATGAAACCCACAGTCCTTACCTAAGGTCACTTCTGCATAATGTGTTTCTCCAGTTCCATTTTCTGTTACTCTCTCATGCACTCGACCCCAGCCACACAATCCTGCTTGCTGATCCCAGAACACACACACAGCTTGCTGCTGTCTCAGGACCTTTGTGCGTGATGTTCTGTCTGCCCGGAGACTCTTCTCCCTAGACTCTCACGGCTCATTCCCTCACTTCCTTAGATCTCTGCTCAAATGCACTTCCCCAGAGAGACCTTCCCTGACCAGCTAGAAAACATCCTCCTCACTCTTCATCTACTTCTCAGCTTAACATTTTTTCCATAACATTTATCAACTGATGATAAATATATACACACAAATAGAAAATATATGCAGAGAAATTAAATTATACATTGTAAGTTACACAGAATCTTAGCTTGGGCTGCTCTAATAATAAATATAATAGCACAGAAAAGAATGTTAGTAGATTATCACTTTTTAGTTAGTTTTAAAAAATGAAAATATATATACTTGCATATTACTCTATTATAATAACAAAAAGTGTTATGGCTTCTGGTTTTGAGCCTTAGCATCTTCAAATTTGTTATAGACTTCATCATAATAGCAGTGTTAGCAAGATGTATCAATCTGCCTTTACTCATGAAAGTCAACTTTTATTAATTTTGTTTTTGAAATGCTTCTTTCACATGAAATAAAAGGTAAATACATAGGTTGGAAAGATCTTAAACATGAGAAAAAAATTTGGCAGTGAAGCATAAACATTCCATCTTACAATAAATTCCAGAAATTTCAAAGACTCATAAAAACTCTAAGTGGTCAAATTAGAACATTAGAATAGAAATAGTTCATTCAATGCTTCTTCATTTTTACAATTCCTATGCTCTTCTCATGTAATTCAAATCTAGTGTCCAAACGTTATGAATTTACTTTGGAAAGGAATGTGTGTAGATAAATCAGTGTTAACTATAATAACTAGAAGTTCTCCAAATTGCCTTCAACGTAGAACAAAATGTCTGTTCAAGGGAAAGTAATTGAAATGTGCTAATTTAAAAGCTCATATGTGTGTTATTCAACTCAATAGTCACTTCAAGTGATTGCAACTTAAAAAAGAAAGAAAGAAAGTTTTGTTCAGGGAGGAGTGAATCGTCTCTGGCATTGTTTAAAGTTGCTGCCACATGGATAATAAAAACCAAACCTCCTCTTAGTGTTGTTATCATTTTAAGATTCTCCACAGAGAAGATGTACGCTGCCTTATTGCTTGCATCTAAGACAGGTTGCTACTCCCAAGGTAATGCTGTTTATAAATGAAGAAAAAAAAAATAATCCACACAGGAACCACAGAGAGGCTGGGGTGGGGGAGAGAGAAAGAGGGGAGGAGGAGCAGGGCCAGCCGGACAAGAGTGCTAGTGGGATCAGGTTACCGCAGCCTGAGCGTCCGTATTATGCTCCAGTGCTGTGAAGAGTCGGTGGGTGTGGAGGGCCAGCTGTGGCCCACATCCTGTTCTGTGTCCTTTAAGTCAACAGGTAAGACAGCAACCCTACTAGGAAACGATGGGCGATGAGCATGAACAGAGACCTTTCAGAGGAGGAACCCCAAGAGGTCAGCAAACATTTGTATGAAACTGTTAGTAATCAGAGAAATAAATCTGCAGAGAGCTATCACTTTATGAGATTAGGCTAGAAAATATTAAGAGGTGGGATGATGGGACTTTGATGGTCAATGAATTCTCATGTAGTGCTGGGGCCAGTTCAGATGCATGCAAGGTACGAGTGGTCATTTCTTCCCTATAAGAAGCCTGCAAGGCGGCTACTAGTTACTGCTCTACCCATGGCCAGGTAAGCCGCGTATGCTTACCTGAGAGACGTGGTGGGCTTACGAAAGTGATTGCCTCTGAGTGAGAAAGGAGGGGATGGGCTGGGGACCACAGAGAGTGAGCAAAAGGGAACTAGAGGGGGCCTGGCATGGCCACAAAGACAGCGGGGCCTGAGCTGGGTGGTGCTTACCCAGCCACCAAAAAGAGAAAGAGGGGAGGAGGAGAGAGAGAGAGGGAGGGAGGGAGGGAGGGAGGGAAAGTCTGCCGATTCTAGAATAGGACTGAGTCCAGGGTCTGCTCTTGACAAGCTGGATGGCGGAATGAGCTCATTAACTTCTCGGTGCCTCAACTGACCTGTGTGTAGAGAGGATTAGAAACAGTCCCAAGGGCGTGGGCTGTATGAAGCACATAGGACACTGACGTCTCAGTCAGCTTGGGCTGCTATAGGACATGACCACAGCCTGGCTGGCTGAGACCACAGACGTATTTCTCACCGTTCTGGAACCTGGGAATTGTCACGTCAACTGGGACCAGCAGATAGGGTGTCTGGTAAGGGCCCGTTTCCCCGTTTGCAGATGGCCATCTTCTCGTGTGTCGTCACATGGCTGAGAGAGAGGAAGCTGGGTCGTTTTATAAGGGTACAAATCCCACCCATGGGGGCTCCACCCTCATGACCCAAGCACCTCCCGGAGGCCCCACGACTAATCCCAGAGGATGTCAACATGTAAATTTAGAGGGACACAAATATCTAGCCTATGGAGAGTGCCTTTGTCTTAGGCACAACTGCTGACTGCTCTCACAGCGGTGGTATAAGGACTTGATGGCTTTAGGAGGGTGAAAGAGCTCGGATCCTGCAGACCAGAGGCCTGTGGAATCTTGAAGAAGTTCAACGGGAAGAACGGTGCCCTGTGATCTTTAGAATACTCTGGACACTGGTGGTATTTATTACATCACATACACCGCGATGAGAAGAGTTAGCAGCAGTGGGACAGAAATACAAACATGGCTACCTTAACCAGTGTGGCCGAGTTCCCAGCAGGTATTGATCTTCAACACTCTGTGATTCCCGATATCACGTTATGCTTAAAACCTCATTCTTCATACTTGTTGCTAATTATTATTAATATCTAAAAACTGGTCTCATATAAATAAAATTGCTGTTTAGTTGCATTTACAAAGAACTGGAGTCTATAGATCAGCACTGTTAAATACAGATACAATGTGACATCCATGCATAATTTTAAATGTAGCCATGTTAACAATGTGAGATTTATTTCAATGATGCATTTCATTTAGACCAATACATCCAAAATGCTGTCATTATTTCAGCATAGAGTCAATGTAAACACTGCTAATGAGATGTTTTGTTTCTTTTTGTTGATATTCAGTCTACGTTCATTCTAAACTCCTTCTCTGACATTTCATCTACTGTGCTATCAATGGATACAGCACGTGTATCATCTTGGTTTGTTTGGGGTACTTTCTTCTCTGGCTTTTCTGCTGTGTCTTCCCTTCTAGCAGTGCAGATCCTAGGTATTAGCTTCTACCCTATAATCGTATAGTCTCCCTGCAGGTTAATGATGTCTTACCTTTAAGGGGGAGATCAATATTAACAGCACCCAATGCAAATGATATACAACCTTAAACTAAATAGTTCCTATTTAGACAATTACAGTTTTAGCACAATAAACAGGAGTGGTGTGTTTCTTATCTGCAATATAAACAGTAGGTTTGCAAAAGGGTCTACAGATTCTAGTGGTGGACGAAGCGAGAAACGGGGGGCAGGTATGATGTTCATGAGGTAGGAGGTAAGAATATAGAGGTATTAGATCACTGGAAGAGTGAAAGGTGAATCAAAAGAAGCTGGCTGTTAGCAGGAGAAAAGAGAGAAAGAGGTGGCTCAGTACAAGGCTCTCTCCTGCCTCTGTAACAAAATGGTGGCTGTTAGCACACCTAGCAGGGATACCCCTGGTGTACCCCAGCTTGCAGGGACCTTGGTGACGGTCTTCTGGATCCTGGCTGCTGTTCCTAGGGGTGGAAGCAGCCATGTCTGTAGTTGGTGGCAGGATAGCGTCAAACCTTGGTGTTGGGCTTCCAGCCACCGGCTGGTGTCCCAAGATAGAAGCTGCCGCAACTAAAGATGGTGGTGGCAGCAGTGGGGGTAACCTGAGATGGCATTGGAGGTGTCCCAAGATGGCAGTGACCAATTTCGGAGACGGGGCTGAACGGGCAAGCTGAAGGATGGCTTTGGGCAGCCTGTTTGGAGATGTAGTGCTGTGTGGTGTGCGGGCCTGGTCCTCAGTGTGCTGGGCAGTCCCGTGCTCCTCCTGGGTTGGCGGGGTGGTCCTGCGCCTGGACTTGGGCTCTGCGCTGGTCAGTGGGGCTGTCCCTGTCCCTGGACTCAGTCTACAAATATGTAGCATTTGGACTAGCCACATTTCATGCATTCAATAGACATGAACGGTCCGAGGCTACTCCACTAGGAAGCTCAGCTACAGAGAATATTCAAATGATGGAAAATGCCAGCCACTTTGGCTGATGTTGGAATGGCATAACACGGAATCTCCCAGAAGGTTATCAGCGCTGTGCAGAGTGGCTTTTGCAATTGCCGAAGAACACCACTCACAGGGTACGATGTGTACAAACTTTTCGACAGCTATTTTATTTGCGACCGTGACTCACTGCTTGCAGCGGAGCAGCAAACACAGACAACTGGCAGCAGCTCGTGCACCCGTGACCCTCGAGCCCAGGGACCATTCTGTTCCTGTCTCGGTTTCCAAAAACATCAACTTTAACCTTCACCTCAAGTCGGATCTTGCTTCACTTCAGTGATTCCTTCCCAACAAGCAACATCTCTGTGGATTGTTACGCTTTCATTATTGTAGGAGGGTTGCAACACTTTTTCCAGTTTTCCCAATTTCTTGGCTGATCTTTTTTTTGGGGGGGGAGGGGGATTGGAAAAAGGTACGGATTTCCCAAGAGATGCCGAGAAGGAATTCCCGCATGGAGCAATTATGACAGCCACCACAAAGATGACCAGATACCCCTGGATGGCTGCATGGATGTGGACAAGGTGTGGAAAATTCCAAGTGGCTTCATCTTCCCTATCTTTGAGATGTTTAAAGTTCTTTTCTCTCAGTTCAGCCCAGAAATGCTATCATGAGTCTCCTACACCTGTGTTAAATTTAACTGCTTGAATGCTAGGTGATAATTGAATGGGAAGAGGGTAGAGAGAATTATCCCATTAACAAAGGTTGAGTTTTGGGAAATTAAATCAATAGGTTAACCTAACTGTCCTTATCTTGACCTTGTTGCATAGCAACCAAAGTGCTAAACTGGAAGCAAACAAGATGTGGTCTTCACCCTCTCCTGTCTCTGAACAAAACCACACCCATAAAATCCATGGAATCCATTCGCAACGAAGGCAGATGGTGTACACCTAAAATCCACATCTCCTTAAGTTAAGAAAATTGATTCCAAATGAAAGGTATTTCACACGATAACACTGTGCTCTTGATACTTTTAGAAAGCAAATAACTACAGTACAATAATAGGTCTCCTCTGAAATTCTTAGCCAGTGAGATTCTGAGTTAATTGGCTAATAAACATTTTCAGGGGATGGGAATAAAATTACAATATTTTTTTTAATTTAAAATGTGTAAACATGAGTTCGGTAATCTTTTGAGGTAGGACCCAACCCTTCTCTTTCTGTCTGGTCTGCTGATTGGAGTTGCTCATTATCTTTCCTGAATGAATGTTGCCTGCAATACATTTTCCAGGATTATTTCATTATCTTTCAAGTGGAACTAGAAGGAAGCAGTTTCAAAGCAATCTGAGACCAGAAAATGGGATTTGTTGGATTTAAAATTTTTCTCTATTTTTTTAGAGTCATCCTGACCACACCTAACGCTTAAAATGTTATTTTTGGATTATCATACAGTGAAATTGACCATTTTTGTTTCAGTTCTATAAGTTTTGATACATGCATAGATTAATATAACTACTACCATGATTAAGATACAGACCAGTTCCACCCACCAAGAAAAAAATCCCACATGTGATCCCTTTAAGGTGACTCCTTGCTTTCAGCACATAACTCCTGGAAACGATGAATATGATGTCCTTGATAATAATTTTGTCATCTCAAGATTGTTATACAACAGAGTCACAGAGTATATGACCTTCTAATCCTGACTTCTGTCACTTAGCACATGTCTTTAAGATTCATCCAAGTTGTTACAAGTATCAGTAATTCACTTCTTTTATATTGCAGAGCAAAGTTTCATTGAATGGATTTACCACCTGTTTCTTTATCCATTTGCCTGTTGAAGGGCATTTGAGTTGTTTCCAGTTTTGGTTAGTATGAATAGACCTGCTATAAATATTTGTGTGTAGGCTTTTGTGTGGATGTAAGTTTTCATTTCTCTAGGGTAGACCTGGGAGTGATGTTGCTGGGTCATACACTACGTATATGTTTAGCTTTGTAAGAATCTACCAAACTGATTTCCTGAGTGCTTTCTCACTACTAATTATTAAAATCCCAGTTGCTTTGATTCATGCTGGCACTTGGTATTGTCAGTACTTTTTAAATTGGTTTTCTTAGTTATACATGACAGCAAAATCCATTTTGGTAAAATTATACTACATCTTATTCTAATTAGGATTCTATTCTTGTGGGTGGACACAATGGTATTAAATATTTTCAGATGTGTACATTGGAAAATCATTCTACTATCTTTCCAATTCCTATCCTCCTCCCTCCATTTCCTTCCCTTTTGTCTAGTCTACTGAATTTCTTTCTTCCCCTCTCCCTCCTAATGGGGTTTAGCTTCCACATATCAATGAAAACACTCAATCTTTGGTTTTTGGAAATTGGCTTATTTCACTTAGCATGATAGTCTCCAGATCCAACCATTTACTGACAAATATCACAAAGTCATTCTTCTTTATGGCTGAGTAATATTCCATTGTGTATATATACCACAATTTCTTTATCCATTCTTCTGTTGAAGGGCACCTAGGTTGATTCCATAGCTTAGCTATTGTGAATTTATCTGCTCTAAACATTGATGTGGCCACATCACTATAGTATGCTGATTTTAAGTCCTTTGGGTATATACTGAGGAGTGGAATAATTAGGTCCAATGGTGGTTACTTTCCTAGTTTTTTTAAGGAATCTCCATACTGCTTTCCAGAGGGGTTGCAACATCTCTATCAATTAGAGGAATGCAAATCAAAACTACACTAAGATTTCATCTCACTCCAGTCAGAATAGCAATTACGAAGAATACAAGTAACAACAAATGTTGATGAGGATGTGGGAAAAAGGGAATGCTCATACACTGTTGTTGGGACTGAAAATTGTCAGTATTTTTTATTTCAGCTATTCTAAAAGGTGTGCAGTGGTATCTTTTCTTGGTTTAAATTTGGGTTTACATAATGGTTAATGGTTCTGCCCATATTTCCACATGTTTGCTTGTCATTAGAACAGCCTCTTTAGTGAAGTTCATGTCTTTTATTCATCTTTTAATTGAATTTCTGTTATTGTTGGTTTTGGATAATTCTTTATACATTCTGAATAAAGTATTTTTTCAGTATGTAATTTGAAACCATTTTCTCTCAGTCTGTAGCGCATCTTTTCATTCTTTTAAAAATGCTTTTATTTTTTTTTCAAAAGTATAATTTTGAAAAATTTCCATTTTCTTTTCAGGAATCATACTTTTGGCATCATGTCTAAAAAGTCTTTGCCCAACCCTAGGTCACAAAGATTTTCTTTTATCTTTTTTTTTTTTTTTTTCTATAAGTGGTATAGCTTTATATTTTACATTTAGATCTTTGATCCATTTTGAGCTAATTTTTGGGTGGGTGTGGGGTATAGGTTGAAGTTTAGAGTTTTGCATATGGATGTACAATTATTCCAACACATTTGTTGAAAACTGTTCTTCCTCCATTGAATTGTCTTTTTAACTTTGTCAATAATTTGTTTGCTATACTTATGTGAATTTATTTTCAGACTCTATACTGTTCATTGATCTATCCTGTTGTTACTATCATAAGGTCTTGATCACTGTAGCAGTGTTTTTTCTTCATTAAATATTTATTTATTTGCTTTAGTTGTACACAATGCAATGCATTTATGTTTATGTGGTGCTGAGGATCGAACCCAGGCTGTGCATGTGCTAGGCGAGCGCTCTACTGCTGAGCCACAACCCCAGCCCTGTTAGCAGTGTTTTTGATCCAAATTTATTCTTCTTTCTTTTTTTTTTTTTTTTTTTTTTTTTTTTTGGTACCAGGAATTGAACTCAGGGCACTCGACCACTGGGCCGCATCCCCAGCTCTTTTCTGTATTTTATTAGAGACAGGGTCTCACTGAGTTGCTAAGTGCCTCACCATTGCCGAGGCTGGCTTTGAACTCACGATCCTCCTGCCTCAGCCTCCCAAGTGCTGGGATTACAGGCATGTGCCACCAGGTCCGGCTAATTCTTGTTTTTCAAAATCACTCTAGCTGTCCTAATTGCTTTGCCTTTCCACCTGAAGTTTAGAACCAGCTTGCCTATATAGTAGAACTGAAATGCTTTTTGAGAATTACAATACATCTATAGATCTACTGTGGAAAATTGACACTTTTATGTTGAGTCTTCTGACCAATGAACATGGTGGGTCTCTCCTTTTATTTAGATCTTCAAGTTATCGGTGCCTTGTAGATTTTAGCATAAAGATCTTATGCACATTTTATTAGATTTATACATGAATGTCTCATTTTTTGTGAGCCATTGTAAATATTATTTTTAAACAACTGATCTCAAATAATAGATTGCTGATGTATGGAAGTGATGGAATTTTGCCCACCCTTTACTTTTAAGGAAAAATATTTAGACTGACTTACTTTTATAGAATATTTCCAAAGCATCTTATCTTGTATTTGTGGATATAAAAACTCTTTTCACACAGAGATTTTTGCTGGTTGTGTAGTATGTAATTAAATTGTGTAGTTACTATCATATGTATGAGTGGCATAAACAGGTTTGGGAACAAACATAACCAACTCTTGGGAAGCGCACAAACCGACTAGTAAAGCAGAAGTACATCAGGGTATTATGTCATTTTCTATGGTGTTGTACAAGGATGGGCCATGCCCAATGGATAGATAAAGGGAGCCCATGAACCTGGAGAGTTAGGTAAGTGGTCAGATGGGAGGTCTTCTTCTGAAAGATCTCCCTAAAAGAGACAAGAACAAGACATGAAGTCCCAGCCTCTGTGATTGAACTTGAACCAAAAAACTAACGAATACACCTTGAGAACACACCAAGTATATTTCTCACTCTCCACCATAATTCTACTGAAGAAACATTTATAAAAAAGAAAAAGAACTATTATGATCATGTTTTTGAGCTGGGTGCGGTGGCGCACGCCTGTAATCCCAGCAGATGGGGAGGCTGAGGCAGGAGGATCGCGAGTTCAAAGCCAGCCTTAGCAATGGCAAGGCACTTAGCAACTCAGTGATACTCTGTCTCTAATAAAATACAAAAAAGGGCTGGGGATGTGGCCCAGTGGTCGAGTGGCCCTGAGTTCAATCCCTGGTACCAATAAATAAATAAATAAATAAATAAATAAATAAAAATTTTTTAAAAATCATGTTTTTGAAGAATATTTAATGATAGTGGGAAAGATCTTAATTATAGTTAATAGTAAGTGAAAAAAACTTAGACTACAACATGTAATTTACATTGTGATCCCAGATATGTAAAAAAGTATATTTATTTATAGAAAAAGATGGGAAATACATCAAAATGTTTGTGATAATTACATATATCTATTGAGATTGTGCCTGTTTTTTATTTATTTCTGTTTGCTTTTTGCACATTTTTATTTATAATTGCTACAATGGCAATGTATATTGAGAAGAAAGGTTACAATCAGAAGAGTTTTTTTCTTTTTAAAGAGAGAAATTCTTTCCCTACTTTATTTGCTTCATTCAGATGTCTGAGAATACTCACATTGTTCTCATGGGTTGCAATAAAAAAAAATTACAGGATTTTGGCATTTCCTACCAATTTCCTACGCCTTTTAAAGAAACAAGCAAGCTGCAGTGGTTTCTACCATTTGGTAAATTACATTAATGATTATGACAGCTGTAATTATACAGCCTTTGCAAAGCTATTTATTTAATAGAATCATTACTATAGAGATTTTATGGAATTACAAGTAAAGGTCAGGGCCAACTTCACATTTATCCCCTTCGCAGCCATCCAGCCCTTCGTTTTGGCTGAGGTCATGAGCCCCATGTGGGGTGTCAAAGCACAAACCATTAAATACAGTTATTGCACTCTTTTCCTCATTTCCCTGGACAGACTATCCTTAGAGGTCGGTGACAAGTGTCAGTGCTATACATGAAATCCCAGGTCCGAAACAGGGGCATAAAAAAAAGAAGCTGCAAAACATCGGTTTCTAAGGCAACTCTCTCTTGTAGCTAGTGGGTCTTTTCCTTGTCAGCTTCCTCAGACAAGTGGTTCTTAACCTTGCCTGGATCATAACATTTGCACTCACCAGCTATAGGTATTAAAATCTCCCTGAATTTTTCCATCGCCAAACATTGCCTCTCCGCAATCTATCAGCCGTCACGTGGATTCTGCAACCGACAGGTCCTTTGTGTCAGTCTCCACTGGTGGTCCTAGATCCGGCCACCTTCTTCTCTCACCCTCACTCTGCTAGTGGCTTCCCAACTGGTCTCCCAACTCCAGTGTTCTGAGCAGCTTTCATCATCCATGCCAACGCAGGACAACAAACTCTATCGCATCCTCCCTCACCTGGAGATCATTCTTAGTGAAGTCCCCTCCTTTATTTTCTGTGGCTCCAGGAAATGCGATGGTGTTTTATCAGCTTATAATATCACAGCCAGGCAGAGAAGGTCAGAGAAGACAATTTCACTCCCCAAGTGAGCCTGGCTTTTGATTCTCCCTTTCAGAGTTATAAGAGTTCGCTGGGGGCTATATTTCAAAGAGAAGGATCATTTCAGGAAGTCATTCTGTGCCTCTCCAAGAATCACTTTTCCTGGGACAGATCTATGGATCTACTCAGGTCCAGAAGAGTGAACTGTGGTGCTATGGGCCACATCTGCGGATGCACCAGGGAGCCCCAGGGGCTGTGTGGTAACCAATCAACAGCAAGCATCATTAAAGAAGGGAAAGCTCTGAGAAGGCTGGCAGGTGGTACAAGAAGGGCTCACGTTTTAACAATGGTTCTTGAACTTCCCTGCACATCAGAATCACCTGGGGAGTTTTGAGATAAGCCCATGCCCAGGCCCACCCAACCCTATTAGATCAAAATCTCTGAGCTGGGACCAGGCATCGGCATCCTTTTTAACCCCCAGGTGATGGTCATGTGCAGCAGGTTTGAGAGCCAGTGTCTTAGAAAATTTAGGTTTGTCCAGAGGGTTTCTGGTTGGAGCCAGGGAACTGATCTCTTTACATCATTAACCAAGAATTGCAGGAAGCTGTAATTTTGTACCAAGCTCTTGGAGCAGGCTCCAACAAACCGGGTATGTTAGTCAGCATTCCATTACTATAACAAACACCTGAGCTAACTAACTTATAAAGACAAAAGGTTTATTCTGGCTCATGGCTTTGAAAGTTCCAACTCATGATTTTTTTGGCCCCTTTGCTTTGGGTCTGTGACAAGGCAGCAACTCATGGCAGGAATGGGTGATGGGGCAAATTGACTCCACTCATGGCCAGGAAGCAAAGAAAAAAGAGGAAGGGCCTGTGGTCCCAGAATCCCCTACAAGGGCACATACCCAATGACCTGAGGACCTCCCACCCAGCCCCACCTCCCCAAGGTTACCCCACCTCCCAGTAGCGCAACCCTGGGGACCAAGCCTTTAAGACCTGAACCTTTGGAGAACGTTCAACATCTAAACTTTAGCCCCAGAGTAAAAATCAACCTGGAGTCCTCCAAGGTAATGTTTCCTATCACCAACTTGAAACTAAGCTTGTTATCTAACCACCCAAGAATCAGGATTGGAGACCAAATTTCCCAGGTCAGTTTCAATTGGGATGGTAATGAAATTCCCTCTGTCTTTGTCTTAAAAAATAGAAAAGTAGCCGGGCGTGGTGGCGCATGCCTGTAATCTCAGCACTTGTGAGGCTGAGGCAGGAGAATGCGAGTTCAAAGCCAGCCTCAGCAATGGCGAGGCACTTAGCAACTCAGTGAGACCCTGTCTTTAAGAAAATACAAAAAAGGGCTGGGATGTGGCCCAGTGGTTGGGTACCCCTGAGTTCAATCCCCGGTACCAAAAAAAAAAGAAAAGAAAAGTACCAGAGTTTGGAGGCTGAGGCAGGAGGATCTTGAGTTCAAAGCCAGCCTCAGTAAAAGCAAGGTGCTAAGCAACTCAGTGAGACCCTATCTCTAAATAAAATACAAAGTAGGGCTGGGGATGTGGCTCAGTGGTCAAGTACCCCCAAGTTCAATCCACGGTGCCCCCCCAAAAAATAACAGAAATAACCTATGTCAACCAGTTATTTTTCCATTGTCTTATCTTCTTGTCTCTGACTTACAAACAAAATAACTTTGCAGTGACCAAATCCACATTTTTTTTGTTTCTGTTTTCTTCAACTGTTATCTCTCCACAAAACCAAGTTCCTCTTCTCTGCTCCTTGAAACATGTATTCTGTTTTATGAAATGAAGCATTGCCCAGTTATAGAATAAAAAATAAAGCCGATTAAGATCTTTAAATGAAACCGGGGTAGTTTTGTCCTCTGATAAAACCATAATGGGTGGGATGGGCAGATGAAGTTCCACACACATTTGTCCTAGGTCTTTTGGTGTTTTTTAAAAACAAAGACTCTCATTGTTCCTCTCCCTGTTCAGCAGAAGTGTTTTCATTCATCTTCCCTTTGACACACATTACCTTTTAAAAAATCTGGTCTTAGGGTGGTGGCGCACGCCTGTAATCCCAGCACTTGGGAGGCTGAGGCAGGAGGATCGCGAGTTCAAAGCCAGCCTCAGCAATGGCGAGGCACTTAGCAACTCAGTGAGACCCTGTCTCTAATAAAATGCAAAAAAGGGCTGGGGATGTGGCCCAGTGGTCGAGTGCCAACGCGTTCAATCCCCGGTACCAAAAAAAAAAAAAAAAAAAAAAAGAAAGAAAAGAAAGAAAGAAAAAATCTGGTCTCATATCGGTTGTAAAGCAAATCCAGCTTGCTCTGTCACTCATCAGTTGCGAGAGAAGGGACAGCAGGCTGTGAGGTCTTGGTTCTTCAGGGAAGCAGAGGGTGATGGAGGCCATCTCCATGCCCCTTCCTCTTTGGCCCCCTTGAAGCGTCCCCAGTCCCCTGAGGCATTCTGAGCCATCTCAGATCACTTCCTACCAGGGGCTCCCGGGGCAGGGCTGCCTGCCTTATTGCCCCTACTTCCTGCTAGACATCTGTTTAGGGTGACATGGTGGGGCAGGAAAGGAGAGTGAGGATGCAAAATCAGGATCTCCAGCAGCTCCAAATCCTCTCAGGGTGGCGCTCCTGTGGAGGAAGTGGCCTAGTGTCTCCCCAGCAGCTGAGGTGCCGGGGCAAGGGTGTGGGCGGTAGCTATCCTCGGCCTCCTTCCTGTTTCTGTACCTCCAACCCTGTCGGAGGCTCTAAGGCCGGGTGTGATCTGTCTTTGTGGGAGAACATGCTAGGCAATGTTGCTGATCGGCAGCACATTCGCCACACTCGCTTGGAAAGCTCGCATCTATGAACATGGCATGTCCAGGCAGCCCTCTAGACCCCACTGCTGCCCAGAGAACCCAGGCTCATTAGAGTAGAAGACCAGTCTCTGCAGCTCACCAGCCCCGGAAGGAAAACTCATGTCATCACATGCATGCATGGGAAAACCAGATGAGCCAGGCACAGTGGTGCACACCTTTAACCCCAGCCACTCAGGAGGCTGAGTCAGGAAGATCACAAGTTCAAGGCCAGCCTGGGCAACCTGTCTCAAAATAAAAAATAAAAAGGACTAGAGTTGTAGCTCAGTGGCAAAGTGCCCCTAGATTCAATCCCTAGTACTAGAAAGGGGGGGAAAATGGTGAGAGAAAATTAATTTTGGCTAGACTGGAGTCAAGGTTCTGAAAATACAAAATGCTTAGATTTCTGGGGCAACACTGACACTGGAATTGGCGTCCCGGGGAAGGTCAGGGATGTCATTCTATACTGATCAGATTTTTTGGTGAGGACATAATATTCTTGTTCATTAGTAGCTAAAAAAGACCCCAGTCATGCACATTTTTAAAAATTACGTTTGTTCTTTGTGACAAGAACATTTGTTCATTTTCTGACACAGAGCTCCTAAGACCCTTGTAATTTCCTGAGTGATGGGGGTACGTGAAGCATCTTTTGTCCTAGTATGTGGTCTTTGACACAGTTCCTAGCACAGAACTCCTGAATTCCTTGGCATTTCCTGGGTGATAGGACCATCTTTTGTTCTAATGGGGTTACTCTTGGTGTGGTCCTCTGAGAATGGGCTGGAGGTTGACATGATTATTTACCATACCTATGTGATGAAGCTTCCATAAAAATTTCTAAGGTTTAAGATTAGGAGAGCTTCCAGGTCGCTGAAAACATCCACATGCCCAGAGGGTGGCACTTTTCAGCTCCCACAGGGACAGAAGCTACTAAACTTAAAACCCTTCCAGACTGCATCCTATCTGATTATTCATCAGTATCCTTTGCAATACCCTTTATCAATCAAGCAACAGCTGTTCTAGAAATGCCCAGAAGGAGGGAATCATAGGAACTTCCAATTTGTGACCACGCCAGGCCGAAGAGGTGGGCATCCTACAGATGGGCATCCCTTGAGATTGACGTCTGAAGGTAGGTGGGAGCATTTTGAGGGACTGAACTCTGAACACGTGGGGTCTGTGCTAACACCCAGTAGATAGTGTCAGGGTCGATTTGCATTATGGGGCATCTAGGTGGTGTCTGCAAAGAATTGGAGAATTGGCTGGTGAGGAAAACTCACATATTTGGTCCAAGAAGTGCTCTGTGTTGCGTATGATTCCAGAGAAGGAAACAAGAGTTTTATTTACAGGCTTATAGTTAATGAATTATCTTTCCTGAGGAAAATGAAATGTCATTGAAGTCAGAATTCATTGCTTCAGTCACTTTTGAGTCAGGGTTCAAGTATCATTAAAACGACAGCGTCTTGAGAGTGGGCTACCCAGGGGCCCGTGTCCTTTGGAAACCAGGAGGCCCCTTTTTCAGCTTAGAGCCATTGTGGGCAGGCAACCTCCACTTCCATTTATCTAAAAGGGCAGGAACATCTCCCTGATGGGGAAGCACTCAATGAGACTCTGGGAAAAGTGGAGTTGAAAGCGTTTAGCCCACATCAAAGTGGGGAACTCACAGAACTGCCTGGGAAATCTTTCCCAGCTCTGAGAGCCATGGGCACCGGGAAGCCTTCTTCTGCTTTTTAATGGATGTGACTCCTTCATGAGGGTTGAGAGGGCATTTTGCTCATGGCTAACAATATACTTGTGGGAAGACAAGAGAAAGGGAGAAAGAAAGAGGGGGTGAAAAGCAGGAGATAAAAAGGGATAATTCAAAGCAATTGGAATTAATAGTTGTCAAATTTAAAAAAAAGGTGAAATAGAATTTCTGCTAACAGATGCCAACAATATGAAAGAGTCAGTGAGAAAACACCTGGCTCTTCCTTTCTAACTGTGTGGCCCTGAGAAAGTTTCTTAACCCTGCTAAGTCTCAGTTTCCTCATCTATAAAATGAGTCTTTCTCCACAGGAATTTTGTGAGGACCAACCAAGTAGAGTTCGTGTCAATTTGCAATGATGCCAACAGCAAGCACCCCATCACATTTATCAGCCCAAGCACTTTTTAGAGAGCTCTGTGTATGAGATCTCATGCTGTTTTCACAAAAGTGCTACGAAGCAAATTCCATCCCTACTTGAAACAGAAGACAGGCATGGCCATGTAGCTAAGCCCTAAGTGACAGTTTGGATTTTGTAGGGGGCCCTCTTGACTATTTTACCAGTGAGATGCTCATTCTGGCAATGATTAAGATTTCAAACCAGGATGAAATGAAGTTGGGTTGACTAAATTAGGCTCTGTGTAGTTTGGGAATTATCAGAGAATTGACTTTTCTAGGCTGAGTTCATTGTTAACCAGCATAATTGAGATACATCCAGACCTTGTTAACCCAGCCTGACAAGTATAAAAATCAAACTCACTAATATATTTCAAAGTTCAAATGTTTTATTAATAAAACAGGAAATAGAAACATCATAGTAGGGGGAAAATTTCCAAGAACAAATAACTTAGTGTGGAAAATTGACTATTTAGGTCACTTTACTTTAACTCTTCAAGGACAATCAATGCTATAAAATAGACCTTATTTTGTGATATTGAACAGCTTGGACTATGATATTTTTTTAAACCAGTGTTTATATAAAACCAACACACAAAAATCAATAGCTTTTCTATACCCCAGTAAGAACCCATTGAGAAAGAAATCAAGAAAACAATTCCATTCATGATAGCTTTTAAAAATACTTAAGAATAAATCTAACCAAGGAGGTGAAAGACTTCTCTAAGGAAAATTGCAGAACAATGAAAAAAGAAATAGAAATCCAGGTGTGGTGGTGCACGCCTGTAATCCCAGCGGCTTGGGAGGCTGAGACAGGAGGATCACAAGTTCAAAGCCAGCCTCAGCAACTTAGCAAGGCCTTGAGCAACTTAGCAAGACCTGTCTCAAAATAAAAATTAAAAAGAGCTGGGGATGTGGCTCAGTGGTTAAGCACACCTGGGTTCAATTCCTTGAAGAAGAAGAAGAAGAAGAAGAAGAAGAAGAAGAAGAAGAAGAAGAAGCAGTGGAGGAGGAAGAAATTAAAAGATGGAAAGACTTCTCATGTCCATGGATAGGCAAAATTAATATTTTTAAAATGGCCATATTACTAAACGATCTATAGAGTCAGTGTAATTACCATCAAAATACCAGGACATTCTTCATAGAACTAGAAAAAAATCCTAAAATTCATACAGAAGAACAAAAAAAACCCAGAATAGCCAAAGCAGTCCTTAATAATAAGAGAAATGCTGGAGCTATCACAATACCCAACTTAAAATTATGCTACAGAGCTATAGGAACAAAAACATCATGGTACTAGCATCAGGACAGCAGAGAGACAAATGAAACAGAATAGAAGGGGAGAGACAAGCCCACATAGCTACAACCATCTGATTCTTAACAAATGGGGCTGAAGACAGACATTGGAGAAAAGCCAGCCTTGTGAAAAAATGGTGCTGTGAAAACTGGAAGTCCACATGTAAAAGCTTGAAGCTGGGTCCCTACCTCTCACACTGCACCAAAGTCAACTCCAAATGGATCAAAGACCTAGGTATAAGACCAAAGCTTGCAATTGCTAGAAGAAAACATAGGGAAAACTCTCCAACACATTGGCACAGGCAACAATGTTCTGAATAGGACTCCTATAGCTCGGAAAATAACACCAAGAATCAATAAATGGATGGCATCAAATTAAAAAGCTTTTTTTTTTTTCCTTTCCAGAAAAGGAAACAATTACTGGAGTGAAGAGAAAGCCTACAGAATGGGAGAAAATCTTGGCCAGCTACTCTTCTGAAAGAAGATTAATATTCAGAATATAGCAAGAACTAAAAAAAAAAAAAAAATGCAACACCAAAAAGCAAACCATTCAATAAATGATTAAATGAACTGAGCAGACACTTCTCACAAGAACTGAAAATGAGCAACAGTTATATGACAAAGTGTTCAGCATCTCTGGCCATCAGATAAATGCAAATCAAAACCACAATGAGATTCTATCTCACTCTAGTCAGAATGGCAATCATCAAGGACATAAATAAATGCTGGTGAGGATGTGGGAAAAGGAACCCTTCCACACTGCTGGTGGGAATGTAGATAGTACAGTCATTATGGGAAACAGCATAGAGGCTCCTCAAAAAACTAAAAATGGAATTACCAAATAATCCAGCTCTACCACCCTTTGGTATTTATCCAAAGGAATTAAAGACGGCATACTTTAGAAATATGTGTATCCCCATGTGATAGCACAATTCACAATCACCAATTTATGGACCAACTCAGGTGTCCATCAACAGATGCATGGGTAAATAAAACAGCACATATACACAACGGAGTTTCTTTCAGCCATAAATGGAACAAAATTATGCCATTTTCAGGGAAATGGATGGAACTGGAGAGCATTATGTTAAATGAAATAAGCCAGACTCAGAACGACAAGTGGGATATATTTTCTCTCATCTGTGAAAGCTAGAGGGAAAGGAGGGAATCTCGTGAAAAGTTGAAAGGAGAACCGTCAAAGCAGAGGAAGGGAGTTAGCGGGAGGGAGGAGGAGAGGAAAAGGGGAGGTACCTGGGAAACGGAACTGATCACATTATATTATGTGCATATAGGCCACAATGAAATCCACTGTCCTGTATAATTAATAATTAATATGCACCAATAAAAATAAAATAAGAACAAATCCTAACCCAAAAAACATACATATATATATGTGTGTGTGTGTATGCATATATATACATATTAAATTATTATATATCCATATTAAATTAAATATAATATATATATTTAAGCCCTTATAATAGGAGCTGATAAAATCCTAAGGGGAAAGAAATCTTGAGAAGTCTGGCCTCCTCAGGTCCTGTCTGCTGTGATCAGTTTCCTAGCATCAGGACATTATGCAAATGAATAGATGCCACATAGTCTAGAAGGAAAAGCAGTTCACTGGAAACCTTTTGGCAATCACAGCTTCTTTCAGGTGCCTGCCTGAGAATTATTTTCTTACATCGAGGGCTTTTTTTTTTTTTTTTTCCAACTGGGCTGAGATGAGAGAAGTCTGGACTTGTTTGGGAATACGATCTTATCAGTTATTTTCACAGTGTCTCTCTCACCCCAGCCCCTTTCAGTGCTCATGTAGTACTTCTAAGTTAAACATAGGAAAGTCTTGAGTTGCATATGTGGAACGTACCTTTATTCTCAGTATCTGCTAACTCGGGTTAAAATGGATTTGATGAGCATAATTAAAAGTTCAGCCACTCAGAAGAATATTTGTTTATCACATGGGCTTCTAAACAGTATCTGATCTCACGCAGAGTTCCGTTGCTTGTTCTCTCTGTTCCTCCTTCTCATGCACAGATTCACTTACAAGTTCAGATTGTCATGATCTTTTGCCATTTTCTTGCTCTTGCCTTGCAACCCCCATAAAACATTTTATTAGGTAGAATTTCTCCAGAATCAGTGTTGAGCTGAAAATTGACTTGAACATGAATCATGATAATGTGTCTTACTGTTTACACAGCAATGAAGATTATCAAGATGAATGGAGAGGAGCCAGCTACTCTCTTTATTCATCACAAACTCGTTCAGCCCTGTTATTTCTCATGCTGAGAGATTTATTGCTAATTATTGCAGCAGATAAGTTGTCTTGAAGGAAGGAAAAAAAAACTTTCAGGAATTGAGGTGCTTTGGATTCAAGGGAACCAGGGCATGTCTTAACTCTGATACTGATTTACATGGAAGAAATGCAAAAGACTCCTAGGAATTAAAAAAAAAAAAAAAAAAAAAACACAGTAATCAGTATGTGTTGATTATCTCCACCGGAATGTACATTTTCTTTCCACTACATATTCCAGGGTGATCTATGCAACATTTTCATGTTTCACATGGGGGAAAGTGCATTGTGGGTGGTGGGATCACATACATGTGCATTTTAAGAAAATGTGTTTGGGTTTGCTTTCGTTTCTTTTTTAACCTGATAAATCCAGGGCATGTGTCCACCCACCACTCATACTTGCTGCCCTCAAAGTAGTTGCATTACAATTTTACTAATCCATCCAAAGATTTGGGGTGGGGGGGGAGTGAAAACTTTTGAGGTCAGGAGAGGTTTCTGATTTTTTTAAAACATTTATATCAATGAGTAGGTAACAGAGATCAATTTGCTAATGAAGACTGTCTAGTATAGTCATCCATCAGGTGTCTGTCTCAGAAGCAGGACACAGGTCCTTCTACCTCTGAACCTATTTTCCCAGCAGACCTGCAGAGACCCAGACGGTATTCTTGGCCTATCTTCTAAATGGCCAATTAATAGAAGTCTATTAATGATCTATCACTTGACACTAATGGGCAAGCTGGGAATTTGGTGTGTAATTTCTGCAGGCTACGATGAATGATTTGTGACAAGAGAAGGCTGTGTTCAAGGAGAAAGAACTAAGGATATGTCTCAGAACAATTACCAGGATTTCACTTGGCTTCCAGTTTGAGATTGAAACACGGTTTCTAAATCTCTCCCTCTTTCTGACCTAAAGCAAAAATGTGGTCAAAGAGTAGGGACATTGGGCAAGAGGATTCCTCAGGAATCTTCCGCCCAGAGCTGTTTATCAATTGCCAAATTGATGGAAGGAGTATGTGCTTTGCCAAATCAACTCAACCTGATGTTGAGAAGCAGGGACCAGAGGTTGACCCGGTGCTTGTCTATTTCAGGGTCCACTTTCTTTTGAGGCAGGAAGCAGCCTGCTTGGGGGAAATGACCAAGTTTGAGAAACGATTGGAAAGGCGAGGGGTCTCCCTGACACAGTGGGTTGCAAAGACCCAACTGAGAGGTCATTTCCCGTGATCTGATTATTTTATACTCTTTCCTCTCCCAAATAGAAAATTTCTGGAAAATATGCTACTTCCAAATTCAGCACCACGAGAAGACCTTGAGGCTAGCACTGAGCACAGATGTGGTGTCGTGAGAGCAGGAGTCTGTTCTCAGTGTGCAGTGACTCACTCTAACATCAGCCATTTCAGGACTGTCCTTGACTTGTTTCTTCAACTATAAAAACAAGCAGGCTGGACTAGAATAGCTGTGAGTCCTGCTTCTGCTCCAAGCTTCCAGCATCCCCCACCTTCCAAATCACTCTTGACATGCTGGACAAATCCCAGGGCTCTGTGCACCCCCATCTCCAGCAGTTTTTGTGCCTCTCTCCTGGGAAACTTTGTCTTTTAAACTTGAAGCAAGAATGCCGGATCGAAACACTGCATGATCATCAGACCTCTTTGTGGCTCCTCACTGACTATATAAAACATCTCCTCCCCGGTCCACCAAAGTCCCCACAAATTTGACCCACACCTAGCTTGCCAGCTGTATTGCTTATTACTTTTTCTACCAAACTGGCCTGTTCATGTCCCCAACACATTCTGTATCCACACCCCAACACATCACTGTATCCGCACCTTTCATTGCACTACTCTCTGAACCCAGACTCTTCCTTTTCTTCCTTTCTTGACTTGGTGGGGCAGCACTCCGGGACCCAGCTCCTCTGGCTTCCAGCAGAATTGCTAGCGACTACTTCATCTCTTCACAAGCCAGACCCAGGTTTTATTCAAACAAAAAAGATTCAAGGCAAAAATTCATTTGCAATTCACTTAAAAGAATGGCTCCTTTCTGGGAAATGCTACCTAAGAGCCCAAAGATCATTGATAGTTCCCAGAACCTAGCGCAAAAAGTGGTGAAACATCTCTGGGAGGACAGAAACAGAGGGGTCCCAGGTGCTGTGGGGAACACAGAGTGAGAGAAAGCCCGGTACTGGGGAAATGGGTCTTGGAAACCTTTGCAGTTCTCTCTCCCCCACCTGCCCCTCTGCTGGTCCCACTCCCTCGCTGTTTATCTCCCATGTCACTCACTCTTCTAGGGGGAAGCGGGAGACAGGAAAACAGCAGCAACAGTGTTGACCACCCAAAGGTGAGATGTTAGAGCAGGAAAGTTCCAGAGCCTGGCTGGGTAAGGAGGGGAAGACTAACAACAGGTGGGGGGACCAGGCGGCTCCTGAGCTTTCTTTTCTCCTTCCTGGGCAGATCCTGAAAGAAGGAAGTGCCCTGGTGGTTCATGTGCCACAGGCAAACAAGAGAGGAGGAGCGGGTGAGCCCAGTGTGTAAGGCTAGAAGCTCCTTCCCGACCCTTGTCCCTTCTCCTCATTCCTAAATTTAGGAAGAGTCCCCAAAGCGACAGTCTTTAATGAAGGGCAAAAATCACACCGGAGACAACCGTGCAGCCAAGAGATTTATTCACCAGCCTCTACGGCTGGTCGGAGGCAGAAGAAGTACGGGGAGAGAGGAGTCAGGGAGAGGGAAGCATGCAAGCTCTGGATGGAGGGTCGGTGCCTAGTCGCGCCGGCCGCGGTCTCAGGAGCTATTGACTGGGGCAGCTGCCGACAGGCTGGAGGCTGGAGGCTGGAGCTGGAGGCTGGAGCAGCGCCTTTGGGCTGGAGACGGTGAGTCTGGAGCAGCTGCAGCAGATGCTTCCTCTCTGCACGGAGGAGATGTTGTGTTCGAGCTCCAGGCAGGCAGGGACTTAAGTAGGGATTTCTGGTGGGGGATGTGTGTGCCTGAGTGACCTTTAACGCCATTGGCTCTTTTCCCAGTAAACAGGGTGACCTTTAAGCCCATTGGCTCCTGCCTGGGGAACAGAGCGACTTTTAGGCTGATTGGCTCCTGCCTGGGGAAATTGAAACCAGGTTGCTCCTAATGGAAATTTCCATGGGGGAGGTGGCCTGTCAGCCGAAGACTATCTATCATTTAACTCTTATTTATTTATTTATTTATTTGTTTATTGTCAGTGCTATTGAGGTATAATTTTCATAAAATAAAATTTACTTATTTTAAGTGTTTAGTGAGTTTGACAAATGGCTACATGTGTGTAACGATCCACACAAACAAGACACAGAACCAGCGTTCCACCTAAAAAAGCTCACCAGAAACTCATTACAGATGGATCTTTCTGCTTTCTATCCTTATGGGTTTGCCTTTTCTACAATTTCATATAAATAGAATCATATTATTGCATAGTTTGGATATTAGATGTTTCCTAAAAGCTCATGTGTGAAATAATACCAGAAAGTTTAGAGGTGAAATCAGTGCATTAATCTACTGATGTGGATTAACTGAGCCGCGACTGTAGGCAGGTAGGGTGTGGCTGCAGGGGGTGGGTCATTGGGGACCTGCCTTTAGGGTATATATTTTGTGAGCTAAACTTAGTCTCTCTCTCTCTCTCTCTCCTTCCTGGTGCCATGTCCTGAGCCACATTCCTCTGACACACCCTTCCTCCATGATATTCTGCCTCACCTCAGGCCTAGAGCAGTGGAATGGGCCACCTACAGACTGAGACCTCTGAAACCATGAGCCCCAAATAAACTTTTCCTCCTCTGATTGTTCTTTTCATGGCTTTTAGTCACAGCAGAAAAAAACAAAACAAAACAAAAAAAACCCACAAACAAACAAACAAAAAAAAAACAAAGCAGACTGAAACAGTTATGCATTCTTTCGTGTCTGGCTTGCGAGGTCATTGCATGTATCAGGAGCTGATTTCTCTATTGCTGAATGAGAAGAAACTGCCAAACCATTATCTAAAGTAAATGTACCACTTGGCAGTCCTGACAGGAATTTTGAGAATTCTAGTTGCTCCTTATCCTAGTCAACACTTGGTATGTATACTAAGCATTTTATCATGGCTCTAAATTTGCTTTTCTCTAATGACTAATGAAGTTGTGCATCTTTTTTTTTTGTGTGTGTGTGAAATGTCTTTTTCTTTTTCTGCTGCTGCATCTTTTATTCTTTCATTTGGTGAGGTGTCTGACCAGACGTTTTTCCTATTTTTTGTTAGGTTGCCTGTCTTCTTGAATTCTAAGAATTCTTTACATATTTGGAATACAAGTGCTTTATTTTGTTTATGTTACTCAGATATTTTCTCTTTGTCTGTTGGCATGCCTTTTTTAAAAATTATTTTTAGCAAATCTTTCAAAGCTTTGAAGTTTTCTCTTTTGATAAAGTTGAATTTGTCAGTTTTCTCTTTCTTTTTTTGAGAGGATGGGGTCATGTCTCAGAAGTATCTGCCTAACTCAGAGTTGCAAAGATTTTCCAGGTATTTTCTTCTGGAAGATATAGTTTTGTATTTTATATTTAAGTGTATGACTCACTTGGGGTTGTTTTTGTATGGTGTGAGATATGAATTGAAGCTCATATTTTTCCACATGGGTATTCAGTTATTCTAGCACCATTTTTTGAAAACACTGTCCTCTTCCTTTTGAGATACCTTGGCAGTTTTGTCAAAAGAGCAGTTGATCGTGTGTGGTCTATTACTGGGCTCCGTCTTCTGTTCCACTGATCCATATGTTTATCCTTACGCAATCGCCACCCTGTCTTAATTATTACAGCTTTGTAGTAAGTCTTGACATTAAGTGGTGCTAAGTCCACAAATTTGTTCTTTTTCAAAATGCGTCTATTCTAGATATTTTACATTTCGAAGTAAAATTTAGAATTTATTTGAAAATTAATTTACATATTAAAAATCTTGCTGGAAACTTGATTGGAATTATACTGGGGGATAATTGGTGGTATCATTATGACACTGAAGTCTTCCAAGGCATGAACATGGTATACCTCTCCCTAAAATTAGGTCTTCTTTAATTTCTGTCAGCAATGTATTATAGTGTACAGCAATGTTTTCAGTGTATAGATTTTAACATGTATTGTCAAATTTATCTCTCCACATTTCATGTATTAGAAGCTACTAGAGATACTTTTTGAGGCTTTTGGTTACTAATTTTTTGTTGCTAGAAGATAGGAATGAAGGGAAATAACCACAAAGGCCCTACTTTCAATGTTTGAAAGGACTTAAGGAACAAACCATAACAGGTCTAGAGCATGCATTCACAGTGGGAATGATATCGTCCTCAAGTGGTGGAAAATCACTCTTTTGATTTCTAAAGTATATATTACATAAACCAGAACATTAAAAGTTATACCATATATTTGTATTTTTAAATTTTATGTGGATGGAGAATTATGAAAAATTGTTCAAAAATCTCCTCAGGTGAGCAATAATGAAAACAAAAAACTACTGGTTTAGTGTGTCATTCATAGCTCAGGGAATGTAAGATACTAAAAAATATACAAGTATTTTGATTAGTTTAGCACTTCATCTCTCTGAATTTCTTATATATTGACCATATTCTGTTGTGGGAAATGGATTTAAATAAAATTCGAGCCTGCATAGTTTCAGGAAAGGTTAGTTAATGCAAATTAAACACGTTTTAAATATTGTACAGGAAGAATTTTAGCTAGGTGAAAACTGGATTTTGTTGTATTCCTTTGAAGAGTGTTGGGCTGTGTTCATGATGTTAAGTTACTTTGCAGATTGGATTGATCCTTTCACATCCTGCTTTCCAGGTTTATAAGGGCAGATCCAGAGCAGCCTTTACATCAGCCTCACTAAGGTGTGGCCCTTCTCAAGACTCCATCAAACTGTCCTCTCCATCATGAAAGCTCTCACACTCGGTGGGATTGTAAACTCTTCCCAGCTCTGTGAGAACTCTAGGAACCATCCATCCTATTGTTTTTCCATGGTTCTTTCCCTAGGCTATGGAGTTTCCCTCCATGCATGCTCAAATTATACTCAAAGACTCCAGGGCACTCTGCTGGCCTCTGGAGATCTCGTCTAACTCCTCTACAATCATCCTCTCGGCAGTTTCTGGCTGTTTCTCCTCCCCCAACTCTGATCTCTGTATTCTCCCTCAGTGAGGCTGCTGAGTTTGTTTTGCTCCCCTTCTTGCACTGTAGCCTAGAAACTGCCTCCAGGTAGCAGGCTGGCACAATTATGCTGCTCACTTTATTTGTTTTTGTTTTCACTTGGGTCACAGTCTTGTGTTGTCTATTGTCCGATGTCTGAAAACAGTTGTTTAACGTATTTTGTTTTCCAGTTTTCTAATTATTTATGGTAGGAGGGCAATTACCAACTTCCATAGAACCAAGGAAATATGAGCTCAGAGGAAAACATAATGGCACATTTAGAGAGTGCAAATACCATAAAGTAACCCAATACACTGAATAAATTACGCTAGACAAATAAGAATTAATTGACCAAGCAGAGCAAAAGAAAAAATTTATATAAGCTTATACATTTTTTCAAATAGCTAAGAAATGATATTCAAAGTATGGAGGTAGAATAATGATTTTAGAAAACCAAATGAAGTTACTGGGTTTGAAGAACAAAATATTTAGCAGCTTTCAGAAGCATTGCAAATTAGATATGCTGCCAACCTTTCCCATGGAAGACGCCTACATGCTGGACAGCTTTGATAATGTTTTAAAATATAATACTGAATCCTAAAGCTGGTACATCTAGCCTACACTCTCCCCTTCCTCGACAAATAGAGTTGGAGCTAGTGCAGTCAATGTGGACATGAAGCCTGCCCTCTTAGCATGTAATCTCCATGAAACAGAAATTTCTGATCGATCTCCTGAATACAGCCCCAAGAACCAAGCCTGGAACAGAGTCAGTGTTGACTATATATGTTGAATGAGTGGATGAGTGAATGAATGAAGGTCGTTGGACAAGGGACCATTTCAAGAACACAGAACTTTGGATATTAATGGCCGATCAAGCAGGAATTGGAAGACCATGCTTGGGGCACTGGGAAAGATTGTAGGAGCTGACCACTGTACCTCTTCCTATGAAACCAGGTGTCAAAGTGACCATTTTGTTAGTGTAGGGTTGGCTTAAAAAATTTTTTTAAAAGTCCATCTTCCCAAAGCAAAGTAGTCATTTAGGAAACACATTGTCCTCCAGCATGATGCTAGGGGAAAGAAAGTCCAGCAATAGGCCCCTGAGAATTTTCAGCTACAGGCCTTTTTTTTCACCAGGGGAGAGTGTTGAATTTATACTTCTTGAATGGTCAGAGAAACATCATTCTATAATGAAATTATAATGCTTCCAGGTTGTAGCAACCTAGGGATTCCTGCAGAAGTAAACAGATTCTCTTTGGTGGAAAACATCCTAGATTTAAGCCCTTTAGGTCTCACGTGAATTAAACCCAGTCAAATAAGAGCTCACAATTTTATTTTATTTATTTATTTATTTATTTATTTATTTTGGTACCAAGGATTGAACTCAGGGGCACTCGACCACTGAGTCACATCCCCAGCCCTTTTTTGTATTTTATTTAGAGACAGGGTCTCACTGAGTTGATAAGTGCCTCGCCATTGCTGAGGCTGGCTTTGAACTCGCGATCCTCCTGCCTCAGCCTCCCAAGTGCTGGGATTACAGGCGTGCGCCAACATGCCCGTCTTAGAGCTCACAATTTTAAGAGTGTAGATGAGTAAAATCATGAGGCACCAAGCTTCCCTGAATGCCAGGGAACAACCTGAAGTACATTTAGATTCCAAAGGCTTCAGGTCCTGGGATTATCTGAAATAATGTACACAATCACTAAGAACAATATTTTTAAAATTAAAAGATTGGATAAAAAAATAAGCAAAGCTAGACAATTATATGTAGTCAGATAGATTTGAGAAAAGCAAATAGAGATTCTAAACATGAAAACAAAGAACTTCAAATGTAGTGTTATATACAACTAAAAAAAATTTAGCATGAGGATAAAATATTCTCAGCTGTACAAGTGTTTATAATTTTGAACACTCAAGGGAAGTATTCTGCAAACAAGTACATGCACAAGGAAGAAGTGAGACACAGGAAGAAAGTTATTTACTTACTTAGGGGAAAAAAACCCTATTTTTTGGACATATTGAGTTAAACAAAACATACTATAGGAATTAATTTCACCTGGAGCTTTTGTTTGCTTGCTTTCCAATGTGGTTATTGAAAATGCAATAGGGCTAAATCTAAAAGAAATATAATAATTAAAAGAGAAGAGACAAAATGTTCACTATTCCCAGATGATCTGTACAAAAAAATCTGCTGGACTCAATCAGCAAACCATCTACATGTTAAGAAGAGTCAGCAAGGTAGTTGTATACGAGGTCAATTTTTTTTTATTTGTTCTTTTTAGTTATACATGACAGTAGAATGTATTTTGATGTATCATACATATATGGAGTATAGCTTCCATTCTTGTGGTTGTACATGATGGGGAGTTACACTGGTCATATATTCACATATGAACATAGGAAAGTTATGTCTGGTTCATTCTACTGTCTTTCCCATTCCCATCCTCCCTCTCTCTCCCCCATTCCCCGCTGTCCAATCAGGTGAACCTCCACTCCTCCCTCCCTGCTGCCTATTATGAGTCAGCATCTGCATATCAGAAAGAATATTCAGCCTTTGGTTTTTTTGGGGGGGGATTGGCTTATTTTGCATCCATTTACAGGCAAATGTCATAATTTCATTCTTCTTTATGGCTGAGTAATATTCCATTGTGTATATATACCACATTTTCTTTATCTATTCATTTATTGAAGGCCACCTAGGTTGGTTCCATAGCTAGTTATAGGGAATTAAGCTCCTACGAACATTGATGTGGCTGCATCACTGTACTATGCTGATTTTAAGTCCTTTGGGTATAGACCAAGGAGTGGGATAACTGGGTCAAAGGGTGGTTCCATTCCACGTTTTCTAAGGAATCTCCATACTGCTTTCTAGAGGGGTTGCACCAATTTGCAGTCCCACCAGCAATGTATGAGAGTACCTTTCTCCCCACATCCTCACCAACATTTATTATTACTTGTATTCTTGATCATTGCCATGCTGACTTGAGTGAGATTAAATCTCAGTGTAGTTTTAATTTGCATTTCTCTAATTGCTAGAGATGTTGAACATTTTTTCATGTTTGTTGACCATTCGTATTTCTTCCTCTGTGAAGTGCCTGTTCAGTTCCTTTGCCCATTTATTGTTTGGGTTGCTTGTTTCTTTGGTGTTAAGTTTTTTGAGTTCTTTATATATCCTGGACCTTAGTGCTCTATCTGAGGTGCAGCTAGCAAAGATTTTCTCGACAAGGTCAATGGATACATGCACTTAGATGAGATAGAACCATCTAGAAAATTTGCTGAAAAATGAGACACGTTTTACAACGGCACCAAAAATAAGAAAATATTTAGAAGATATGGAAGATACAATGGAACTTTTTTTTTTTTTTTTTTTTTTTGGTACTGGGGATTGAACTCAGGGGCACTCAACCACTGAGCCACATCCTCAGCCCTATTTTGTATTTTATTTAGAGACAGGGTCTCACTGAGTTGCTAAGTGCCTCGCCATTGCTGAGGCTGGCTTTGAACTCGCGATCCTCCTGCCTCAGCCTCCCAAGTGCTGGGATTACAGGCGTGCGCCACCGCGCCCAGCACAATGGAACATTTGAATGTGGAGTTCAGGTTAGAGGAACAGGCTGGAGATAGATGCTAGGAAATCATCAATGAATAAGTGATATTGGAGCCATTAGACCAGATGGGCTCCCAGAGAGGATGAGTGTGGGCTGGGAAGTAGTCCAGTCATCTGAGGATTGAGCCTTGGGTGTCTCCAACATGGCCAGAGAGAGGGGAAGGAGAATGAACCTGCAAAACATAAAAACAACCTTTCATGGATAAATCCATTATTTTAAACGATAAGTCAAATAAGGACTAAAATGGACTCTTGGATTCAGGAACATGGAGGTCACCAGTGACTGGAAAAAGAACTATTTACTTTATCAAATTCTAACATCTCTACTCTCAGTGCAGTTGGAGGCAAAAACATGGTTGGGATGGGTTCAAAGGAGAATGAACGGAGAGAACTGAAGATGCTCGGAGAATTGCTGCAAAAGGAGAAGAGAAGTGAGGCATCAGGAGACGGAAGGCATGACAGGTTGCTGCAGGTTTTCAAGGAGAACTAGCAACGCGTGGCTAGTGTGGAGAGTCAGGTCAGCAGAGAGCGAGAGGAGTAGATGGTGGGGGGGGGGCACTGGGTCGACACGGAAGATGGGACCGAAGTTGTATTAAGAGGAGACAGTGAGAGGGCACAGACACGGGTTCAGACAGGTAGACAAACATGGAGGTGAGTCGGGGGCAGTGGCACACACCTGCAGTCCCAGTAGCTTGGGAGGCTGAGGCAGGAGGATCATGAGTTCAAAGCCAGCCTCAGCAACAGTGAGGTGCTAAGCAACTCAGTGAGACTCTGTCTCTAAACAAACTACAAAATGGGGCTGGGGATAGGGGGGCTCAGTAGTGGAATGACCCTGAGTTCAATCCCCAGTCCTTCACACCTGCAAACACACACACACACACACACACAAAAAGAAACAAATAAAAACACGGAGGTGGCCAGTTTCTGGACATTTTCATCTTATTGCTTCTTTTTTTGTCTGTGAAGTAGGAAACAAAACATGGGAAGGCAGATGGGGAGGAAGGTTTGAAAGGAGACAGAAGGTATAAAATCTTCTAGATAAATGGGAAAATGTCTTTTTTTTAAATTATTTTTTATTCCAAGATGTTATAAATGACAGCAGAATGCATTACATTTCACACTACACATATAGAGCACTTTTTTACAAATCTCTGGTTGTATGCAAAGTATATTCACACCATTCGTGATTTCATACATGCACTTAGGGTAATGATATCCATCTCATCCTACCATCGTTTTTTTTTTTTTCCTTCACCCTTTTGCCCCTTCCCTTCCCCTCTCTCCCCATTGGCCATTCTAGTATTCCTCTAATCCTCCTATGTCCCCCATCCCAACCCGACTGTGAATTGGCCTCCTTATTTCAGAGAAAACATTTGGCATTTGGCTTTTTGGGATTGGCTAACTTCACTTAGCATTATATTCTCTAACTCCATCCATTTTCCTGCAAATGCCATGATTTTGTTCTCTCTTATTGCTGAGTAATATTCCATTGTGTGTATATACCACATTTTCTTTATCCATTCATCTACTGAAGGGCATATAGGTTGGTTCCACAGTTTAGCTATTGTGAATTGTGCTGCTATAAACATTGATGTGGCGGTATCCCTGTAGTATGCTGTTTTCAGGTCTTTTGGGTAAAGACCAAGGAGTGGGATAGCTGGGTCATAAGGTGGTTCCATTCCAAGTTTTCCAAGGTATCTCCATACTGCTTTCCATATTGGCTGCACCATTTTGCAGTCCCACCAACAATGTATGAGTGTGCCTTTTTCTCCACATCCTCGCCAACATTTATTGTTGTTTGTGTTCTTAATAGCTGCCATTCTGACTGGTGTGAGATGAAATCTTAGAGTGGTTTTGATTTGCTTTTCTCTAATTGCCAGAGAGGTTAGCATTTTTTCATGTGTTTATTGATTGATTGTATATCTTCTTCTGGGAAGTGTCTGTTCAGTTCCTTGGCCCATTTATTGATTGGGTTATTTGTTTTTTTGGCGTTATGATTTTTGAGTTCTTTATATATTCTAGAGATTAGTGCTCTATCTGACGTGCATGTGGTAAAAATTTGTTCCCAATTAGTAGGCTCTCTGTTCGCCTCACTGATTGTTTCTTTTGCTGAGAAGAAGCTTTGTAATTTGAGTCTATCCCATTTATTGATTCTTGGTATTAATTCTTGTGCTACAGGATTCTTATTAAGGAACTTGGGACCTAATCCAACATGTTGGAGATTAGAGCTTACTTTTTCTTCTGTTAGGTGTAGTGTCTCTGGTCTAATTCCTAGATCCTTGATCCACTTTGAGTTGAAATTTGTGCATGGTGAGAGATATAGGTTTAATTTCATTTTATTGCGTATGGATTTCCAGTTTTCCCAGCACCATTTGTTGAAGAGGCTATCTTTTCTCCAATGTACATTTTTGGTGCCTTTGTCTAATATAAGATAACTGAAATTATATGTGTTAGTCTCTGTGTCCTCTATTCTGTACCATTGGTCTACTGGCCTATTTTGGTGCCAATACCATGCTGTTTTTGTTACTATTGCTCTGTAGTATAATTTAAGGTCTGGTATAGTGATGCCACCTGCTTCACTCCTCTTACTAAGGATTGCTTTAGCTATTCTGGGTCTCTTATTTTTCCAGATGAATTTCATGACTGCTTTTTCTATTTCTATGAGGAATATCATTGGGATTTTGATTGTCATTGCATTAAATCTGTATAGTGCTTTTGGTAGTATGGTCATTTTGACAATATTAGTTCTGCCTATCCAAGAACAGGGTAGATCTTTCCATTTTCTAAGGTCTTCCCCATAATTTCTTTCTTTAGTGTTCTGTAGTTTTCATTGTAGAGGTCTTTCATGTCTTTGGTTAAGTTGATTCCCAAGTATTTTATTTTTTTTTTTTGATGCTATTGTAAATGGGGTAGTTTTTCTCATTTCCCTTTCAGAGGATTTGTCACTGATATATAGAAATGCCTTAGATTTATGGGTGTTGATTTTGTATCCTGCTACTTTGCTGAATTCATTTATGAGTTCTAGAAGTTTTCTGGTGGAATTTTTTGGGTCTTCTAGGTATAAAATCATATCATCAGCAAATAATGATAATTTGAGTTCTACTTTACCTATCTGTATCCCTTTAATTTCTTTCATCTGTCTTATTGCTCTGGCCAGCATTTCAATTACTATGTTGAATAGAAGTGGTGAAAGAGGGCATCCCTGTCTTGTTCCAGTTTTTAAAGGGAATGCTTTCAATTTTTCTCCATTTAGAATAATGTTGGCCCCGGGGATTAGCATATATAGCTTTTATGATGTTGAGATATGTTCCAGTTATTCCTAGTTTTTCTAGTGTTTTGAGCATGAAGGGGTGCTGTATTTTGTCAAATTCTTTTTCTGCATCTATTGAGATAATCATATGGTTCTTATATTTGAGTCTATTGACGTGGTGAATTACATTTATTGTTTTCCGTATGTTGAACCATCCTTGCATCCCTGGAATGAACCCCACTTGATCATGGTGTATTATATTTTTGATATGTTCTGTATCCGTTTTGCTAGAATTTTATTGAGAATTTTTGCATCTATGTTCATTAAAGATATGGGTCTGAAGTTTTCTTTTTTGGATGTGTCTTTGCCTGGTTTGGGGATCAGCGTGATGTTGGCCTCATAGAATGAGGAAGTACTCCCTTTTTTTCTATTTCCTGAAATAAATTGAAGAGTATTGGTATCAGTTCTTCTTTGAAGGTCTTGTAGAACTCAGCTGTGTATCCATCTGGTCCTGCACTTTTTTTGGTTGGTAGGCTTCTGATGGCATCTTCTATTTTGTCGCTTGAAATTGGTCTGTTCAAATTATGTATATCCTCCTGCTTAAGTTTGGGCACATCATACATCTCTAGAAATTTGTCGATGCCTTTGGTGTTTTGTATTTTGTTGAAGTACAGGTTTTCAAAATAATTTCGAATTATTTCCTGTATTTCCGTAGTGTTTGTTGTGATATTTCCTTTTTCATCGCATATATTAGTAATTTGAGTTATCTCTCTCCTTCTCTTTGTTAGCCTGACAAGGGTCTGTCAATTTTATTTATTTTTTCAAAGAAACAATTTTTTGTTTTGTCAATTTTTTCAATTGTTTCTTTGGTTTCAATTTCATTAATTTCAGCTCTGATTTTAATTATTTCCTGTCTTCTACCACTTTTGGGGTTGGATTGTTCTTCTTTTTCTAGAGCTTTGAGATGTAATTTTAAGTCATTTATTTGTGGACTCTTTCTTCTTTTGAGGAATGAACTCAATGCAATGAACTTTCCTCTTAGAACTGCCTTCATAGTGTCCCAGAGATTTCGATATGTTGTGTCTGTGTTCTCATTCACCTCTAAGAATTTTTTAATCTCCTCTTTGATGTCATCTGCAACCCATTGTTCATTCAGTAGCATATTATTTAGTCTCCAGGTGTTGGAGTAGCTTTTATTTCTTATTTTATCATTGATTTCTAATTTCATTCCATTATGGTCGGATAGAATGCAGGGTAGAATCTCAACTTTTTTGTATTTGCTCAGAGTTGTTTTGTGGCCTAGTATATGGTCTATTTTAGAGAAGGTTCCATGTGCTGCTGAGAAGAAAGTGTATTCACTTGTTGAAGGATGAAATATTCTATATAAGTCAGTTAGGTCTAAGTTGTTTATTGTATTTTTGAGTTCTATAGTTTCTTTGTTCAGCTTTTGTTTGGAAGATCCAGTGGTGAAAGGGGTGTGTTAAAGTCACCCAGAATTATTGTGTTGTGGTCAATTTGACTTTTAAACTTCAGGAGAGTTTGTTTGATGAACATGGATGCTCCATTGTTTGGGGCATATATATTTATAATTGTTAAGTCTTATTGGCATATGGTTCCCTTAAGCAGTATATAGTGTCCTTCTTTATCCCTTTTGATTGACTTTAGCTTGAAGTCTACTTTATTTGATATGAGGATGGAAACCCCTGCTAGTTTCCTCAGTCCAGGTGAGTGGTAGGATTTTTCCCAACCTTTTACCCTCAGCCTATGGATGTCTTTTCCTATGAGATTAGTCTCTTGGAGGCAGCATATTGTTGGGTCTGTTTTTTTGATCCAATCTGCTAATCTATGTCTTTTGATTGGTGAGTTTAGGCCATTAACATTCAGAGTTATTATTGAGATGTGTTTTGTATTCCCAGCCATTTTTACTTCTGGTATTTACCTTGACATGGCTTATCTTCTAATTGTTTTTATTTTTTTTTCTTTAGTGTAATACCTCCCTCTGTTGATTTTCATCATTGTTTTTCTTTTCCTCTTCATGGAATATTTTGCCGAGGATGTTCTGTAGTGCTGGCTTTCTACTTGTAAATTCTCTTAACTTTTGTTTAGCATGGAAGGTTTTATTTCGTCCTCAAATCTAAAGCTTAATTTTGCTGGGTATAAGATTCTTGGTTGGCATCCCTTTTCCTTCAGAGCTTGGAATATGTTGTTCCATGATCTCCTAGCTTTGAGTGTCTGAATTGAAAAATCTGCTGTGATACGAATTGGTCTCCCCCTATATGTGATCTGATTCCTCTCTTTTGCAGCCTTTAAAATTCTATCCTTGTTCTGTATGCTAGGCATTTTCATTATAATGTGTCTTGGTGTAGATCTGTTGTAATTTTGTACATTTGGTTTCCTATAAGCCTCTTGTATTTGGTTTTCCAATTCATTCTTCATGCTTGGGAAAATTTCTGATATTATCTCATTAAAGAGGTTGTGCATTCCTTTGGTTTGAAACTCTGTGCCTTCCTCTATCCCAATTATTCTTAGATTTGGTCTTTTGATGCTGTCCCATACTACTTGGATGTTCTGTTCATGGTTTCTTACTATCTTCATTGTGTGGTCAACTTTATTTTCAAGATTATATATTTTGTCTTCATTGTCTGAGGTTCTTTATTCCAGTTGATCTAGTCTGTTGGTGATGCCTTCAATTGTGTTTTTTATTTGGTTAATTGTTTCCTTCATTTCAAGGATTTCTGACTGGTTTTTTTTTCAGAGTTTCAATCTCTTTTTTGAAGTAATCTTTTACTACCTGTATTTGCTCTCTTATATCTTTGTTGTAGTGGTCAATCTTTGTATTTGCTCATTTAGGTCATTCTTTGATTCACAGATCATTTTAATTATGAACCTTCTGAACTTCTTCTCTGACATTTCATCAACCTCACTGAGCATGGGTTCTGTTATTGTAGAATCCTGGTTTGTTTGGGGTATTTTCCTCCCCTGTTTTTTCATGATGTCTATTTGCTTTACTTTTTGCAGTGTAGATCTGAGTTATTACAGATTCTTCCCTATATTTTTTTATACCCTTGTAAGTTGTCTGTGCCTCCCTTTAGCACTGGACTATCAGAACCTGCCACTGACCCTCAAAGTATGCTACCTGAAGCTGGGTTCACACTGGTTGGCGCGGGCTGAACTGGTTGAGTCTGAGCTCTTGTGGTGGTCTGGGGCTAACTGCAATGGGGTGAAGGTCAGTGGGACTGCCCTGGGCCCGCCTGGGCTCAGGCCAAGTTGGCAGGTCTGTCCTTGCTTCTCCTGCTCTGGGGTGGAGGCCGGAGGGACTGGATGTAGCCTGGGCCTGGTGGCACTCTGATGTAGGACCCCGGGACTGCCCCGCCCCACCTGCACTCTAAGCAGAGTTGGAGGGTCTGTCCTTGCTGTCTCCTGCTCTGGGGCGGAGGTCAGTGGGACTGGCTGGAGCCTGGGCCTGGCGGCTCTCTGATGTAGGACCCCAGGACTGCTCCGGCCCGCCTGCACTCTAAGCAGAGTTTGCGGGTGTGTCCTTGCTGTCTCCTACTCTGGGGCGGAGGTCAGCGGGGCTGGCTGGAGGCTGGTTGCACACTAGCAGGCGTCGGAATGACCTGGGGCTGGCTGCGCTCAGGTGAAGGTCCTTGGGACTACCCTGGGCTGGCCTGGGCTCAGGCAGAGTTGGCAGGTCTGTCCCTGCTGTCTCCTGCTCTGGGGCGGAGGTCGGCAGGACTCGGGAAAATGTCTTATACACACAAATCAACAGGATTGGAGATTTAAATGCAAATTCCAACCCCATGGTTCATGAAAGAAGATATAAGAGAAACATGTTGTCCCTTGGATTTCTTAAATGAGATCTTGCTATAGTTTAGTTAGGGTTTGTCACTCCCAGAACACATGCTGAGACTGGGCCCCCAAGGCAACAGTGTTGAGAGGAGGGGCCCTTTAAGAGGTAATCAGGTCATGGGGCTCCACTCTTAGGAAGAAATTCACATTGTTCCTGAGCCACAGCATTAGTTACTCTGAGAGTGGGTTGTTGTAAAATGACCCTTGTGCCTTCCTTCAGTCTGTCTGAACTGTGTGCCTCCTCTTTGCTCGCTTGGCATCTCCTTCCACTTCTTACCATGTTGTGATGCATCTTGAGCCTTTTGCAAGAAGTCATGCAGATGCTGCCACCATGTTTTCAAACATCCCACTCTCCAAAATCATGAGCCCAATTAAACTCTTTTCTTTATAAAGTATCTAGCCTCAGGTATTTTGGTACAGCAATGTAAAATGACTAAGACAGATCTCCAAAGTACCAGCTGTAAGAGGAAAAAAATGGATAGATTTCAGTTTTATAGTGAAATTATACTGTTTCTGTCTCTCTTTATTTACCATTTGTTTTCTCTCCAGTGTCCTCTAACGGATCCTTACTACACCATTGAAACTGAAATTCTTAAGGTCATTAATGCCCCCAGTGGGTACAAACCTAATGGGTAATTCTCATCCAAACTTACCTCCACCTGGAAGATCTTTGGACATAATGGGTCATGCTCTGTCATCAAACACTTCCTTCATTGAGTTCATGGAACCCCCTGCCCTCTTGGGCTTTCCTCTTACATCCTCAGCTTCTTTTGCTGGACTTCTCCCTTTTCCAGACCTCAAGATGATGAAGGTTTCCCCTGTGATCATCCTTAGATTCTCCAGCAATGCTTCCGTAAGTGATTTCGTGTAGCTCCGTAATTTTAAAAATGTTATTTTACACTAATGAAATCCAAATTTATGACTCTGGTTAGAGTCTCCCCCCAAATTCCAGATTTATATCTACACAATTGCCTCTCTGACATCTTCATTTCTATCTCTAGTTCACAATCTCACACTGTGCCAAACCAAACTAGTCATTACCCTCTCAATGCGGTCCCGTCTTGAATGCGCCACATTTCGTGAAATGAGACCATTATCCAACGAATCTCTGCATGATCCTTGATCTCTCCTCTTCCTTACCCCGTTTTGTAGTGAACACGCCAGCAAACATCATCGGCTCTCCTTCTGGAATATATGGAGCTGTGACCACTCACTCACATGTCCACCACGGCCACCCTCGCCCAGAGACTGTCTCTCCCAGGTGCCCGTGGGAAGCCCTGTCTTCCTGGCTCTCTTGGCTTCCCTTCTTCTCTCCCCTTTCTGCATTTTTCTCGCAGTATCTGAGGAGTTTAAACACATGAACCAAATCATACTATGCCAGCCGGGCGCGGTGGCGCACGCCTGTAATCCCAGCACTTTGGGAGGCTGAGGCAGGAGGATTGCGAGTTCAAAGCCAGCCTCAGCAGTGGCGAGGCACTTAGCAACTCAGTGAGACCCTGTCTCTAAATAAAATACAAAAAAGGGCTGGGGATGTGACCCAGTGGTCGAGTGCCCCTGAGTTCAATCCCTAGTACCACAAAAAAAAAAAAAAAAAAAAAAAAAAAAAAATCATACTATGCCCCTGTTCAAAAGCCTTCCAGTGGGTTCCTAGCATTCTTAAAATAAGGTCCAGCGTCCTTCCCTTGGTCTTTAGGGTCCTGCGTGATGTGGTCTCTGACCTAATTTCTTACACTGTACACCTCATTCCTGGCCCTCTGGTCACTCTGACGTCACAGCTCTTTCAGGAGCATCTGCTCAGCTCCGGGAGTGATAAAGACGTGACTCACTCGCTCACTTCATTCAGCTCTCTGTTCAATGTCATGTTCACCTAGGAGATGTTTCTCGACCCACTACCCTGCTTACCTAGCACCTCCTATTACGTCTCTCTTTATCTTGCTGCGTTTTCCTTACAGCTCTCATTACTGCCTTTTCTGTGTATAAATTTGTTTTTCTCAGTGTCCTAGATTAGTTTATAAATTTCATGAACATAGGGCCATCTTCTGTCTTCAACCATTGTATGTCAATTTTATGAATGATTGCATAAAAGAATGAATGGATGTATAAACAAAAAATGATTGGATGATCAACGTGGTGTTAAGTGAACATTTAAGAGACATAATAAATCATCACGCAGTCTTCTTTATGTGAATTATAAGGATAGGCTTCAAAGAAGTTCAATGTGGAAAGAAAAACCTTTTCAACAAATGGTGCTGGAGCAGCTGGATACACATTACCTCAACATTTATCACATACCATATGTAAAAATTAACCAGAGAGGGAACACGGACTTGAACACAACAGTATCAACTATAAATCTTGTAGAAGAAAATATAGAAGAATATTTTCATGAACTTAGGAGAATATAGGCAAAGATCTCCTGGCAAGTACAAAAAAGCACCAGTAACAAAATAAACAACAAAAAAACCCTGGTGCAATAGACTTCATTAAGATTAAAACTGTGTGGCTTGGGGCTGGGGTGCAGCTCAGGGGTAGAGCACTTGCCTAGCATGCATGAGGCAGGCCTGGTGTCCCATTCCCAGTACTTAAAAAAAATCCAGCTTATCAAAAGGTACCATTAAGATATGCTGCTATATTGTGTGCAAGAATGAGTATGCAACAACAAATCCCACCATTACATACCACTATAATGCACCAATAAAAAATGTGGAAAGAGATAAAATACCACTAAGAAAAGAAAAAGGCAAGACATAGTCTGGGAGAAAATATTTGTACTACATAAGCTTAAAATACATAAGGAATTTCTAAAAACCAACAATAAAACATAAACAATGCAGTTGTTTTATTAGAGCTTTATGGTTATACATAGTCGTTGGGTTTATTCCAACGATATCTAGATTTTAAATGGGCAAGTGATCTAGATTATAAGAGGAGACAACTCCCTGATAAGCACATGCAAATACAATCAAGACTATAAGTCATCAGGTAAATTCTGAATAAAAAATAATATATTTGTACACATCCCCTTAGAATGGAAAGTTCATACATCACTGGTGACAGCTGGACAGTGGGACTTTGGAAAGCAGCTTTATAGTTTTGAATAAAGTTAAATATATACCTCCCTAAAGAACCGGCAACTCCGTTTCCACGTATTTACCCAAAGGAGCTGAAAACCTATGTCCATGTGAAAACCTGTGCATAATTGCTCATAGCAGCATTATCCATAAGAGTAAAAAAAAAAAAAAAAAAAAAAAAAGTGGTGTCAAGCTAACAGTTCATCAACAGATGATTAGATAAAGTATGCTTGTTCCTACAGTGGCATACGGCTCAGAAGCTAAAGCAGCTACGTTGATGATTCTTAAAGACTTTGTGGGTGAAAGAAGCCAGACATAAGAGACTGCATGGTTCCTATTCAAGAACATGCAAACCTCATGCCCCACTGCACGGTGATAGAAATCGGAACAGTAGTTACCACTGGAGAGAGGAGACTGACCAGAAAGGGGCATCAGGAACTCAGCTGTACCTTGGTGGCGGGAATAGACATTTGTCAAAGCAAATCAAACTGAACAAGTAAGGTCTGGGCATTAAACAAACAAAAATTATATCTACAGAAAGACACATCTAGAACGTTGTCCCTACGTATTGGTCAGGGATCCTTGCTTATCTAAGAACATACATTAGGCACCTTATAAAAATGAGCCCTTTTAGCAGAGGAGGGTGGTCTGAGGCTGGCATATGGCAAAAAACATTATCAAACAATAAAATAAAAACAAGACTCTTGGACTGAGGGAGACGGTGTACTGTGAAATGAGGAGAGAGACAATATGTAAAGCGTGCACCTGTGGTAAGAAGCGCAGGTGGGCAGGCAGGAAGGAAGGCAGGAAGCCAGGAGAACTGGAAAGAAGGAAGACAGGTAAGGCGGGAAGGAAAGGAAAATGGAAAAGGAGGTGTGCAGGGAGGAAAGGGGATAGGAGGGAGGGAGGGAAGGGAGGGGAATTAACCGAACACCATCCCTAGTCTGCGTCTTGTTCTATGCATCCTCTCCCCTTAAGTACATCAGAAGCTCTTGGGAGGGAGGGAATGTCTTTAATAAACCCTCACACCTGCCGGTGGGCCGGGCCTGTTGTCTGGCTGGCTGGTTCACAGGCCGCGAGAGACCCTATATCAAACGCCAGGTGTGAGTTTTGAAGCACAGACGGCCCTTTCATTGGGATTCTGGGGAGGAAAGCCCTGGTAGCATTTTATTGGGAACACTTTAAAGACAGGGGCCTCTGTGATTTCATGCAGCAGGGCGCCCCACTGGCCGCAGGTGGCCTTTTAATTACCGGGAGGGGCCTCCAGGCGGCCTCCCTACAGGTGCCTGATTTTGAAGCACACAGGGCGTGCATGTCTGGGGTCACACTGAGCCACCACCTGGCTCTCGCCTTCAGAGGCCCTCTCTGGGGCCTGCTGGCGCTCTGCACTGGGTGATCACAGTCGTCCCCTGAGTCTGGCAGCTCGGGCTCCACTCCAGACCTGTGAATCAGCCCGAGGCAGCCTTGAGCCAGGTGCCGAGGGGACTGACGGAGTCGGGGCCCAGCCCTCAAGGCGCTCAGAGTGGAAGACAGAAACAGAGTTTTGAAACAGGCAATGAATGCTGCGTAAGAGAGTCACAGGTGCACAGAATCAGACGCTGGACCCTGGCTGTCATCCCAGGGGAGTCTTCCCAGACAGGAGGCCCGAGCTGGACCTCAAAGTCACAGGTTTTTTGACTCCCTTCGCGTAGTTCTGAACTCAGCTGCTTTTTATCTCTAGACATCCCAGGCCTGCAGTGTGAGGTCCTGCGAGGGCCAGCCACACTTACAGAGAAGTTCCTTGCCCAGCTGCCAACCATGACAGCCATCACAGATAATTTAGTGTTCTATTCCCCCCAAAACGCCAGACCTCACATCAAGCAAAGCATGAGCTAGCACAAACTGCAGGGCCCAAGAACTCGGGTTCAAGTTCCAGTTCCACTGTCCCCAGCTGGGCAACTTGGGACAAGTTACTAAGCATCTCTCAGCATGAATTTCCCCACCTTGCAAAGGAGTTCCTTGACACTGACCTCAGAGGTAATGGTCACAAGGAAGAAGGAAGTGATGTTGTCTTACAGCTCCAGGCCCTGAGGGGCACATGGTCTGTAGTAAACACCGCCTTTCTTCCTTCCTCCTCCTTGGTGGGTGAAGCAGGAGCTTCCAAACTGAGCTTTGCAGAGGCCACAGTGGCAGCGTCTAGCTGTCAGTCCCAGGGTATGTTCGAGGGGGAGCGAGGAGTCCACATCTCAGGAAAGGAATATATTCATCTTCTAAGCATCTGTGGAGACATTATTTATGAATCCAATTTCTCTTTTTATTCTATCTGCAAATTACATTCTTGTTATCATCCTGGAGAGGTAAATTTATTCCCAAGCATAATCACAGATTACCAGAAATCAAAAAGTATAAGCATTGTTACCTATGGATAGGGAATTTATTACATTTGTTTTACAATGACCTAGATAAATGTAATGAGAAAGAGGCAGAGAGAGAGAGGTCAGATGACGCTGTTTTCCAAACTGCAGTCTCTGCTACCTACTACCCTGGTACTTATTCACATCCCTCACCTTCACAGATCTCCACTGGTGTGCTTTCTACAACCCTCGTTCCGGGATTCTGAAATACAAAAGCACTCTAGGTACTCCAGCTCTAGATTATTTACAGAAAATCAATTCACTGAAAGTCAGTTTATCTATTTCCATAATAACCAATTCATCAAATTTTCCAACTTATAAAACATGTATTCATTTCCACTGACTATTAAGCTCGTAGCAGTTCATTGCAGATGCATGAGCAGGACCAGGAGCCGTGGGGGTCAGAACCTGAGGGAACTGGGGTTCTCAGTTCTCCTTTGTTCCACAGTCTCCTCCTCCATTTTCAGAACGAAATATTCCTAAGCTTAATGCCTTAAAATAACAACAAGCATTTATTATCTCACGTGGTTTCTGTGGCTCAGGGGTAGGTCTGGCTTGGGTCTCTTGTGGGATTTGTAGTTAAGATACTCACCATTTGAGGCTGGGGCTGAAACACCTGTCTCCCAGACAGCTCACTCACACGGCTGTGGGCAGGAGGCCTCAGCTCCGCACCACGTGCACCAATTCCTCGGGCTGATTGAGCATCCTCACAACATGGTGTCTGGCTATCCTCGAGCAAGTGCTCCACGAGAGCACCAGGGGAAGCTGCAATGTCATTTCTGCACCGTCCTCTTGGTTCCACAGGGCAGTCCTATCCACCGTGGGAGAGGCCTACGCAGAAAGTGGGGAAGTGAAGCTGGGCTCCTTGGGGGCAGGCCACGAAACTGTCACTCTTAGCTTTCCTCACTCCTCACCTTGTGTTGATTACTCTTTCTCTTGTTGTAGGGACAGACGAAGCAAGGCACCAAAGATCGCAGGAAACAGTTTTATTATTTTGGCTGCAGCCAGTTCAGAAGGTACAGCATTCGCTCTAATCAATTAACACCCTGAACCTCGAGTTCAGGTAGTTTCAGAACTTTATACACAGCAAGTAAGGGGAGGGGCTCAGGAGTTCACAGTTTACAGAAGTTCACATAAAAGCCACTTTTTCTTTCACTGTTCTGGGCAAGTTAACCCTTCAAGGACAACACCTGAGAAGGGGGAGAGCTTCTTCTCCCCTTTTTTTCCTCCCCCTGCCAGCTGTTACCATGGAGCCCAGTTGGTAACTTCTCTTATCTTAGAAATGTAGACATCTCTGTGAAGCTCCAGCTCAAGGCCAGAGGCCTTGTTAAAGAATGTGTCCTTCTTATTATCACACTTTGCATTTGCCATCACACTTCTAGAAACTGCTATTCTGGATACACGTTTGTGAAAAACAAGTAAAGGGGCGTCCAGCACCTGAAGTGCTGATTTCTTCCAGGCCAGTGGCCAAGTAATAGAGCAACAGGAAAATAGGAAGTTTATCTACACTGAACGTTTTTTGTAGTGACTCTTTTGTTGACAGTCCTAAAATCAGCCATGGTGAAGATTTCTGGAGAAGCTTAGTTAAGATTTTCTGTGGAGGAGGGGTGCCACTACACCCTCTCTGACCCTTGAACACAGGCCTTGTGCTCCTCTCCCTTTGCCTGTCTTCCCTCCTTTCTGCCCTTTCTCAGGCCCTCTCTTTTGCTGCCCTTCAGCATTTTCCCTAGGAGGAGCAGCCTGGCAAAGCCTTGTGCTCATTCTGTCCCCTGAAATTGTTCTCCCCCCACCCATCTCAGGCCTCTTCCAGTCCCACTCCCCTCCAACTGCCGTTGAGGGGATGACTGAGGTAGCAAGCTGACATTCTTTACAGTAAAAAGCCAGTCAATTAAAACCTACCAGAAATTGCTGAATCAACTGCAGCCATTCTGAATCTATTGCTGGAAACTTAATAAAAAAAGTTAAAGCAAACTTCCTTCTGGTCAATCAGTAAATCCAGTAAAACTGGGGAAAGAGTCATTAAAAGGCTAGAATGTTGGCAAGACAGAAAATGCCTTTTAAGAGGACTAGAAAGAGATCATAAACATGAAAACCTTCCTATGCAAAACATTGAAATTCAGGTACCATGCCTAAGAGAAACAGTATATTCAAATTCACTGGGTATTGTCAGGATGATTCTTCCTTTAAAACACTGTAAGTAGGCCGGGCGCGGTGGCACACGCCTGTAATCCCAGCACTTTGGGAGGCTGAGGCAGGAGGATCGTGAGTTCAAAGCCAGCCTCAGCAATGGCGAGGCACTTAGCAACTCAGTAACTCAGTGAGACCCTGTCTCTAAATAAAAAATACAAAAAAGGGCTGGGGATGTGACTCAGTGCTCAAGTGCCCCTGAGTTCAATCCCCGGTACAAAAAAAAAAAAAAAAAAAAAAAAAAAAAACTGTAAGTAGGCATTTTTTTTTTTTTTTAAATTTGAGCAATAGTCATTTCAAGAATTTATCCTTTTGCAAGGCAGTTTTCAGAGAATTGACTTGTTGTGAAAGGTCTTCCCCTTGTGGATGTGAAATACGTGTCAGTCACAGGTGACTGTCACAGGACTCTGTTAGGGGGAGTTAGGAGGATTCACCACCACACCAGCTGGGGCTTCAGCTTTCGACCTTTCCCCAACCTTCAACTAAGCTGCAACCCTCAGACCACGCCCTTGGCTTTCCTAAGTCATGTCTAGCTCCCAGATAAAGCAGTCTAGGGTTCACTGGTTCCACAAATACTGTCAAAGCAGCTTTAGTTTTCTCCTAGGAGCATGGTTACAGGGCATTCTCCTTCCCACAGCGGTCAGGAGAGTTTGGGTGACATGTCACCCAGGCCATACAAGAAGAGACCATGTGAGAATTCAGTCCTTGGTCTATGTGACTCCAGACCAAACCCGGCCATCTGCACATTCCCTCCAGTTGTGACTGAGCGTGGGGGAGCTGCTGCCTCTGCCATGCCTGCGGTTGCTGGGGCAGTTTAGTCACAGAACTCTGCTCCTGACCCTCGGTGGCTCTGGGCCCTGCTTTGAAAGGAAACCTCCTTACACCTTCTTCATTGTGCATGCTGTGCCTTGAAAGTGCCCAGGCTTGTCGTCTGCTGGCTACAGTGGTTGAGTGTGTGTGTGTGTGTGTGTGTGTCCCTTAGGGCCACCCAGAGCCCAGTGAGCCAAAGACAGCACCTTCCTCCCACCTGCTCAGGAGGCCTCTCTACTGGGGCCAGACAGTCCAAGGCTCGTGGGTTCGAGCTTTCTCTTCTCAGTTGCAACTGGGCATGGGCGAGTTGATTCATTATGTCAGCTGCTCTCTCTGGAGAGGAAAGAGAATGAATCATTTTAAAGGAACTTTCCATCAGCAGAGGAAAAAAAAGGGGGGGGGGAACCTTTTCCAATCTGATCTCTTTCCCCATTCTCTATTTTACCTCTCTTCCTTTTCTCTCTCTCCCTCTCACTGTGGCTCTCTTTCTCTGTTTCTCTCTTGGTTTCCCCTCCTGTCTACGTTTTCCTTGAGTCTAGGGACTATCCTGACTCTCCCGTTGGGTCCTCAAGCCATTGCCTGACATCAGGAGCCCCACTGGAGCTCACAGGGTGACAGAAATTGCACAGCATGGTGTTTCAGGGGATCACGCATTTCACCCACCAAATAGAACTGGGTGGCATCTTTGGATTTGTCTGCCATTGCTGTGCTGACCCTGAGCATAGCCTGGAACAGGGAATGGGGATTTTGAGCGCTGGCTTTGGCTTTCCGACAGGCTCCATGGTTCTACAGAACCTAATAGGGCTTCCCTAGCACCACCTCAGCGGGCCACGGATTAACATGGTCATTGGGAGGTGGCCATCCAGTGGTTGCTTTCTGTTGATAGTCTTCAAAGTGGACAGAGGGACCCGGATGTGCCATAGGCACATCCCAGGCTGCTCTGACCACCCTCCAGGCTCTAGACCCGGGGGGCACTGGGAGGCATTAGCTCTGTGCTCCTTTTGTGCATTGGCTCACTGAGGGGCGACACGGCAACAAAGGGGCATCCTCGTCGGCACCCTTTGAAAGCAAAAGCACATTACAGGGGCATTACAGGGGCACATTGCTGATGCTCATGGTTCTGTAACATATTGAAAGCACTTAATTTTTATTAAAAATATATCACTAAAAATATTTTCCTATTCATAAAGCTTTATCTTTCCTTCAAACAACAACTACCCTCTCTAAAATTCCCTGAAAGTCCCTGTGTGTATGGAATGTAGACTAAGAAGGCAGTCATCAAATTTCCACTCTGGAGGTAATTTCTAGAGTCTGTCGTCTGCTTCCATAAAGATAATTTATTTCTTCCTGAAGAGACTCTGGTTCCCTTTCATTTCTTTTTCTCTCTCTCTCTCTCTCTCTCTCTCTCTCTCTCTCTCTCTCTTTGTTTATTTTGTATTTTTTTTTTTAAGGAAAAACGACCAGCTCATTATCCCCATTTCTGCACAATTAGGAGGGTCTACTTCTATTTTAGAGTGATAGATTTTGTGGCAATGACTGCAACTGGGGTCGACCAGAGAGCAGAGAGAGGTCGGGTGCTGGAAGAAATCTCAGCAGAAGAGGAAGTGATCTGTAGAAGATGAAATGGAATTAGCAGAACATTACTTTCAAACTCAATGGGCTGGGCTTCATCACAGGGCCACAGCTAGCCCCAGGGCAACACTAAGAAGCAGCAAATTTTATTCTGAGTCTTGCTGCTCCTTTCTCCAAACAGCTTTCCCCCCATTTTGGCATTCCTTGCTTGCTTTATTCCTGAAGAGATATTGAATATCTGCATTTTATGTGTTTGCAAGGCTTTAAAAAAAAAAAAAAAGTTCTGGTCTCCCTATTGTGGTAAGTTGTCAAATGCCTCTGGGGAGGTCTGTTCTTACGGGGCCACAGAGTTCTTTGCTGCAGACGTCTCCTGTGTGCACAGAATTCTAGTCCACACACAGAGTCACTCCTTAACCACAAGGCAGCATGATCCCTGATAAAGCCTCCTGCACTCTCAGATGGAAGAGACCCATGCATCAGCCCAGCATCGCCATTGAACATGATGTCCCCATCCGATGAGTCCATTGATAGGAGAAAGTCAATTTAATTCGACTGGACCATACATCAATGTCATTGATGTGGTGACAGGATGTGCCATTATGAAAACCGCACTGCAAGGATGAATGAGGCATCCCGCCAACCCTTAGGAGTGGTCTGCAGAAGGAGATAAAGCTGGTGTGGGTGGAAGATACAAGGTGCAAAATGGCAAGTGCTCCAGAGAAGGCCCAGAGGGCTTGGGGACTTAGAGGAAGGACAGAGGATGAAAGGGAAGTTTTAAGGAGGAGGCAGCTTGATCCTTGAGGGATTAATAGCATTCAGTGGACAGAGGTACCAGGTAATGGATGACTTTGAATGGCAGACTGTGGGATTTGGCTGTATCTAATAGGATTTGAGAAGGAATGCGCATGGGCCACAGCTATCCCACCCATCCACCTACCCCACTACACCAAGCCAAGGAAATTCCGAAGATTGACTATGGCGCTCTTTTCTGGCTGGAGTATGAACTCAGATTCTAAATGCTTCTTGGGATGCAAATGCAAAAAGACTTAGTATATCGTGGTTACCATGGAAGTGCCCCCTCAGATCTCCTTCTAAGAGAACATCTGTAGAATTCTCCAGCAGCTGATTGGCACCCTCTAGTACTTGTGCCTCTGAATCTATTGAAGCATCTACACCTGAATGTTCCCCGCCGATGACTGACCATGGCTGTGGTGCTAGAATGGGGCCAGTCTTGCCCTCTGGGGAATTCCTCCTAGGCACAGCTTTGGTTTAAGGGTTCCCATCTGTCTGGAAGGGACTTGCTCAGGACTGTGGTGAGCCTGCCCAATCCTCCTTCCCTGCCTGCCTCCCTCCCTCCCACATTTGACCTTTCACAGCTTACCTTCCCACCGAAACCTCTTGCACCTTAAACTCTCAGAGGACACAAGTTTATTGCCAGTCGATTAAGTTGCATTGAAGTTACAAACTTTTTGCCATTCTATTCTTGAAAATGGGAAACCATGGGTAATTGTGAGGAGGGGGGTGTCATGCTTAGCCTCATCTAGCGGCGGCAATGTGTGCTGAATTCATTCACCCAGAGTCAGAGAGACCAGCCAGGGACTGTTGCAGTAACTCAGATGGTAAAGTCTTAGACTAGGGCAGTGTAGTGGGAATAGAAAGCAGAGTTGGTACAAGTGACTCGGCCACATTTATCTCAACTGACTGCCCTTGTCACTTCTACCTATCCTATCAGCATGGAAAACAATGATAAATAGTAGATTTTGAGGGAAAAAGCAGTGATGTGGAAGTCAGGAAGTCTGGGCTGGGCTCCAGCACTAGCTCGCTATACACCTCAGGAAATGATTGCAACTCTCTGACCTCGGTTTCTGTCCCCTGGAAAGGGAGAGGGTGGATGGGACAAGTTGACCTTGAAATCCACTCCTGTTCTAGCATGCACCCACTTTTGACTTATAGCATAATGCACATAACATAAAATTTGCCATCTTAAAACTTTGCATCTTTAATTGTAGCTTTCAGGGGCATTAAGTACACTGACATTGTTATGCCATCATCACCACCATCTCCAGAACCTTTCTGTTTTCCCAAACTGAAACTCTGGACCCATTAAATGCTAATTGTCCCCCATCCCCATCCCCCATTGTCTCCTTCCCCAGATCTTCCCAACCACAGTTCTACTTTCTGTCCCTATAAATTTGACTGCTCTAGGTGACTCATGTGAGTGGAATCATACAGTATTTGTCCCTCTGGGTCTGGCTTATTTCACTTAGCACAATGTCCTCAAGGTTCATCCACGTTGTCACAAGTGTCAGAATCTCCTTCCTTGTTAGGCTGAATAATATGCCATTGTATGTATCTATCAGGCTTTGCTTATCCATTCATCTGTTGATGGACAGACATGTGGGTTGCTTCCACATTGTTGCCACTGTGAATAATACTACCATAACACAAGAGTACAAGTATCTCTCTAAGACCCTACTTTCCATTCTTTGGGATATATACACAGAAATTGGATTGTGGGTCATATGGTAACTTGCTCTGTCTTTAAAGCAATGCCTTCCTGCATTTTCTAGCTGAGTACCCATGACAGCCATTGTGAGTGAATTCAGGAATTGGTAATGGTCCAGAACTGGCCAACGTACCACGGTCTATTTTACAAATCCAACCAAGTTTGGCATTCTGTGCCATATCGTATCCTTATTTGTTCTAATATAAAAATGGTGTTTTAAACTACATTCTAGCTAAAGGAGAATTTGACCCCACAGGGTTCAGGAATAAGAACCCCGTCTTTCCTGGGACATCCCTGACTCTGCTATGATGGTAGTACCCAGCCTCTCTGCACATAGAACTGGGTTAGCTTTAAGATCCTGTGTAACTGGAACATTTTCTGACTTCAAGTATCTCCTTCCCAGGGGGATCTTCATTTTAAAGAAAGATGAAGTGAGAGAAGGACTCTTATTCCGGAGCCAGAAGGAATGAGTCACCAGCAGTGGGAATTTCAGGCATTTGCGTGTGTGCAAATGGAGGCTGGAAAGAGGGCGGGAAATTTCTAGAACTGAAATGTCGCAGAGGCACAGCCCCCGGTGGGTCTGGCACAAGAGCAGTGTTATATTAAGGGAGGCTGAGCCCTCCCTGGGCTGGCTTCCCAGCTTCTGTAGCTCTGGGGAGTTCTGGAAGATCGTCCTGGCTGTTATTCATCCATACGTTACCATAACAGAGAAGGAGCCAGCACTGTGACATGGATTCCGTGGAGAGTCACTGAAGACTCTGTGTCCACTCAAGTGGATTTTATGTTGTCTGGATTCTCCTTTGGGACTGCTTACGGGCAGAGTGGAAAGATTTGTGGCAAAGGTACTGTCACAGGCCACAAGAGTTTTTACGACTTGGTAGGCACCGTGCTAAGGTCCTAAGATGACAGTGTGACTACACCCACATGGGCAACTCTAGGTTTTATCCAAGGAAACAGGAGCGAACGGCTGTTGGAAACCAACTTGGCCAATATGGCGGCTACCAGTTCCCACCCAGCCAAGCCTCCCTCCTGGCACAGTCAGCTATGCCCTGGCTTGCATTTCCCTGTTCTTGATCTCCCCTGTGACAGTCTGAAGGGGGAGAGTCGCAGGTAGGGAGGGGGAAGTCAAAGAGGAAGTGAAGGCAGACAGGAAAGCTTAGAAATTCCCCTCCGCTGGAGTAAGCAGTCCTTAGATGAATGGGAGGTCCCTTTCACAGGAACATACTCCCTTGAGGGAGAAGAATGGGACGGAAAGCTAAAATTCATGTTCGTATTAATTCCACATTCCAGTACTTCCACAGCTCCCCGGGATGTGAGGAGGATCCAAATGTCAGCACTTACCCAAGACCTGCCTGCAAGTGCTCTGAGCTAGGGATTCCCCTCCTCCCAGGTCCCTCTTCATAACTGAAGGATTTATTACCCCAGCTGCTGCGAGTGTCGCCAGCGGACAGCCTTCAGCTGCCAACTCACTTCCAGAAATACAGCTGAGGAGAGCTGCTTGGCCCAAGGTCATGACCTCTTCCAGAAGCAGGAGGGTGGTATGAGCCAAAGAACTCAGGGTAACCGTGGGCAGCAGCCAGATTGGCGGTCAAGGCAGAGGCCAGGCCCCAGGCTCTCTTGTCTGAGGACATTTCCTATGAAGCCAGGACAGGCAGTGGGACATGAACCTGTCTGTATTGGTTAAAATACGCCCGAGAAGCAGAACCAATAGGATACACATAGGTAGGCAGATCAACGAGCAGGATTTATAATGGGAACTGGTTCTTGTAATTACGGAAGCTGAAAAGTCCCACAGCATGTTTTTTGGGGAGGAGAGTTTCGTACTTTTTTTATTTCCATGATAAAACATTACTGTCTTATTAAATAGAAAAAGATAGATGGTTGGTGTTTGAAAGCTCATCCATATTTACTCAAAGAGGTTGAGTTGATGGACAGCCAGTCACCCCCTTAGCTTCGAGATGAGATCACCTGTTTGTTCATCCTAAAAAATCATAGTATATAGAATATAAGAATTTTTTTTCTCCAGAATGAAAGAGGTCATTTTTCTTTTTGCGAGTCTATGGGTCTCCTCTTATTTAAACTGTGTGTGTGTTCATAGTTCTCCAGGCCCCACGTGGAGGGAAGGAGGGCAGTTGCCCAAGAACAGGAAGGAAGCAGCACTTCCTTTGCTCGGTTTCTTCCTACATGGGAAAACGTCAGGACCCTTACGTTCCTCCCATACAGCCTGCAAGTCCCCAAGGGGGTGTCTCTGTGTGCTCGGCAGCCTGTCCACGTCCGCCACTGCCCTGGTTCCTGCCTTGACCCCCTCCTTGACGAGCTCTGTGCCACCAACACCAGAGCATTCAGTGCTGCTACCGAGAGACCTGCAGACCCAGACCACAGGGTGCTCCTTGTGGCATCACTTTGTCCCCAGTGGCAAGGAGAGTTAGAAAGGGGTCTGGCCAGGGACAGAATAAAGGACAGCTGGCAGTGGGGGCGTGTGTGATCAGAAACAATAACCACCAGGACCAGTGATTAGTTCATGGCTTTCTTCCACACTTGCTAACGGTGAGCTAATGCAGAGGGGAAGTTGATTCAGGCTCAGGGTTTGGCAGGGTGACCGCAGCGGGACAGGTTATGTTGAAAGGGTCCAGGGACCCAGATGTGAAAGGAACAGTTATGTTAGGATGAAAGCGCCCAAGAGGGGTGAGCCTGGTTTAATGAGGAGGAAGGGGAGGAGGTGGAGAAGCACTCGGGGGTCCCAGCTTTCGATTGTCAGGGTTTAGATGTCCCAGATCAGAGAGGCGAATTTCACAGACGAAGTAATGAGTTTTTTTAAGTTGAAAAGTCAGCACATCGATATATGCTTTTCCATCTTCTCAGAAACGTTTACTTTTTGAGGTGGGCGCGCCACAGACGTGAACCTGTCTTTTCTAAGCTTTGGCTAACTGCTGTTCATCTGAGACCATTTCTGTTTTGAATGCACATGGCCAGGCCAAAATCTCATCGGCAAGGATGTTACCAGAGAGCAAATCCTTCTGCTGATATCCAAACCAGAGCTTCATCTGGATGAGATCCCAGCTCTGATAAAGGCCAGCAGCAGGACAGTTCAAGGACCGGGCAGCCTTTCCTGGCCAAGGGGAGTTTGCAGGCTTGTGCCCTTATCCGCAGGCCTCCCCTGGCCGGGGAGGGTGGGGGCAGGCCACCCTCTGGGGACCTGCCCTAATTATAGGCCTAGAGAGGGCAAAGTCAGGTCACTTTGCATTGTGTTCCCTGATACTCTGAAAATGCTGAGTCACCCGGGATGCAGGGTGAGAGGAGGGACCCACAGCCGCCAGCCAGGAGCAGCTGCCTGCTGAGAAGTGCCCTGGGAAGCCATTTCTATTGACAGGAATGCGTGGGCGTGGGGTGGGCGGGCTGCAGACCTCTGCCTTAGTCACAGGGGTCACCCGGTCAGCCGAGGCGTGCCGGGGAGGAGAGTCAAGGCCAGCTAGGTGGCAATCTGGAGGTGGAGGAGGGGGAAGGGAAGGGGTACGCCTGTGTTGCTGATTTCCTCCTCAGCAAAAGGGAACTTCAGCTTAGCCCTGCCCTTTCTCTTTATTCTTGAATATTCCAGCCCCCACCCCACCCCCCTTAAAGTGATTTTGTTGTCATAGGCTTGAATCTTTATGGGCTCTTGTTACCAGATAACATTCCAGCCTCTGGAAACAGCCTGGCTTGGGACAGAGCCCTGTGACACTGGAGGGTCTTGGTTCTTCTTTCCCAGGACAGTCCTCTGCTGCTCTGCGGGCCAGCCCTCCTTCCTGCCGGCGGGCCCTCTCCTGCCCACCGTGTTCCAAGTCCAGGCTCAAAGTGCAGCTGCTGTCCCCACCTTGTCTCTGACTCTTCGCAGACTGCCAGGCCTCGCAGTTCTCTTTCCATTCAGAATCTTTCAATGGAACTCACAACAAAGCCAAGGGGAAAGAATGGAGACCTCCTGGTCTGGACTCAGATTCCTGAAACTTCTCTGACTAGCCGTTAAGATCTTAGACAAGACCCCAGACTTGGATTTCTTCTTCTGTAAAGATGGTCTCAGGTTCATGGGAGAAAGCAGATATCTGAGTGATGGGTGCAACGTAAGGACTCAGTCAACATGAGAAGCACCCCTTCTGCTCACGCCCCTGTTCATTTTTATCATTTCTTTAGCGTCCATTATATCTATATGTGGTTTTCTGGTTTTTGTTTGTTTTGTTTTGTTGAGATTAGGCCTCACTGTGTTGCCCAGGCTGGCTTTGATTTTCTGGGCTCCAGCAATCCTCCTGCCTCAGCCTCCTGAGCAACCAGAGTACAGACACATATCACTGCTTCTAACTTTTATATACACAATCATCCTTTAGCATCCTCGGGTTCTGATTCACGGATGCAATGAACTATGGCTTGAAAATATTCCGAAAATAAAACTGTATTTGTATTGAACACATGAAGACTTTTTTTGCTATCATTATTCCCTAAACAATACAGTATAACAACTAGTGAACATACCACTGATGTTGTATTGGCTATTAAAAGCCATCTAGAGATGACTTAATGTACACAGAAGGATGTACACAGGTTCTCTGTAAATTCTACACCATTGTATACAAGGGACTTGAGCATCCACAGGTTTTGGTTTCCTTGTGGGTCCTGGAAATAGTTGCCATAGATACTGAGAGACAAGTGTGTATATACACACACATTCACACATATGTACATATACATACATACATATTTATAATTATTTCATTATGTATGTATCCTGACTCCTTAACTAAACTGATTGTGTATTTTTCATTCATTTTTTGGAAAGACTTCTTTGTGGATGATCTATTATGTTTCACCCCTTGAGTTGGACACTAGGGATTCAGAGAAAAAGACACTGTTCCTAACAGGAAACCTTGTTTTGTATTTCTTTGTGAAGTCACCATAAATATGTTTTATAGATGGGTAGAGTAAAAATAAACAAAGTACCTCCCCACATACAGATAAGCATAATAGATGCCAAATAAATACTTGTTGAATCCTTTGCTTCGGAGTTTGGGAAGAAAACTGTAAAAGGCCTTCATGATATAATTTCATTTCTGAGCTTAACATCTCCCACATGTGACCAAAGGGAAAAGCTTGGGCCTTCAAAATGAATTGCTTGGTGGAAATGATTGCTCATGACCTAGAAGGCTTGCCATGGGCTTCCTTTAAACGCCATCAGCTTCAGATGGTTGTGTGTGTGTGTGTAAGCACTCTAATAACCCCCTCAAAGGCACAAATCAAAAACCAATCAACTACAGCTCTGGGATTCTAATGTACATCAATGAGGAGATAAGATTCAATTTATAAAAATTTGAATCACATGCAAAATTGAGGCCACAAATCCTCATCTATAGTGGGGTACCTGCTGATACCCCAGCCTGAGGGTTAGGTTGGTGCAGTAATGAGTATACAAACTGCTCAACTCCCTATTTCTGAACACTTGCCAGTGCATCATACATTTCCTGTTCTTTAAAATGTCTAATCACTTTCTGCAACAAAGATCCAGTAGCCAAAATAATGCCCCTCTCCCTTCATCCCTCAGGTCCCACATTTTTTCCCCACTCCCTCAATGGAGTCCCACAGTTCTCTGTCTTTTCTGCGTAGATTCTCATGAGGTCTCCCCACAGTGAAACAGCCCTGTCGTCCTACAGCATTACCAGCTATCGGGAGTAGCTGAACACCTGTTGGGTACAATTTGTGCGCCTGGATTCTCGGTTCTGTTCCAGGTGTGTCCTGGTGGCTACTCACTCCCACGCTCCTTGGTCCATATTTATGGCCCTCTGTTCTTTATTTCCACCTACGGGACAGGCTGTCTCCTGGTGAGCAAGTGGAGGCTACTGCATTGGCTTCTAGGATCTCCAGCACCCCATCTCTGCAACCATATACTCCTCTCTGTCATAGACTGCCCTATGTCACCTGTAACTGTCATTGTTAACAATAATACTACAACAAAACTTTACTCTTCCAAGGGTTCACAACCTACTGAGGGCTTCCATATATCGTCTCTCCAGCTACACACCTGCTGTGGCCTTTCCCTGTCCATCATCCTTCAAGGGCTCCACTGCCCACTGGATGGAGTCCAGGCCCCCCACCGTGGTGTGCAGGGCTTTCATCAGCTGCCCAGCTCTCTCCCTAACCTCCTTACTGGCTCCCACCCCACTGCCCACTTCAAATGGCTTAGTTTGCCCCCCCCCCCCACACACACACCACCCTTCTCTCCTTCTTTATGTGTTGGCTCTTGCTCACCCTCAGGCCTACATGTCCTTCTCCATTTTGCCTCACAATGTCTGTCCCCCTCTACCATGGTCACATCATATTCCCACTAAGCTAGGCCCCTTCTCGAACTCGTATTGTCCTGTACACAACCCACTGGTGACAGGGACCACTCTGTGTGTGTGTGTGTGATTTTTTTATTTGGTAAAATATACTTAACGTTAAATTTGTCATTTTGACCACTTTTAAGTGTGCAGCTCAGTGACGTGAAACATTCACATTGTCATGAAGCACTTACCACCAGCCACCTCCAGACCTTTCTCATTATCCCACGTGCCAGCTCTCAACCCACTTGTGTCATTGGGCTAGAGTGGCCACAACAGAAGATCACAGACTGGGTGGCTTCAACAGCAGAGACACTCCTCAGAGTTCTGTGGGCTGAAGTCCAGGGTCAAGGTGCTGCCCTGGTGTCTGTGAGCCCTGTCTTCCTGGTTTGGGGCTGGTCACCTCCTCACTATGTCCTCACACGACCTTTCTTCTGTGCAGAGGAGGAGAGTGTGTGTGTGAGGTGAGGTAAGCACTCTGGTGTCTCTTCTGATACGAACAATCATCTTGTGTTGGGGCCCACCCTTGTCACCTTTAACCTCAGTTAATTCTCTAAAGGCCCAGTCTTCAATATAGTCACAATGGGGGAGGGAGAGGTAATTCAACATACAATTTTTTTGTAGGGGGGCGTCACAATTCAGTTTATAACACTGATAAAGAATAACTCCTCGTTCCTCCTCCTGGCCCCATCTCCGACAGCCACCATTCTACTTTCTGCCTTGACCATTCTAGGGCTTGACCATTCTAGACCCCCCCCCCCCACATGAGTGGGATCATACAGAACTTGTCCTTTCGTGACTGGCTTCTTTCCCTTAACATAATGCTGAGTCTTCAGGGTCCTCCATATTTTTGGATGTAACAGAATGTCCTTCCTGTTTAAAGCTAGGTAATATCTGCCTTCCACCTGCCAAACACAGTGCCCGAAATAGTGTAGCCTCAACCAATGTTGAGTGAATGAAGGAGTGAGTCAATCAGTGAGCGCACTGGCCATCACAACAGCACTCAGCGTGAAACGGCACCCAGATAATGGGACTTCTTGGTCTCTATAGTCATGTGAGTCAATTATTACGGCTTCCATTTTTCAGACGAAGAACTCAGTCCTGGGAAGGTAAAGGGATTTCCCATGATACTCCACTGCTTTTCCTATGCTGCTTGTAAGTGTTCTGAGTTAGAAATATTTCTGGTTTGTCTGATCTCCCAAACGTCATGCCCTAGTTTAGATATCAATCACATGTTTTCATTTCTGATGGTGAGCAAAACTTCCAGGGGAAGTCACAGTCTTAGAATGATGCAAAATAAGGCAGGAATTTCTCGTAGGAAAGCCGGCTCCAAATCCATGATGATATGAGGTCCTAATACAGTGGCCTTTAACCAAAGAGCTACCTGGCTCAAAAGTCAGTAGTGCAGAAGCTGAGGGACCCTGTCCTAAAGGAGACTCCAGGGACTAAGAGGTCTCTCCAAGAGGGAGGCAGACAATGGAGAATGTAAGGCCTTCTTAGAGGAACCAAGGGATGGACTTTCCAAGGGGCAAAACAAGGCTGACTGATGTTTACGAATAGGCTCCTGGGACACCATGCTTAGTGAAATAAGCCGGACCCAGGAAGTCCAGGATCCAGTGATTTCTTCTCATATGCAGAAGCTAGACCAAAATAAGGGGAGGGGTGGGTCCCATGAAAATAGGGGAGGGAGGAGTAACAGGAAGAGGGAGGGACAGTACAATGAAACAGAAAAAGCTTTCCCGTGTGTACACTTGAATGCATCACGTGAATTTCACCTTTATATAGATCCACAAGGCACTGATTTTAAAAAACTACAAATAAATAGAAGACCAGTAGAGTAGAGGAAAGGAAAGAGGGGGAGGGGGGGAGAGGGAAAGGGGAAGTCGTGGGGACTGAATTGGAGCAAATTACATTTCATGTTTGCATAATCATGTCAAAATGACCCCCGATATTATGTATTAACTATAATGAACTATTTTAAAAAGGTAAAGAAAATAAAATAGGCTTCTAGTGGGTATTGAGTGCCTCGCTAACAGGTTTGGCTTACCTGTTTGGTAGGTCCTAAAGACCTCAGGATTTTTTATGACAAATATTAACATAATAGGAAAGTTTTCTTGGCAGTTGCTGTGATTACTCTGTATTTGTTGCCTTCAGGGGTAAAATACAAAAATGATATATGTAAATGATGCCAAAACATATGTAGACAAAATAATAATGTGTACATATGTGCATGCCAAGTAATAATGAATGAAAAGGGAGAATGTAAGCTACTGTGTGTAGGCTACTATATCTGTGTTAACATGTTGCCACCTGTAGCTGTTGCTGCCTGCAGCAACTATACTGCAGGAAAGAATTCGGAGGCAGATTGGGAATGAGTAGGTTCTTTATTCTGCTTTCTCTTCTGACTTCTCTCTCCAACTCCAACAATAACCCCCTCACAACTCCAACCCTACCTGGTTAAATACTCTTCACCTTAACAAGTATACACGTGTCACAAGCTCAACTTACAGGTGCGTCACACAGTGTTCACAGGCACAGGAAAATTCTTAGTTGATTACATTAAGGTCAGGAGAAAACAATTAAACGCCTCCTCTTTGGCTCTCAGCCAGCCGCCATTTTAGCTACCTCTTCATTAAGGCTCTTACATTAACATACTTAGACGAAGTTCGGGAAAATTTGAAATAATGTAGTGTATATTCAGTAATGATTTCTATTAAATCTTTTAAAGTGTTTTATGTAATTATCCACTTAGAGATTCAAAATCCAGGAGTATAGCCTTCCTTTAGGTGAACAACAACCATCTGTTGAGATTTGATACTCAGCCAACCAGAGTACTGAGTGCTCTTTGGATATCAGTGCGTTAGGTCCTCCGCAGGTCAGTGAGGCAGGCACTGCTGTGACTATTTTGCAGATGAGAAACCTGAAGCTTAAGGGATTGAGTAATCTACCAAGGCCACAAAGCCAGCAATCGTGGGGACTGAGATGTCCACCAACTGCCCTGTGTCTGTTCCAGAGCAGGGATACCCCGCCCTGCCTGCAGGATTTGGTGATCTAATACCACGACTGGTGTTATCAACAAGTTACATGAAGTTCCCAATCTGACTCACTCAGCAACTAGCTCCCTGTATTAGAGCAAATAGGACACACACACAGGTAGATGTAGATAGGTATGGATATAGATAGACCTATTTGTATATCTCCTATATGTAGTAAGTATAAGATATATGATATATGTGTGTGTGTGTGTGTGTGTGTGTGTGTGTGTGTGTATGATCTATTTGAGATTTATTGTGAAAATAAACTCACATGATTATAGAGACCGAGAAGTACCATTATCCGCCATCTGCAAGCTGCAGACCCAGGGAAGCCAGTTCTGTGCTTCGGTCTGGGTCTGAAGGCCTGAGACTTGGGGAGGCCAATGGTGGAAGTCCCATTCTGAATCAAAAGGCCCAAGAACCAGGAGTGCCAATGTCCAAGGGAGGAAGAAGAAGGATGTTTTAGCTCAACTAGAAAGGATAACTTTGCCCTTTGTCTACCTTTTTGCTCTATTTGGGCCCTCAGTAGATTGGTGAGGGTGGATCTTTCTAGCCTATTGATCCAGATGCTAATCCCTTCCAGAACACCCTCATAAACACACTGAGAAGTAATGCTTTACCAATTCCCCGGGTATCCCTTCGCTCAGTCAAGTTAACACATAGAATTAACCATCACGTTTCTTGCTTTGCAATTTGGCAACTGGGCAAATTATTGGCATTACCTTTTTGTTTTTCCCTGTGGTTATGACCCTTTAGATTTCAGTTTTCACATGATAAATTGGATAGTTTGTCTTTAGTGCTCTGATATTATGACCTGTATTGGGGTCTCAGTCATTTCATAAAATCAAAACAAATTCTAAATGGTGTTGATATCAACATAAAAAAAAGAAGTAGTTGAATATGCCTCCCCCCAAATGATCTACTCTTAGCTACAAATCATTCAAACTTGTCTATTGCAGTGCCATGTAGAAATGATTTATTTAAAAATATTTAGGGAATGATCTTTCCATTGCTTCTCATTGGTGACAATTTTTCAGGTTTTCAAAATGTAAATGACAGTGTTATCTTTTTATGGGGCTCTGATTGCAAAGTTAGGGCTCAAAGGTCATGCATTTCTCACGATGGATTATGTGGCTAGGTGATGTGCCTTCCTCTGAGCCTGGGGATCACAGAGATTAATTTGCTCTGTGGTTATCCTCTCAGGTCAGGGTCCCTGGAAGCAGGGCCTGGGATAAGGATTTGGCACATTTTATGTATTGTGGGTTTGTTTCCCAGGAGGAGCTGTAAGCATGCAAGGGACTGTGAATAGGGAGGGGAGGAACTCAAGAGGGGTGTTACTCTAGTCCACAGTGGGAAGCCCTGGGGCACAAACCTCATCCCACTTATCTTACCTTCCATTTAGGAAAAAGGGGTGCCCTTTTGTACCCTCCTGTCAGCCAGGCATGGGATGGGCTAACCTCCCTTGCAGGTGCAAGTGTCAGCCACCTATGAGCCAAAAACAATCAGCAGCCAAACTCTTAGCACCCACAGGAGGGTTGGGAGAGGGGCCTGACCACACTGAGGCAGTGAAGGGATCAGTGTGGGGGACCAAGATTATCTACTAAAGAAAAACCAGTAGCATAGAGGAAGGGGACCAGGTGGAGGGAGGAGGAGGGAAAGGAGAAGTCCTGGGGAATGAAATTGACCAGATTGTTATGTGCAGGTATGAATGTGTTACAATGAATCCCACTGTTATGCATGATCATAATACACCAATAAAATTTTTTAAAAAGAATATTTGCTAAAGTTCTCTCAGTTATGGTTTGGATATGTGGTGTCCCTCAAAGGTTCATATATATGTGAGACAATGCAAGAATTCTCAGAGGTTAAATGATTAGATTATGAGAACTATAACCTAATCAGTGAATTAATCCACTTGAATGGATTAACTGGGTGGTAACTGAAGGCGGGTAGGGTAGCTGGAGTATGTGAGCTACAGGGAACATGACTTTGGTGTTTGTATTTTGTCTCTGGTGAATGGAGCTCTCCCTGCTTCCTGCCTGCTATGAACTGAGCATCTTTCCTTCATCACACCCTTCTGCCATGATGTCCTTGGGCTCACCTTGGGAGTCATGATGTCCATGCCTCACCTTGGGCTCAGAGCTATAGACTCAGCCAACAAAGGACTGAACCTCTGAAACCATGAGCCAAAATAAACTTTTTCTAAGTTGTTCTTGTCAGGTCTTTAGTCACAGCAAAGAAAAGCTAATCAAAACATCTTGTTCCTAATGTCGAGTGTTTCTAAAGAATGCTGTACTACAAAAGATTCATGCATACAGTATGAATTTAATAAAATACACAGGCAAGGACAGTTAGATGCTTTTTTCACTAGCCCTTCACTATTATGATTTATGTCTTAACTTATTACTCTTCATGAATCATAATGAGAACACAATTTTGTAGATTTTCTCCTTGTAAAATCCCAATGCATGGACAGATATCTGGAGGCCCCACCACCATTTTGGTAACTGCCAATTTGAACTTCCTTAGAGAAGCCAGATGGCCTTGGTCTGGTCTCTACCACTAATGGTGTTTGGGTCCCTTCCCACTCAACTCAGGCTCTAGTCTTCTCAGAATGAAGAAGCTTCCAGGGTAGGACACAGCTAAAATCTTAGCCTCTGCCTCAGCTTTTCCCACAAATGCAGCAAATAAGAAAGCTTAACCCCATTGGTCTGCTTTACCCAACGGTGATTCCTCTTGGTTGTCTTCATCCATTAGAGGAAGACTCCTCCACGCCCCAATCACCTCCTCATCTATACCTTTTCTATTCTATCTTAGTGGAGAATATCACCACTGCCACCTCCCACAACCTGTTGCCTCTGACCAAATCACGGTCAAATGCCATGTAATGATGTTTGGGTCAACAATAGACCACCTATAGGACGGTAGTCCCAAAGGATTATAATGGAGCTAAAAAATTCCTGCCACGTAGGAATGACATAACTCAATGCTCAACTCCCATATTTGTGGTGATGCTGGTGTGAACAGATCAACCAGTTGCATCAACTGCCAGTTGTATGAAAGTATAGCCCACACAATTACATACAGCATACAAGACTTGATAATGAGCATACGCAACAATGTTCCTGGTTCATGTATTTTCTATACTAGACTTTTAATTATTTTTTAAAAGGGTACTCCTTCTGTTCTTAAAGAAAAAAGTTTACAGTAAAGCAATATGCCTGTGACTCTGGCAGGAGCCTTGCACATCTTGTGTTTACTGCATCTGCTGGTTGCATCCAAAGGTCATCCTGAGTGATTGACCTGGACCATCTGGGTTTGTGTAAGTACACTCCGGTGACATTCACACAATGACAAAGTCGCCTAACAGCACATTTCTCAGAACTTATCCCGTCATTAAGCGGTGCATGACTGTAGTAAGTCCACGGTAGGAAGCAAAAGTTGTCTTTGCCCATCCCCATAGCAACAAGCACTCTCGAAGTCTCTGTTCTGACACCAAGTTGCTCTCAGTTAACTACTGTTCCAGAAACCCCAGTTTGTACCAGAACATTACTTTTTAAAAGGCATTTAAATAGAGTTCAAGGAGAATTTTACACCGAGCTATAAAGCAGTGACTTGTAAATATCTAAGGTTTATGATTATGGTCCTTAATTTACCCCATAATCATCATCACCATCATCTTAACGATATGATGAATGACACACAGGTCTGTCTCTGTGAAGGTTTATATATTTAAGATGTAAGAACATTTAGAGAAAATGATACCATGAGAAGGATCTTCGGGGGTAAAGGTTTGAAGGGTGAATCGGTGCGTCAAGCACTGAATGATCAATTTGTAATGGGCTCATCTATTCCCTGGTGCTGCAGTGTGATTCTTAGAGAGCCTGAAAAAGCTGCCTCCATACTTTTTTTCCTCCTCCTGAAATGACAGAGCACTTTTTGTTAGGTAATGAGCCTCCATAATCCGCTCTTCTTGCTTCAGGGCCGTCCAATTCCATCTGGACACCATCGCCATCGATCACCTTGTGGTTTAAAATGCACCTATCAGAGAAAGCTCATGGCTGAGCTACGAGCAACAGCTGAGATCAACCAGGCTGCCCAGCAGAGGGAAACTTCTGCACCCTCAGCTGCTCATGCTGGGGAGCGCTTCATTCATTCAGATAACCTGTGCTTACTGCTGCATCCCCCAAGTTCGCCCCTGGGAGATGCCGTGAAGTAAGGCACCAAGTGACTGATTCCATGCTCAGTACGTGCGAGTCTATCTGCATCCACTGCTTGAAGGATGGTCCTTCTGATCCTGGAGTCTTTTCTTGTACATGTGGATCATCAATAAAACTCACGGAGATAGACAGCAAGGGACATTTAATAAGGTGGAGTGCCTGCAAGCCAAGGAGGCTGGATTCCTGTCAAGACTGTAATCAGTTTAACTCCAAAGCCAACACTTGCATTTGCCCAGTGCCCACATCTAATCAAACAGAAGGCTGATTCTCCTGGTGGGGTTCGTGAAAGTTCAAGAGCATGCTCGTCTTATAGTCACGAAAGCAAGGGAAGCCTCTGTCTTGTCAGGCATTTTCTGCAGGGACATTGGTAGCATCAGAGAGAGGCCCTTTTCTCCAAAGCTTGGAAACTGAGCACGTGGACAAACTCCAGCATCCTAGGCTAGGAAACCAGAGCTACACATGGCTGCTCTAACCTCTCTCAGATCCAAACTTCCAAACCAGACATTTCCACAGAAGTGAGAGGTGGAGGATACATTTATCACAAAGAGCTTATTCTTCTCTCCTCCAGTCCTACTGCCTATCCACCCAACACGTGCGCGCACCCAGACAACCACATGTGTGAGATCTATACCTTTTTTTAAAGTTTGTTTTAAAGTCTTTTTAAAGACTTTAAAACAAAAACAAAAACAAACAAACAAACAAAAAAACCTTCCATGTCTTTATCTTCCAGGGCAAACATCTTTATCCCAAGAGTCTTCATCTGAGGAGGAAAGAGAATCAACAAAGAGTCATAATCTGCAAATGTACTACAGCCATTTTAAAAGCAAAACAGGAAAGCAATCCCCCCCCCTCCAAACCATGGCTCTGGATCTATTGGAAGACGAGACTCCATTTCTGTGTGTGTATGAACAATGAACCTTGGATTCCTAACCTGTGCTCAGAAAAGCCAAATAACTCTTGTGGAGCTGGTGGAAGATGCTGGTAGCAAGAGCGGCCTTGAACTCCACGGGAGGCATATAAAGACTGGGGTGCTCCTGAAGTCCAGGAGCAAAGTCAGCCAAATAGACAAACCTAAGCCACAGAGAGAAGAACAGTGCAGCTGGCCATTTCAGAAGTCACCCACAGATAAAGAGAAGAAAGTCTAGACCAAGGAGTCTGAAACTTAGCATGCATCAGAATCATCTGGATATTTTGCGAAGACATCAGCTGTTGGGCCTTATCTTGAATTTCTGAATCAGTAAGGGTGGTGTGGGGTTGGAGGATTTGGAGTTTCTAACCAGTTCTCAGGTGATGTAAGCCATTGGTCTAGACCTGCCAATGACCTGCTTTGCACTTTCTGTCCTCTGGATAGCACAGGGGCTGCTGGGGGCAGGGAGGTATGGAGGTGAGAGAAGGAGGAATACATATTCTGATGCACATAGTACCAAGGTTTCACTTTCCAGTTTCAGTTATCCGAAGTCTAAAACTTTTAAATGGAAAACCACAGAAATAAATCATCCACCTGTTTTAAATCGTGCACTATTCTGAGTAGCATGACGAAACCTTATGTCATCCAGTTCCATCCTGCACCAGACGTGAAACGTGACTTTGTCCTGTGTATCCACACTGTATAGGCTACCCACTTGGCAGCCATCTCAATGATCCACAGTGCTTGGATTCAAGTAACCCTTATTGTACTTAATAATGGCCCCACAGCACAATAGCAGAGATGCTGACAATTCAGATACATCAGAGAGAAGCCAGTAAAGTGTTTCCTCTCAGTAAAAAGGTGAGTTTGTCAAAGAAATGTTATATATAAAAAAAACATAGGGTATATAGGGTTCGGTACTACCTTCAGTTTCAGGCATCCCCTGGGGGTCACAGACAGGGTCCTCTTGCTGACAGGGGGGCTGATGTACCGCTAACTATTCACATCATCCTCCAAGCAGTGCTGTGTGATAGGTAGGGCTTTCCCATCTTTCTGATGAGCAAAGTGGCTCAGAGAGGTTATTTCTCAAGTCCACACAGTTAGATTCTATCAGCATCTGATTTAATTGACCTGGGTGGGGGGGATGAGTATCAGATTTTCTATAGCTTCAGGTTGATTGTAATACACAGTGAAGATAGAAAGTCACTAATTTGGAATTTTCACACTTTGAATCAGCAGCCCAAACAAGAGACCATGGACAACATCCCATGAGGACTCTTCCCCAGGATCTGCAGGGAAATGTGAGGGTTACCAAAGTCATCTTTTCATGTTCTGGTCTTAGAGGATTTGTGGAGGGAGGAGATGCTAGTTAGTGGGCAAAGATATCAAGGTTGTTCTTAAAATGGAAAATTTAGATATCATTTCAGGCTACTGATTTCTTCTGGCTCTGTTGAGGCAGTAGACTCAGATTCTAGAGCTATCAACAGAGTCATCATTATCTGTCATGCCTCATACCCAGGTGCAAACTGCCCCGTGGTTATGGCTCACCTGGTCCTCACTGTCTCAGCCATGGTCCCAACCAACGACCCACTCAAAGTGAGATAATCCAAGAACTATCCCATAAAGGGGCTACTCAGAAAGTCAGGGGACAACTGGGAAACCACAAGAAACACCATTGGTCCCAGAAGAAGAAAAGTGTAGATATGTCTACTGTGAGGAGAATAATGACCTTCAGTTAAGGTCCCTCTGAAGCTGCTCCACAAACAGGAAGCTGGGAGAGTCAAAGTCCCAACACAGTGGTAGGTACTGGTCAATGACAATAGCTGAATCTCTGGGGATAAAAATTGTTGCATTCTTTTGGTGTAAATATTCTTCCCATGGCCTATTTAAAGCTACCAATATGAGGTCACTAGATGCTGAATTGGTAACAGATGTGCACAATCAGCCGTCACCAGCTGGTATGAGTAGTCTCCAACCCACCACTACCCAACCCTCACGTGTCCTCCCTCATTTCAATCTCCTGGATCTGCCCACTGTGCTCACCTTCTGAAAGTCAAAGGGTAAGGTAGACCACTGAGCTGGTGCAGGTGGACAGCCTCTCAGCCTCCAGAAGGGGGGTGCATCAACAAGAGGAACAGGGAAGACGAGTTTCACAAAGGTTCCCTGAGGGAACTGATTTAGCCTTTTCCTTCAGGCTCCTCAGGCTTTGATGACCCCTCTACCTTCCCAATCCAAGCCTCTTTCTGGTTGTGCCTTAGGATGCTTGTGTGATGCTTACACAACCCATGTTATACTGCCAACAACATCCATATGGGTTGAAATTTGAAAAGTAAGAGGACATTCTCCTCAAAAATGTGAACACCCTGTTTTTGTGTTTATTTTTATTTTTCACATAATGAAGAGAATAAGTAAAGGTAATCTGGTGGTAGGGTTGAAAAACACAATTACTGAGTCTCATGCGAGTTAGAAATCGTAACAGGCCACTTACTCCTGGTCCACTGGATAAGCATTCACTGGGTTCCTGCTGTGTGCAAGGCACTGTGCAAGAGCTGACACGAGCTGTGCCCTCTAGGAGCACTGAGCTGCCACACTTCCCTTCTTACTTATCCTTTTCCAGTCAGGTCTGCCAGGAAATAGTGAACGTTCAAGGTCTTTCAAACTGAGGGGATTTAATTCAGGGAATTTACGACAGAGGAATGGAAGAGCTGGAAAGCAAACAGGGAACAGGCTAGAGACGAAGTAAGCAGCTACTACTCCTAGGACCTGGGGAACAATGAGAGAAAATGTGGTCACCAGAGTCTGAAAGTTCGGGGTGGGGGGGTGGCACTACCACACAAAAAAGATGCAGCTGTTTAGAAAGATTCCTCATGCAGCAAAGAGACCCAGGAGAATACTCTGGGTCTCTCTTCTCTCACCCTCTATTCTCTCACTTATTCTCATTGGCCAAACCTGCCCAGATGCTTGGAAAGGTAGTTCTGTCTATATAGAGCAGAGGAAGAAGAGATGGATGTGAGCACAAACAGGCCCTTGACTAGCATAATCCTTGTGGTGCATCTGTGCACCCGTTACCCAGAGCAAGCAGATAACTTTCTGTAGTCAAGGAATCCAAGGAAATAAATTAGTCACTACTGTATTGAGCAGTCAGAATTAGCTCCCTCAGTCCAAATTCTAGGCACCTGTGCCATCAGTCTCTTATAGTTAGATGTGTGTTAGGGTTCTCCAATGAAACAGAACCGGCTGGGAGATCAACAGAGGAATGTAGAGAGTTTATAGATAGGTAGATGGATGCAGGTCTAAAACAGGCAATATATTATTGGAATTGGCTCACCTGATTATGGAGACCCCAAAGTTTCATGATCTGCATCTGCAAGCCAGAGAACCAGGAAAGCTGCTGGTATAATCTAGTCCAAGTCGAAGCCCTAAGAAACAGGGGCACCTCTATCCAAAGCAGAAGAAGATGGGTGTTCCAGTCCAATCCAACAATGAAATCACTCTTCCCCTGTCTTTTGATTCTAACTGGTACAGATTGGATGCTGCCCACCCATGATGGTGAGGGTGATCTGACTGACTCAGTCTACTGATTCAAATTCCAATCACTCCCAGGATACCCTCACAAACACACCCAGAAATAATGCTTTACCAGCTCTCTGGATATCCCCTTAGATGAGACAAGCTGACACAGAAATTAACCATCAACCTATGACATCTTTTCACCCTCTTCCTTATAGGTCCCTCCTCGTCCCCTTCCATTATGATTGTACCACACCATTCCTCTCCTTATGCAGGACACAGACCACCAAGGAACTTCCAGATACTCAGCTGGTGGCCTTCAAATTTGGCTCTGATAGGTGACCTTACATAAGCAGACTGCTTAATGAAATGCCCCTTGTTCTCTAAACTCTCTGTTACATTCAGTGAGTGTTGATATCTCTGCTTTGCTGGAGTGAAGACTGACCCATAGTGGTTTGATGGCTTACTTAAGGTCACAGAACACATTACAGGAGTTCCACAATTGGAACCCAAATTCCTGAGTCATGGTCCAGGGACCAGTCTGGTTGCACTGGGTGTCCCTTTGTGGCTATGAAAAGATCCATCTCTGGAGAAGGCCTCCTTCAAGGTTAGCTGAGATAAGCTGGGCGTTTGCACTGTGCTTTGCGCCTTGCTGGGCAGCGTGCCACCTGTCACTTATTGGGAGAAGTGACTCTTCAGGGGACAAGAGAGTCACTCTCTTCCCTGAGGACAGCTCAAAGAGGACTTGCAAAAGAAGCCTTGGATGCCACATACTCAGATCAAGACATGACACAGCTACTGTGTCTACATTGTAGCCTGACCTGCCACATGCTGAGAAAAAATATTTTTTCAAATATATGATACATAGGATTTGTCAATTTTCTTTTGATGTTAAATGTTCTTCTGTGATGTCCTGTTTCCAGCTACCAGCAGGGGGTCACTGGACATGGAATTGGAAAGATGTGTACAATCTGTACTCGGGGGCTGGTTAAGGCAGGCTCCAGCCCACCCCTGCCCTAACCTTGTTCTCCCCTACCCAACTACCTAATACCCCACTTCCAGGTAAGAGCTACCAATTCATGCTGATCACACATTTTCCATCCAGAGCTCATCACGTGTGATGCCCATCTAGACGAGGTGATATTCTGATGTCCTGGTGCAGGAAGTGGTCCTGGATGCTATCTTTGTTAAGTTATGCCTGGCAATAAACAGACCCATCCTCATGGGCACTGGGAGCACCATCACATCTGCTGCAATGGTTAAGAACGTAGCTCTCCATGGGTTCAAATCCTTGCTTTGATACTTACTTGTTCTGTATCCTCAGGAAATTACCTACTTTCTCTGCACCTTAGTTTCCTCATCCAATTAATGGGAATGCTGGAAATGTGGATCTCTTTTTTTTTTAATTTTTTTAATTTCTAAGGTGTTAGAAATGACAGCAGAATGTATTACATTTCATTTATACTTCATACATGCACTTAGGATAATGATATCCATCTCATTCTACCATCTTTTTTTTTCTTCACCCTTTTGCCCCCTCCTTTCCCCTCCCTCCCCATTGGCCATTCTAGTGTTCCTCTAATCCTCCTATGCTCCCCATCCCAACCCCATCGTGAATCGGCCTCCTTATATCAGAGAAAACATTTGGCATTTGGCTTTTTGGGATTGGCTAACTTCACTTAGCATTGTATTCTCCAACTTCATCCATTTACCTGCGAATGCCATGATTTATTCTCTTTTATTGCTGAGTAATACTCCATTGTGCTTTATCCATTCATCTACTGAAGGGCATCTAGGTTGGTTCCACAGTTTAGCTATTGTGAATTATGCTGCTATAAACATTGATGTGGCTGTGTCCCTGTAGTATGCTGTTTTTAAGTCCTTTGGGTATAGACTGAGGAGTGGGATAGCTGGGTCATAAGGTGGTTCCATTCCAAGTTTTCCAAAGAATCTCCATACTGCTTTCCATATTGGCTGCACCATTTTGCAGTCCCACCAACAATGTATGAGCGTGCCTTTTTCTCCACATCCTCACCAACATTTATTGTTGTTTGTGTTCTTAATAGCTGCCATTCTGACTGGTGTGAGATGAAATGTTTCTTCTCAGCAAAAGAAACAATCAGTGAGGAAATGTGGATCTCATAGGTAGTGGGTGAGTCAGTTTTCCACCGTTATAACAAATACATGAGATAATCAACTGAGAAAGAGACAATGTTGATTTTGGCTCACAGTCATGGAGGTTTCAATCCATGGTGGATTGGCCCATTGCTGGATTGGCCCGTTGCTTTTGGGTGAGGCAGCACATGATGGTGGAGGAATTGTTTACCTCATCTCATGGCGGCAGGGAAGCAAAGAGAGAGAGAGGAAAAGGAGGAGCTGGGTCCCAATATCCCCTTCTAGAGAACACCCGCAAGGACCTGACTTCCTTCCACTGGGTCCCGCCTTTCAGAAGACTCGACCACTTCCCAATAGCACCATGGGCTGGGACCGAGCCTTTAACACATGGGTCTTTAGGGACATTCAAGATCCAAACTACAAGCAGTTACAAGGATTAAATTGTTTGGCAGATGTAAAACACTTTAAAAAGTGCCCGGTAAAACTAGCCCTTGATAAATGGTCAGTGTCATCATTGCTACGTGCTTACAGTTCAAAGGTGTGCCTGTGACACATGAGAAGGCATGGGGTTGAGCTTGCAATTAGGACATTCTCAGGCACAGAAATGGCCAATAAAACACCTATAGAATGACAGACTCTCATTTCAGCAACAGAGTGTTGAGGGCATTAAATTCAAGTTCACAGCCAACGGGTGAATCTCTTCTACTGCACCAATTTCTGCTTGAGCACCTCCAGTAGCAGGACTCTCTTTGCTTCTCCAAGGCGCCCAGTCCATGTTTGGCCCTCTCTAATTTGCAGACTGGTTCCCTTCCCCCATGCCGAACCAAGATCATCCTCCCAGCAATGCTGAGCTCATCGATCTGAGTTCGTCCTGCTGGAGCCACATAGAAAAGCTTGATTTTCCTGAAGAGAAGCAGCTGGCTTTCTGAGTTTGTCAGCAGCAATCACAAACTCTGTGGACCAACTCTCAGTGCAAGCTATGTGCTTGCTTCAAGAAAGGAAGCTTGGAGCTTTGAGGAGCTAAACACCTGGGACCACCAGTCAGTCAGATCCAACCTGCTCTCTCTCACTAGCACTCACCCTGCTCACCATTAGGAGTTGCACAGACGGGGTCGAAGGGCCCAGCTCAGCTCTCATGCCATCTGTCTTGGAGAGAGAAGTGCACCTTTCTTGGCGATCCTATCAGAATTGCACTCGGTGAGCATGAAGTAGGTCAAAAACAAACAAACAAACCAACCCTACCCACAAAGTAAGGGGGTAGCAGTGTCATGTCTTCTAAGACAACTCTTCATGAAGACACTGTCCCATCCATGGGAGGTACCCCTTCCACAGGCTAAACATTCCAAGTGGTTTCTATGGAAAATACTAGAGAGCATTTGTGGGGAGGTGTGGCTCAAGTATCAAATTGAGTTCAAATCCTTGGGATCCCCACTTGTGGTCTGTGTGACTCGGGGCAAGTCATTTAGCTTCTGACCCTCAGTTTTCTCATGTGTTAGGTTGGGATAATAATAGTTAATACCTTGTAGAGTTGTTGAAAAAATGAAATGAATGTGTTCAGAATTGTGTTGCATGCCAAGAGGAAAAAAATCCTGTCCTCATGGTGCTCACATTCTATCCAGAGATGTGTCACGTCTATTCTATGCTTGCTGAACGCATATGCTACATGTAGATGCACGTATGCATTTGACCTATCTAGCTCTAGACACCTTACTTTGTTCACTGCTATGTTCTGACGCCTGAGGCATGCCAGGTGTTCCATACACATTGAATGAATTAGTGAATAAACCCACATACTCACATTGCTTGCATCCCATGTGCAATGTTAGATTTTCTAAGACAAAACGCTCCTCTATGTTTGAGCCATAAACGGGTTGTGTTGAAGTGTCAAGGAATCCACCCCCAATTGTTCTTCCTTCTGCAAGCACTTGGAGAAGAGGAGCAAAGCTATTCTCTGGGATGACAGTGCCGTGTGGATAGTAGTTTCTCTGGAAAGTCTGGTGAGGAGCAGCCCAGGGACACTCCCGGTGGAAACTCTGCCCGCGCATCTGGAAGGGCCCAACTCACGCTGCCAAGAACCCAGGAGTTTGCACTGGTACGTCCTGCCCAAACACAAGAGCTCGAGGCACTCATCCTGCATATCTTCCTCGCTTTCCCTAGGGTAGACCAGGAAAATGGACCTTGACCATGACTTTGATGTGCCCCATCATTACATTTTCAGAGGATTTCTTTCAATGAACTCTTCTTCAAATTTAAAAGCAAGTCCAAAGCATGGTACAGACCAGGGAAAGACTTCAAAGAATTGAGGCAATAATCACTCAAATTTCTCAGGCAAGCCAGGCGTGGTGGTGCACGCCTGTAATCCCAGCACTTTGGGAGGCTGAGGCAGGAGGATCGCGAGTTCAAAGCCAGCCTCAGCAATAGCGAGGCACTTAGCAACTCAGTGAGACCCTGTCTCTAAATAAAAAAATACAAAAAAGGGCTGGGAATGTGGCCCAGTGGTCGAGTGCCCCTGAGTTCAATCCCTGGTCACACACACACACACACACACACACACACACACACACACACAAAATTTCTCAGGCAAACAAATTATTTTTTAATAAAAAAAGTACCTTTCACATGGCCGATCTTGGGAATTGAAGCAAGAGAAATTCTATTTTTTCCCATAAGTCTCCACTCAGCCCAGTTTTGTGGACATTTGCCACACCCTCCATGTCCCTAGCACCCGGTTGGGGGCCCAGGGGAGGGCGGAGGTAGAAGGCAGACTCCCCCACGCTGTGGGGTAGGCTCTTCTCCTCCTGCTCACTCTGAGACAGAAACCCGGGCCCCTGCCCTGAATCCTCCCCTGGCCACCTGCTCATCCCACCTGGGCTGTGTGCAAAGCTGTCACTTAGATGGAGTGTCGTCAAATACTGTCTGCCACCTACTTAATTTAACACCTCCAGCTTCCCTGCAGATTTTATGCTGGCTGTGTTCAGGCACTGTGTCACAGATGGCTCGCCAGGAGTGACTCTTCCACGCCAGCTGTTGGACTCCAGGAGGCTGAGGGAGCCCCATTCTGTGAGGGCTGACCGGGCTCCTGCGCTCCACCTGAGGAGCTGCCTAGCAAGAGTCACCCGTGTCACCTGGGCATTTGTCCTCAGGCTGCTGGCTGCTGCGAACATGGCCAGACCGTGAGCAGCAGCAATAACAGGGACAAGCTGAGGCTGATAGCAGCTCTGAAGCTTCAGGTGTCCCAGCTCCTCCCTGGCCTTCTGCTGGACTCGGTCCCCGCTCACCTCTTTGCATTCTCCACCTTTTTTTTTTTTTTTTTTTTCTTGGATTGAACTCAGGGGCATTCAACTACTGAGCCACATCCCCAGCCCTCTTTTGTATTTTATTAGAGACACGGTCTCACTGAGTTGCTTAGCACCTCACTGTTGCTGAGGCTGACTTTGAACTCGCGATCCTCCTGCTCAGCCTCCTGAGCCGCTGGGATTACAGGCATGCGCTACCGTGACTGGCTTTACCCTTTCCTTCAGTGACTTTATTCTCTTCCTTTTCTTGAATTACAAATCCCTAAATCTACATCTGTGGCCCCTCTTCTGCCTCCAGATCTGCGTGTCCACAACGCCTCTCTGGCCACCTGCAGCAAGCAATTGCAGACACCTTGTGACCCTTGGGCTCCCCACAGACCTTCTCTCCCAAGACACTTAAGACTTTGCTCACCTGAAACAGGGTGCCAGAGTCCCCAGCTCTCCTCTGAGGCTTCCCCGCAGCCACCTGGTCACCAAGTCTTTCTAAGTCTCTTTAATATTTGCAGCTCTTCTAATTCCAGTTGCTTTGCCTTATGGTCCTTTTGCATATGGAAGGATATCATAATTTTCTCTGACAATTTCTCCGTGTTCAGTCTTAGCAGTCTTCCCCAATCCCTTCTCCAACACACTCACAGAGAGCAACTATTAAAACATGGGTTTAACTATGACATCCCCTGTGCAGAGCCCAAGCGAGCCCCAGGACATGGAAATCATGACCCCCATCTTCTTTTTGCTCTTGCTGGGTGCCAAGCCCCTTCGAGGCAGCCCACAGTAGCTCATCCAACCCTCACTCACACCACCTAAGGGCAAAGTTCTACTATTGTCCCCTTTTAGAGATGAATAAACCAAGGCACAGAGAGGTGACTCAGCTCTTAAGTGGCTCTTGCCTCCTGTGCTGTCTCAAGCTGTTGTTTCCTTTAACAGAGGGGCTCTTTTGATTTTCAAACAGAACCTCACGTGGAATCCTAGAACTGAGCACGAAGCTGATGAAAATGAAGCTCTCATGATTAAAAGGGGAGGGGACACAGGACCCAGGCCATGCCCATTTAATGTGTCCCTCCCTTTCATGATCCCTTCTTGGAACTGCAGGGCTCTTGGAAGACCTATTTGAAAACACTAGACCACAGGCTAAAATCTGGCTTTATTGGTGCCACAGACGTGGATTCTGGGTCTGAGTTCCTGAAGCTGGGGTTGGCAAAGCATTAAAGAGCCGAGGAGAGGCAAATGTGTGCAAAGCCAGCTTGTAAGAGGGAGAATCAGTACCAGGGAGTGATGGGGTGTGAGGAGGCTGGGAGCCCCGTAAGGAGAAAGAGTCAGAATAACAGATGCAAGAAAGCCAGGGTCCTGGGGTGGGGACAGGGCTCTGGGTGCCAGGTGGCAGCATCTGCAGGTTGCACTGCCTCCCATTCACCAATCCTGCTGCTCTCTGCTCCCTCCCCGGAGCCTGAGCCCTGCCCCTTCTGCCTCCTGCCCTTCCTTCCTGCTCCACTTGGCTGGGGCAGATGTTTTCTTGCCATTTCTAGGCTGAGTTCATTTCCCCTCCTCTGGGTTTCCTGAAACACTGCAAACACACCTGTACGGGGGCACCTAGCCATTGTTTATGGACTTACCTCTGTCCAGAGCCCCCAGGTCCAACTCATCAGAATCCTGGAGGGGAGGGTCTGCTTCCTTCTCTCTCCAAACTCCTGAGGTGGAGAATCTCAGCACAGCAGAGTGGTCAGCTCCAGGGCTGAGGAGTGCACTGCCTCCTAGATGCTGCCACCTGGGACCCAGAGCCCTGTCCCCTGCTATACTTCCTGGGCAGGGCCTGACCCAATAGGAGTTTGCTGAGGGAACAAGGCAGCCTCTGCACCCCTTCTGAAGCTGCCTGGATGATGGCCACACCACTGCCCTTGGATTAACCCAGTTGTCCCCTCTCCTTCCATTCAATCCTACTGACTCCCAGTTCATCTGCCCGAGGTCAGCAGAAACCCCTGACTTTCAGAGTCCAGCCAGGCCTTAGACATGGTCTGGTTCATCACCCACCTGCCGCAGGTACACGTATCTCGTTTGTCACACCTCGATGTTCCTCTGCGTCTGCTCAGGCTCTGCTCTTGGTTGGCCCCTCCAAAGGCACTCAGTCCACTGTGGTCTCTCCTGCCAGCCTCAGGAAGGAGCAGGCTGGGGGCCAGGGGTGTAGTGTTTGGAACCCAGCCACATTTAATCCCATGACACCTTCTTTCTCTGCACCCCAAACTCCTTACCTGTAAAAAAGCAGGGAGTAACATTCATTCCCAGAATGTCACTTCCATGATTCCCATGTGCTTCATGCATTTCACTTAGAACAGCGTCTGGCACAATCAATAAAGATGTCTTAAAATTTGAGTCATTGGAGAATGGCTGGATAAATGAGAGAAGGCAGTGCGTGTGAAGGGCCTGGCATCTTCACACAGTAGTAGTTCATTTAAGTGTAGGGATAACAAGTCTGAATGGCAGTTGACACCATTCCCCGACACCATTCCCCCCCTCTCCTCCCTTTGTCCTTCCTCACTTCCCATCAGCCCCACTTCCTGGGCTCCTTGCCCCAGGGAAGAAATGAGATGGAGCATAGAGTGAAAAATAGCATGTGACTCTCTTTTCTGGCTTCGATTTCCAAAAGCCCTTGTGGAAAGTCCCTGGCACTAGGGCAAGTGCAAAATGGTGAGAGGTGGAATTTGGGGAGAGTGGAGTTTCTTCCCGAATCAGAATCAGCCAAGGGCACATGGATGAACACAGAGGTTGTTGAGGCTGCAGGGAGAGAGCAGAGCGGAGTTCCCTGAGGGATGAAGGGCTTCTGAAAAGAGCCAGCACGGGGACCCCCTCCCCCCAGAGGAGCCAAGTTCAAGTTCAGCATCCTCTGATTGCTTAGCGTCTTGGGGAGCACCTGTCATCACCACCAGCTAGGAGCCCTGTGAGGATCAGCAAGGCTCCTTGGCCAGGCTGGGGGCTGAGTTGCTGCCTCACTTTTCACCTGATCTCAGTGTTCCCTGTCTGCTACCCACAGGGACTAAGCCAGCATCTTGCCTGCTAGGGTCCTCGGGATGTTCTGTGCAGCAGCCAAACATGCAAGGAGAGGGCACCTCTCTGTGCCCCAAGACAAAGCTTGCCTGACAGCTTCTTACCAAAGCTCAGGAATCCCATACACCCAAGAGAAGGAGATGGGTCAGCATGGGGACATAAAGCAGTGAGGGTGCCCAATCAGTCCAGTAGCCATCCCCACCGAGGCAAATCCACCACCGTGAAGCACAAGCCCATTCCTACCGATTTTACTTTCTCTTTACAAAATTCTTTCTCCTAAATATGCTCCAATATCAATGATGTGCCACAGGTCACCACTCCAATTTAAATAGTAACTCCAAACCAGCTCCTGTTTGTGGGTGACTGTGTATCCCAAGACTCATCACGTGTGCGCGTGTGTGTGTGTGTGTGTGCGCGTGCGCGTGTGTGTGTCCACGCATGCATGCATGGTGCAACCCAGTTGCCTCAATGGAAGGAAGAGCCACAGAGTCTCCCATCCTTTGCCCACATCCGTAATTCATGGTTCAGTTTATTATGTCCCTTAAAACGTGGAGTTCAAACTGATAGTGAAGCTGCCATCTCTTCCCCAACCACCTCTCCAAGGGAGGAATGCCTTTAAGACCAGCCACAGCTAGGTGGTGGTTGACTCCACCCCTCCTCCAAGGCCACGCCCCCAGTGGGTGGGCTCTACCACGTCACAATTGCAACTGTCCATCAAACAACTCCTTGATAGTAAAGGCAAGAGCCTGAGCTTCGTCAGCTGAGTGTGAGCAACTCTTGTATTTGAGACAAAAAATGACTTCTATGAAGACTAGATGGAATAGTGCAGGTTCCCATAAACATCCGCAAGACATTTTCGTTTTGTTCAGTTTGGGTTTCTCTTTTTCCTAAGAAAATTCTAGGGAACAGTCATGATTATTACAACTATAAAATGGTTTTTTCGTCTTTAGTGAACATCTGATATATACTCCACGTGAAAAACCACTTGTACTCAAACCTACTCAATCCAGATGCCTTTGTAGCCAACTGTCGATGCACCACCAAAGAGACGGATGAGCTTGATTCTGTTATCGACAAACTGTCCATTTATAAGAATGTGTATCCAGAGACCCCAAATGTCAAGGTGCTGGCTCAGGCTTCGCTGAAGACTAAACAGATCCTTGGATGTAATGAGAAATATTTGAGGAGAATCCATGAGATTTACATCTCGTGGATTACATCGGGGCAGAGAAAAGTGGGCAGAGGCAGCTGGAGGTCAAGGTATTGGGGCGGGTAGCCGCATGGAGCAGGGAGGAGCCTTCAAGGAAACTTGGGGAAGGACACCCTTCCTCCCACTCTTCTCTGCAAGTCAGGGAGCGGAGTGCTCTGTTTTTATACCAAGTTATCCACTACACAGCTGGAACTCCGGCAGGAGGATCTCCTGTTCATTTTGGAGACCTGCCAGCTTCTGCCTTCTAAGGTCACTGAAACACCTGAGCTAAGGGACCGACAGTAAACACTCATTCACTTGCTCACTGAGGCAAGGGAGCGTGGGTAAAGACACAGTCATTTGACAACTGGTTTCTGGGAACCCCCCAGTATCATGGAATTGGCCCAGCATGTCCAGAATGACTTGTCATGGGACAGATTGAGAAATGGGAATATCAACATGCACCGATTGAGAGGCATCCTACATCTGTCTCCACCTGGGTGTTTAAATGCATGAATGGAGGGCCCTCTGAGAGAGGAAGAGGTTAAAGTAATTATGGCTGATTATAAACAGGAAAAGGTACCCCACCTTCTTGTTTGCAGTCTTTTATGTTTTCAAAAGTGGTCTTGTGGGTTCTCCCACTTGATCCTGACAGTGATGAGCCCATTACACAGATGAGGAAAGCTGAGGCTCAGAGAGTGCATGTGAGCTGCCCACACGGAGACCACTCAAGCTCAGCTCCAGGTTTTCTGACTCCAAATTCAGAGTGGGCACCATGTTCAGAAGACAAGGAATACCTACTGTGTATCTGGCATGTCATTTATTCCATTCATCCACTTACCATCCTGCCCAGTAACCCTGAACTTGTCCAATTTGAAGAAGAAAGCAAAGTCCACATTCAACCATTTGGCCAAGAAGGAAACAATGGAAAGTTGGGGTTCAGCCCACATCTGCCAGCCTCCCAGGCCAAATTTCCCCTCCTCCCTGTGGACCTAGTCCTTTTACATTAGATAGAAGAACACAAAGACCCAAGAGGTTAAGTGACTTTCGGGATCACATGGCCAGCGCAACAAAGAGCTGAGCCTGGGATCTGACCGTGACAGCTGAGGATGTGGGTCTGGGTTAGGGTTTAATCACTGCAGCCCCGAAATCAAACAGGCTGTAATGAGGTGCCTGGTGGGTGCTTGGTAAGCAGTGGTAATATTTAGCAGAACAAAGTGTCGAAGGAGGCCTGAGATCTCAAAGGGCCCAAAGGAATGTGTCAAAGCCTACAGCTGGGGGTAGTTGGTGGTTGATTCTATGTATAGATATAATTGTTCACCAGCTCCTCTGAGCAGCCTGAAATCCGTGGGTGCCGTGAACTGTGCTGCGAGGGCGCTGCATGCTCGATCATTACGCCCAGGAGTAGCGTCTCTGTCTGCAGAGGGTCCAGCTGGGACCGTTCAAACAAGTAAAGGTGCAGTGACCTAACAGCAGCCACCTGAATGGCGGGCATATGGCCCGAGTGGTAACCAGAGCTGGCCTCTGTCACTGAGACACAAAGCCCACAAGAGCCGTGGAGGATAATGGAGATGCAGAGGCTATTTCCAGAGTCCCACTGGAAGCCCTTTTAGCAGTGACAAAAGGAGACGCAGATGGAGAGGGAGTTGTGGCAGATGGTCTTCAACCAGGGAGGAGCAGGACGGAGACTGATGTCAAGAAGAAGCATGGGCTGTGTGACCCTGGTGATGGCTCTATTTCCTGTTCAGGCTCCTTGGCCAGGATTCCAGGAGGAGGAACACTCACTCATTATGGAAACTGCCTCCTCTCTACTCTTCATGTTGATATGAACATTTGAAGAAAAGGGAGATTCTCACAACCAGGAGAGAACATTTTGCTTGGCTACTGTTTGGAGTTCAGTTGCTGCTATGCATGGAGTTCTGGTGATGTCTCTTGTTATAATTAGTACCCTGGAGGAGGGAAAAGAAAAAGAAAAGTCGAACTCTAAGCCTCTTGAGAAGCAAGGATTGGAAGGCAGTTCTGATGCACGAGGCCATATTGCAGTGAGGACAACAGAACTCAATAAAGGGCGTCATTAGGAAAGCGCTCAGGACCACTCTAGATAGTTGTGTGGGTTGTGCACTGAGCAACATTGGGGATGTCAATTAATTCTTTATCTCTTTTTAGATCTGTGCAGTGGAAAACATGCCAATTATATGTGATGGCCCTGGGACACTAGACTGGTGAGCTGGTGAGCTGTATGTAGTTCCAAGCATAAAGGTTAGAAAAAGGAATTGATTCTAGGATTCTAGGGATAGCACGTGACTAACAGCAGACACCACCCTGATCCTGCTTCCCTGGTGTATCAGGAGGAAGAAGGCTTCTGGTTCGTCTCAACGTATGGAACCGTAATACCAAGCGCTGTGACAGTTTAGGACACAGGCAATTTGTGAATGGAGCACATTTTTACCCTCAGTTCTCCAGGGCCAGGCAGATTAAGAAAGTTTCCCTGGGGATCAGCAGAAGCAGATGGTTAACTGGAGCCACCACCCCGCGGGACGGTGGGAGTCTGCCCATCAAGCCCCAGAACAGCTGAAAGCATCACCAGTGTGGGCCACGGATCTCTCCGGCTGGGGGTGACAGCAGCCACACCCCATCTCCATCTTCTCCATCAGCGGTGAGGTCGGGGCAGCCTCAGATCCCGGCTCCGGCCGATTTGGATTTGAATGATGTGACATTTCCAGGACCCGTCAGGGAGCCAGCGTCTGTGGTTGTTGAAGTTTCAGGGACTGACAGAGGTCACACCTGGCTGTCCACGAGTGAGGGTTGGGACTAGTTCAGGAATCCATGACAGCAGTTTGCGGGACGTCGTGCCTGTTTGGAAAGGAGGGAGTCTGGGAGAGACAGGTGTGACTCGGCTGTGCGGAGCCGAGTTTAGGGGTCCGCATGCGACACAGACAGCCCCTCCACGCAGAAACAGGGAGAGCTTCATCCTTCGAGGGCCACAGAGGAAAGGCCTAGACCCAGGCACGCAGGAAGAGGGCCACGTGCGCTTCCCGGGGCCCACAGGAATCCGGCGAGAGGGCCCTGCTTCGCAGCCAGGGGGCTGAGGCCGCCGAGGCAGGAGGGGCGGGCATGCTCGGGGTCTCACTGGCCGTCACATCTTGACCCAGGGTGGGGTTCGTTGCTGTCTAAAAAGAGGACTTAGAGTGCTTGTCATCACCAAGATCAAAATACCCACCAAGAATAGCGTAGAGGACTCAGCCATGGCCAGCTGTCTCCAGGGCAGAAGATCATGGCACAAGAGCATGGGGGGGAGAAAGCTGCCTGGGTCATGGCAGCTGGGAAGCACAGAGAGAGAGAGACAGACAGACAGACAGACAGGAAAGAGCCAGAGTCCGTAGAATCCCCAAGGCCACAACCCTAGGGACCTACTTCTTCCCACCATGCCCCACCTGCCCACCGTTACCACCAAGTGGTCCATTCAGATTATTAATCCACTAAGTGGCTTAATCCACCGTGAGGTTCCAGCCCTCATGATCCAAGCATCTCACCCCTGAACATTCCTGCAATGAGCTTTGGGGGGACATTCCATACCCAAACGTTAACAGTCCTGTGGAGTCTTTTCTGAAGCTACTCTTCAGTGTGGTGTAGCCCAAATCAGGAAGAGAATGAGACCCACCTGGTAGGACGTGTCACACTCAGAAAGGCCGGCTTGGCTGACGGGGTGATCATCACAGGAGTGAACGTCTCCCAGGCTTCTCGACAAGGTCCAGGTAGAGGTATCTGAGCGCATCAAAATGACGACTGAAGAGAAAGGCCTCCTCTGTGCAGAATCATGCAGACAGAAAGGAAAAAGCACACGATTTGTGAGATTCATCCTGAGGAAGAGAAAGAGTGGTGGAGTATTTTAGTGCAGCAAGGAGAAAACTCACAGCAGCATTAGGATGAATGGTGTCCGGAACGCGAGGAATTGCTGGAGTTCTGTCACTGAGGACAGTCAGACAGTTCCACAGTACCTCTGCCGGCCACAAGGCATTCTCTGAATGGACTGTTGGAGGGGTGCGCACCTCACCCTGCTATGGTTTGGAGATGGATTACGATTAAGGTAGTTCTCGTGGGACCCTGAGTTAGTTCTTGTGAGAGGGTCATTATGAAAGAACAGGACAAGCCTTTACCATTGCTCTGGCTTCCAGTGTGGGGATGGGACCTCTCTTTACTTCCTGGAAGTCCTCACCAGAACTGATGCCAGCACCATGCCCTTGAACCTCCAGAACTCAAAGTTAAATAAACCTCTTTTCTTTCTAAGTCACCCAGCCTCAGGTATTTCATTATAGTGTTAGAAAAATGGACTAATAGATGCCCACTTCAGCTTTGTTTTGTTTTAATGTGCTTTGGAGAATATATGGCCACTTAAAAGAATGCTGGAGACACAATAAGGTAGGGGGTGTTTGCTGTGAGTTCCATACAAAGCAGATTCTGAAAGTCACATGTGATATTGAAAAGAAAAATAATAGTAAACTGTACCCAGAAAGCATTGAGGGCCTTTAAAGTCTGTGCTTCCCAGGAGCTTCTGGGGATGGTATGTCTGAACCAAAAAAGAAAAATAAAGAGCAGCAAACTTTTTTTTTAGCTGGTTATGTTTCATGGGTCATAAAAGATTCTGGTGCCATTTGTAATCAAGAAAAAGTCTTTAATGTGTTTTAAGACACTGGAGACTACCAGTTCCCTACTTATTGCTTTAATGATTAAAGTGACAATTGGTCAGTTGGTCATTCTCAAGTTTGGTACACCTTTTCTTTTATTGTCTCAAATAATTCCTTCCTATCCTGTGAGACAAAAACCATGGGCAGGGCTTCCTGTTTTTTTGCAGCACACGCCATCAATAGATTTAGGAAATACTTCTCACATATTAACAGGTGCTATTATTTTTCATTTTTTGGTACTAATGGGATTAATAAAATACACAAATCTTGCAGCAGGCATGATTGAAAGTTATTAGTCACTTTGCATTTTCCCAAACAACAGATGCTAACTAGATGCAAATCCTATTATCAATTTATACATTTTCAACTATGGTTTAAAACACATTATTGATTGTTACTTTTCTCTAAGTGCAGAAGTAGCGATTTCTTACCTGACATTTATTCATCAGTTATGTGCCCAGTGGCATGTGAAGGAGGCCCTTCACGTGAAGTATCTCATTTAATCCCCATGACCACCTTATAAAGTAGTATTTCAGTCAGGTGTTTTACTGCTGTGACCAAAAGACCTGACCAGAACAATGAGAGGAGGAGAGGTTTATCTGGGGGATCATGGTTTCAGAGGTCTCAGTCCACAGACAGCTGGCTCCATTCCTCAGGGCTCCAGGTGAGGCGTGGTGGAAGACAGCAGGAGCTCGGCACCTAGGAAGCAGAGAGAGAGAGAGAGAGAGAGAGCTCTGCTCAATAAGAACCAAACATGGAGCCGGGCGCGGTGGTGCACTCCTGTAATCCCAGCACTTGGGAGGCTGAGGCAGGAGGATTGTGAGTTCAAAGCCAGCCTCAGCAATGGCGAGGCACTTAGCAACTCAGTAAGACCCAGTCTCTAAATAAAATACAAAAAAAGGGCTGGGGATGTGACCCAGTGGTCAAGTGCCCCTGAGTTCAATCCCCAGTACCACAAAAAAAAAAAAAAAAAGAACCAAACATGTACCCTAAAGTCACGCCCCCAGGGACTCACCTCCTCCAACCACACTCTGCCTGCCTACTGTACCACCCAATTAATCCCCATCAAGAGATTAATTCACTGATTATGTTAAGGCTCTCATAACCCAGTTATTTCACCTCTAAACTTTCTTGCATTGTCTCACACATGAGCTTTTGAGGGATACCACATATCAAAACCATAACATGCAGTTTTGTAACCCTGTTTTATAGGTAAAGACACCAAGACTTGAAGACTTTCTGTAACCTACCTGTAGTCACACAGGCCACAGGAGGCAGAGTCAGGCCATGAGACCAGACCAACCTGTATTTTAATTACCACACAAACTTCCTCATGTGCCATATCAGAAAATGTAGAAAACTGGAAAGCAACAAGTCACATATGTCCCATAACCCTTCTATTCAGCACAGGGGGTAACATTTTAGATTTTGTCCTTTGGGTCACATTTTTATGCACTTTTCTCCACTGAAGTGGTTTCATGCAGCACATTTTGTTTTGTAGTTTCATAAATTATCTACACATAACAAAATATTTTTATCTAGGATTATCCATGATCTACTGCATGGTGAAACTATGCTTTATTTGACCCCAATTTTTGGACATTTAGGTGGTTTCCAGTGTTTTCTTAGAATAAATAGCACTGTGTGGTGGATTGCAAAATCTGTCTGCACAGTATTCTCCTGTCATAAAGAGGTGGAGTCCAAATAGGGCACAATGGTACATGCCCGTAATCATTTCCAGCTAATCAGACGGCTGAGATCAGAGAATTGCAAGCTCAAGGCTAGCCTGGGCACCTTAGCAAGACCCTGCATCAAGATTTAAAAATAGAGGTGGAGTCCTTGTCTCCATTTATCAAATCTGCATTGGTTATGTGTCTTGGTCTGTTTTCTGTTGCTATAACGAAATATATGAAACTGGGTAATTTATAAAGAAAGGAGGTTTATTTTGGCCCATTGTTCTGAAGGCTGAAAAGCCCAATATCAGGTGGCAACATTTAGTGAGGGACTTGTGCCATTAGGGGAAAAGGAAGCATAGTATAAAAGAGAGAACTTGGGTGCTGAACTCTCACAATAACTAACTTGTTCTCACAACAAAGGCATTAACCCATTCATGAGAACTCTGGTCCCAGGACCTCCTCTCCCAACACTTGCAGAATGAGGAATTAAGGTTACAACGTGTGAATTTTGGGGGGACACACCAAATCATTGTACCACATGACACGCTTTGGCCAATGGGATGCTAGCCAGCGTGCTTGCATGCTGGTGCTAGCTCTCCTGCTGTTCCTGGGAGCCTGCACTTGCCCTAAAGTGAAGTCCAGGATGGCAGCCGGAGGAGGAGAGCTATGTGGCTCAATGGTCCTTGTCACCCCTACTGGCAGCTTGCCAACCACCGGACATGGGAGGAGGGAGGTATCCTGGATCTTACAGGCACCAGCCGGGCCCATGAAATACACTTGAAAAAGCCCAGCAGGGATTGGCTAAGCTGGCCCAGGTCGGAAAGACCACCTGGCCCACCTACATAGTGGTAAACCAAAGAAATGGCTGCCGGGAGGCTTGGGGCGTGTGCTACCCAGAAAAGGCTAACACACAGTAGTGAATGATCGGGAACAGACAAGGTGAAGAGCGGAAGTTACAGTGCAGAGGGAGAGGCAGAGAGGTTTGGGATGGGATGGGGTTCAGGAAGGAAGTGGTGGGTGCAGGAGCCCTGTTTGGGGAGATGGCTAAGATTGCGGTTGACTACGGGCCATGGAGATGTTTGGGTATTGCCGCCTTCCGTAGTCTCACAGGACTTGGCCCAGGATCTCCAGAGACTTGAGCCGAGATTGCTGATCGGGTAGGCGCCATTTGGTGTGTGGGTTTTTTTTTTTTTTTGGTGGTGTGTAGTGCATGTTAAAGTTGTTGTTAGAGCCAGAGAGAGAAGTTATCAGAATAAAAAGGCTGTTTGTTTCCAGTTAACCTCTGAACTTCTTCCCGCGGCTTTGTTGCTCCAAGCGGCAGTCGCTTCGGACAACAACAGGTGGGGGGCTCAGGAAGGGGGTCAAGGCATAGAGTTTAGGATGGAGACAGGAGGCTCTAGAAGCAGAGAGGACATGTTGGTGCATTTACTTGATAATTTTCAAAATCTGAACATTTATTCATTTGCATATTAGGGTGAACCAAAATTCCATTTCCAGATAGCACATTCCCCACCTACTTGGGGACAACATGTCTTGTTCTTTTTATTCTTTGTCAACGTGGTGAGAGTGGCGTCCGCAGGTCTCGATTCTGCTATGGAGCAGACCTGTTCTCACACGGCTACTGTCCTTTATTTTGTTTGTTTCTTTTCCCAAAGTTCTTATTAATCTTAAGGCTACACACCTTTTATCATAGATGTTGCTACTATTTTCCTGGTTCCTAGTTTGTCTATTAGTGATTTTCAGAGGGCTTTAAAAACCCAACTGACGTGTACCAAAATGCAGCCGTTCAAACCGCACAGCTTGATGGGTCTTGACAAACGTGTGCCAGAGTCACCGCCCACAAAACCGAGGAGCCTCACCCCAGAAAATCCCTTCTGTGGTCAATTTCTGCTCCACTCCTGTTCCGGCCAACCACCATTCTGCTTTTTCTATCATTAGAGGTTAAAATCATCTAGGCTTTTTGATATATAAAACTTCTTTGAAGCTTTTAATTAGTCAAATCTAAATTTTTTTCCTTTAACCACATTTAGAAGATTTGTCCCATGCCACAAGTTAAAGATTCATCTATATTTTCTTCTATTAATTTTTATATTAACCTTTAATTCACTTAAGATTCTTTTAAATGTACACCATGGAGCATCTATCCTTATTATTTCCCAAGATTTTATCAATTATCCAATATTATTTCACTGATGCTCTCTCTCTCTCTCTCTCTCTCTCTCTCTCTCTCTCTGTCTCTCTCTCTCTCTCTCTCTCTCTCTCACACACACACACACACACATACACACACACACACACACACACACCAATTGTTGCTGGCTTTATCATTGCAATGCTTTTGTAGTGCTATTGAGTAAAAGGTAATGCAGGTACCCTACCCAACCCACAGTTACTTTTTTTTTTTAATTTGTTCTAATTAGCTATATATGACAACAGAATGCATTTCAGTTAAACTTATTCTTTTCAATATTTTCTTGGCAATTCTTGCTCATTTATTCTTCCCAGAATAACTTCAAGATCACTTTATCAGTTTCTAAAAAGACAAAAAATAAAAATAAAAAAGGTGTGTGGCGGGGTGGACCGGGAAAAAGAAAATGCAGTCTTTAATCATTATTTGCATTTTTATTTCCTTAACTTTTATCTGTGGACTTCCTAAGGATAACAGCCATGGCTTAAGATGTGTCTTAGACAACGGGAGCAGTGGTGCACAATTGTAATCCCAGCAACTCGGGAAGCTGAGGCAGGAGGATCGCAAGTTCAAGGTCAGCCTTAGCAACTTAGCAAGGCTCTAACCAATTTAATGTCTCAAAATGAATTAATTAATTAAAAAGGGCTAGGGATGTGGCTCAGAGGTTAAGCACCCTGCATTCAATCCCTGGCACCCTCCCTCCCAAAGATATGTCCTTGTCATCTCCACAATGTCTGACACATAGAAGATGCCCAATTGATGTGTGTTGACATAAGGCCACCAGACTCCTTTATGAAAATAAATATTTTTAAACTACCTATTGAAAGAAGGACACAGGATTGCACACAACACATTGAATATCAACAGGTCTTTTCAACAAACCAGATGGAATACTTTTAAAAATTGAAACCCATACATTTAACCGATTCAACACAAAATAAATTAATAGATTGAACCTAAATCAAAATAAAAAAGTCTGAAGTCTTTTCTGTACTTGGCTTATATTGCTATATTGAATATTTCTGTGTCTAAGTAAGCCATGACTCAGACTTTATATCCTATTACATTTCATGTGTGTGTTAGTGAGGATATTTAGTAAGATTGGCTTTTGTTATAGGAATGCCCTCCTATACACTTTTTTTTTTTTTTTTTTTTTTTTTTTTGGTACCAGGGATTGAACTCAGGGACGCTTAACCACTGAGCCACATCCCCAGCTCTTTTTTGTATTTTATTTAGAGACGGTCTCACTGAGTTGCTTAGGGCCCCGCTGAGTTGCTGAGGTTGGCTTTGAACTCACAATCCTCCTGCCTCAGCCTCCTAAGTCGCTTGAATTACAGGCATGTGCCATTGCACCGGCATCCTTTACACCTTTTAAAAAACAAAATCTTAAGAAAAGTGAACTAAATCTACAGAGGTGATCCACAGCCCTGACTTCTTAACCTTGAGTGTATTCACTTGTTAGAAGATTCTACAGGGTTAAACCTGAAAGTGGCCTCCCAGAGCCAGTTCCTTCACTTAGCTGAGACTCAGAAAAGAAAGGAAGATCACATAGTTAGTGAGCAGCAGAACTAGCTCTAGACTCCACTTCTTGCTCATTCTGCCCCTAGTGATATGTGATATTGCTATTGCATTAGACTATGAGGTTGCAAACCTTACACCTTTCCCTCAAGGCCCAGTTAATTTGAAGTTGCTTTTGAGAAGCATGCCTCCTAAAGCTTTTGCCCTTGATTTGGGGGCAAGGGTGTCACGCTATCAAACAACTAACAGCAAGGGTCCTAAACCCTACTTCAGATGAGTTTTTGCTTAAAGGGAAATCTGCTTTCTAAAATGAGTGAAATCACTTTCAAACCCAAATGGCAGCCCAATAAAGCTACTGAGGATTATATATACCAGGCATAAAAAGTGAAGAGGAAGAAAGAGAAAATGTAGCACTCTATGTCAAGGGAGAAGTGACTTTGAACAGACACTATAATGGCCAAATCCATCAGGCTAATAAAGAAGGTGCCCCAAATGAAGGGGAAACTGCTGGAGATACGTGGGGGGCAGAGCTGAAGGAGAAAGATTGACAAATAATGAGAACAGCTCTGCGTTTCTCAGGACTTCACAAGTGGCTTCAACAGCTGAGACATGTGCTGGGCAGGCAGTGTATCAGAGGTTCCTATATTATGCAGAGGACAGCTTTATGACCTAGAGCGTAGACAGCCTCACCTGAGAAGTGTCCCCCACGAAAGGCAATGCTGCCAGATGGCTGTCACACCGGAGCCCATCCATTGCCCTCAGCCAGGGAAAGTGAGCGACCCAAGATGAATGAGAGGCAAGTGACCCATCGCTCTTTATATTTAGTAGAGCAAGACAGGAGTTCATAGATTCAGGTGTTACACCCGAAAGGGAGGTACTTATGTTCACTCTTGCTTTTAGGAAAACAAATAACAAGAAAAGTGCAAGACAGAGAGGTGCATCCAGTTCATAAGGATAAATTCCAGGAAGCTCCAGAAACCTCGGGTATGCACACAGTTTCCTAACACTGGCATCGTTGTCCAGAAAATGAGACTTATCTGGCTTTATTTTCCTACAGATCAGGCTACAAAGAGTTTTTCTCACAAGGACAAAACAAACAAACAAACAGAGGTTATTACCTGCAAGCCACCCTTCCCTGGAATGTCTAAATTATTTAGCTTGAAACATGGCAATGAATGGTCTTTGTAAAAGCAAGGCAAAATCAATTTCAGATGGATTGTAGATTTAAATGTGAATGGTAAAACAACAATGCTTTCAGAAAATCACAAAGGAAAATATCTTCATGGCTCTTGGGGCAGACAAATATTTCTCAAGCAGGACACACAAAGCACTGACTAGGATGGAAAGATACCATTTGAATGCATCAACACCCAGGGAACTAGAGAAGATATTTGTGATTCATTTATCCAACACATCTCCTGTGTCCAGAAATATATAAAAAACGCTTACAAATCAATAAGAAAAGGACACTGCTTCTTGTTGTGAAATTTAGTTCTATTTAAGGAAACATCCCACACAGAGTCTTGTAACATCAGGAATTTTTACTATTTGCAAGAATATTCCTCCTTTTCTTTTGGTCTGGTGGTCAGGGTTCACTAGTTTTTAGTACATTTTATGCCACCTTTCTTTGGTCCTGTTTCATATGCATTTCTGTGGTGCTGAGTACTATATTTCGCTTTTGCATTTATGCATTTATTTTACTTATTGTTTTTTTATTTTTATTTTTAATTGACACAGTGTTTGTACTTATTTGCAGGATGCAGTATTCTAATTCCACACAGGTATTCAAACACATTTTGTACATAATGGGTAAACAATTTTGTAAGAATGAAAGGAATTTGTTGAGATATGTCAAACTAGAACATTCGAATATTAGTTCAGGGCTCTGGTTATAGAGGATATTCTTATATTTGATTTGTAAGCATACAATATGCTGAAAAAATCTGAGTTGCATTTAGTATTCTAAATTATAACTAGAATTTATAATTTCATCTAAAAAAGCACTTGGGGCCTAATTTTATTTTTTTAAATGGAGGTAAAAGACTTGAACAGATGTTTCTTCAGAGGGGCTATCCAAATTGCCAGAAACATATGAGAAAGTATGCAACCCACTGCTCATCTGGGAAATGCAAATTAATATTCTAGAGATATTGTGCTACTCCCCCACCAGAATGGCTAACATGAATAGGGCAAACCATACCAACCATTAATAAGGATGCAAAGTCACTGGAGTCCTGGTGAGCTTACGTGGCTGGTGAGAAAGTGGAAATTCTCTGCCAATGTCTTAGTCTGTTCTGGCTGCTATAACAAATTATTACAGACTGGCTAATAAACTCCACAAATTTATTTCTCATGGTTCTGGAGTGCTGGAAGACCCTGATCAGGTGCCATTGGGTTAGGTTCTAGTGAGCGCCTGCTTCCTGGATCATGGACAGTCGTCTTTTCCCCAGGTCCCCCATGGTGGAAGAGGCAAGGGAGTCCTTTGGGGCCTCTTTTATTAGGGTGCTCATTCCATTCCTGAGGGCTCCACCTTCAAGATTGAACCATCTCCCAAAGGTCCCACCTCCTAACACCATCTTTTAAGATTTTAACATACAAGTTTGGGAAGACACAAACATTGAGTCAATTGCAGATAGTATCTATTAAACTTGAATGCCACTATATACTGTGACCCAGCAATTCCACTTTCGGGTTTGCATTATATATGTGCACCAAAGGACATCTACGAGAATGCTTTAGACGCATTCCTTGTGCTTGGAAGAAAAGTGATGCAGGACTGATCACACACACACACTCCTGGGATAGGAAGTGGGTTTATTGTCAGGAGCCTGACAAGGCTGCTCTGTGCAGAGAGAGGGACAGCAGCAGAAAGGAGAAAGAGCAGCAGCAACGCGCCCTTGAATGTTCCTTTTATGGGCTAGAATCATGGCCGCAGGCTAGGGGCGGGTTTAGTCTTGACTGACATAGTGAGCATCCCCTGATCTTGTGGAAAAAAGTTTGTTTCTTGGGAACAGAGACAGGCAGTTTTCTTATCTCTCAGAGGGGGGACAGGGAAACCGGCATGTCCCTTTATCTTCTCAAGGAGAGAACAGGGAAACCAGTATGTCCCCATCTCAGGGGCCAGTAAGTTGTCTCCTATCTCTCAATGAGAGAACAGGGAGAGACCAGCATGTCTCCAGCCTGGTAGGTTTTATCTCGGGCTACTTTCTATTTCTTGGAAATAAGAACAGTATTCACAAGTGAGGGTGGGGAAAAGGAAGATGGCTGCAATTATGCTAACAGTGCTAATAATGAAAATTGTTCATTGTGGCTTCAAACTGAAAGCTAACCAAATGTCCATCAACAGCAGAATGAATAAATAAATTGTGCTAGATTCATACAATGGAATATCACACAGCAATGAAAAGGAACAAACTACTGTTACTATGACATTGAGGAATCTCTTGAACATGAAATTGAATAAAAGAAAAAATAGTAAAGAGCACATATGTTTTAGTCAGCTTTTCATTGCTGTGAGCAATGGAGAGGAGAAAAAAGTTTATGCAGACTCACAGTTTCAGATGTTCAGTGTAAGATTGTCTGAATCCTTAGCTCTGGACCCAAGGTGAGGCAGAACATCAAGGCAGAAGGCTGTGGACCAGAAGCAGCTCAGGACATGACAACCAGGAAACAGAGAGCTCTGCTCACCAGGCACAAAATAGAAATCTCAGAGTCATGCCCCCAATGACCTACTTCCTCCAGCCACACCCCACCTACCTACAGTTACCACCCAGTTACTCCATATCAGCAGATCAGCTCAATCCACTGATTAAGTTAAAGCTCTCATAATCTAACCATTTCACCTCCGAACTTCCTTGCACTGTCTCACACAGGAGTTTTTGGGGACACCTCACACCTCAACAATAGCAACATCCTATATAATTCGATTGATATAAATTTCAAAAATAGGCAAAATTACCTCCACGGTGATAGAATTAAGGATCATGGTGACCCTTTGCTGTGGGTGAGTAGTGACCGGGAGGGCACAGGGGAGGGGTCCTGGGGCATAGATAATATTCTATTTTCTGATCCAGGTTGGATTACACAGTAATGCTCACTTGGTAAAATTTGTTGAGTTTTATATCTGTGTACTTTTCTGTGGTAGTTATACTTCAGTTAACATTTATTTTAAATTGGTGGCACAACCACTGAGTGGACTTTAACACTACTGAACTAGACTCCTAAATGGCTTAAAATACTCGATTTTATGTTGTTTTAGTCACTTTTTCCCACTGCTGTGAATAAAGGATCTGACCAGAACAACTGTAAGGAGGAAAAGTTTATTTGTAGGCTCAGGTTTCAGAGGTCTTAGTCCATAGTAGGCTGGCTCCATTCCTCAGGGCTTGAGGTGAGGCTGAACATCATGGCGGAAGAAGGTGACGGAGGGAAGCAGCTCACATCATGGTGATCAGGAGTCAGAGAGACTCCACTCTCCAGGTACAAATATATACCCAAAGCCATGCCCCAATTCCTACCTCTTCAGCCACACCCTACCACTTCAGTCATCACTCAGTTAATACCTATCAGGGGATTAATTCACTGATTGGGTTAAGACTCTTACAGCCCAATCATTTCTCCTCTGAATCTCTTGCTCTGTCTCACCTGTGAGTTTTGGGGGACACCTCACATCCAAACCATAACATATGTTATGCACATTTTACCACCATTAAGGTTTTTTTTTTTTTAATTTTGTTTCATTTTTTAAAGAAGAACTCAATCTTGCCATCACCTCGATTTTACACAGCTGGCCCCCCAGAACTGAGAAATGCAGTCAGATCCCATCCATTGCCAAATGTCATGATAAAACTATCACCATGGTGTTCCTCAAATAACTAAAAACAGACCTACCATATGACCTAACTACCCCACTAACTAACTATATCCAAAGGAAATGAAATCACCATGTCAAGGAGACGCCTGCAGGCCTACATTTGTGGAAGCACAGTGGACAGGCTATGGAATCACCTTGTGTCCATCAGTGGATGGTGGATAAGGAAAATGTGGTATATGACAGACTCAACAAATTAATGGTCAGCCTTTTAAAAAATGAGATCACCATCGTGTGTGGCATGATGGAACAGGTTGAAATTATGTTAAGTGAAACACGCCCGATACAGAAAGACAAATACCTCGTGTTCTCTCAGATGTGGAAGCTAAAAGTTTTGATTTCAAAATAGAAGAAGTAGAATCATAATTACCAGGAGCTAGGAAGGAAAGCAGGAGTAGGGACAGAAGGGGGTTTGGATCATGCGTACCGATACACAGAGAGGAGGAAAGCTCTAGTGGTCTACACCACAGTGGGGTGACCAGGGTTCACAGAGGCTTATTACGTATTTTGTGGATAACTGGAACAGAGGAACTTGGAGTCTCCAAACATGAAAACAATGATAAGCAAAGCTAATTACCCTGATTCGATCAGAACACATTGTATACATGCCTCGAAATACCGCACCATGCTCCATGAATACGTATAATTATTACATTAACTGAAAAGAAAAAAATCAAAACTAAAGAAAAAGAAAGTGTCACCATGACATTGTGCATTTAGTTCCACAGAGTTCTCAAATCACGGTTTCTAAACTCAAAGTGGTTTCTTATATTTTTAAACACACCATCCCAAAATATTTTCTAATAAAAAAAAATCTAAATTTAAAGAAGGGAGTGGTGATCCATATATGAAAGTCAAGAGAAAAAAAAATACGGCACTCCACCAGAGTTCACCTCACCCTGTAATTAGGCTTAGTCTTCCAGACAGTAAGATCAAGCACACAGACTTAAAAGCTCTAGGGACGCCCTTCATGTGTGCCTGCAGGCCCCTGCAGGGGAAGCACAGGCCACACAAGGGCTCAGGGCCCCCTGGTGCCTACCAAGGCAGAGCACTTGCCCGCCATTACGTCCCTCACCCTCCTGGGCAGGGTTGAACTGATGCCAGGGCTGACCTGTGACTGTCCCCCTGAACTGTGTCCAGTGCTCCACAAGGGGTTGGACCAGGCTGTGGTTCACGAGGCCACAGTCCCATGCCCACAGCGGGCCTCACCCACAGCATCCTTTGGAATACATGTCATTTTTGCAAGAAGTCTAAATGGAAGCTCAGGGAACTGTGTCCAACAGCCCATCCAGTCACACACCAACCAACACTGAGGTCTGAGTGCCGGGCAGCTCCCGTGGCTCTAGCATAGCCAGAAGCTCTAGGCTCCATGGGGATCATCTTACATTTTCATAGATGTCAGAGTGTCCTTTGACAGGACAACCTAGGATACGGATAGCCCCTGGAAGGAATTAGCAGAACATGGACTAAAGGTTCCAAGTCTCTCCCTGGGGTATTCCAGCTTTCTCCTTAATCACCACCTTGTGTTGGCGTCCATCCACTCACCTGGGGACAGGAAGGAGGCAAGAGGAATAGACAGCAGAGGAGGCTCGATTTTATCCTGCACACAGATCAGAGGGTCCAGTAGGACTGTCCTTTTACTTAGGAGAATAGACACCTTTGGGATTACCTATATGTGATCTCCAAACCAGCTTCCTTCTGGGAAAAAAAAAAAACTGACGGACACTGGGCGCAGTGGCGCACGCCTGTAATCCCAGCACTTGGGAGGCTGAGGCAGGAGGATCGCGAGTTCAAAGCCAGCCTCAGCAATGGCGAGGCACTTAACAACTCAGTGAGACCCTGTCTCTAATAAAATACAGAATAGGGCTGGGGATGTGGCCCAGTGGTCGAGTGCCCCTGAGTTCAATCCCTGGTAACAAACAACAACAACAAAAAAAAAAAACTGACTGCCACTGGTTGCTCATCCAACGTCTGTTTCTTCCGCTCCTCCCTCCTCCTGCAGAGCAGAATCCTGATGGTGTTCAGGTATTTCTCTTCCTCTAGGCCTGAGCTTCAGGGAGGCCCTAGCCACAGCTCAGACCCCACCTGTGGCTCTTCCCTCTTCCCCTTCCTGTGGCTGGTTTAGGCATGCACGATTTTATGGGGCGCAAACTCCCATCCGACTTGTGAGAGAGATGCAGCCGGGCAGTGCTAGGGCTGATGCTGAGCAAGCTTGCTCTCTGGGAGACTGGCTTGTGGCTCTTTCTGCACCCCATCTTACTACAGCCTGGAGAGGAAGCAACGGCGGGGGGTGGTCCATACTGAAGCTACAGAGCCACAGTGGAATGAACCAACTCCGGAGACCCACCTGAGCCTCTTGTGATGAGAAACAACCTAGATCCTTATTATCGAAGCCTGTTTGAAACAGAGTTTCCTCTAGCTACAGACTAAGGTATCCAGAATGATACAGAAACTTCATGAGCAAGGGTGGAAACTTTCTTTTAATTGTTTGAGTGAAATCAGGCCAGGACAGAAGCAAGACTGAGGTTCTACAAAATCTGCTCTGGGCTCTGGTCCACCTGCTTTCCTCTGTGCATTAAGCACCGGTGAAGGAAGGTTAGACACACTAGACTAAATCACATCTGCCATGGTGGTTTGAACGTGTGTCCCAAATTTCATGGGTTAGAAACTAAATCCTCAAATTCATGTTAATGGTGTTTGGAGATGGGACCTTTGTGAGGTGATTGGGTCATGAGGAAGAATTAAAGTGGGTTAATCTGTTCGTGGATTAATGGATTAATGAATTGGTGGGTTAGAGCGAGATTGGTTTTGTTATAAAACTGAGCTCTCTTTGGCATGCTTGCTCCGCGTCACCACGTGTCACCCTCCACAGTATTCTGATGCAGCAAGAAGGCCCTCACCAGGTTGTCTCAGGCATTTGGTTATAGCAACGGTATACACTGAGACAACAACTGTATAAAAAGGGGGCCAGAGAGAACATCTGTGGACTTGGGTAAAATTGCTCATTGTCTGAATTACTTGTTCATGTTTTTCTTTTTTCTCAAGAAGTGAAATTCTCAGGTTGCTATCTGTCACTTACAGGCCTTTTGAAAGAAAATTAAAATGATTCTCAGCAGCTGTGGCAGGCAGCTCATGAGCTGCAGGGCATCCCAGGAAACATCCCAACTTCAGCCACAAAAATGGCCGCTAGGACGTCTCCTCGGCCCTGTCTTCTGACATCCTGACTCAGCAGGACTGGGGGAGGGTCCTGGAGAGCATATTGATATCAAGTCCCCCAGTGATCCTGATGTAAGTGACCCAGGGAGCTTCCTTCAGGGAAACCCTGTCTAAAGTACCAGAACTGATGCTGGGAAAAGGGAAGATGAGTGGTCAAAGTCAAGGCTCTGCTAACCCTTGCTTCATATGTAAGGTGGGATTAACAATATTTGGCCCCTCCAACTGCTTGGGAGATAAAATCCCAAATATAAGCTCCCTGGTGTGGCTCAGCCTCATGGGCTTGTTGATTCACCCGTATCTTGATTCTGCAGGCCCTTCAGGACCAGGGCCCTGCCCCTACTCCCATGCCTGTGCCAGTGTAGGCACTTTCAGCGTTGGTCCAGGTCTTCTTTAATAAGTCCGTCTGACTAAGCTGTCCACCCACGTGCAGGAGGAGACATTCCCTACAGCCCACCTTCCATTTAGTGCACACCTGCCAGTCCCTCCGGGGTCAGCCTCTTACTAAAGCTGCTCTGGGTTTCCAAGCAATGTTCCCAGAAGCCAGAGGTTCCCAGTAACTAGGGACTTGCACAGTAGCCTCGTCCTCCCTTTGTAGGAAAGAAGAAGAAGAAGGGAAACGGCCAAAAATCACCCTCCAGCCGACTCCCAGGCAATCCATTCACACAATGCACATTTATTGAACACAGACTGTGCGCCAAAACCAGGGCAATGACTCAGAGTTCGCCTCTGGCCCTTGCCAATCTCTCTTCTCCCTTGTAGAATCACACTGAGATCCTGAGTCTGGAGGAGAATTATGTGACAGTTGGACGTTTTCTTTGGCCTGCATTTCCTCTTCTTTCCTTCCATTTCTGCAATCCTTTCTTCTCCAGCCACCAGAGAACAGGCTAGTGAGTCTCTGGTTGTGCAAAGGCCCATTTGGGGCCTTGTTCTGCCCTGCTGGACCATTTAGAGTTAGTGATATCAACTGACATGTCCCAGGCTGTGCTTTGGTATCTAACAGGAGGTGCCTCTAAGGAATGTGCTGTTACAAGTAGTGGAAGACGCTCCTTTGAACCTTGCAAATGCTTTCAAGTATACATTAGAGCCAGCTCAAGAGTGTCCCTGTCAATCATGCATGCACCAACCTGGTCTCACAGGTGGACTTGACGACAGGGCCATGGGTTTGACAAAATGCCTCTACTCATCTCGTCTGTCCTGGTGTCCAGGACAGACAGGGGAAGGAAGGACCACTGTATGCATCCCCAACACATGCTGCTTGGTATGCATTTTCCTCTCGTCTTCAAAAGAGGGAGGAAAATCCTTTTCATCCTTGTGAAAATTCTCTGTTCACAAGGAATCCTGCAGTTTCTCTCTGCCTCCTCCCTGGGCCTCCTACATTCTTAGCCTTTCAGGGCAGGGGGATCCCCAGTCCCTTTGATCTCTTTTGTGCCCTTCCCATCCCTCTTTGATTTCTTCACACTCTCTTTTGTCATGTTCAAAACTGGACATTATGCATTAATAAGGGTCTAACTAATGCCCAAAGGACCAGGATTACTTCCACGCCACGGTTTGGCACAGTCTACTTCTTTGAATATCTCTTAGGATGCGGCAGGTCTGCAGACAGAGAGCCCAATTAAAACCTCCTGTAACCACAGCCAACACACCAGGAAGGAGCTAGTCATAGGCCTTGGAGCTCTGAGGAATTTCTGCTAGAACTTCTCCAGAGCTCTGGGGAGTGGCCTGAAGGAGGACCAAGGCCCGCACACAGCCTCTGATACTGGGCTCATCCGAGCCTTTGCCTCTGGCCAAACTCCCCCTCCCCTGAGGCCTCCATGCATCCCTTCTCATCCTCAGAGCGAGCTGTGCCCCTCAGCCCTCAGGGATCCCACCTCCTCCACCATCAGTGATCCAACCCCTCTCTCCCCTCCAGGCAAAGTTCAAATGCTCTTTATTTTGAAGCCCTTTTCACTTCCCACTGCAGCTGGCTAGTTGCTTTGCATAAGAATTTCATCCAGCCGGGGCGTGGTGGCAGTGGCACATGCCTGTAATCCCAGCACTTGGGAGGCTGAGGCAGGAGGATCGTGAGTTCAAAGCCAGCCTCAGCAATGGCGAGGCACTTAGCAACTCAGTGAGACCCTGTCTCTAATAAAATACAAAAAAAAGGACTGGAGATGTGGCCCAGTGGTCGAGTGCCCCCGAGTTCAATCCCCAGTACCAAAAAATAAAAATAAAGAATTTCATCCAACCCTCAGCATCCACTTCACTGGGCGTTAGAGTGACATGCCCATTTTACAGATGAGATCTGCCAAGTAAAGGCAGAAATCCAGAATTAGGATTTAAACTCAAATCTGAGTCCAAAGCCCACATTCCTGCAATGACCATGTTATGTATGAATTTTCCGTTCACTTCTGTTTGACTTGATCGCTCAGCCCAGTGCCTCGGATTCCCAATAAATATTTGTTAAGTGGGATGTATGACCTCAGAGCGTCCAGGGACAGCCAACTGGGCATCTCAAGTCATTTAGACTTTGGCACAGCCCTCTGAAAGGGAGGAAGTTACACTTTAAAAGGGGAGGATTGAAGCCGAGCGCGGTGGCGCACGCCTGTAATCCCAGCACTTTGGGAGGCTGAGGCAGGAGGATCGCGAGTTCAAAGCCAGCCTCAGCAATGGCCAGGCACTTAGTAACTCAGTGAGACCCTGCTTCTAATAAAATACAAAAAAAAAAAAAAAAAAAAAAAAAAAAAAAAAAGGGCTGGGGATGTGGCCCAGTGGTCAAGTGCCCATGAGTTCAATCCCCAGTACCAAAAAAAAAAAAAAAAAAAAGGGAGGATTGAAAGAAAGAATAATAGAGCGTAATTGGCAGAAGGCAGAGAGGTTCTCTGGTCCCCCTCTCTGCTCTTTTCCTGAGACCTTTAATCTGCATCCGAAGGCGCAGGCCCACAGGTCCGAGTGGGAGACAGGAGCCCAGCGCTCTGAGTTACTGGTGTGAGAGCCTGGGGGGGGCGGGGGTGCTCAGCTGACGTCTTGCTTCTCCAGTGTTCTCAGTCCAGCGTGTTCCGGGCTCTCCTCTTGGCAGGTTACACGGTCAGAGTGTCTACCCCAGATGGAGCCGCCCGTGGGTCCTCCCTCCCTCCCCCACCTGCCATCCGGAGGAGGACCGTGTTCCTTCCCTCCTGGCCCAGCGCTGACACAGGCCCAGCAGCCTCTTCCTGGAGCGCGTCTCCCCCTGCGAGAGTGAGATGGTTGCGGAAGGTCACCACCTATCTTTAGCTGCTCCAGCTTCAGCGAGGGACACCTGCCAACTGTGTCTTGCCACCCTCCTGACTGTTTCTATATGTCATCTGATGGCCGGAAGCCAAGGGCCCTCTCCAAGTCGGTCTGCTCAGGATTCCTCCTCATCAAAGTCAGAGGCTCTGCCCAACCGCACGGGGCGACATATGGAGGGAGCGAATGCTCAGCCAGGTTTCCCCAGGACTCCAGCAAGTGCTCCTGGGCCTCCTCCAGCTCTCCACCGCAGAGCCCTGGCCTTGGATGACTTTCTGTAGAGTTGCTCTGCGGAAGTGCAGGGCTTGTCTTTCCATCCATCCATTCATTCAGTTTCAGAGTTCATTCATTCAGTGCCTGCTCCGTCATCTCTCTTCTGTTCTCTTCCATAAGCATTTAGTTCAGGCTCTTTGTTCCAGAGCTTCCGCTGAGTCATAACTGTGAGCTAGCGGGGAGCTGTCCTTCTAGCTCTCCAAATTTGGTTCCCCACATTTGGCTTCCTGAGTTGGCCATTTGACCTTGACCTGACTGACCTCGGAGAAGCCAGCTGGAATTAGGCAGAGGCAGAAGACACCAAAGAAGGGCAGCAGCCGGCTGTAGAAGGTTTGGGTTTGTCTCTGTTCTGTCTTGGCCCTGCCGGTGCCTGGTCCTGTGGCCACACAAACCCAGGCAGCAGGACAGCTTACAGCCACTTTTGGCCAGAGGCAGCTACTAACTCACTGGGAATTCTCTGAGTTTGGAGATCTGTGGACCAAAATGAGAAAACACAATTCTGTTCTTCTTTTCCTCTTAGTGTAAACAATCTTGATCTTGGGTTCTTTTTAGGAAACAAGATGAAAAGCAAAGAGAGCCAAAACCCAACATCCAGGGCTAGTGTGCAGTACCAAAAAGACTCATCTAGAAATACCTGCTGCCATTTCTGTGGTGGCTGTGTGACATATGCCAGTTGTTTAACTTCTCTGGGCTTTATGCTGCTCATAAGGCCCAATGGTGCTCTTATAAAAAAATAATTCTGTATGTGTGTGTATATTCCTTGACATATCTGTTTTTCTGTGCCTGCTTTTGCTAACAACATAAAGAGCTCTAAAAGTGCTAAAAAAAAAAAAAAAAATGCTGTAATACCAACACTGCAGATGATATTGTGGCACTGTATTTAAGGAGTCAAGCTTGTTATTATTTTCTGGGTTTTGTTTTTTGGGTTTCTTTTTTGTTGTTTTTCCCTCAGAAAGTTAATGAAAAACAGAGTTCTGTTATAGCTAGGCAAACGGTCTCCATTCCCAGTGGGGCAAACGCTCTATATACCCACCCACCTGAATGGTATCAACAGCCCTGGCTTTGCTTGTGGAGACAGTGGCACCTTCTGGAAAAGCTCCCAGAGCTGTTTTTCTCTCCCTGCACCACCGCACCAGGGGACAAGGAATAGCAAATGGGAGAATGTTCCTCGCCCCTGGTATTTGAGATCAGGAACTCTCTTTGCCATTTGACGATCCACTTTTCCTCTCAATGAACAAGCCACAAATATGAAACTTCAAGGCCACCCGTAGGATAAAAAAGACAAGCCGAGGAAGCTGAAATGTTAGAATGTGCAGATCGCATATCCCATGCTAAGTAAAGTTCACTGCGGAATGCCAGCAGGCAGGACAATGTCACAGTACATACATGCACTTACCAAGAAGCACAATGTGTCCTACAGATGCTCTTTGGTTCTTTGCAGATCGGCATGTTCTCATCTTGGGGGTGTGGAGGCATGAGGAGGGCAGCAGGTGACAGTCCCCAGGAAGTTTTTCAAACCTCACATACTCACTCTTCTCCTCCCCATGCTGAAATCCTACAGAGCTGTCGATGTGACCTCCTCTTTGAGAAGTGTTGTGCTTTTTAGGGACATTCTCCAAAGATGGCACATAGTGCTTTCATACTATTAATGGACCAGAGCCTGGAAAAATGAAATTCTGCTATTTCCTGCCAATCAAATCCTTCCCCGGGGAAAACCCTAGCCCAGGTGATAGACTTTTCATGCCAACTCTCAAGACTCACTAAGTGTCTTTATGAATTTGATCCTTTTCATGTAGTTAAAAGAAATCGTTTAAACTTCTAGGCCATGCTAATACATTGGTAGTTGTGGGAGACAAGAAGGTCAGGGATAATTGATACCCAATAATAATCCCCAAATCTCATTTGGATTGGTCATTGCAACTTCCCTCCAAAATGGTTCTTGCTGGAGCTGCTAATAATGCAACCACCTCCACCGCTATTGCCCTGCCTCTCACCCTTGCCTGAATCCAGCTTCCAGTAGCAACATCAAATACTGAAGAGGCCCAGGGGTAGCCAGCCATCAAGGGAAGGACCGCACGCCCTCACAGCAGGAATTGCTATGTTTGTATGTGTGCCCACTGCAAGGGCAATGAACACCAGAAAACCCAAATCTTAAAACCTGTGAAACAAGTGAATTAAGTACTTCAACTTATGTGCATTCCAAACAGATTTTCATAAACACACTCACTCTGAGATTCTTTAGGTCAATGATTATTAATTTCTATTAGTTCTTTTTTTTTTTTTTTTTTTGTACCGGGGATTGAACTCAGGGGCACTCGACCACTGGGCCACATCCCCAGCCCTTTTTTTGTATTTATTTAGAGACAGGGTCTCACTGAGTTGCTAAGTGCCTCGCCATTGCTGAGGCAATGAACTCGTGATCCTCCTGCCTCAGCCTCCCAAGTGCTGGGGTTACAGGCGTGTGCCACCACGCCCGGCTTTCTATGAGTTCTTAAAACTCCTTGGAGAAATTAAAGAAAACTATGGAAACTTTTTTTAAAAATTGTATTTCTATATATATAACTACATACACACACACACACATATGAATACAATTTTGCTTATAATTTCAAGAGTTTCACAGGACCACATGTTAAGTGGAGCTTACTGTAGGTACAATGCAATATAGTGAGACAAATGCCAACAATAAACAGATGTACCTCCTTTCTTCTATTAGATTACAACTTATAAGAAAGAATAGTATATCACACAAGACTGAGTTAAGAGTTATAATGAAAGAAACACAAAGAACCAATAAAATGTCTACAAAATTTAATTACATACATATCAGGTAGAGTAGACAAGCATTATCCAAACCTTTTTAATTACATTAAAAGAGCACACTCTCTATCCTTATAAAACATTACTCCAAAATACACATGTGTGTTGTTAATATCTGAAGTCTCGTGGGAACCTCTGCATAGCTACATATGCAGGGAGCAGAGTGAGGATCAATTATTTCTGACAAGAATGGGGTTGTCAGGAATGACATCACACAGGTGACATTTAAGTGGAGCCCTGAGGGTGATTTGAAAAGAATTTCAATACGTGGACAGACATAACATTAATGTTAGAAGTCATAACCAATAGAAGGGGAACAAGAAATAAATACCATAACCCCCTTGGAATCAAGAGTCTTTGGCATTTATAAAAATTTAGTAGCACATCAAATGCATAGGTAATGAGTCTATTTGAAAGCCATTTTCTCCTGCCTTTCTTGATATCATCATTATTTAATCCAAAGAAATGTGTTCCCTCCACCAAAGAAGTTCTTGCAGACCCCACCTGAAATGTTGGCTGTTTGGGCTTTGGGCGTTGGTGGTCTCTCCCACCAATGGGAGAGAGGTTGAATGAAGCATCAGGCAGACACAGATGCTCATGTGCAAACTGCCCACCCCTGACCCAGCAATGGGGAAAGAAGTCCCTATTGTGCTCGATGCAACTGCTATTTGGGGCGGGGCAGGGGGGTAATACTTTCGAAGTCAGGAGAACTGAAGAACTGAAGATGGAGGTTATTACTTTGCAAAAGCTGATGTGGGACAAATTCAGCCTCTACAGTGCTCTATACAAAGTAGGCTTGCAAAAATTAATAAACGAGCCTGACATGGTGGCACATGCCTGCAATCCCAGCACTTGGAGGGCTGAGGCAGGAGGATCGTGAGTTCAAAGCCAGCCTCAGCAATGGCGAGGTGCTTAGCAACTCAGTGAGACCCTGTCTCTAAATAAATACAAGAAAGGGCTGGGGATGTGGCCCAGTGGTCTAGTGCCCCTGAGTTCAATCCCTGGTACCAAAAAAATAATAATAATAACAACAACAATAATAATAATAAACGAAAATTAGACTTTCAGAATTTCATCTCCTTGCCTCTTCCTTAACAATGAGAACAATTACTTGGCCTTATGTCTCTGTTTTAATTGAAGTTTATTATGAATATTTAGGCCAGCTGTTCTTTAATAATTAGATCAACTCTAAAGTATTTTTTTTCATTTTTTCCAAATAAAATTCATTTTTTTTTCCATGTCTGGGGATGGAACCCACAGTCTTGCACATGCTAGGCTAGTACTTGTTCACTGAGCTACACCCCAAGCCTCAAAACTTTATATAAAGGTCCTATAAATAGGCACAGCTGGGCTGGTAGCACAGTTGCAGAGGCTGGGTGGGAGGCGAAACAGGACCCACCACTCAGTGCACCTCCTCCGTCCTAAAATCCTCACCACTCAAAGTGCCTTCAATGGACCAGCCTCAGCATCACCCCCCACGAGCCTGGGAAATGCAACATCGCAGGCCTCCCCCCAGACCTACCCAGTCAGAATCTGTAATTTGACAAGATCCCAGTTGATCCAAATGAATAGAAAGATTTGAAAAGCTTTACTCTCAGGAATTTCAGCCTTGGCGATAGGCAGTATTTATAAATGGGAAAGATGGATTCGCGGCTGGGGTTAGTTTTCATTTGAAGATAGAAACAGATCATAGGAGAAATGATCTTCTGGGGAAGTCTATGAATCAAGGAGGGAGCTGCCCATGCCAGGAATCGGGGCAGGTCCAGTCAGACTGAAAACCAGTAAGGCCCTGCTGTCCCTCCCGGAAGCCACCCAGTCACTGCTGCTGCTGGGCTTCTGCCTTGGGGTATCTCCTCCTCTCCATTGAAACCACAGAGACCGTGTCAGAAGGCCTGTCCCCCAGGCCCAGAGTGAACAAATACTCCAAGATCCTTAAAGTATATTAATGTCCCTGTGACCAATGTATTTCTCAACACCTCTGGGCCATGTGGAGACATAGTTTAAAGGTGGATGAGCAAGTCTCACCAAATCCACTCCAAGAGTCCTATCTCCCTGAGTGTGTGCAGGCTTCTGTTAGAAATTTTTAAGAGGTCATATGTTTGGACTGTGCTTCTGCATGAGGGTCCAACAGAGGAAACCAACACAGAGTTTAATCACAACAAACTGAGCTTTGGTTGGGTTACAGGAGGCCTGGTAGCCAATTAACGAAGCTGTAGCCAATTGATCTGGTTGCTTGACTAAGCTGTAACCAATTAAGTTGTTTTCTATGCCTTCTTCCCATTTTTCTTGTCAATGCTGTCAGACCATTTTGTTGGCTGCAGTTCTCAGAACCTCCTCTGGTCCTGGGAGCTGCCGGATTCTCAAATTGTTTTTTTTGTTTGTTTGTTTGTTTGTTTGTTTTGTTTGTTGTTTTGTCTTGTTTTCCTTGTTCCAGTAAACCCAATGAAATTTAATTGGTCTGAGGAATTTTCCTTTAACACTTGTTTTACAACCTGTCTAAGGATTTCTGGCAGCTTCTCCTTATTTTGTATAAATTACCTGGGTTTCATGTAAATCTCCAGGGTCAGCCGACTAAATGAGCAAACAGAATCCCCAGCTATTCAGAAATCCAAACTTTCAAACCCATGCATGATTTTGATAGATTCTATCCCTGATTGATTACAGAGGAACTTGAACCTGACCTCCTAGTACTAAAACTCTTCTAGATAGCCCTTCAACATCTGCTTGATTAACATAATCACAAACCAAACCAAACCACATAAGCAGACCAACAAAACCTTTAGGTCTGATGCCCGGGGGCCCTCAGACTGGTGCTGGAGTCTGCCAATCACTGTTACAGAGTCATAGCCCCTCATCCACTCCCACGGTCAGGTCAGAGACACAAGATGAGGGAGTTGTACCAGAAGACCGCCCTTTGGCCTTCTTGAAAAGAGGCCTCTGGTCATTAGGAGATTAACTATCACATCACTGGGTCCTGGCTCTATGCTAATGCAAATACCTAGGAAACCATACCACTCCTGTGATTTTTCCAGATAGATTTTGTAAAGGTCGCTGTATCATTTTGGATCAATCAGGTCCTGCTGGGGACTCAATGTTATTCTTGAAGTCATCTTCGGTTATTATATTTGTTCCTCAACTGTATATCTGAATCAGACATGCTTGGGATTTCCCACACTGGTCTCCCCAACCAGGTGGTTATTACAGTAGGAAGACATAAGTAAATGTCTATGGAATTACCTTCTCCCTACTAAAATAATTAATGCAAGGCAATATGTCATTGGAGGCTATTTCAAAGATAAGGCTGTCAGCAAAGACTTGAAAGATGTGTTAGTGAGGATTCCTACCATACCCTCTTCTGACCTTCCCTTGGCTTGTACAGGAGACAGATGTGTCTTCAAGAATGTGACTCCAGTTATGGGTGCTATTCCAGATATGGACCATTTACTGGAGCAAATCAACACAACGGCTAGACCTTTGTGTGCAGCTACTTATCTAACCCCTTTCCCCTCTCTTACAATAAGCACAGAATAGCCAAAACATTTTTATTTCACAGAATAGCCAAAACATTTTTATTTCACTGCAGGCAGAGCAGTATACTTTTAATGTCTTACTCAAGACGACATCAGTTCTAAGCTTTTTCTCATCTTTAGTCTACAGAGCATGTTACCACTGATCTGATACATTGGTTGCTTTATATTGATAGAATTATTAAGCAGGAAAAAGCAGGTGGCTACATACCTTGATATGATCTATGTGTATCAGAAAGCAGGAGAGAAACTTTATAAAAATATCAGAGTAGCTTGATCACAAGTTCTACATCCCATACCCCAGTGGAAATAAATAGCTTCAAAGCTTGAGGAGTATTTTTGTATCATAGAGATAATATTCCAAATTGGGTTGTACTAATCTAAGTAATTTACTGAGTAGCCTCAAAGTAGCCAGTTGTGCATGGGGCTTAAAGAAAGGTGGTTTTTTCCAGCTGGTTCAGGCTGCAGTGCAAGCAGCTTTGTCACCGAGCATTATGACCTAGAACGTCAAAATATCTGTGCTAGAACAGGCTTCTGAATGGAGACTGAAGCAAGGCCTGATTGGGGGAATCAGCACAGGTCCCAGGGATTTGTCATAAGCCCATCCATGTCTGTCCCTTTGAGGAAGAGCTTTTGACTTTCTAGTAGTATGTTTTAGAGTCTGAATGCATGTGAAGTTGGAGCTGCACATCATGAACCTGTTATTTTGACCTGCCAGTCCACCAGTCATGCATGCCCCAAAGTACTCCATCATCAGTAACAGTGAAATATACAAACTATGTCTAAGTCAGTCCTGAAAGTGCAAGTGATTTGCATTCATGGGTGGTTTCTATTTCCATTGGAATCTACTCCCATTGTGTTACTACCTCTTTTTCAACCTGTATACGTCCCCATGTGACAGTCCCTAGGACCAGATGGCTTGAAGAAGAAAATAGTCAACATTAGTCTGCAGATAGTTATATAGGATATGTGAATTCCAGTCAGAGGAATTATGTAGCATTATATCCCCAATTGGAGATGGTCCAAAGCTCAACAGGGAAGAGAAATTGTCTTAAGGGTGGAATTCTGGGTGGTATATGTGACCATCACTTTATCTGGAAGGAAAAGTAGCTGGATGCATGAATCTGCACCAGTCTGGACCTGTAGCAATGCCCAAATGTTTAGCCAGATAGCTGAGCCAAAATGTTTAGCTCAAAACAAAAGAATTACTGACAAGAAAAGTTACAAGGAGATTTGGAGATGGACATTCCAAAAGAAGGGATCCAGAGCATGATGACCTTTTTGTCTCATGTGATACTCACCAAAAGACCTCTCAGCATAGGTAGTTGAGTGGCCCAGTAGATGCTGCTCAGTCTCTTTTCCCAGTCACCCTTTCCAAGGGGAATAGCCAGTCTCCTGGTAGCAGGTTGATAACACTAGACCCCTCTCATGGGAGAGGCAGTGTTTTTTCCTCATTAGAGTTGATACTTTCAAGATATAGATTTGTTTTCCCAGTTGTCTCTACTTCTTCCAAAGACATCATTAACTGACTTTTGAATTCTATTTCATCATCTTTTATTCCACTCAATATCAACTCAGGATCAAGGAATATCATTTTGCACCAAAAGTTGAGAAGTGATGGTTTGTGCGTGTGGTCCACTGGTCTTACCATGTTTCCCACCACCCGGAAGCAGCCAGCCTGAGAATGGCAGAATGGCCAATGCAAGACTCACAAGTACTAGGTCAAAGACAACATTCTGTGATGCTGCACTGATGTCCCAAGGAAATATGCACTTTGAACCAGTGACCATAAAGCCAGAATGAGGGCAGTAGGATAGCACCTCTCATTATTATTCTTAAAGACCATTTGCAATAAGGTCATATAGCTCCATCAGAGCTCAGACTTTTCATGCACAAAGTTTTCCATCACATGTAGAGGAGAAGGATCTGAACATGCTGAGGGTCTGATTGAGGGCAAACAAAACATGGAATAGATAATAAAGGAAAAAAAATTTATGAAAACCAAATATAGCCCTCTGTAGTTATAAAAACTAGTACTATAGCAACTCTACAAGCATTTTATTTATTTCTTTGTTAGGTATGTGTTAATGCATACTAACCAACTTTTCATTTTCCCACCACTCTCTTTCGCTATCTCATATTCAGTATACTGTTGGAAGCTAGGTGAATACTTCAATATTTGGGTTTTTTTTTTTTTTTTTTTTTTTTAGAAAATTAAAATGGGATTGGGACTAAACTAGAGGAAAATAGAACATCACTAGATGCTGAAGGCAGTCAGCAGAGGAGGTGGGGTCTTCCCTTTTGAGGACAGAACATTCATGATCATACATGAGTAGTAGTTGCATTATGTTGGGGAAATGTGTTCCTACTGTTGGTGAGAAATCCAACCACAAAACGATAGTGCATGTGGATGCTGAGTAGCTCAAGCAGTGGACAGCAATGTGTACTAGGGACCAGCTCTCATGACATCCATTCTGACTCCCAGATGATATGCTAACCCATCCTGCAAAGGCAAGAGAGGTAAAAGTGTCACTTCTCAAATTTCATTGCCAACAAGTACCAGCCAATCAGATGCACTCAGGCCATGCTTTGAAACTGGGTGAAGTCAGAAGAAAGGAAAGTGTGAAGCGTCCCTTGAGACATGTACATGCATGGCCAATGCAGTTTGTTAATAACAACCTGTGTAGACAGTTCCTGATGGTGACTTGGCAGCTTTCTCAGGGTGACAGGTCCTTTGGCCTTTTGCAGCCCTGGTGGCAATGCTCCAACTTGTTACAGAAACAATAAATATGAGTCTTGGGGTTGAGAGATGTTGGGACCTGCACCAAGAGCCTTAACAACAACTGGGTAAACTCCAAAGGCCTAGCATCAAACCCTCTCTGCCTAAGCTAGCTAGAGAGAATTCTATTCTCCACCCTGAACGCTGACTGATGCTCTGGGGAGGGGGGCCAATGCTGAAAATAGAAGCTGTAGAAACAAAAACTGATTTCCACTTATTTGGGCACCACGAGCTATTTATGGACACTTATAATGAGAATAGAAAGAACGGATCAATTGTATTATCTTGTTATGTAAAGGTCACTTTCCAAAAAGCTTTGGAAAACATATTGGTCTAATGAGTCATTGTGACCCTTCACCTCTGAAAACAATTGTATTTTAGGGCTCAAATAGATAATATATTTGTATTTAACAATATGAAATCACTACAAATATAAATGTGCCCTTAAGGCCTGATGATTTGGTACTCAGGAGACAGAAGGGCCTGGGTTCAAATAGCAGGGCTAACACTTGCTGGCTGTGTGACCCTGAGCAAGTTACATACCCTTCCTGGGTCTTATTTTCTTCTGCTGTAAGTGGGAAATAATATCGTATCTTCAATAGAGGCGTGTTGTGAGGGTAAGCTGGACACCTACACATAGTGCGTTTGTGTGTGCTCTCGCCATGTGTTGACGTGTAGCACTCACTACCAGAGGGCACTCTCCAGCAACAACTCAAAGTTCACATGTCACTGAATGAAACATGAGTCACAGCAGATCGTGGGAGGATTTTGGGTGATGTTTGCATGAATTCCAGGCAGGCTGGGTAGTTTCATAGTCTTCACAAGAGGAACATATTCCTGGAGAGATGGGATCAGGACCCCAGTCTCCTTCCCCTAGACAGAGACACCCACCCACACAGTCTTTGGCTCCCCTCAGGTCTGCTCCCAGAAGACCTTTGATTTCCATAAAAATGGGCCCTCAGACTGAGACCACACACCTGGGCCATAAAGCGGTTGGTTTTCTCTCAGCCTCTGTCTTCTAGGCACATTTTCTTGAGGCTCTACCTGGCCACTGTATGACTCAGGATTCTCCTGAAACAGAATATATATAGATTTACTTTCCCAGTTGTCTCTACTTCTTCCAAAGAAACCAATAACTAACTTCTGAATTCTAGTTCACCAACTCTTATTCCACTCAATATCGACTCTAATCAAGGAATTTCATACAGAGAAGAAGAGAGAGAGAAAGAGAGAGAAATTTAAGAAATTGTCTTACGTGATTATAGGGGCTGGCCAATTTGAAATCTGCAGGGCAGGGCCACACCTGGAGATGCAGGGCAGACAGTGTTGCAGCTCAGGTCTGAAGGCCGGCTGGAGGTCGAGCCCTTCCTCCTTGGGGACCTCACTCTTTTTCTCTTGAGGCCTTCAGCTGTTTGAATGAGATTCACTCACATCCCTTTAATAATCACAACTCATTTTCTCTACTCAAAGTCTCTCTTTTTTTTTTTCATTTTATGTATCCCTAATATAGTTGTTTTTTGTTTTTTTCTCAAATTTATTTTTATTCTAAGTTGTTAGAAATGACAGCAGAATGTATTATATTTCATATTATACTTGTAGAGCACATTTTTACATATCTCTGGTTGTATACAAAGTATATTCACACCATTCGTGACTTCATACATGCACTTAGGGTAATGATATCCATCTCATTCTACCATCTTTTTTTTTTAATGTCAATTGGATAAAAAAAAAAAAAAACCACAAAAAAACCCCTGCACAGCAACATCTAGATGGGTTTGAACATGACCTAGCCAAGGCGGCATATCAGGTTTATCAGGTTGACTACCACATCCACCTTGATTGAACTGTTTTCTATATTTATTTATTATTTTTTGTGTGGTCCCAGTGTTTGAACCCACTGTGCTACACCCCCAGGCGTTTTTTTATTATTATTATTTTATCTTGAGACAGGGTCTCGTAAGTGGGCTGCCCTCAGACCCTCAATCTTCTTGCCTCAGTTTCCCAAGTCACTGAGATCACAGATGGCACCACTGTGCCCGGCAAGGCTTTTAAAGTCAAGGTACCTTTGTCCTCTGAGTTGTCATTTTGGACACAATACTAAGAAAATCTGCTTAGAGAGGAAAGTTTTATTTGGGCTCATGGTTTCAGAGGTTTCAGCTTGGCTCTGTGGTTTTGGGGCCTGGGGTGAGATAGAACATCATGGCAGGAAAAGTGGTGGAGCAAAGCTTCCCACCTGGTGGTGGCTGGGAAGCAGAGAGAGAGAGAGAGAAAAGGGCTGAAGCTCCAGTACCCACTTCAAAGGTACTCAGTGACCTACTCCTCCAACAAGGCCTTGCCTCCTAAAATTTCCACCATCTCCCAATAGCACCCAGAGCAGGGGACCAAGCCTTCAACACACTGAGGGACATTTCATATCTAAATCATAATATCCTTCCTTACGGAAAATTGGCAAACTCGCTAACATCCCCAGCAACAAGCCAGCACTTCAAGTGGTTAATTGCATCCATTTTACATTGGTTCTCACTGACTTTGGCTTCCTGAACTGACCCCCATATTCTTCCTTCTTTGCAGCATGTGTCTGCCTTGCAGACGACACTGAACAGCAGAGAGATGGGGGTAGAAGCTGACAGTCGGATCTGGCTTTGCATCCCAGGCCTGCTGGTTATACTCTGGGTAATAGAAGCAGGTCATTTAACTTCTCTGAGCTATTCTAAGTAATAAAATAGGGGAAGCGTAGCATCTTAAGGCTGTTGGGAGAAGTGAATGGAATCATTCATACTTCTAATATTTATTGAACAGCTACTCTGAGCCAAGCACTGCGGGAGGCCCCAGCACAGTGGGCAAAGAAAGAACAGAGGTCTGAGCAGAGCTCCTATGTAAAGCACTTGGCCCCATCCCAGACTCAGAGCTAATGGAAGCTGCCATCATTCACTGCCAGGAGTCATTGATTGCCAACAAAATCCTTCTTTGAACAGGCAGAAAACCCCTGTGCATTTCCTGAAGAGAGCAAGAAGTAAAAGAACACTGCTAGAATGTACGGTCCACGGTCACCCAGACACCCTCGTGACTCACAGCAGAACAAAGGCATTGTCCGCGTCAGTGGGAAACTTACTTTGGTGAATAGGGGAAGGCAGCAGTTCGTCTTGGGAGGAGTAACTTATTACTAGAATCCCTGGTGCTCCTTCTCCTCTATCACTGGGCTTGGGGGCATCAAAACCAGGACATATGAACTGAATGCCTTTGGAGAACAATGGGACAGGGATATAAGGAAATTTCTTCCCAGTAAATCCATGATTCATGGACACCAAAGAAACAGGTCATGTTTCAAGCTCATTGAGGAACCTGGTCTACCAAATCCTTTGGCGGTTTTTCTTCTTTTTTGTCTTATCAGTGTAGGGCATCCTCCTCCAGTGACCTCAAAGATGCCCATGTCTGAATCCCCAAAACTTGCAAATAGATCACTTTACATGAAAAAGAGAAAGTAAGGGTGAAGATGGAATTAATGTTGCTATTTAGCTAATGAGGTTATCCTGGATTCAACTGAGTGGGCCCAGTGTAATTACCAGGGTCCTTAAATAGTGAGGAGGTAGGCAGGGTGTCAGGACCAGAGAGCTGGCGTTGTAAGAGAGACTCCCTAGCCATTGCTGAATTTGAATATGGAAGAAGCCATATGCCAAAGCATGTTGAAAGCCCCTAAAGGCTGCAAAAGGCAGTGAGACCAAGTCTCTGTTAACCTCCTCAGAAGCAGTGACTGTCACACCTTCTTTTTTTTTTTTTTTTCCTTTTGGTACCAGGGATTGAACTCAGGGGCACTCAACCACTGAACCACATCCCCAGTCCTATTTTGTATTTTATTTAGAGACAGGGTCTCACTGATTTGCTTAGTGCCTCTCTGTTGCTGAAGCTGGCTTTGAACTCGCGATCCTCTGGCCTCAGCCTCCCAATTGCTGGGATTACAGTTGTGCACCACCACACCCAGCTTCACACCTACTTGAATATCCTGGTATACACAAACATTCACACATGTGAAAAATGAGTGAATAATACTAACCTTTCAATAGACAAATAGAAGTAAAAAATTATAGAATGGCATATTTAGAATGCTAAAAGAAAATAACTACCATCCTAGAATCCAATATCCCATGGAAATCTCCCTCAAAACAAAGACAAACTTTTGCCATTCACCAGCCTAGTTAAGCTTGAAAATTTCCGGCAATCTCAGTTTTCTTATTTGTAAAATAGAGATAGCAAAATCCATTTCACTTGGCTTTTGTTAATGCTTAATCACAAAAAAAGAATACATAAAATACCTAACACAATTCTTGGCACAATTGTTTAAAATTAATGTTATGATGATAAAAAATTTGCCAATTAATAAAAGCAAAGTAAGGATGTCTTCAGAAAATGAAAACTAATGTGTCACAAGCATAGCAATTAAAAAAGAAATTCTAAACGAGTTTGTTATGGAGGAAAATCTTCCTCAAGGAAACACAGCAATGTCAGAAGGAGTAAGAAATGATAGAGTAAACAGGAGGATAAATCTGTTTAAAACAACAACAGAAATAATCATGTCTGTATGAAGTCTGATCCAGCTACTATAATAAAGTGCCACAACCTGGGAGCCTTAAAGAACAGAAATGTTTTGTCTCACGTTTGTGGAGGCTGGAAGTTCAAGATCAAGTCATCAACAGGTTTGGACTGCCTTCTCTTTGTGTCCTCACACCTCTTCCTTCTGTGTGTGTCTGTGTCCTCGTGTCCTCTTCTTATAAGGACACCAGTCATATTGGATTAGGGCCCAATCCAGTGGCCTGAATTTAACATGATTACCTCTGTAAAGGCCCTAGGTCCAAACAGTCACAGTCTGAGGTTCTGCAGATTAGGACTTTAACATGCAAATTTGGAGTGGAGTGGAAAGGACAAAATTCAATCCATAAAAATGTCCTTGGGGGCTTAAAATATATGCAAATTCAAGATGTCTGAGCAAAAGAGTATAAAAGTTAGGAAAGGAGTAAATGAAGTGAAGAGATTATTGAGTTTTAAAGTGGTTGGGAAGTGGGACAATTATAATTTGTGAAGGGCTCTTAATAAGGAAAGGATGGCAATATAATCTCTAGTCTCATCACAAAGAGAATGGGAGAGAGAGAAGTAGAAATAACAATTAAGAAATTAATCTAAAAGAGTCAAGAGAGGATGTAAAAATAAAATGGCAAGGAGAAAGCAATTAGTAAATGATACATTGAAATTGAAGTATGTTTGAAATTGCACTAAATATAAACAGAGTAAATATTGCAATTAAAATAAGGTGATTGTTAAACTAGACTTTTCAACAATAGCAACATCATACTGCTGACAAAAGTGATAATATAGGGTAAGGTGTAAGAACTCATAACATTTGAAAGTAAATTGACAGAAAATTATAATATACCCCTGCAACATTAGCCAAATAAAAGCACAGACAGCTGTGAGATTATGACAAATAGATTTTATTTGAGAATAAATAGTAAAGATGGAGAGGGATGTTGGATAACATCCTTTGGAAAGATATAGCCACTGTAAATTGATGCACTTCAAAATACAGTTTAAAATTTTTAAGTCAAAGATTGAGAGAATTAAAAGAGCAAACACACAAATCCATAATGAGCATAGTAAATTTCAGACTCTGAAATTTAAAATTAAATTAAAAATTAAAATTAAATCTAAAATTACTATGAGCATAATAATTTTCAGACTATTTATTAATTAATAGTATGAGAAGGCAAAAAATCAACAATTATACAAAAGACTTGAACAACATACTTGATAAATTGTTAGCATGGTAACCAACGACAAACATAGTATATAGTATTTTCAAGTGTACTTGGAACATTTTAAAAACATTGACCTGAGACATAAAATGAGTTTCTAAAAATTTTAGAGGATTGAGATTTTAGAGAATGTATTCTCTGACCAGGATGAGATTAAGAAAGAATAACAGATAACTAGAAAATCACTAATATACAGACACATACCACTTATAAATACATTGGAGAAAAGATTGCCTCTTCAATAAATGGTGCTGGGAAAACTGGAAATCCATAGATAGGAGAATGGAATTGAGCCCCTATCTCTCACCCTGCACAAAACTCAACTCAAAGTGGATCAAAGACTTAGGCACTAGAACAGAGACCCGGCAACTAATGGGAGAAAAAGTAGTCCCAACTCTCCATCTCCACTATCTCAGCTTAGGAACTGACTTCCTCAAGACTTCTAAAGTGCAAGAAGTAAAATCAAGGATCAATAAATGGGATGGTATCAAACCAAAAAGCATCTTCAAGGCAAAGGAAACAATTAAGAATGTGAAGAGGGAGCTCACAGAATGGGAGAGTATCTTTGTCACCTGTACCTCAGATAGAACATTAATCTCCAGGATATCGAAGAACTCAAAAAAACTTAACACCAAAAAAACAAATAACACAATCAGTAAATGGGCTAAGGAACTGAACAGGCACTTCAGAGAGGAAGAAATACAAATGAGCCAGGAGTGGTGGTGCAGGCCTGTAATCCCAGCACTTGGGAGGCTAAGGCAGGAGGATCGCAAGTTCAAAGCCAGCTTCAGCAATGGTGAGGCACTTGGCAACTCAGTGAGAACCTGTCTCTAATAAAATACGAAAAAGGGCTGGGGACTTGGCCCAGTGGTCAAGTGCCCCTGAGTTCAATCCCCAGTACCAAAAAAAAAAAAAAAAAAAAAAAAAAAAAAAAAAAAGAAAGAAAGAAAAGAAAAAGAAATACAAATGGTCAAAAAAATTATGAAAAAATATTCAACATCTCTAGCAATTAGAGACTGCAAATTAAAACTGCACTCAGATTCCATTTCATTTCAGTCAGAATGGCAATTATCAAGAATGCAAGCAACAATAAATGTTGGTAAGGATGTGGTGGAAAATGTTCACTCATACATTACTGTTAGGACTGCAAATTGGTGCAACCACTCTGGAAAACAGCAGAGATTCTTTAGAAAACTTGGAATGGAACAACCATTTGACCCAGTTATCCCACTCCTTGGAATATGCCCAAAGGACTTAAAATCAGCATACTACAGCAATGAAGCCACACCAATGTTTATAGCACTCAATTCACAATAACTAAGCTATGGAACTAACCTAGGTGCCCTTCAACAGATGAATGAATAAAGAAAATATGGTATATATACACAATGGCATATTCTTAGCCATAAAGAAGAAAGAAATTATGCTATTTGCTGATAAATTGATGGAACTAGAGACTGTCATGCTAAGTGAAATAAGCCAGTCCAAAAACCAACCAAAAGTCAAATGTTCTCTCTGATATGTGGATGCTAACCCACAATAAGGGAGGGTGGGGAAGAGAAGAATAAAAGTTCATTGGATTAGACAAAGGGGGAATGAAGGGAAGGGAGGGGGAATGGGAATAGGAAAGACAGTAGAATAAATCTTTCCTATGTTCATATAGGAGTACACCTCCAGTATAACTCCACATGGTGTACATCCACAGAATGGGACCCTAATTAGAATAAGTTATATACCATTTATGCATAATAAGTCAAAATACACTTTATTGTCATGTATACCTAAAAAACCCCAAATTTAGAGAAAAAAAAAGAAAATAATACAGAGTATATGGTGCACTTCTTTTTCTTTTATTTTCATCTTTTGACTGTTATTATACATATATGCATAATTTTACATTCTATGTATAATTTTAACTCCTTTGTATTCCTTATGTACATGGTGTAATATTTGTACAGAAAATATCAGATATGTTCATGAAAACATAAACATACAGCTCAGTAAATCACCACAAAGGAACCAGTCTTTTAACAGTTACCCTGATAAAGAAATAGAACAGGAAGGCCAGATTTTGTGCTCCTTCCCATCAGTACCTATTCATTTCCCAACTAAAGGCAACCAGTATTCTGATATTTATAGTGTGCCTATCTAAATTATCCATGGATCAAAAAACAATCACAACATAATTTGGAAAATATTTTGAACTGTGTAGGCTAGAATTAAAGCCATAATAAGAGAGATATTTAAGGGTTTAGTTACATATATTAGAAAAGAAAAATGCTGAAAAACATGATCTAAATGTTCATTTAGAAAATTTCCAGAAACGAATAGCAAAAAAAAGCAAAATAAAGTAAAAGGAAGATAAAAAAATAATAAACATAAGACTATAAACTCATGAAATAGAAATGCAAACATACAACAAAGAATATAACAAAAGTTGTTTATTAGGGGAAACCTAATAAAATTAATAAATAATTTGCAAAATGAATAAGAAAAAATAATGCATAAGTTATCATGAAAAAAAGTAGATGTTACACAGTATATCAGTAAATTTCAAAATGTATATTAAATGGGAAATTTTCTAGAAAGCACAATTTAACAAAACTAACACAAGATACAATAGAAAATATGAATTGTCATATATGTATTAAAGAAATTGAAACTGTTAGTTTAACTGTTTCCACAAATTTCCACAAAATTTAACTCTATGCTGAAATCCTTCACTGATGAGTCTTCCAAACACTGAAAAAGGAAATAACTAATCTTACACAAATTCACTCAGAGACAGAAAAAGAGGGAATGCTCCCCCATTCATTTATGAAGCCAGCTAACCTTGATACCAAAATCAACAACAGAAAAGAAAACTTATAGCTTAATCTCTCTCAGAGTGAAAAAAATACCAACTAAAGCACTAACAGGTCAAATCTAAGAGCTAATTAAAAGTATAATAAAACAAATTCAAATTGAAATTATTCTAGCAATGTAAGGTTGATTTAAATGTTCAAAAGATTGGTGAATGTAATTTATCACAGTAAGAAAAAAAAAAAAAAAAAAAGAGGGCTGGCTCAGTGGTAGAGTGCTTGCCTAGCAGGCCTGAGGCCCTGAGCTTAATCCCCAGCACCACATGCAGAAAAATTATCTAAATAGACACAGAAAAAGCATCTGATAAAAGTTTAACACTCTTCCATAATAAGGAGAAAAATTCTTAGAATAAAAGTTAGTAGCTTAGGAAAACAACTCTAGAACAAACTTTGTACCTAATGGTGAAATATTAAAATATTTCCCCCAAAATCTGAATAAACCAAAGATGCTCCAAGTGAGCCTTCTATTCAACAGTGTGTCAGAGATAATTCTGAGTACAAAAAGGCAAGAAAAATAAACCAAATCTATAAAGTCACTGACTCAGGAGGGCGAGGAAAGAAGAAAGCAGGTTTGGGGCCAGCTTGGCAACTTGGTGAGACCTTATCTCAAAACAAAATATAGGTTTGGGACTTGGCTCAGTGGTAGAGTACCTCTGGATTCAATACCCAGTACCAAAAAAAAAATGCTCTTGGATTTGGAATAGTGCTAAATGAAATTGTTATTATTCTAAGTAATAAGATAATGTAGATAAAAAAAAAAAACTCCTAAAATCTACAGAAAATTCATTAACATGAATAACTGAATTCATCAAGGTGATGGTACAAGGTCAATGTTCAAAGCTTAATTGTATGTTTATATTTTAGCAACAAGTAAAATAAAACTAAAATTTGAATGATATGATTGAAATTACACATACTTAGGAATAAATCTAAGACATCTAATACCAGTACACAGGAAACTTCAGAAAGCATTTTAGAAATTAAAAACTCTCCTAAATGGAGGGATAAGCCATGTTCATGAATTAGGAGACAATATTCAATTCTCATCCCCACTTCCTTGCCAACATTCATTGTTACTTATGTTCTTAATAATTGTCATTCTGGCTGAGTGAGATAAAATCTCAGTGTAGTTTCAATTTGCATTTCTTTAATTGATAAAGATGTTGAATATTTTTTCGTGTATTTGTTGAGGGTTCATACATCTTGTTTTGAGAAGAAGTTCAGTGAATGAGACAAAAGGAAATGAAGGGAAAGAAAGGAGAATAGGAAAAATGAAAGACAGTGGAATGAAGCTCACATAAAAACATGTATGAATATAGCACAGTGAATCTCACCATTGTGTACATTCACAAGACTGGGGTCGTAATTAGAATACAATATATTCCATGCTTGTATAATTATATCAAAATGGATTCTACTGTTATGTTTAACTAAAAAGAGCCAAAAAAAAAAAAAAAAAAAAAAAAAAACCAATGCACAATCAATAAAAATTCCAGCAAATATTTCTTATGGAAATTGACAAGCTAATTTGAAACTTTATATGCAAATGCAAAAAACTAGCAATAACTAAGGCAATCTTACAGAGAAACAAAGCTGGTGAACCCACATTATCAGGTATCAAGACTCATTATAAAGTTATAGTAGGTAAAGATTTGTGATACTACCGGCGGAAAAATTGAAAAAAATAGACCAATGGAACAGAATAGTGTCCAAAAACAAATGCTAATTTACAGGGTACTTGACATTTAACCACCAAAACAGGATGGTTCTGTAGATGGTGGTATTTTAAATGTTACTAGGTGAAATGAGTATCCATATGAGAAAAAAAAATAACTACTGACTCCTATCTTATACCATACACGAAATCAGTTTCGAGAAAATTTTATGTTCAAACAATGATGTTAAAACAATAAAGCTATTATAGTGTAATATGTGAAAATTCTCCTCTGGTTTTAGGCAAAGATTCCTCATTAGGATACAAAAAGCAATATCAATAAAGGAGAAGTTTGGACCCTATTAAAATGAAGAATTTTTCTCTTTCAATGCCAGCCACAGAGTGGCTTATATAGCCATGCAAAACTACATAAAGAAAGAAGGAGGGTCAGGAAGAAGGAATAAATGAAGATAATATATTTTATTTATCTTATTCCTAATTCCTAACCATTTGATCAAAACAATGATAGCAAAATGTATTGGATGATTATAGTACATAGATAAGAGCATTGAGTTACAGCAATGTTCTAAAGGATGAGAGGAAGGAATTGGGAAGACTTTGGACCTGCACTACTCGTGAAGTGGTGTGGTGTTTGAAAGTAGACTTAAATTAGTTGCAAATGTATAGTGCAAACTCTAGGGCAATCATTAAAACAATTATTTTAAAAGAAATATAATCAATGTGCTGAGAGGCATATTAAAATAGAATTACATGAAATGCTCAACTAAAACTGAAAAAGGCAGAAAAAGAGGGAAGGACAAAAAGAAATAAGAAACAAGGGCAATGAATACAATAGTTATAAATATGCTAGATATTAATTCAACTGTATAAATAATCACTTTAAATGTAAATGGCCTGAATGCGCCAATTAGAAGACAAAAGTTGACCGAGTGGATTAAAAAGTTAATTTGTCTACAGGAAATCTGCTTTAAATATAAATACATAAATAGACCAAAAATAAAGAAATTGAGAAAGATATGCCATGCTAACCCTCATCTAAAAATAAACAAAGAAAAACAGCAGGTGTAGCTCTGTTAATTTCAAGCAAATCAAACTACAGAGCAAGGAAGATTATCAGGAGTAAAAGGCAGCATTATGTAAGGTAAAAGGAGTCAATGTCTCCAAGAAGACATAGCAATCCTTAATGTATATAGGCATAAGAAAAGAGAACATCAAAATATGTGAGACAATATTGCAGGAAAAATAGACAAATCCACTATTGTGGTTGGGGACTTAAACATACCCCATCAGTAACTGACAGATATGGCAGGCAGAAATTCAGTAATAATACAAATAACTAAATATTACCACCAATCAACTTGATCTAATTACTTTTATAGGATGCTATACACAATAACAACAGATTACACCTTCTTCTTAAGTTCATGGGAAATATTTACCAAGGATCGTATTCTGAACCATAAGAGACATCTTAACAAAATTAAAAGCATAGAAATCATGCAAAACATTCCTTTAAGTCAATGGAATTAAACAAGAAATCAATACCAGAAAGATAGCTGGAAAATAATTATTTGGGTATTATGCCACACATTTATTTGAATGCATAAATTAGAAAAGAAGAAAGACCTAAAATCAATAATCTAAGCTTTCACCTAAGGAAACTAGGGAAAGGAAACAACATGAGTCCAAAGCAAGGAAAAGAAATAAGGAATAAACTTTAGAGCAGAAAGCAATGACATTGAAAATAGGAAGTAAATAAGAGAAAGTTAACCAAACCAAAAGATGATTCTTGTATAAACTCAATACAAATTCATAAGCCTCTGACCAGTCTAACAGAAAAAGAGAAAGAGGAGGAAAGACACAGATTTCATTATATCTAATGAAAGACTGATCACATGGACATTAAAATAATAAAAAGGAATACCATAAAAACTCTCAGTCAACAAATTTAATAACTTAGGAGGAAAATTTCATTGAAAGTTATGATCTATCCAACTCACACAGAGACAAATAGATCATCTGAATAGGTCCATATGAATGGAATAATTCATAATATTTTAGAGAGAGAGAGAAAAAAAAAAAAAGAGGAGGAGAAGGGAAAGGAAGGGGAGGGGAGGGGAGGGAAGAGTAGAGGAGAAGAGAAGGAGGGAGAAACAAGTCCATATGGTTTCACTGGGGAATTCTACCAAACATTAAAAGAAGAAATTTTCCATAATATCTTTCAGAATGTGGAAGCAAAAGAAATACTTTCTAACTTGTTCTATGAGGTCAACATCACCCTAATAACAAAACCAGGTAAGGACAAGAAAGGAAAACTATGGAGAAATATTTCTCATGAACATAGATGTGAAAATCTTTAACAAAATATTAGCACATTACATCAAAGAATTTATGAGAAAAGTTATAGACCATGATCAAGTGGGATTTATTCCAGATATTCAAGGCTGGTTCAAAATTTGAAGGTCAAATCATGTAATTCATCATATTGACAGGCTAAGGAAAAATCATATGATCATATAAATGTATAAAGAAAAAGCTTTTGACAAAAAGCAATACCCAGTCATGCTAAAAGCTCTCTGGGAATACAGGAGTCTTCCTTAACTTGATAAAGAGCACCCGCAAAAAATTTAGAGCTAACATCATATAAATGATAAAGAATTGTAAGCTTTTCCCATAAAATCAGAAACAAGGGAAGGATGTCTCCATCAACACTCTTATTCCACATTGTACTGGAAGTCCTACCTATGTAATGACGGAAGGGGAACAAAAGGTATACACATTAATAAGAAAGGAATAAAGCTGTGTTTGCTCACAAAGGACATGAATAGTAATGTAGACAATTCCAAAGAATTGAACAAAAAATTCCTATTGAAATTGGTAAGTGGGTATAATAAGGTTGCAGGATATAAGACTAATATACCAAAATCAATTGTCTTCCTACATACTAACAATGAACAATCAGAATTTGACAACATTATTTATACTACCAAAAGGAGGAAATCTTAGACATAAATCTAATAAAATATTTACAGGATTTATAAAAGGGAAATTACAAACATTTAGTGAAAGTAATGAAAGACGATCTAAATAAATAGATTTCTATCCATATTCATGGATAGAAAGAGTGTTAAGATCTTCCCCAATTAACTTATAAATCAAATACAATCACAATAAAAATCCTAGCAAGTTATTGTACAAATATTGAAAAACTTGATTCCAAAATTTATATGGAAAGTCAAAAGGCCCAAATTAACCAACATAATACTGAAGAATAAAGCCAGAGAACTAATACTACTCAACTGTAAACTTAACATGAAGCCACAGTAATCAAGACAGTATGATATTGGTGAAAAAGGAAACAAATTGATCAATGGAACAAAATCCAGATCCCAGAACTAGACCCTCACAAATATAGTTATCTGACCTCTGACAAAGGAACAGAGACAATACAGTGGAAAAAGCATAGTCTTTTCAATAATAATGCTGGGATAATTGGACATCCATATGTTTAAAAATGGGAGATAATATATAAACTAAAATCCTTCCCAAGTATGAATTACTTAAAAACTTTACTGAGAGCAATTTAGAAGGAGGAAATGGAGAGTAAATGTGGATACCAGAAGTTGTTTTTCCTTGTTTCCATGGGGTTAGGGTGAGGCAGCTGGGAAGAGTATGCCATAGAAACAGGAGAAAATGTAGAAATGGGAGGCTGGGCACCACCTGAAGAAAACTTTGCTCAACCTACCAAGAGGTTTCTTCGCCTTATCCCTGTCTTCTTCTTTTTTTATTTTTTGGTACCGGGGATTGAATTTAGGGGCACTCGACCACTGGGCCACATCCCCAGCCCTTTTTTTGTATTTTATTAGAGACAGGGTCTCACTGAGTTGCTAAGTGCCTCGCCATTGCTGAGGCTGGCTTTGAACTCGCGATCCTCCTGCCTCAGCCTCCCAAGTGCTGGGATTACAGGCTTGCGCCACCGTGCCCGGCTATCCCTGTCTTCTGATGGCTTCTTTTCTGACTCCATTAATTTAAAAAATCACCACCTCCATAGTTCTTCCTGGTTACTTGATTACTTGGCTGAACAAGTGAGGTGCAGACTAGCACCCACAACCCTGGAATCTTGGTCCGGCCTCAACTCAGTGTAGCCCTGGGGGCTGAGATGTGCTGGGACTCCCCAGGCCTCTTTCCTGGATCAAGCACAAGTGCACAACCTGCACTTCCTTCCTGGGGCCTGGCTCAGTCCTCCCAGGACTCTGCCTTTCTCCTCCTTGACTAGGGTCTGCCCACTGGCCCAGCATCTTGCTGCCATTGTGGATTCTTGGTATTTGGGTTAGTTAATCTCACCCGTGTGCCCTTTTCTTCAGAGCAGTATTTCTCACACTTGACTTTAACAGAATATAGAGTCAGGAGAAAAAGGCAACACAAATGATGTCTATTTATCCACCCACAAAATTGCCTCTCCCTCTAGAAACAGCAGGCTGACAGAGATATTGCTTGCTGTCATTCTGATTTCCTTAGTCCCTAGGTCATGAATAGTAAAATATGCAAATTGACCACTCTTCCCCTGTCATTGGTCAATAATCTATTACCAAATAAAATCTTACCTGTAGCCTTCCTATCAAATCCCAGTGAATAAAGAGGGCTTCTAAACCTTAATTAAACACACATTGTTCTGGGTAGTATCTCTCTAGGCAAGCCTATCCTTTGAGATTCAGATTCTTGCACAAACAGCATTCTGGCATGACACCCCCCACTGTGAGTTTGCTAGTCCTGCTATCTGAGAATAAATTATGTGTTTGTCCAAGCTACAGATATCTAGTAAAAGTCAATTTTCCATTTAGTTCTTGTATCACACAAATTCTCCCTGCACCAGAAATTGACTCCAATCTATTATTTGCATTTATAGATCATAGGACCAAAATGAAGTTGTTAGTTCCCCCCCCCCCCTTTTTTTTAAATCCCTGGAAGCCTTTAGCTGATGTGACAAATGAGAAAAAGCTGGGAGCATGGTGAAGTTGAAAGTTGGTGCTCACTTTTATCCTTGCCTGAGTTTTTCCAAGCAGCTTTTGAAGCATGAGGAACTCAGTTTTCTTGAAAGAGTAAATGTCCCCCAGAGAGGTCACATTTATACCTTGGATGTTGAAACTTTGTAGTCCTGGAACTAATGCATGTTCCCATAGCTCTGGGCCCTGGGGCTGAGGCTAGGTCTGAGGTATTCCCACATCAGGATGACTCAAATCTTGGGGACACTCAACATTTTTTCAAGCCCAAAATGAGGCCAGATGATCTGGCAAGTTTTATGTTTCTAGCATGCGAGTAAAATATTTCATTACCATCCAACTTAGGTAAGTGGGGCCCCTAGGATAGGTTCCACTTTGGGGTGGGGGGAGCCACTCTGGCCTTTTCTAGCTGTGACTATCCTCATGGGGCCCGGGGTCTTAGGAGCTGAAGGAAAGTCCCACTTGAAGATGAATCTCCTTCTAGGTGACCATGTCAGGAGGTGGCTAAGGGGTGGCTGTTTGCAAGAGAGTAGAGCTGAATAATCTACTCATATCCTTATGGAAAGGGGGCAGGGGTAGGGGCAGAAAGGGGGTAGCCTGCATTCTGGAGGGGTAACCCTTGTTAGAGAGGCAGAGCTCTCAAATTATTCCTTTAATGAACTCTCTTTTGAAAACAATAAAATCACATAAAATAAAAACTATATTAGAAAATGTAGGATAAAGAGACTCATTGAAGATCCTAAGGCATTTGTACCGATGGAGCTACCAAGATGAAACTGGAAGAAAACAAGTCCAGGTCAGCCCGACTACAAAGGAGGCCAACCGGACCTGGCCAACCACTGCCCTCCTCTTTCATTATCTCTCCTCCTATCGTGGGGCACCCTGGCCTTCTCTAGGACCTTCCTGTCTGTTTTTCCTTCCCTCCCTGGCTGTCAGTGGTTCTTGATACAGTGTTAAGTGATCCTGGAGGTACTGATAAAGCACTGTCTTATGGTATGATGTCCCCAGAGTCTTTGAGAAGGTGACTTTTGTTTCAGCCTTGACTCTGCTCAAACTCGTGCTCAAGAAGTTTGTCCTTAGAAGGGAATGGAGAGCCCCTGGGTCTGAGGGATTGCTCCAGCAAACTGAAGGTCAAGGTGGTGGGAAAAGATTCAGATTGGGGAGAACACTGCTGACTCAGCAGGAGGCTGCTAGAAGGATGGAGAACTCTCTAGAAAAGGAAGTTCCCTGGGAACTTCTCTTTAAGAAAACACCATCTTCCTTGATAAAATATAAAACAAAACAAAAGAAAGCCTGTAGCATAGGCAAGAGGAGGGAGGACTTTGGGTGGAAGATTTCTTCATTAAAAAAAAACAAACAAATCACGGTTCTTGCAATGCTGTTCTCTTGATTCTCCATAGCACTGCAGCAGCACGGTTAGACCATCAATCTCAGAATTTACTAAAATCCAAGGGCCATATTTCTCAAAGTGTGGACTTTAATATAACACCAGGTCAAAATCCCCTAAATCCCTTTCCAGACCAGTAAGTTAGAATCCCTGGGTCAGCAGCTCTCAAACAGGGACCCCAGACCAGCAATATTAGCATCCCTAAAAGTTGTTAGAAGTGGTTTCTAATTCTCAGGTCTCATTCTAGTCCTCCTGACTTCCAAATTCTGAGCATGGGATCCCAAGATCTGTTTTCATAAACCTTCCAGGGGATTCTGATGCAGAGCAGGGACTAGGAGAAAGTCCCAGCAATTTAGGGAGCTCTCGCGCTACTTCTAATGGATAAGTACATTAAGAAAAAGTAGAAATTAGGAGGAAATAAGCAGAAAGTTCCACAGGTCAACACAATCTGACCCAGGCACATACGGATCTTTCTCTGTGTTAATAGCCCATCTTGCAATCTTGCCAGGCCTGGTCTCTTCTCATCCTGCCCTCTTCACACACGAGAGGCCATCGTTAACCCCCACCCACAAGGAGCCCTTTTCAAGCCCTTTATGTCTGTTCCGAGAAAGGCCAATCCCTTGTGAGTCCCCAACTCTAGCTTGCCTTCTTTATCCTGTTATTTTCAGATCATAAATTTCATCCCAAGTGGATACCCATGGAGAGAAAATGGTGTTGGGGGTTGCTGAATGAAGAAGCAGCCCTAACGCTGTCTTTACTTAAACTCTCTGTAAAGATCACATTTAACCGTATTTTCTAGTTTCTGTCTATGATACTTAGAAATTCTGGAGTTAACCAACTCCGAGAGATAGTAGAAGATCTGCCTGTACCAGGTGTAGTATTGCACCCCCGTAATCCCAGCAGCTCAGGAGGCTGAGGCAGGAGGATCCCAAGTTCACACTAGCTTGGGCAACTTATCGAGGCCCTGTGCAACTTAGTAAGACACTGTCCCAAAATAAAGAATAAGAAGGGCCAGGAATGTGGCTCAGTAGTTCAGCACTCCTGGGTTCCATCCCCCATTAAGAAAAAATAACTTCATCTGCAAACACAACCCCCCAGAGCCCTACTTTAGTTTTGTGTTTGTTTGGCTGGTTGGGTTTTTTTGTTTGTTTGTTTGTTTTTGTTTTGTTTTGTTTAAGGCTGGGTTCAACTCAGGACCTTGCACATGCTGGGTAAATGTGCTCTACCACTGAGTCATATCCTCAGTTCCCATCACCTCTCAATTGGGCTCTCTTCTCACACTCTAGCCACTAGCCATCTGCCCTAGTCACCCCTGAACCGGGTACCAATCAGCAACAGTCCTGTGCCCCAGAATCCATGAATTGATTCAAACTGACCAATCCTAAACCAGCTCTTCCCATGGAAACCACAGTAGAGACTATTGCCATAGTTTCTCAGCCTCCTGAGGATCCTGGCACTTCCCTGATGACACCAGTGCCTCCCTGCCCGGCATGGTGTGCTTCCTCCTCTCGAAAACCGTAAGCGGCAAACTGTCTTTTCAATGCCAATCATCGCTTGATTTGTGGACCTTTACCATATCTGATCGAAATAATGAAACCTATGTTTTCGATCACTCTTTGCCTTCCATGGGGAAGGAAGTGGACATTGCTGAAGACATTGAGCTTTGGGCTGATCATGGGCACCTGGCCTGAAGGTATGGGCAGGGCTGTGCCCCTGGCCACTCCATGAGCAGAACAGAACTGCATGGACTCCCGACCTCAGGCGCAGAACTGGCTGTGGCCCAGACACTTGACAAATGTTAGCTATGGGACAGGCACACACTAGCTGTGTCCCATCAGTCCCCTGCTGAGAGTTATTTCCACCTGAAAGCCCATTAACTTTAGAGATTGAGAAATAAGAAATCCCAGTGTCATGAGTGGGCATGTAAAACCATGTTGTAGAGGGATGCTAATCACGGACCAGTTGAGATGGCCTGAGATGACTCTTTAAGTGAAAGATTCTCCACTTTCAGCTTACCCCTATTCTGACAGCCATTTTTTTTCTCAACAGCAGTCGTTCTCGAAGTGTGGTCCCCGGACCAGCAATATCAGTACTGCCTTAGATGTTGTTAGAAACACGAATTCCTTCCTCTGCCACTCCTGGAGGTGCTTGTGTGCTCGTTTGGTGTGGACCTGGTACCACTTTTGTGAAGCAGCAGCTGAGGAGACTCCGGGGCTCACCATAGATGATGAAAAGCCCAAGGAAGGAGTTAAGACTGAGAATAATGACCATATTAACTTGAAGGTGGCGGGGCAGGACGGTTCTGTGGTGCAGTTTAAGATTCAGGGGCCTACACCACTTAAATGAAAGCCTACTGTGAGTGACAGGGTCTGTCGATGAGGCAGATCAGATTCCAATTTGATGGGCATCCAATTAATGAAACAGACACACCTGCACAGTTGGAAAGGGAGGATGATGAAGGTACAATTGATGTGTTGCAGCAGCAGACAGGAGGTGTCTGCTAAAGAGGGAACCTGCTCCTTTACTCCAGAGCTCTGTTCTTACAGTCCAAGAATACATTCTCAATTAGAAAACTGCAATTTGGTTCCACCACATCCTGACTACTACAGTATTATTTTCTCTATTCTTTCATTTCCCCCTTCCCTGTTCCTTTATTGTATATAAAGTAACTGGTGTGTGTGCACAAGCATATTGCATTTTTAAAAAACGAAATGGCCAATGATATGTTTTGATTGGCATCAAATGGAGATGGGCTGGGGAAAAATACTGGTTCTGTGAAAATATCCTTTCCCCAGCCGGGCGTGGTGGCGCACGCCTGTAATCCCAGCACTTTGGGAGGCTGAGGCAGGAGGATCACGAGTTCAAAGCCAGCCTCAGCAACGGCCGAGGCACTTAGCAACTCAGTGAGACCCTGTCTCTAAAAATAAAAAAAAAATAATAAAAAAAATACAAAAAAAAGGTCTGGGGATGTGACCCAGTGGTCAAGTGCCCCTGAGTTCAATCCCCAGTACCAAAAAAACAAAATATCCTTTCCCCATTAGTGGTGTGTCATTCAGCGCTAATCTTTATATTTCAGTAAGTTATTTTGCTCTCACTGTTTTAACAAAAAACAAAACAAAAACCTGAACAAAAAATCTTTGCATACCTTGTTCAATTGGAGAATTTTAATGTTTTTCATTTATCATTGTAAAACCAAGGACAATTTTATAACTTTTTTGTACATAGCTGTTATGTGTAGGGCAATCTGTCTTTAAGATGGAGTAAATCACTCTTTAAAATAAATTCCTAGGCGGCGTGGTGGCGAACCCCTGTTATCCCAGCACTTGGGAGGCTGAGGCAGGAGGATTGCAAGTTCAAAGCCAGCCTCAGCAATGGCGAGGCACTTAGCAACTCAGTGAGACCCTGTCTCTAACGAAATACAAAAAAGGGCTGGGGATGTGGCCCAGTGGTTGAGTGCCCCTGAGTTCAATCCCCACTACAAAAAAAAAAAAAAAAAAAAAAAAAAAATTCTAGATAGTTTTCCCTTCAAGTGTCTTGCTGTTTAAATAGACTTCTTGTTTAAAATGAAGCAAACAAACAAACTAAAACTAAAAAGAAATACAAATTCTTGGGTACCACTTACCAAACCAGAAACTCCGGGTTTGTGGTCCTGTAATTCATACCCCAAAAAGCCTAAAAAATCAATCCGATGCACTCTTGCTATAGACCAAATATTTTTGTGTCTCCCTAAAATTCATATGTAGAGATTCTAATCACCAGTGTGATAACATTGATGAACTGGGGACTTTGAGAGGCCCTGCCTTCATAAATGGGATTAATGTTCTTATGAAAGAGGTCCAACAGAGCTTCCTCATGTCTTCTATCATGTGGAGACCTTGCAAGAAGATCACCTTCTATGAACCAGGAAATGGGCCCTCATCAGACACCAAATCTTGGAAATTCCAGAGTCCATAACTGTGAGAAATAGATCTCTGTTTTAGCCACCCAGTCTGTGTATTTTTGTTATGGTAATCTGAACAGACTTAGCACATAAAGTTTGAGAACAACTGCTCTATCTGACTTTAACCACTCATGGGCTGCTAGGGATCTAGCTAGAGACCAACAGAACTTCCCTGAGGAGACCAGAATCCAATTTCTAATCAATGGAGTTTGGAATAAAAACAGGCAGTATGGCCACACCTAAAACCTACTAGGTCTAGGCCCATATAATTGATATCAGATCTGTCAATAATGGAAAACATTCCATCTCACACTTCTTCAGCTTGTCCATCCAGTTTCTCCCAAAGCCTCCTCCATGTGCCAGGGCCTGACCAATCCCTTCCAAGTCACAATAAACTAAACGGCGGTAGAGAGATAGGGATGGGAGTTTGCTTGAGATGGGGGCATTTATCTCCAGTGGTAAGACAATAACGACAATAATGCTGGTAAAAACACATCTCCCCAAAGTGCCCAGGGAGTCTGTCTATCTTGGTTAGGGCTGCTAAAACAAAGTACCATCCATTGAATGGCTTATAAACAACAGTCATTTGTTTCTCACGGTTCTGGAGGCTGGAAGTCCAAGGTCAGGGTGTCGGCATGGTCAGATTCTAGTGAGGGTTCTCTTCTGGGTTGCTGACTGCTGACATCTTGTTGGTCTTCACATGGTGAAAAGAAGGTGAAAGAACTCCTTCATAAGGGCACTAACCCATTCATGAGGGCTGCATAATCATGACCTAATCACCCCACCAAAGCCCCTACCTCAAAACATCAACACATTAGGACTAGAATTCAGCATGTGAATTTTGGGAGGATAGAAACACAATGTACATGGTAGTTCCCACCACTCAGAAAGTAGAAGGAGATGTTTGGTGTCTGAAATTTAAATCATTCTAGCTTAAACAGTAGCATCAGGTAAAGCAAAGCACACAAACCCCACTATATTGCAGGAAAGAGGGCTTATTTGAAATGCAGAGAGTCTCCTTGGGTCTACACAGATAAGCAAAGACCCATGAATACCTGGGAAAGTTTAACTCCGGAAGTTGGGGAAAACTGTGGTTACATTTCTGGAACATCTCAGGAAAAAAAAAAAAAATCTTTTTTCACCTCGTTGAGACTTCCACCTTTGGTCCCTCCACTTCCTTTCTTCCTGTACCCTTGTTTACCCTTCCCACCCTAGCCCAAGGTTAGTCCGTCAGTTTCAGCTATTTTTGCCAGTATCTTCTACCTCAGTTCTCCTCCACCTTGAACTCCAAAGCAGTTAGGCCAGAACGTGTGCTTTGGGACAAAGACACCAGCATATTTTTAAGGATCCCCTGATAATGCCTGTGCGTAGCCAAGTTTGAGGACCAAAGGTCTACTCCATTCTGCTTCTCACCTGCCACAGATACCAGCGCTCCACTAGCCCAGCATTAGCCTCCTCTTCACCTCTCCCCAGCCACAAAGCCTGGTGGGTACGAAGCACACGGTCTCATATTCTCCAATTTCTCCTGGATCTTAAGCATTCAGTGTGCAACTGGCCCCCAGGGCATCCCATTTGGGGCTTTATCCAAACTTTTCCATCTTCTGCAAAACCCTCTGCCTTCCACTCTGCACATCCTAACTCAGAAAACTCTCAAATGTTGCTATCCCACTTCTGGATTTGCTACCCCATTCTTCCACCCTCACAAGGAGAGGTATGTTTCTATTGCTACCCAAGGCTAGACCCCTTCCTGTTTCTGGATCCTCTTCCCATCTGCTTCAATTACCGCCTAATTCCTTGATTTTCCATTCTTTCTATGGACACACTTTCCCAGCAGCATTTAAACAGGCTTAATCTTCTAGCATCGGCTCTATTTTTCAACGTCCTTCACCTTGTACCTCTCCCTGAGCAAACTCTTCAATGGCACCTTGCTGCATCTAGAACAGAATGTCTGGCTGTAGAAAACACGGATTCTTTGGCCTAGATGCAATAATTAATTTGATGTCTCAGTGTGGCTGGGCCACAGGATGCCTAGGTATCTGGTTAAACATTATTCTGGATGTGTCTATGAAGGTTCTTCCGGAAGACATGAGCATTTCAAGCAGTAGACTGCATCAGGCTGTTGGCCCTTCCAGTGTGGGTGAGCCTCATTTAATCGATGGCACGTCTGAATAGAACAAAAACGTGGAGAAAGGAATTCCCTCCCTATGCCTGAATTCTTCAGCTGGGATGCTTCTTTTCTCCTGCCCCTGGACTAGAATGTGCACCGTTGGCTCTCCTGCTCCTCAGGCCTTCAGAGTCAAACTAGAATTTACATCGCTGTCTTTTCTGAGTCTCCAGCCTGCAGATGGCAGATTGTGGGACTTCTCAGCCTCCACGATCATTTGAGTCAATTCTGCATAATAAACCCCTTTATACATATGCATGTACACATTTATATCCCGATGATCCTATTTCTCAGGCTTCATGCACTGGACATGGTATACAGACGTTTTTCATCTCAGACACCTTATGGCAGGCATTTTGCAGTCTTCTGGGCTCTTCCTTAGAAGTCAGGGACATCAGTACTTCTTATTCCTAGATCCTAAACTTGTCTGAGCAATTCTATCTCTAGCTCTCCAACTGCTTCTCTTGGACTCTTCTCAGGTACTCACAGCAGCATCGAATTCCCCAGCTTCCTCTCTGACTTCTTTTTCTTCCCCCAATCTAGGAAAATGTGTCTGCACTGGGGGAAGGAACTATTAGGGGGAATCGGATCCTGGCTGTTGATGTCATCTTCCAAATAGATCATGAACTGTGAGGTCTTGACATTCAAAAGGCAAGAATTTTATTCTCAACTTTTGCATTCTACTTGCTTGTCTTTTCTCTGAAGTAAAGTAAAAATGGGTATAGCCAGTTCACTGGGTGAAGGCTATATTAGGAGGAAAAGAAACAGTGGTTAATATTTCAGAATGTTTTTCTCATTTCATAGACGTGATAATACGGCCAACATTAAATCTTTATAGATCTTAATCAGAGGTAACTAACAGAAACTGTGTTCAAAGATGTTTGGGAGGGACAGTGACTGCTGGCCAGCAGAGTTGCAGATCTTTCCTACAACAGACCTTATGAAGCAGACAGAGTGAATATGGACAAATTCTTCACATTTTGGGATGTTGCCAATTATCTGGTTTCCCTTTCTTCCATACTAATTTCCCTTTCCTTCCTTTAGCTGGACACATAGTCGCCCAGGACAGACAAAACATTTTCTAGACTTCCTTGCAGGAAGAAAGTTCTGGCAAATGGAATGTGAGCACATGCTCTAAGGCAATTTGTAGGAGTCTTCCCTAAAGACAATATGAAGGTACGTTTTGCCTCTTCTTTTCCTACTTCTTTGATGTCTGGAATGTGAATGTGATGGTTGCTGCTGAATCAGCCCTTCTGGTGAACCATATAGTGGAAGCCACACACTGAAGGGAGAATCAGGACAGAGGAAGAATTTGTCCCCGGTAATCATGGAAGTGCACCACCACACTTGACCTGCCTACTTTTACCTAAAAGGGAACCAGATGTCTTGTGTAAGACCCCGATACTTTGTACTTTCTGTCGTTTTTAGCTGAACCTGATCCTAACACACAATTTGTAGGATCCTACCAGAGGTAGGATCCTACTGAAAGCTGTGCAGCAGAAGGCAATACTCAACATTATAAGTTGGAAAGCTGATGCTGTCTCTTATTTTAATTTGCAAAATAGTTAATAAAACCATCAATTATGAATAATGTTATGTTAAACCATATCAGAGCCAGAGGCAAAAGAAAAAAATCAACAATGTTGATCCTGTCTTCATCTAAAATTTTGGTATTTTATTCATCCTAACTTTTTGCATTAACTTTTATGTTTTAAAAATGTCACATTAAATATTGTCTTGATTACTAAAGTTGTGTGTGTGTGTGTGTGTGTGTGTGTGTGTGTGTACACATGTGTGTGGTTTGGATCTGGAATGTTCTCCAAAGGCTCATGTGTTGAAGTTTTGGTCCCCCGTGTAGCAATGTTAACAGACGTGGTTTGGGGAAAGTAATTGGATCACGAGGCTCTACCCTCATCAGCGGAATGATGAATGCATTGTCGGATTCATAGCTAGGTGAATTATTGGGAACTGTAGGAAGTGGGACCTCGTTGAAGTGAGTGGGTCTTTGGGTGCATGCCCTTGGAGACTATATCTTATCCCTGTCCCCTTTCTGTCTCTGTCTCTCTGCTTCCCAGCTTCCAAGATGTGAGAAGCTTTTTCCTCATCTCAAGCCCAAATCAGTGGAGTCAGACAACCCTGGACTGAAAGCTCTGAAACTGTAAGTCAAATGAATCTTTCCTCTTCTATGTTGTTTTTCTTAGGTATTTTGTCACAGCAACAAAGAGCTGACTGACACAGCCTTCTTAAATTTTGTCCAGCCCTGCCTGTGAGGTTGCATCACAGTCCATCCAAGGTCATGTGAGTAGGAGAGATTTAATGTACTTGTGTGTGCTGACGACTTCTGACAACTTCAACAAAGTTCTACAAGAGAGAAATTAACTCCAGCTATATAACTAGCTTATCTATAGTCAGAGATGAATGGGATAACCTTGAACTATTATCTGTGTTCTATAATTTAAATTCAATGAGAATAAATCAGTTAGACCTGAAAAGAAAATATCAACTATTTCTGTAGCCCCAAGTTATATGATTATAAGCAGTGACTTCAAAGTGACAGCTTGTGACCACAAGTCTTTTTAAAGCAACTTCCTTTAGGTTATTTCTGCTGGACAACAGGAGACTCCCTAACAGAAAAGTCAAATTGAAGTTTTTGTCTCCCCACTTAAGTCTGTGCATTGGATGACCTCCAGGGAGCCACCACTGAGTTGAAAAAGAGGCAGATGAGCAGAACACAGAGGCTATTAATTCAGTCTTTAGGTTAAAAAAAAAAAACTGTCTAGACAGGTGTTCAATTGTGATTGTTTCTACAAGAAATCAACTGAAGCCAGATAGTTGAAAAGCTTAAACTGTTGAGGAAATCAAGTTACTAAGAAATTACAAAGCAGACCACAGATAGCCTGAATTGTTCAATCCTTCAGTAGCTCTCAGATTCTAAATGCAGCCCAGCTAGGAGTGTGTGCAAACCACAGAAAGAGTACATTCTCCAGTGCCCCTGAGTGACATAAGAAAAAAATATATATTGTCTCTGCCCACAGTTCCTGCGTCAGAACTCCTAATTGCTCTGAATTGCCTGGGTGATAAGAGCATCTTTTGCCTTAATAAGGTGATTTTTTTTGTGGGCTCCAAGAAGGAGATTGGTCACCAGAAAGACCAAGCCATGATTAGAAGTTTGGAACTCTCAGCCTCATCCCCATCCTCCAGGAGAGGGAGAGGAGCTGGAGATCAAGTTAATAATCAACATGGCGCCAGTGATGAAGCCTCCATGATAACCAGCGGACCACGGAGGGTTATGAGTGTCTGGGTTGTTGAGTGCATGGAGATGCTGGGAGGGCCATGCTCCTGGACAGGAATGGATGTTCTGCCTTTTTCCATACACCTGACCCTAGATAATTCTTCCTCTCCCTTCATCATCTATATTCTTAAACAGTTAAATAAATAAGTATTTCTCTTAATTCTCAAGCTGTCATAGCAAATTATCAAGCTTAAGGGACTGCTGAGAACCCTGATTTAGAGCCAATCAGTCAGAAGTAAAAGTGACAAACTAAAGACACAATTGGCATCTGAAGCAGAGAAGCAGCCTTGTGGGACTGAGCCCTTGATCTGTGGAGTCTGGGCTAATTCCTGTTAGTGTCAGCATTAGACTGAATTGGAAGGCACCCAGTCAGTGTCCACAGGGAACTGAGATGTTCTTGGTGTGGAAAACCAACCCCCACACGTTTTGGTGGACAGAAGTGTTCTGTGCTTTCAGTATGAAGAAATGTTTGTACAATTTATTTCGTGCATTTTGAAAGTTCCATCATTTTCAAGAGTTAGAGAAAGAGAAAAAAAACTTTTTTTTTCAGAACTGTTGAATATCAGTTGCTTTTCCTCTAAAGCAGAATTAACAATAACCACCCAGTATTTATTGTTGAATTAAGTGAGAAAATGTGAATGAAAATGCTTAGGAAATTTCAAAGCTCAGAACAAATACTACGTAATGTGGGTTCACAAGTTCTTGCCTAACTCAAACTCAAAAGATTTATTATTTTTTTTAATTGGAAACTGGCTCCTATAAGGTACACTTAAAAAAAAAAAAAAAACTACAAAAAAATCATGCCAACAATTTTTGGCCAATAGACTAGCTATTTTTCTATTTGATAAACTTAGTAAAACTGTGGGGATTATCGATATTGTTTCTCTGCTAAACAGAGATATTCTCGGAACAGATGTAAAGAAGACAAATATGTGGATCTGGGAGAGGAGTTGAAACAAATGTGGGATTAAAAGACATCAAAACAAAGCCCATAATCATCTCTGGGACCATGACAACACCACATATGCCAATTGAGTGTCCCAAGATGTGCCAGATCCATTAGCTATCGTGGGTCAATTCAGATGGCACCAATTCTGGATACCTGCCAACCTAATTGGATATGTTTGTTTCTTCAAAAGATAATTACAATATGCTTATCATGTATTATATACACATAGAAACCAAGTTCATCTGAAAATACAGTAATAAGTATCCAGGGACTCATTGCACTTGGACAACATTTTCCTCTATAAAAATGAGGTACACTCAGGTATAGAAATAGCATTTCTGACCATGTTTTTAAAAACAAATCACATGAAGGCATGTTGAGATGAAACCAAGTGGCCCAGTAGCAACTTTGATCACTTTAGGACATAACTTTGGCCAGTTCTTTGCAACACTGGACAACAGTTTTGCTCATTAATTATCTGTGCAGGTGTGGCGGGAAGCCAGTCTCTAGGTAACAACACACTGGTAATGATGCTTCAGGGAGATGCAGTGTAAATGTGTGGGAAAAGTAAAATGAAATGCTGCACACACCACATGGCAGAGGTGGAGGAAGTTTTGGGGATGGTCTTACCTATTCTTTTCTCTTGGGAGTCAATCCATCTCTGTGGTTATACAGGAGACATCTATGCATTCCCCACAGAATGACTATGGCAGGAGGAATCAAAAATTTTTACTCTATCAGGTCATTATTGTTTGAATGTGTTCCACAAAAGTGCCTGCATTGGAAAGTGAGTCCCCAAATTCATACGTTGATGGTATGCTTAACCACTGGATTCAGAGAGGATTGATACCAGGACCTCCTGGGTGATACCCAAATCTATGCATGCTGAAGTCCCTTGTGTAAAACAGCACAGTATCTGCACGTCCTGCACACTACCTCTGGTGTATTTTGAAACATCTCTAGAGTACTTATAATGCCTAGCATTATATAGGTGGGTAAACAGTTGTTCTGCTGTATTGTATAGGGATAATGAAAAGAAAAAAATTTGTACACATTCAATACAGATGGAATATTTTTTATCCATAGTTGATCAAATCCATGGATGTGGAATCCATGATATGGAGGGATGAGTGTATTTGGAGGTGGGGTCTTGAAAGATAATTAGGGTGAGGTGAAGTCATGTGTACAGGGTCTACATGATAGAATAGCTTTATTAGAAAAGGAAAAGAGACCTGAACTTGCACACTTGCTTTCTCACCATGTGATGTCTTCTGGCCTGTTAGGACACAACAAGGAGGTCCTCACCATAGGCTAACCTGACGCCTTGGACATCCCAGCCTCCAAAACTGTGAGAAATATGTTTTTCTTTACAAATTACCCAGTCACATTTCTCAAAGAAATAGAAAAAGCAGTCATGAAATTCATCTGGAAAAATAAGAGACCCAGAATAGCTAAAGCAATCCTGAGCAGGAAAAGTGAAGCAGGCGGCATCACCATACCAGACTTTAAATTATACTGTAGAGCAATAGTAACAAAAACAGCATGGTATTGGCACCAAAAACAGACTAGTAGACCAATGGTACAGAATTGAGGACACAGAGACTAATACATATAATTTCAGCTATCTTATATTAGACAAAGGTGCCAAAAATGTACAGTGGAGAAAGGATAGCCTCTTCAACAAATGGTGCTGGGAAGACTGGAAAGCCATACGCAACAAAATGAAATTAAACCTGTATCTCTCACCATGCACAAAATTCAATTCAAAGTGGATCAATGACTTAGGAATTAGACCAGAGACAATACACCTAATAGAAGAAAAAGTAAGCTACAATTTCCAACATGTCGGATTAGGCTCCAAGTTCCTTAACAAAAATCCTGTAGCGCAAGAATTATTACCAAGAATTAATGAATGGGATAGATTTAAGCTAAAAAGCTTCTTCTCAGCAAAAGAAACAATCAGTGAGGTGAATAGAGAACCAACTAACTGGGAACAAATATTTAATACATGCACATCGGATAGAGCACTAATTTCTAGAATATATAAAGAACTCAAAAAACTTGACACCAAAATAAATAAATAAATAAATAATCCAATCGATAAATGGGCTAAGGAATTGAAAAGACACTTCTCAGAAGAAGATACACGATTAATCAACAAATACATGAAAAAATGCTCAACATCACTGGCAATTAGAGAAATGCATATCAAAACTACTCTAAGATTTCATTTCACTCCAGTCAGAATGGCAGCTATCAAGAACACAAACAACAATAAATGTTGGAGAAGATGTAGGGAAAAAGGCACACTCATACATTGCTGGTGGGACTGCAAAATGGTACAACCATTATGGAAAGCAGTATGGAGATTTCTTGGGAAAATGGGAATGGAACCACCCTATGACCCAGCCATCCCACTCCTGGGTCTATTCCCAAAGGACTTAAAAGCAGCATATTACAGTGACACAGCTACCTCAATGTTTATAGCAGCACAATTCACAATAGCTAGGTTGTGGAACCAACCTAGATGTCCCTTGGTAGATGAATGGATAAAGAAAATGTGGTATATATACACAATGGAATTTTACTCAGCAATAAAAGAGAATAAAATAGTGACATTCACAGGTAAATGGATGAAGTTGTAGAATATAATGCTAAGTGAAATCAGTCAATCTAAAAAATCCAAATACCGAATGTTTCCTCTGATATAAGGAAGCCGGTTCACAGTATTGTTGGGTCGGGGTACATAGGAGGATTAGAGGAACACTATAATGGTCAAAGGGAAGGGAGTGGAAGGGAGGCAAGGGGGGGAAGAGGGAAAAAAAGTGGTTGAATAAGACGGATATCATTATTCTAAATGCATGATTGAAGACTTGAATGCTGTGAATATACTTTGTATACAAACTGTTTTGTGTAAAAAGATGCTATATATGTATAGTATGAACTGTAATACATACTACTACTATAAATAAAAATAAAAAAAAAAAAACAAATTACCCAGTCACAGGCATTCTAAGTTTTGATATTAGTAAGTGGGAGACCTCCAACTTTATAAGTCTTTGTCAAGTTCATATAAATTTTAGGATGGATGTTTTTATTTCTGCAAAAGAAAAGGTTGTTGGCATTTTGATGGCAATTTGCATTGAATCAGTAGACCATTTGGAGTGGCATGGATATCTTAATAATATTGTGTTCTCATCTGTAGTCATAGGATGGCTTTCTAGGTGTGTGTGTCTTCTTTAACTTATTTAGAAACATTTTGTAGGTATTGGCATTCATCTTTTACCTCTTTGGTTACATATACTCCTTATTATTTTATTCTTTCAATACTACCGTAAGTTGAATGGTTTTCTTAATTTTCTTTTCATATGGTTTATTGTTAATATATAGAAACACAACTGATTTTTGTGTGTTGATTTTGTACCCACAACTTTGTTGAATTAACGTATTTATTCAACAGTTTTTTGTTGTGATTGTGAAATCTTTAGGGTTTTCTACACATATGATGATGTCATCTGCAAACAGATGATTTTACTATTCTTTTCCAATTGAATACGTTTACTTTTCTTTTCTTACCTAATTGCTTTAGCTAAGACTTCCAGTATTATATTCAACAGAAGATTTGAAAGTAGGTATGTTTCTCGTTCCTGATTCTAAAAGAAAAGCTTTCGGTCTTTCACCACTGAACATGATGAGACCTGTGGGTCTTGCAAATACAGTCTTTTTATCTTGAGGTAACTTCTTTCTTATTCCTAGTTTAACACATGACCTTTATATTGAAGTAGTTTCCTTCTATTCCTCATACATATTTGTATAATGAAAGGGCATTGAATTTTGACAAATGTTTTCTCTGTTTCAATTTTTTTCCTTAATTCTATTAGTGTGTGTAATACATTTCTTTATTTTTAATGTTGTTGTTTAAATTCCTTCTTTGCACTGCTTCTGCTGCATCTAGTTTTAGTATTTTATATTTTTGTTTGTCTCAAGATATTTTCTAATTTACCTTGTGATTTTTTTATTTGCCCCATTTGCTGTTTCAGAGTGTGTTGTGTAATTTCCTTATTTTTGTGAATTTTTCAGTTTTCCTTTTGTTGTTAATTTCATTCCATTATGATTAGAAAGACACTTTCTGTGATTTCAATCTTACCAAAATTTTTAAGACTTGTTTTATGGCCTAACATATGGTCTATCCTGGAGAATATTCCATGTTTACTTGAAAAAAATGTGTATTCTGTTCTTGTTTGTGGAGGTTTCTGTTTGCTTAATCCAAAGGCCTATAGTGTTATTCAAGTCCTCTCTTTTTTAAATCAATCTTCTGATTCTGATTATTCTGTCCATTAATGTGTATAGGATATGTAACCAGCTCAGGTGCCCATCAATAGATGAATCAATAAAGAAAATATGGCATTTTTATATACAAATAGAATTTTGCTCAACCAGAGAGAGTAATGAAATTAAGACATTTTCTGGATGGAAGTGGAGAATATCATGCTAAGTGAAATAAACCATACTCAGAAAATCAAGGGTCTAATGTCCTCTCTCACATGCAGAAACTACAGCAAAGTTAGGGGGGAACAGGAGTGTCAGATATCATAAAGACAGAGGAAAGATCAGTGGAGTAGAAGGAGATTCAGGGGGAGGCATAGGGATGGGAAAGGGAAAAAAAATGCAGAATGAATCTAACTAAATTTTACTATGTGCATATATAAATATACCATAGTGAATTCCACCTTTATGTATATGTATAAAGCACCAATTAAAATAGATGAACACAAGGTAGACCAATAGAGTAGAAAAATGGAAAGAAGGGGGAGGGAGGAAGGCAGAAAAATGGAGTAAATTAAATTCCATGTATGTATGATTATGTCAAAATTAACTATTACATACGACTATAGTGTACTAACAAAAGCAAAAAACAAAAAAGAACAAAAAAATAAAGTACGTTAGTGAAGTCTACTACTATTATTATAGAACTGTTTATCCTTTCAGTTCTGTGATTTTTGTTTCATGTTTTGGAGCTTTAATTTTTTGTATACCTCTATTTTATCTACTTATTTTTATGTGGTGCTGAGGATGGAACCCAGTGCCTCACATGAGCTAGGCAAGTGCTCTACCACTGAGCCACAACCCCAGCCCCTTAATTGTTGATTATATGTTTACAATTGTTATATCTTCATCATAAATTGATCCATTTATCAATCATTATACAATGTCCTTTTTATCTTTTGTAACAATTTTTAACTTAAAACCATTTTGTCTGGTATTAATATTGCCACCTCTGCTCTATTTTGGTTACTATTTATATGGAATTTCTTTCCATCCATTTAATTTCAACTTTTGTGTGTCCTTGGCTCCAAAGTGAATCTCTTGTAGGCAACATGGAGTTGGATCCTGTTTTGTTTTGTTTATTCATTCTGACAACCTCTGGCTTTTGAATGATGAGATAAATTTATTTAAATGGTAGGGAAGGACCTACTTTTGGCATTAAATTTTCTTTCTGTGTGTATTATAGCTTTTATCCTTGTTTCCTCCCTTTGTGTTTAACAAATTCTTGGAGTGACATTCTTTGGTTTCTTTCTCATCTTCTTTTGTGTGCAATCTATAAATAGTTTTCTTTTTTTTTTTTTTTACCATGCAATTACATACAAAGTTCTAAAGTTATAATAATTCATTTAAATTTCATACCAACTAAATTTCAAACATATACAAAAGCTCCTCTACAGCTCCACTCCTCTTTTATAACATAATATTTTATGCTTCTTTAAATTATTGATGTCACCAATTACATATTTATATATCGTGCCTACCCTTAACATAGATTCATAATTATTTTTCTGCAGTTGTCTTTTAAATCCTACAGAAAATTAAAAATAGTTATAAAGAAAACTAAAGATACTAAATTTTATACTTTTTTATGTAGTTACCTTTACTGAAAAACTAATTTTTCTTATAGCTTCAAGCTGTCTGGCAGTCTTTCATTTCAATTTGAAGGACTCCCTGCAAATTAGCTTTTCTTGTAGGGCAGGTCTAGTGTTCAGAAATCCCTCAGTTTGTGTTTTATCTGGAAATACATTAATTTCTCCCTCATTTCTGAAGGAAGTTTTGCCCAAGAGAGACTTCTCAGTGAACATTTTTTCTGTTGACCCTTTAAATATCTCACCCCACTGCCTTCTGGCTTATAGGATTTCTGCTGATAAATCCACTGATAATCTTAGTGAGGATCCTTTCTACATGATGAATTGCTTTTCTCTTGCTGTTTTCAAGATTCTCTGTGTTTGACTTTTGAGAGTTTGATTATAATGTTCTCAGAGTGTGTTTATCCTACCTCAAGTTTACTGAGCTTCTTGGAGTTCCTTAAAGTTGGGACATATTCAGCTGTGATTACTTCAGATTGTCTCTCTGCCCCTTTCTCTCTACTTTCTTCCTTCTGGGACTCCTACAATAATATGTTGATCTGCTTGATGGTATTCCATAAATGTTTAGACTCTGTTAACTTTTCTTCATTTTTTCTTTTACTATTAATATTGCATCCTTTCAAATAAACTATATTCAAGTTTTATGATTTTTTTCTGTTTAGGTCTACTATTGCATGCTTGTCCTGAATTTTTAATTTTTTTTTTGTTGTAATATTCACCTCCAAAATTTGTTTGGGTCTTCTTTTTTCCAGTAATTTCTATTTTTGTCGATATCCTCATTTTCATATCCCACATATGCTTTAAAGCCTTGGTCTAGTAAGTATGGTGTCTGTGTTTTGGAGATTTATTCTATTCCATGTATGGGTAATGTTTTCCTGTTTCTCTGTACATCTTGAAATCTTTTGTTGAAAAATAAACTCTTCTCCCAGTCTTTGCAGATTGTAGGGAAAGACCTAAGCTAATTATCAAGGCACAACCTGAGCCATGAGATCTGATCATGGTAAAGGCTTAGGGTCTTCTCCAACTTTTTCTGAACACACAATCTGCCTGGGATTTTTTCTTTTTTTCTTTTCCTTTTTTTTTTCATTTTCCCCCATGAATATGGTTGCTTTTGCTTAATTTTCCAAATAATCTTATTTCCAGTTTCTCATTGGGGTCCTAGATGTCCTGTTTATCTAGCACTCTCTTGTCCCAGGCACGTTCAGGTTTACAGTTCCCTGAAGCCTCCCATGCTACAGCAGCAGCCGCTGCCCTTCATGGCCTTTCCTAGCCTGAGATCCAAGCTGGGCTTCCTTTCCTCATCTAACCTGCGAGTCAGACAAAACAGAAACCAGCACCTTGGGTAGTCTAACGACAGGTTAGAACCTTGCAAATAAATTTTACTCTGCTCCTTCCATTCCAAGGAAGGAAACCAGGAACCAGGTGCTTCTTCTAATTAGACTGGTAAGGGGATCAGTCAAGGGCAACTAAAACACCAGGAAATGCCCACCATTTTATGAATTTGTTTTCCTGAGTTGTTGATTTGGTTGTTGCAGGCATCACCTTTGTATGAATTTTAATAAACTCTTTAAATTTTAGAATAGTTTGAGATTTATCAAAAAAAAAAAATTACAAAGAGAATTCCCATCTCTCTGTTCCAGTTTCCTAACATTTACAGAGACTTGTTGGGGTTTGGGCACTAGAGGAAATCATATGGAACTAACGAGAAATTATAAGAGAAGGGGAAGCAACCACAGAATGCTGCAGTGAGAAACAAACCATGTACTCAGCAGCTTTAAATAATAACTCCTTCATGTCTTGTTGAAGATACATGTCCAGCCGGGTGAGTCGGAGGGCTCTATTCACCACTAACAAACACTTATGGTCCCAGATTGACAGGGTAGCCAACACCATTAATACCCAGGGGAGAGAAGGAAGGCTTATTTCATTGACCAGGAGCATGCTCATGGCCAGGCCTACCTTCAACGAGAGGGTTTAATTCTACTGTGTGCTGGGGTTTCATCTGAAGTGGAGGAATGGGAGATGGGGGGTCCTAAGAGGATGTGTTGAAATATGTGGGATTCAAGTACAGGAGATGACCTAGCTCCCTCCTGAAAACAGATGCAAACACTGCCTAATGGATTTATCAAGAACTCAGACCCCTTCTGTCTTCTGTCTGCACTTTCTTTACCAGGTAGTTTTGTCTCCAAGGTTGCAAGACTGCAGCTGCTGTATCGAAGATCAGTGTCGCTATTAATAGACATCTCAGCTGCATTGCAAACAGAAGAAGGGCAAAGGGGAAGAATATGATGATGGTAAGATGCAATTACATGCCCCAAGCAGCTTACTTCTTCAGCGAATGTCCTCAATTATTTGCCAGTTTTGTTTTTTTTTTTTTTTTTTTTTTTCATCTTTCTTGTTACAGGGGTTAGAAGCCCACACCTCTGAGGATGTATGCTCTAGGCTATGCGTGATTGCCTTTTTTTTTTAAGAGTCATTTAAAACATCCCAACCATGCCCTGCTGTGAAAATCACTAGCCACTGTCAATTTGCCATGTTAATAAGATAACATTAGTTTTCTAATTCTTAATGTACCATAAAAACCATATATCAACTCTCCTATTAGCAAAAACCTATCAGCGACTGGAAGAATGTTAACATTAGTATAGCATCGTCCTTCTGTAATATATTCTGTGGATGGCATAAAATGTGTCTTAATTTCTTGGAGAAAGTTCTGTAGGCTCTCTTCACTACAAGGCTGTCACCTTTCTGAAATCCCTGAAGCTGGCATTTTCCTTATGCTGGTGACTCAACAGCAATACTGACCTGCCTTCCCAAAAGAATGGCTACCATCAAGGATCCCAAGGTGATTGTTGGACATTTCTCTTTCTCAAACAGGGAGAAAGAAACAAATGTAATTATTGACAGGACACCTTGAACCATATGTATTATTTGTGCATAAATACAAATAGTTATACCTGCATATGTCCATGCATACGTGTGATAAGCATAAATCATAGCCCACATTCCCAAGTAGGTAAAAGTAGAATTTTCTTTTATTTCTCAATGCATTTAATTTCCACTTGGCTACTGGGCAATTAAGACATGTTGGCCTCAGTCTTTATGAGCTTCACAGTTGCAAATGGCTTCTGAAACCTAGACGGTGGGAAGGCATGAGGAATTACAGGAAAATCCCTTCCTTAGCCATCTGTCCACACAAGTTGCCCTGGAGAATGTCCCCATTTCAGCATGAGAGCTCCTTCTGGTGCACATGCTGTCTACTTTTCCCAAGTCATGCATGTTTGGGTTGCTAGAATCTTTTCAAGGTTGCCCATCAACTTAGATGCTCTTCCCAGAATCTTGCCACCTTGCCTCTTGCCTCCTTCTCCAGAATCTTGCCTCCTCCCAGCCCTTGTTTCCTCTCCATTCACTTCTTTTCTTAAGTCAAGGTAAAGCTTTTTTCTTGCCTGGAGATGGGAAAATTCTATGCCCTGTATGGATTCTGGCAAGACTTTCTGTCTGTGCCCCCAATCCTCTCACCTACTCAGGGATTTGACTTTCAGAAACTAAAATGAAAAAGGATTGAGTAACGTTAACAAGACAGCTGATTGAAAGGGCCCGGCACGCTTCCCTCCACGACGAAGAAGCAGCTTATGGGGAAACCACAGCTACTTCATTGGAGTGTCTCAGGCAGAGCACGGAGTGCAGAGGGAGTGTGGCAGAGAGGCTGCGGGGCCTGGACGTACACAGTGGTCTCATAAAGAAGAGAATGAGTCACACAGCATCTACATCCTATCTCTTGAGATCAGCGCTGAACCAAGAGAGCCTTCACTCAGTGGGGAAATAGGAAGCAGCAGACCCTTGGCAGTTCCCTTCAAACCACAGGTACCTGAAGCATCAGCTGCTGGAGAAGTCTGAGGCCTTCCAGGCCCCTAATCCCAGTTTGAGGAGCTGCTGCATGACAAAACCACGGCATTACCCCAGAGAAACATCTCAGTCCATCTTGCCACCCCCCCAACCCAGGGGCCCACATAGCAGCTGGGCAACTGCACCCTGCATCATTTAGGAAGCGGTGCCCATCCTCCCACACCCCTGGGTAGCACAGGAGCAGCCCACCTGAGTGAGTTGGCCTAGGGAGGCCAATAAAATAGTTGGGGGGTCTTACCCTCCCTCCTGGTGCTCCAGAAACACCCAGGCAGTCCTTCTCAGCCACCCCTGGCCCAAGAAAGCAGAAAGGTAGGAAGCTTACCCTTAGTAGCTCAGCCCAGAGAGGCCACAGAAGAGATTAGTAGCACCTAGTAGCACCATGCATCTCATAGGGCCCCCCCAAAGCACTTGAGCAGCCTGTTCTTTAAAAAGAAAAGCTTGTCCCACTGAGGCTCTGAAAAATATATGCTTGCCCCTACCCCCCTACCCTGGGAAGCACTTGGTGCTTTAATCAGTTTTGTTTTGTTTTGTTTTGTTTTGTTTGCCACTGTGACCAGCAGACCTGATGGGAACAATGTGGAGAAAGAATGGTTTCTTTTGGCTCATGGTTTTAGAGTTTCAGCCCACAGCTGGCTGACTCCGCAGTTCTGGGCCCAAGGTGACAACAAACATCGTGACTGGAAGCACACCCCAGTGACCTATTTCTTCCTGCCACACCCTACCTGCCTACAGTTACCACCCAGTTAAATCCAGCAGCAGATTAATCTACTAGGAGGTTACACCTCTCATAATCTCATCATTTTGCCTCTGAAAATTATTGCATTGTCTCACACAAGAGCTTTGGGGGGACACCTCATATCTAACAGTTGGAATTACTCTGAGCAAATAAGCACCCCCAGAAACCCTGCAAAGTCACCTGTCCAGAATTCAGCCACAGACAGGTCACGCTGGCCCATTGCTGTGCCTTGGCCCCAGCGCAGTTCTGAGACGCTGACATGCACCCCACTCTCACACAACCCACAGGAAGTGATGGTGGCTATACGCCTGTAGCTGGGTGGACCACACCCAGAGCTGCCAGAAAGCCCACCCCACCCAAGAGAGATGCATGCCAGAAAGTACAGAATCTCCTCATCCCTGAGGCCAGGCCAGTGTTACACTTTGTATCTGGGATGTCCCCTAAAGGCTCATGAATTGAAGGCTTGGTCCTCCGCAGATGGCACTACTGGGCGGTGGTGGAACCTTAGGAGGTGGTCCTAGTTGGAGAAAGTGGGTCACCGACATGTGTTCTTGAAAAGTATATCTTGTCCTTGACCCCTTGCCCTCTCTCTCCATCTGTTCTTCCTGGTTGCCACAAGATAAGGCTTCTGCTCCATCACACCCTTCTCCCTTCCGACCATGATATTCTGCCTTGCCACAAGTCCCCACAGTGATGGGGCCAAGTGACTATGGACTGAAGCCATGAGCTAATATAAATCACCTCCTTCAAGAAGTTCTTCTCAGGTATTTTGTCACAGAGATGGAAAGTTGAGCAACACAGACACTGGGACATGCACAGATATTTCCTACATTGATTACAACTGAAAAAGCTGCACAGACACTACACTAAATCACTGACTTGGAACCAGAACCAATGCATCTTATCCAGTCAACATCCTGGACAAACAATCAACAGAAAGAAATTCTTTTCCTATGAGAGTCAGTCCATAAAGTTGGTAGAGACACCTAACCCACCTGATGCACAAATACCAATACAGGGACACAAGATGATGCCCACAAAGGAAAACAGTAACTCTCTAGCAAGAAGCCTTAAAGTAAAGGAAGTTGACAAACTTCCTGATAAATATTGGAAAAAATGATTTTAAGGAAACTTAATGGGATGCAAGAAAAAAACAATTCAATTAATTAGAAAGACAGTTTGTGATCAGAGTGAGAAATTCAGCAAAGCAATAGAGATCACAAAAAAAAGAACCAGTAAGAAATCTTGAAGCCAATTAACCCAATAAATGAAATTAAAAATACAACTGAAAACCACAACAGCAGAATTGATGAGGCAGGATAAAGAATTTCTGAGCTTGAAGACTGTTTTTTTTTGTTGTTGGTGGTGGTGGAAGGGGTGCTTGGTTGGTTGTTTTTGTAGTGCTGTGGATCAAACCTAGTGCTTCACACATGCTGAGCATGCAGTCTATGATTGAGCTATGTCCATGGCCCAAAGACAGGTCTCTTAAAATAATCCAGTCATATAAATAGGGGGGAAAATAATAAAGAAAGCTTTTGAGACCAATGAAACACTATTAAATGGGCAAACATATATATTATGCATAGTCCAGAAAAAAAAAGAGGAAAGATGAAAAGCATAGAAAACTTATTCAGGAAAATAATTGCTGAAAACTTTCCAAATCTTGTGAAAGATATGGGCATCCAAGTTCAGGAAGCTCAATGGACACCTAATAGATTTATCCAAGAAAGATCCTTTCTAAAGCATGTAGTACTCAAACTGTCAAAAGTACAAGACAAAGACAGAATTCCAAAAATATCAAAGAGAAAAGTATCTAGTCACTTATAAGGGAACCCCCACCCCTTTAGAATAATGCAGACTTCTCTGCAGAAACTTTACAAACTAGCAGAGAATGGGATAATATATTCAAAGTTCTTAAGGAAACACAATTACCAACCACAAATACTATACCCAGCAAAGCTACTTTTCAGAAGTAAATTTCTTATTTAAGAAATAAAGACTTTCCAAGACAAGCAAAAACTGAGGGAATTCATCATGACCAACCATTCCTACAATAAATGCTTACAGGACTCTTACATTAGAATCAAGAAAATGCATGAAAATTTAAAACACAGTAGTATCTCACACACACACACACACACACACACACACACACACACACACACACAAAGAGAATCAAACCCTATCAATAAGGAAAACCACCAAATCACAAGATACAAAATGGAAGAAGAAAGGTTACACAAAAATAATCAGAAAAAAAAATTAACAGAATGACAGTAGTACATCTTTACTTCTGACTAATAAGCTTGAATGTATATTGATTGTCTCAATTCAAAGATATAGATTGGATGAATGGATTTAAAAATTAGACCCGATAATATGCTGCCTAAAAGAAACTCACTTTGCCATTAAAGACACATATAAACTGAAAATAGAAGGATGGAAAAAAATACACCACACAAAAGGAAACCAAAAGGGAGTGGGAGTAGCTATACTTTTATCAGATAAAATAGACTTAAAAACTGTAAAAAGAGACAAAGTCACAGGAGAATGATAAAATAATCATTTGAACAAGAGGACACAACAATTGTAAATACATATACATGCATCGCTTGTGCAACCAAGGATATAAAGCAAACATTATCAGATCTAAAAGGAGAGGCAGAGATAGACTCTAATAAAATAACAGATGGGGACTTAGACACCCCACTTTCACCAGTGTACAGATTATCCAAACAAAAACATTAACAAAGAAGCATTGGAGTAAAATAATACTATAGACCAAATGGACATACAGATATTTTCAGAATGTCTCATCCACAGCTGTAAAATGCACATTCTTCTCATCAACATATGGGACATTCTCCAGGATAGACCACAGGTTGGACCACAAAACAAGACCCAACAAATATCTTTAAAAATCTAATATCATAACATATATCTTCTCTGACCACCATGGAATAAAACTAGAAATCAGCAAGAGAAACTTCAGAAATTGTTCTAATTTTAAATTGGAAAAATTTTTAAATTCTCTTGAACAGTCAATGGGTCAATGAAGAAAGACCAAAATGTAAAACCCCAAAGTATGCAACTACTAGAAGAGAATACAGGGAGAATACTTCAGGATATTGATCTGGCTAGGAATTTTTGGATGTAACCCCCAAAAAACAGGCAAAAAAAAAAACCCAAAAAATGGGATTACATCAAACTCAAAGGCTTTTATACAAAAGAAAACAATCAATAGAGTGAAGAGATAACCTACAGAGTGACAGAAATTTTGCAAACAATTCATCTGACAGGGGATTCATTTTCAGAATATTTAGGGAACTCAAACAACTCAACAGCCAAAAAACAAAAAATCCAATTAAAAAAATGGATCAATGACCTGAGTAAGCATTTCTCAAAAAAGAATATACAGTGGTCAAGAAGAATATGAAAAAATGCTCAATCATTAGGGAAATGCAAATTAAGAACTGTGATGAGATATCTCACTCCAGATAGAATGACTATCATCCAAACTACAAAAGGTAACAAAAGCTGTTGATAAGGCAGAGAAAGGAGAACACTGCTAGTGGGAATGTAAATTAGCATAGCCATTATGGAAAACAGGATGAAGTTTCCTTGTAAAACTAGAAATAGAGCTACCATATGATCCAGCAATCCTGCTACTGGGTTTATTTATGTCCAGAGGAACTGAAATCAGTATGTCAATGTTTATTGTAGCACTAGTCACAACAGCCAAGATATAGAATCAGCTTAGGAATCCACCAATGATAAAGGAAAGGTAGTATGTATACACAATGAAATACTAGTCAGCCATAAAAAAATAAATTAAATTATCGTTTGCAGTAAAGTGAAAGGAACTGGAAGACATTATATTAAGTAAAATAAACCAAATGCAGAAAGATAAATGGTGCATGTTCTCGCTTACATATGTGAGAAGCAAAAACATGGATTTCAAAGTAGTATAGTTACTAGAGCCTGGGAAAAATGTGGGAGAGGAGGGATGTAGAAAGGACAGTTAATGGGTACAAGGTGCAGTTGAAAGGAGGAAAAACTTCTAATATTCTACAGCATGATCGCATTAACTATGGTTGACAGCAATTAACTGGATATTTAAAAATAACTAGTAGAGAGGATTTTGAATGTTCCCAACACAAAGAAAGGATAGATGTCTGAGGTGATAGATATATTAATCACACCGATGTGATCACCATACATTATATACATGGGTTAGCATGTCACCTTGTGCCCCATAAGTATGTACAACGACTATGTTACCAGTTAAAATAAAAATATAATCAATTAATTAAAATTTAAAAGGCTTGTTTTATTCAGATTTTTCTGGCTGCTGTGACTAAAGGACCTGAATGGAGAAGAGAAAAGGTTTATTCAGGGGTTCACAGTTTCAGTGGTCTCCATCCATAGACGGCAGGTTCCATTCCTTGGCGCCCGGGGGAGAGAGTGTGGCAGAGGGAAGCAGCTCACATCATGGTGATCAGAAAGCAGAGAGAGAGAGTCCACTTACCAAAGCCATGCCCCAATTCCTACCTCCTCAGCCACACCCTACCACTTCAGTTACCACTCAGTTAATCCCTATCAGGGGATTAAATCACTGGTTGGGTTAAGACTCATCCAATCATTTCTCCTCCGAACCTTCTTGCACTGTCTCACACGTGAGCTTTTGGAGGAACACCTCACATCCAAACCCTAACAAGGCTCATAGGTTATTTCTGTTTAAAATTTTGACACATCCCTCCCCTCAAACAACAAAATGTCATTGAACCACCTTATGTAATTGAAAGTGGTAGAAGAAAAAGATCAAAGCTTAATATGTCAAGGTATATTCTCCTGACACATAGTCTATAGGTATATATGTTGTAAGTGTGTGCACATCCTAGCAAAAGTTTATATCTATTCTATCATCAGAAGATAAAAGGTTTTAATTATGAACTGTTTCTGTTCATTTATTTTGGCTCTTACTTTGTCTTCAGAAATAGGAAAAGTAAGATATATCAAAGAAATGTAAATCTTACATTAGCCCCCTCCCCAAAGTCCTAATTGAACAGAGATTTAGGTTATATTAAGAAACTCACAAAAAATAAACAGGAAATTGCAACAATTCAGAAGTGTATACGGATGTACTTCAAATAGCATATGGTAATGTTGAGCAGGGAGACTCATAATAATTAACATTTGTAAATTGCTTTCCATTTTACTTGCATGTATAATTTAATTTGATACAATAGCTCTGGGAAGTACTGTGTAACTATTATCTCCATTTCATAGAGGAGGAAAAAAATGCAATACCCAAATTAAGTAATTCCTCCAAATTTACACAAGTAGTCAATGGGAATTAGAGTAGAGGTGATTCCTAGAAAAAGTCTGTCCAAATTACAGACTCCAAGAGGAAAATGAAATATAGAGAAGTTATCTAAGTATATAGAGATATACTTTACATAATTGAATGTTTTGTGTAAAGCTTTGGGTTGGTAAGTTGCATTGTTTAATGTAGTGGCTCTAAATCCAACTTAATCAGAATCTCTGGGGTGAGTCCCAAGGATAGGTATTTTAAGTTCCCTAGGTGCTTCTAATAGGCAGCCAGGTTTGGGAACCATGGGTTTTGTTGCTATTGTTGTTATTTGTTGCTATTTTGTTGCTTTGCTTCATAAGCAAAGAAAGGCTGTACTGAGTGGCTGAGGGAGAGAAAAGCAAACCCATTGGAGAAAAGAGAAGGTAGTGGATGAAGAGAATAGGCATTCAGAGCTGAGGGACAGAATGAACCAATAAAATATGTGAGGCTTAGCTGTTGTTTTAAAACCTCTAAAGAAAACTTTAGAATTTATTCCTAATATACTAATGTTGAGAAGTCCTGTTTAACTTTAAGATCGTTCTATAAAGGGTTTTAAGCGCTTGCCCAGCATGCTCTAGGCTCTGGGTTTAATCCCCATTATCTCAAAAGTTGAAAGGAAAAAAAAAAGAACTTCATATTTTTTCATATGTATAATAGTAATTATATTTATATAATATGTAAGCATAACAGAATGGTGAGTACAATTTGACATTGTCCAGACCCTTTTTCATTTTGATTAAAAACTGTCCTTTTTTTAAAAAATTAAGTAAATTTGAAAAGTCATAAAGCATCTCTAGTATAGGACACAGAGAAAAATCAGTGATTTTGTTTTCTATTAATAATTTAAGAAATGACTAAGCTTATAATAAACTAATGCAAACTTTTTAAATACTTTGAAATATTTTTAGCCCCTCTAGTCTCTGTGGTCCCCAAGTGCAGAAGTTCGAGAGTAGTGTTCAGTGTTTGAGATGGCTAGAACAATACGCTATTTACTTCCCACAGAAGTTTATGAACTAGAGCCAAATAAAAGTGGTTCTGACATTTAACTAAAATGCAAAGTGGACCTTTGATCATCCTCAGCAGTCGGTATAATGACTCATTAATCTCTTGAACAGTCAGCAACATCATGCACATTTCTGTATACAGATTACACTTCCCCACACTCTTAGCACACCTAGTGTTAGCGGACTTTCAAAATTTTTCCCAATTTGATGACATGAACACAGAGAAACAGGAGGACAAGGAAATGTCAACAAGAATAGGAGGTGAACTTCTTAATAGTGGGAGGATAGATAAAGGAGGGAGAAAACAATTGATAGAATGCCACATAGCTGTTGAATTAATCACATCTACCAGCATCAATAAATTAAAATATTAACCTGACATGGAGCCACAAAATAAGTTGCAAGAAGGGCACATCCAGCAGGATGGCATTACTGATACATTTTAAAACACACAAAGCACTTCCCCTTTATGAAGCAATGCATATGTAGTAAGGAGACTAAACGAATGCATGGGAAAACACATCCTGACTTCCGATGGTTTCCTAGGATGGGGATTGAGAGAGGGGAGTTGTGAGATTGGGACCTTAACTGTTCTTGAAGCCTCTTGTTCCCTATCACCATGACAAAAGGCATGCACATAAAGCAGATACAGAAATACCAATATATTTAAATCTTGATGATGGGTTACATGACCTTCCATACTTCTGCATATGTTTGAAACACTTCAGATTTTTTAATTATTCAAAAAGCAATGGGTACACTTTGCCAGAGAGGATGAAGAAGAGTATTTTTGTTGAGCATAGCCTCAGGAAAAGTATAGAGATGCAAATAAATACAGCAAGAACCTTCTCCAATTCAGCTCTCATTGCACGGCCAGATTAATTTTTTTTAAAAGTAAAGCTGCAATCATGGAGTAGTTTGAAAACATGAAGTAGATATAAATCTCTCAACATGAATTAATTTGACAACTATAGTTTTGAACTTTTTAAAAAATAAAGAATAATGGTAAAATACAGAAATATATGTGTGTATATATATTTTAAATTTACATACATATTTAAATATATATGGTAATACATATATGTACAAACATATATCACCTTATCCTTTATTTAATTAAAAATATAAACAAAGGGATTCTTCATTTCTAGTTATATTGGGATAACTGGTATGAGACTCTCCCTCTCACTGTAACAACTAAAACAGAGGAGTGAATATACAGAACGATTATCTTGAAACATTGGACAAATGCAGCATACAACTATGATCTCTTAAAGAAGGAAATTAGCCAGGCATGGTGGCACAAGCCTGTAATCCCAGCACTTGGGAGGCTGAGTCAGGAGGATCGCGAGTTCAAAGCCAGCCTCAGCAATGGCAAGGCACTTAGCAACTCAGTGAGACCCTGTCTCTAATAAAATACAAAAATGGACTTGGGGTGTGGCCCAGTAGTCCAGTGCTTCTGAGTTCAATCCCCAGTGCCAAAAAAAAAAAAAAAAAAGACACAAGCTTTAGATCAAAACAGGCTTCTGCCTGAACATATTCTCTACATCAAGAAGAAACCCAAACAATGCATGACAGCCTCTCTGAATGGCAGAGATACCAGTCAAAGTTCAGGGTTCTTGAGGTAGGCTGGAATGTGTGGGACAGAGCACCAGAAAAGAGACAACCATGCAGAGAAATCTGCATGAGGATCCCATGAGTCTACAGAGGGTGACCCCCACAAGGCCAGGCAAATAAATAATCACCAGAGAACTAAGCTCAGTACTTCCTGGAGCTCACAAAGGAGTGGGAGTCACTGGAGTTTCGATAATCCATGGTGGAGTGATCACAAATGCCTGGCCATTCAGTACATACCACCAGAGGGGTAGAGAAAGGCGTATCGAGCCCTAGACGAAGAGCTACTCTAGACTTGCCCCTAATAAAGCTTAAAAACAGCCTTTTAACAGATCAAGTTGATTTGCAAATAGTTTAATGACCTGACACCACAAAACTCAATGCTCTTTAAAAGAAGACAACAAAGTCCACCCCTTTGAAAACCTAATAGCACACTGATCCACTCTAATAAAAAAAAAATACTAGATGGGTGAAAAATAGCAAATGAGACCCATAACTTGGAGGGAAAAAAAATCAATAGAACCAGAACCAGAAATGATATCAGTCATGGAAATAGCAAAGGCTTTAAAACAGCTGTTATAAATATGCACAAGGATTTAAAATAAAATATAACATGAGGTGTAGAGAAGTAGAATATACAGAAAAAGAGACAAGTGGATTAGAAATCCACTGAAAAATACCCGAGGTTAAAAAAAAAAAAAGTACTAAATGGGCTTGACAGCAGATTAAACAGTACAAAAGAAAAAATTGATGAACTTGAATAAATAGCAATAGAAATTATCCAGCATAAAGTACACAGAAAAGAAAGACCAAATAGAATGAGCAGAGCCTCAGAGACTTACGAGATCATAGCAAGCTGTTTAGTATATGTGGAATTAAATCCCAGGAAGAGGGAGAGAGAGAAGGAATTTGAAGATGAAATAGCTGATACTTTTCCATATTTGGTGAAAATCATATAAACTCACAGATCTAAGAAACTCAATAAGCCCCAAACAGAAGTCAGTCCTATAATTTGTGGCTCTGGCACCAGTCTTACCACCTGATCTGATTCCTCTGCTGAGCTAATAAGGCCACATGTGACGCCCTGGGAAGAGATGGCACCCAGAGAGACCTGGCTGGGCTCACGGTCTGGGGGAGAATATTGGGACCTGGTCACAGAATTTTGCAAATAAGAAGATCATGAATTTAAAATATGGGACAACATCAAGTTGAGAACTAGAGAGTCCAAAAAATAGCATTCTGAGTAAGGGAAGATAAAGCAGTCAAATTTCCTGAGCCGGTGGGTTTGTTCATTTCTATTTGGGCAGGACAGCTGGGTGGCCATTTTTGGTCAGAAGCATCACAAGGGTCTTCCCAACTTCTCACAGGAGCAAGACAGAACCGTGTCCTTTGTGACTCAGTGTTAAAGGTTCCCTTTGAATTCTGTTGCTTCAGTCAGCCCATGGGGGCCTCCTCTTTTTATCCACTGAAATGGTGATGTTAGCAATATAGCACTTCCCCTGCAGTAAACTTGACTCTGCCCATTCTTACCAAATCGCTGAGAACTGTTTCACTGATTAACAAATCCCTTCTGCTTGGAAAGTCTCCCTACAGGTGTTTTCCTTCTGGGGGTTCTTGGAAAGGGAGAAGGGAATGTTCCATGCCTTTCAAACAGGCTGAAGCATTTTAAATAAAGAGGGAGTTAGAAGTTCTGCAGGGGGTAATATTTGCATGGCCAGAAAAAATGCCCAGGCAGTTAACCATTACCTACCTAGAATCTATATTAGAGCTTAAAAACTTAGAAACTTACTTTTTTCATAACATTATCCTGATTTCAAGAGTTTATTTCTCTATCAAATATATGAAATAAATGCCAAACAAAATAAAATAAAAATCATCTATAATGTCACTTTCTGATGATTATTACTGTCAACATCTTGGTTTATATTTTTTAAGATCAATTTTGGAAATACATATATAATATATAAAATAAAATTAGAATTGCAGTTAATAGGCTTTTTGCAAACTAATTTTCTTCTTTAATCATGAAAGTTTTCCTCATTTACTCAATAAATATTATTTATTTTCTCCCACAAAATTGAAATCTTGCTCCACATATTCTTTTAGCCACTACATTTTTATCTTAATAATATATTACACATATTTTCCCAGGTGATTCATTCATTCATCCGTTTGCTAAAAAATCTCAATAACCACTGTCAGATAATTTTGCCTCAGTTTTATTAACAATTATGTCCAAGGTTTTTTTTTATTATTATGCTGGCTAATTATAATGATAAGCATGTTTGTTTTGATCTTGGCTTTAATAAGAATGTCTTAATGTCTTTAATGTCTTAAATATCTGCAAGCTTGAGATACATAATCTTTATCATGTTGTCCTTTTATGTCTCGTTTTCTAGGAGGTTACTTAGTTATATATTTATTATCTATTTTTAACTAATGAATGAGTACTAAATTCCATCAAACTTCTCTTTAGCACTAATTGGGAGATGAGGGGAGAGGGGCTGGAGTTGGGAAGGTCAGCTGAGGAGCTGTGTCCTTGGTCCACGTGAAAGACATCAGGACTACAGCACCAGATGTCAAAAAGGAAAGAAAAGGAGCCCTGCCCCAGATCCAGGAAAGGAGGCGAGAGAGGGAGAAGGTAGGTTTTGAGCTTGCGAGATTTTGAACTTGGTTTCCTAGGAGAAGTTGGTTTCCAGGAGAAGTCAGGAGGAAGAGTTAGTTTGATGGGAAAGATAATGCATTGAATATTGAGTTCCAGGCACAGGATACATTCACACGCAGGTGTCCAAGCTGGCAAATGAGAATCCGGGTCTTCAAGAACGAGCAAGACAAAGCAATCCTGAGCAAGAAAAGTGAAGCAGGGGGCATCACCATACCGGACTTTAAATTATACTATAGAGCAATAGTAACAAAAACAGCATGGTATTGGCACCAAAACAGACAGGTGGACCAATGGTACAGAATTGAGGACACAGAGACTAATACATATAATTTCAGCTATCTTATATTAGACAAAGGTGCCAAAAATGTACAGTGGAGAAAGGATAGCCTCTTCAACAAATGGTGCTGGGAAAACTGGAAATCCATATGCAACAAAATGAAATTAAACCCTTGTCTCTCACCATGCACAAAATTCAATTCAAAGTGGATCAAGGACCAAGGAATTAGACCAGAGACAATACGCCTAATAGAAGAAAAAGTAAGCTCCAATTTCCAAACATGTCGGATTAGGCCCCAAGTTCCTTAATAAGAATCCTGTAGCACAAGAACTATTACCAAGAATTAATGAATGGGATAGATTTAAACTGAAAAGCTTCTTCTCAGCAAAAGAAACAATCAGTGAGGTGAATAGAGAGCCAACTAATTGGGAACAAATATTTAATACATGCACATCAGATAGAACACTGATTTCTAGAATGTATATAGAACTAAAAAAACTTAACACCAAAAAAGCAAATAACCCAATCAATAAATGGGCTAAGGAATTGAAAAGACACTTCTCAGAAGAAGATACACGATTAATCAACAAATACATGAAAAAATGCTCAACATCACTGGCAATTAGAGAAATGCAAATCAAAACTACTCTAAGATTTCATTTCACTCCAGTCAGAATGGCAGCTATCAAGAACACAAACAACAATAAATGTTGGAGAGGATGTGGGGAAAAAGGCACACTCATACATTGCTGGTGGGACTGCAAAATGGTGCAACCGCTATGGAAAGCAGTATGGAGATTTCTTGGGAAAATGGGAATGGAACCACCCTATGACCCAGACATCCCACTCCTGGGTCTATTCCCAAAAGACTTTAAAACAGCATATTACAGTGACACAGCCACTTCAATGTTTATAGCAGCACAATTCACAATAGCTAGGTTATGGAACAAACCTAGATGCCCCTCAGTAGATGAGTGGATAAAGAAAATATGGTATATATACAAAATGGAATTTTACTCAGCAATAAGAGAGAATAAAATAATGGCATTTGCAGGTAAATGGATGAAGTTGGAGAATATAATGCTAAGTGAAATTAGTCAATCTCAAAAATCCAAGTACCGAATGTTTTCTCTGATATAAGGAGGCTGGTTCACAGTGTTGTTGGAAGGGGGTACATAGGATCAGAGGAACACTAGAATGGTCAACGGAAAGGGAGGGGAGGGAGGGAGTAAGGGGGGGGGGTTGGAAAAAAATTGGTGGTTGAATGAGATGGATATCATTATCCTAAATGCATGATTGAAGATCTGAATGGTACTTATATACTTTGTATACAAGCAGTTGTATGTAAAAAGATACTATACTTGTGCATGATGAATAAGTAAATAAATAATAAAAAAATTTAAAAAAAATAATACATTTCAATAAAATCTCTTATATCAGTCCTTAAAAAAAAAAAAAAAAAAAAAAAAGAACGAGCAAGAGGAAAAGTTAGAATTACAAACGTATCTGCATCAGATACAAACATATCTTACAAAAGGACGTGGAATGGCTGACGGGGACCTACTGGTTGAAAAACACTGAATCTGAAAAAGGAGAGGCTTTTAAGAAGCTCTTGTTGACCCCTTAGAGGTTTGGTGTGTGCATTTCCCGAATGCTTCCACGGTGTTTCACAGGCACAGGGATAGGAAAAGCGGCTTGGTTTGGGAGTCACGGGTTGAGCAGTTGAGAATAGAAAACAAAGCTTTCTCTTACAGAAGACAGAAGGTAAAGGCCCGCAGAAGGCAGGAAGAGGAGAGCGCGCACCCTGAGCCAGCTTGATCTCTGCTCAGACGTGGGCAGGGAGGACTGCGGCTGAGAGAAGGGGATGAGGCCAAGGTGACATGTGAGGAATCCCAGGACCAGCAGCTGCGGTAGGAGAGGAGCAGGGGATGGACCAGGAATGAGACGGAAGTCCATAGATTCTCAGCCCTGTGCAGCGCGATGGTGTTAGAAGTTCCGCTTCTACCCCTTAGCTTTCTCCAGGGTGGGGTGGCAATGTGGGGACTGAGAGGGAAGGAACAGAAGGAAGCGTGATGGGAAGCCACTTCACGATGCCACGCAGGGCTCCCGGCCACCTTGCCAGTCAGGCACACGATGAAGCCCTATTTTGCAAAGGAGGCTCAGCAAGGTTGGCAGATTTGTCCAAGGGCACGTGCGTTTCCTCCATCCTCACAACCACCTTGTCAGATGGGCACTGGGCACTCATTTCACAATAGGTGGCAAAAGAGGGTGCTATGGTTGGCATGTGTCCCCCCGCCCCCAAAGTCTGTGTGTTGGAAATTTTACCTCCAATCCAGGTACTGGGAGGCAGAACCTAGTTAGAGGTGGTTACATCACGAGGGCTCTGCCCTCTCAAATGGACTAATGCCTTATCACGAGAGTGGGTTTGTCACAAAGGCCAGTGTGACTGTCTCCTGCCTCTTTACTCAGCCAAGCTCTCCTGCACTGCTGCCTTCTCCCATGGGATGACATAGCATGAGGTCCCCCGGCAGATGCTGGCACCTTGAAATTGGACTTCCCAGCATTCAAGCCACAAGAAATAAATTCTGTTTCTTTATAAATTGCCCAGACTGTGGGGTTCTGTGATCGCAGCACAAAAGACTAAGACAGAGAGATCTGAACCCAGTGACCTTCCCAATGCCTATGTTGTTACTCTGACTCATTCAGCGTGCGCGCACATGCTCTCTCTCTCTCTCTCTCTCTCTCCCTCTCTCTCTCTCTTTTACTATTTTAATCACTGTTTGTGGATTCTTTGTACTTCCTTCAGCTAGATCAGGTTTATACACGATATTCTGGACCAGACTGATCAATGTGTCTTTATTTTGTTGGGACTAGTATGATGCTAAGTGCTCTACCTAGTTCTTGCAGGTGATCTCTGCCCTTGTTTACTGCAAAAGCCATTCACCCTGGGAGATTTGAAATCCTCACACCTTGAACTCTTCCCCCTCAAAAATAGATGTTGTTTTGCACATGATCCTTCTTCCTCCTATAGCATGATGAAGTTTGCCTCGTTTTCCATTATAAGCTATGCAATGGTTACCCAGGAATTCTTTGTGTCACCTGCAAACTGGAAGAGTTAAGCATATATAATTAGAACTCAAAGGTGCCTCTCTTTGAGGAAGAAAATCCCAGGAGTAATAAATTCCCAGCTGTATGGTTCCCCTGAGTCCAAATTAAAGAGCCATGAAACCCCCCTCCAGGATTCCCCAGATACACAGGGTCCAACAAAGACTTTGAAAACCCATCTGGTGGATGTCACAAGTGGCCAGTGAGCCCAGCTGTTTGCTTTTTAGGGAACTGGAAAGAAAAATTGGAGGGTTTCAGTCAGAAAGCACCAGTAACCCCAAGGACTAGGAACAGCAATAATAAGAGTAGAAGAATCTTGTGTCTCCTAGAGATCACATAGAAACAAACAAGAGATCTGTAAGGGCCACCAGATCACAGAACAAAGATCTTAACAACGTGAATTAGCCAAGAGCAGGATCAGAGGCACAGACCGAAAACCTGTTTATCAGGCGCTTACACAATATCAGGTTATGTACTTGTTTCTTTTGTCTTTCACATAAAAGAAGCCCAAAGGTAGTCAATCCCCGGCTAAAATGTTGGTTTCAGATCATCGCTGGGGCTCTCGCTCCATGGTCCAGGCTGCAAGGAGGAAGAGCCAGAGGGCAGACAGGACTTCTGCTTAAATCTCATTAGTCACTCCGATCCGCAAGGAAGACTGGGAGATGTAGTTTTCAACTGAGTCTACTGTTGCCCTCCATGAATTCAGATCCTGTTACTGGAGAAGAGAGATGAAAATGGTGTTACCTTCATTACCATCAAGGATTTCACTCCCATCAGAATTTCAGTAAATTGCATAAACTTGCAGTCGACTCCTGGAGACGAGTTGGTCCAGACTAAGTGAATGCTCAGTTTCATTGTTGGGCTCTGGGACGCTAGGCAGACCTCTCCTTCAGCACACGTGGTCACCAGAGCAGATGTCACCACAACCCCCGACCATCCTGACCAGTTAGCACAAGTCCAAAGACACTGAGGTCAGCTCTGTGCTGCAAAATGTCTCATCACCCCTTTCAGTTCGGATCTTTCCCTTGTACCTTGCAAAGCCAGTTAGCTCAATCCTAGACTGCAGGGAGTGATTCTCCTTGAGTTTGGCAGCCTGACGCTCATTGATGCTGATGACAGCCAGGAAGCAGAATTCTCACAATGTGCCTGATCTCCCCTGTGTACCCTTTATCAGGGACACTTTGATCGTATTAGTCTCTTCCTGCTGCTAGCAAAATACCTTAGAGTTAACAATGTGTAAATAATGGAAACTTATTTCTCTTAGTTCTAGAGGCCAGGATGTCCAGGATCAAGGCACCAACAGACTTGATGTCTGGTGAAGGCTTGCTCTCTGCTTCCTAGACGGTCCCTCATACGGTGTGTTCATGTGGCAGAAGGGGGAAAAGATGAACTGACTCCATCACTCCTTTTATAAGGGCACTAATTGATCTGGGAGTGCAGATCCCTCATGCCTAATCACCCACTAAAGGCTCCACCTCTTTTTGCTAGTGCACTGGGATTTCAACATGAATTTTGAAGGGATGCAAGCATCCAGATCATAGCAACATCTACATACCAAGCACTGTGCTTGGTGTGGAGTTAATAAAGATGAATATTTCTATTTCTTTGATATTCAGAGACTAGCAGACATAGGTAGGTAAACAAATAGGTTAGAGTATGATGAAGTGGGTGCTCCAGTAGAGTAGGAAAGGAGCCCAGGAACTGAAGGAGTCACTAATTGCACCCAGGTAGATCCCAATATCTTGGGGGGGAAAAATGAGCATACCTGGGCATGTCCAAAAAATGCAACTTCCTAGGTTTCATCACTGGGTTTTCAATATCATCCATTCAAATTTCACATCTACATCAACAGCCCCAAGTTTGTCTTAGGAATCTACCTCCTTCTCTCTCTTTCTCTCTCTCTCTCTCTCTCTCTCTCTCTCTCTCTCACACACACACACACACACACACACACACACAATCCCAGGTGATGCTGGTGGGGAAATGGATCCCATGTTGAGGAATCCTGCTTTAAGAGGGAAGGTAGGAATGAATATGTAGGAGAAAAAAGGCTCAGAGGTGATGATTTGTGAGTAAATAGTGAGGGTGTTCTAGGTGGAGGGGACCTTGTGGACACAAAGGCTGAGAACCAGGCCATACTCTTAGGAGTTTGTTGCAAGGGTTAGGCAGCTTTCCTGTTGTAAGTCATAGCTGATGTTCAACATCTAACAAGTCCTCCATCTTTGTCCTGGCTGACCCCAGCAGGCCGTTTAGCCTGCTTCCCAAGCAAGGGCAGATGAGGACTAGCCTCTCCCTGGAGCCACAGGAGGCATTCACCCCCAGCCTGGGCCAGCAGCTGCCTGTCACTCCACTCGCCCATCTCATCTCATCACCAAGCTGGTAGACTAAGCCAACCTTCCTCCAACCGGACACACATTTACCTGGGGAACCTCAAGGCTTTCCAAATGGTGCCCAAGTGAAGCTAGTTACAAGGGTATCAGTGTCCATATTATTATGCTAATATTAATATGCTTGAAAATGAGCCCATGTTCACAATACACCTTTTCCCACTCTATAAAAGAAAGGTCTATCCCTCATCCATCCCTGCAGGAGCCCTGATTGGGGAGATGACTGAGATTGCGGTTGGCTGCGGGGCCATAGAGATGTTTGGGCATTGCCGCCTTCCGTGGTCTCACGGGACTTGGCCCGGGATCTCGTGAGACTTGAGCCGAGATCGGATAGGGTAGGCGACATTTGTTTGTGGGTTGTTTGGTGGTGTGTGGTGCGTGTTAGAGTCGTTGTTGGAGCCGGAGAGAGAAGTTATCAGAATAAAAAGCCTGTTTGTTTCCAGTTTGCCTCTGAACTTCCTCCCGCGGCTTCGTTGCTCTAAGCGGCAATTGCTTCAGACAGCAACACATCCCAAGCTTGCTTTGGCACTTGGTTTTAGGAGGGAACAAGAAACAATGGGATAAATTAAAATTAATGGCAAATCAGGGCCCTTGAGCTCACGAGGCTTTCTGCCCTGCTGTGCCTTACACATATTTCGTTAAGAGAGAAGGGCACGTTGGCCCACTGGGCTCATAATTCAGGATATCCAAAGCAACACAGGGCTGGGATGCTGATCCTTTTAAATGTAACTGGAATTTCTGCAGAACAATTGGATTTTTCAAAATGCAATAAATCAAGCACACCACAAAAATTTTACCTGATGGCTTTCAGATACACCATGCTTTTATGGAGTAATGAAAATCTATTTTATCAAATAGTATTATGAAGTACGTATTCCAATTAGAGTCACTTCTCATCTTATTTCATATATAAATACAGTATTTAACATTTCCTACCTCCTAGTCATAAGAAATAAGTTTCCTTAACTTAGGATGGGAAATGTTAGATGTCAGCTTAAAACTATGTGCATGATCCCATAGATTTTTAAAATTCTTTCACAAGGCTCATAAGGAAGCGTTTGAGAACACAGGGGTAGGACACTTGCCATGAAGGATCAGAGTTGTTTTTGCAGTCATGTGTCACTTAGCAATGGGGATACATCTGAGCACTGCGTCATTTGGCAGTCATGTGCAGAGACTGAGCGCACTTACAAACCTAGATGGTGTGGGTCAATCACGCAGCCCAGCCTCTTGATGCCATCACGAGACAATAAACACGGGGTGGATGAGGCTGCTGTCAGCATCACAGAGCAGACTGTGAACATATTTGCAAGTGGGAGGATGTTCCAAAACAGTAATGAAAAATATAGCAGAGTAAATACATAAGCCAGTAACATTGTTGTTTATTATCCTCATGAAGTAAGATGGGCAGTTCATAACTGTAGGCGCTGTACTTCAGAGGACTGGCAGTGCAGTAGGTTTGTCTCCACCAGCATCACCACAAATGTGAGGAAAGCATGACACTGTGACATTACCATGGCTGCACTGTCACTAGGCGATAGAAATGTTTTTGCTTCATTTTGCTCTCACGGGGCACACGGCGATTTCAACTCAACGTATGTTAAGTTTCTATTCTGGGCCAGGCACAGCGGGCCTTCCTTAGGATAAGTGCCTCTCTCTGTGCCCAATAAAATCTTCAGTCTCCTGACAATGGGTCTCCTGTTCCCAGAGGGCCCCGCCGGCAGCCTCCTACAGTAAGAAACTCATACATCAAACTCCAGGAACAGAAGCTGTGACTTGCACAGGAAGTTATCTCGAGAGGGCGGCATGCCCAGGCACACACTTTAGGCCTCAAGCTCTCTGTTGTCCGGTACATGAAGAAACAGAAGCCCAGGGCATGCTGCAGTAAGTGCCAAGTGCTTGCCCGAGCCCAGGGTCTCCAGAGCGGGGCCTGTGCTCACTGGGAGTGGCCAGGCATCCAGAGTCAGGATGCAGCAGGGAAGGTAAAGTTTGGACATAGCAGAGGACACACACATGCTGCGAGTGCATACCCAAGCATGTCACCCCCAAAGGGACTGGAGATCCACAAAGTGTGGGTTCACACCATAAGCCAAGAGGTCAATGTGCAGCATCATCCAAGGAAGCCCGAGTTTGAATGATGGATGGGATGCGAGCACTCGGAGAGAAGCAAGGAAGCTGCCCAGTCAGAATCAATCAGTCAGTCGTTTATGGAGCAGCTGGTCTGTGTTCAGCTCTGCTCAGGGCTTGGAGGACTTGGGGGACGTGGGCACAAATTTGATAAAGGAAGCCAGGTGCAGACAAAGAAGAAATTCAGACCGTGAGGCCAGGTAGTGCATGTTGAGAGCTGTGTCTGCGGAACAGAGAGCCTGCAGAGAGTTGGAAGGGAAAAAACAGAGTGGATCAGATGGGCCAGAGGTCAGGGGTCAGGCACAGCTTTGCACAGGGGAAAAGGCTGAGCAGGGGCTAGGAACGGTAAGAGGATGTGGATGGGAGGGCACCCTAGGTTGAAAGGACAGGAGCACGGGCTTGGGGACAGAAAACCTGTGTGTGCTGACAAAACAGAGAGCAGATGTGACCTGCTAAAAGGCAGGGCAAGCCTGAAGCTAGCAGGAGTCACTCTTTCGATCAGCAGAGATTTGTGAGACCCCTTCTTATCACGGACTGCAGAGAGGCAGTGAGGAAGACAGCTCAGCCCTGCCTCTCACGGAGGTCGTGGAAGTGGATGAGATACTGAAAAAGAATCAGGACTGCAAGGAGGGCTGGGAGAAGCAGGTCCACACTACCACAAAGCCCACGATGGGGCTCCACCCTGACCTGGGGAACACGGGGAGTCTGGAGTGTCAAGGCAGACTGGTGGGGTTGAGAGAGAGAGACTTTGGAAAGTCAGATTATGTCAGACAGGGAGGGTCTCAAAAGCCAAAGAAACGCAATTTCTGTGTAACCCCAGTGCATGTTGCATGGTGTACATGAAATCATAGCATGTAGGGGAATGACTACCAGGATGCATGAGATAGCAGTTTGCAGGGAGAGGGAGAGGAGGCAGGGGAGCCAGCTGGGGAGATGCAAAGAGGACTTAGGAGGGACATCATACATCCTGCATGATTGGGCTCTGAGCCCGTGGGAAGGACAGATGCATCCATGCAGTTGATTTCTTAAGGAAAGATTTGCACCATAGCTGCATAGACAAATTAGTTGTCACTATTGGCATTCTTCCAAGAGAACACTTCAGACCCCAGTGTGTGGTGGGGGGAAAATATGGATACACACACACACACACACACACACACACATATACATATATACACCTATAGTATATATATTAATATATATGGAAAGCAAAGATGAGACAATATTACCATTTTTAAAGTATAATCACATTTCCCATATATGCATTTCAAAAACTATTACTAGCTTCTTTCTCTTTCTGTTCTTCTTGCTTTCTTTGTGTAAAAAAATAATAATAATAATATTCTTAAGCCAGAAGTGGTGGTACATGTGAAGTTCCAGCTTCTCAGGAGACCAAGTCAGAAGGATCACTTGAGCCCAGGAATTGGAGGCCAGCCTGAGCAACACAGCAAGACCCTTTCAAAAAGAAGAAATAAAACTGAAATATTCTAGTGTGAGTAGGTTTATTGCATTCAAAGTGTTCACAACAAGCCCTAAAACTACAACCACAGCCATCAGGATCTCGCCTCATTAGGGAAGACAGGTCCAACTGCGCAGAGAGGAAGTGTAAGAGCAGGGTCAGGCCTTAAACTGCTCAGTCATCAGACACCCCCAGGCCGTTTGGTCGCCTTTATTTAGGTCAGGACTTGGAAAACACATGTGTTTTTAGGTAGCTGTTTCCAAGGAACATCTGGGATGTGTGAATAAGTCATCTTCAGCAGAACAAAGTGCAGCCCGAGTGAGACCCTGCCTACAAATGGCGAACGGCGGCCGCTCGGTGCCAGCTGGCTGCTCTGGGCAGAGATTCCAGCCCATTCACGGAGATCTCGCCGAGAAGCCTGCACCGGGTGGCAGCCGCCTTGTGCTCTGAAGGATTTGTTCCTGCATGACTTGGAAACAGTCTGTCCCTGTTAGCTCAGTCGGTCTGAGGCCGGTGCCAGGAAGACGGAGCTTGCAGGTTTGATGCAGGAACGGGGCCATTAGCTTTGCACAGAGGAGAACTCTGTTCCTCCTCACTGACTGCGCCCCCAGCCTGCACTCATGTGTGGAACACGAGCCAAGTGACAATAGTGGTGTTCTTCCTGGGAAAACCACAGCGAGTTCATCCGCCCTGCACCGTGGGTCGGGAATGTCCTCCCTGCCCACAAAGAGCATTTTGGCGTATGTGCAAACACGTCATCTGTAATGTCTTCAGTTTTCCTCCTGGAAGCCGTACTGTTTAAAAAAAAAAAAAATGCAATTCTATTTTACTTTAGGAAGGCCACAAGACTCACTGGTCCTGGCCCCTGCGGAAGCCAAGATTTGCTTCCCAGCTCCATGGGAGATAATCAGTATTTGATGTGAAAAGTCTGTGAGGCCAAGAGAGCGCTCCCGGAGCCTGCTGGATGCAGAGCGTTCAGAGCGCTCCCTTCGCCCAGTGCACAGCAAACAGAAACAGCATCACAAAAGAGGGTCTCCTTTGAGCAGTGGCTGTTCCAAAGCAAATGCTTATTAGTCATCTCTGAGATACTCATGGCTCATCGAAGTCACATTCTTTTCCGCTTACTGCAACCGTAGATTCAACAATTAAATGGAAGCTCAGTTCTTTGTTCCTTTTTTTTTTTTTTTTTTTTTTTTTTTTTTGGTACTGGGGATTGAACTCAGGGGCACTCGACCACTGGATCACATCCCCAGCCCTTTTTTTGTATTTTATTTAGAGACAGGGTCTCACTGAGTTACTAAGTGCCTCGCCATTGCTGAGGCTGGCTTTGAACTCGCAATCCTCCTGCCTCAGCCTCCCAAAGTGCTGGGATTACAGGCGTGCGCCACCGCGCCCGGCTTCTTTGTTCCTTTTAAGAAATTTAAACCCTGGTGCGGTGGCTCACACCTGTAATCCCAGCAGCTCTGGAGGCTGAGGCTGGAGGATCGCGAGTTCAAAGCCAGCCTCAGCAAAGGCGAGGTGCTAAGCAACTCAGTGAGACCCTGACTCTCAATAAAATACAAAATAGGGCTGGGGATGTGGCTCAGTGGTCGAGTACCCCTGAGTTCAATTCCCAGTACCCTCCCACACCCCCAACTCTCCCCACTCCCACCCCCCGCAAAAAAAAAAAAAGAAATTTAAAACGTGTGTGCGATGTGAGGCCAGGATGGTTAATTTTCAGATGGTTCTCTGTCTACCTATGGGAAAGAGAAGACATTAAATTGCAGACTGGCTTTGTCTTGTTGTGGCTAAGAATGAGACACAGCAGAGTCTGGGTTCTCTGCTGGTGCAAAGAACTTACATTGTCACCGAGGGTCTGCTCATCTAAGCCAGACCACTCTTCACTTGAAGACCCTCTGAGTTGCTACAGTTAAAGCTACACCTCCAAATGATATCAGGCTATGGTTTTGTTTTACTAAGACAGCATCAACCATAATGTAAACATATTTTCACTTGTTTTACCGGCACCTCTAATTCTTTCATAGGCATTTCCTATTCTCTTTCCAAAACTGATCTACCTCATAAGATCCATCTTTCTGGACTCAAAGCTGAAGGTGTAGGGGGCGAGTAAGAAGAGCAAAAGGGAGAAATAAAGCATGAAATTAGGAAATTTGGAAAAAATGGCCCATGAAAATCATTTGCATACCATCTATCTTCATCACTCAGATACTTTCTAGACTCTTGGATGCTCATTTTTGAAATCAAAACATCCATATCAAAACACCAACAAAAATATTTATAACCAACACTTCATGGTTTGGCCAAGCTGATATTCAACAATTTTTTGACCCACAAAAATGTTAATTTCACGTGGCTCAACATATACTAAGACCTTAACAGATTAATGGCCCCAGATTATTAGTCGAAACTACAAATGGCTTTAAACATAGAAAATATGTAATTTTACCAATGGTCAAATAAATTCAAATAAAAAAGCAACAAAAATGTCCATTGTCATCTATCATGAACAGTAGAGATGCTTTCAGAGTGTGACTGTCCAGCGCGTGTACAGGAAAACAAGCGTCCCCTTACAGTGCAGAAGGAATGAAAATTGGCACAACCTTTTTGGAAAGTAAATAGACAGCAATGTAGTAAAAATAGTGAAATTTCTGAATGCTCAATTCTTTCTTCTAGTAATTCCAGTTCGGTGGATTTATCCTAGGAAAATATAAGGGAAAACTGTTCTGTTCAAAGATGTGCCTCGTAAAAACTTGGAGGCAAACTCCACATTCAACAATAAATTAAGTCACGGTTAGAAGCAAGGGAAGTAGGGTTGAACCAACGTGTGTACAAATCCCTCTCTGGCCATTTAATAATTTTGTGATGTTAAACAAATTACTAAAACTCTGAACCTCAATTTTCTTATCAATTGACATGATAAGACCAATTCCTACCTCATTGAACTGCTATAAAGATGACTTGGGACAAGCTCTAATAAAAAAAAAATGACACGGAGGGAAATATATGTAAACTATTGGAAAAGTATCTGGAATGAAGAAAATATCAGCTTCTCTCTGTGTCATTATTATTTGTTCATCCCTGATATTATACTGCTAGTGAATGAACATGTAATAACATAAGAAATATCTATTATGTAGTATGAAAATCTAAGTAAATCTAGATTATATGTAATTATATGGAGATTGTGGTCTAGACTCTACAATACACACAGAAAAAGGAGACAAGAGTGAATATAATATAAGTCCAAATTTTGCAGGGCAAAGTGGTGCACTCCTGTAATCCCAGTGGCACAGGAGGCTGAGGCAGGAGGATTGTGGGTTCAAAGCCAGCCTCAGCACCTTAGCAAGGACCTAAGCAACTCAGCAAGACCCTGTCTCTACATAAAATATGAAAAAGGACTGGGGATGTGGCTCAGTGGTTAAGTGCCCCGGGGTTCAATCCCTGGTACCAAAATAAAATAACAGGGATTGTCTGGATCTTAGAATTAGGGGTGGTTTTCCCATGACTTTTGTGTCATTCCAACTTTGCTACAAGGAATTTGTAGTATGCATTGAAAAAGGATAAATAGTGTTTTCTAAAATATGTTACCAGCCTTTGGTGTTTGGCTCCAGACAGAGCAGGCAATTGTTTCTATCTGTGCTTCCACACTGGGGTGGAGGGCTGCTGGGCTGCAGACCCACAAGGAGCTGGGGCCCCTAGCTTGTGGGTCGTAGAGCTCACATACCACCAGCAACTGTGGCCCCCAGGAGTCACGCTGAAACGTGGAGAGCATGACAGGAGATCAAGGCTTCACTGTGCAGACCAAAAAGGAACACCTCCTTCCTCCCCCAGGGAGGACACGCCATGCTCGGTCATCTGCTGTCCTGTGATACACGTCTGGTCCCCTCTCCCGCTAGGGGTTGGGTGGAATCCCTTGGCTGAAATACTCTGCCAGTACTTACCCTTGTTAGGGGTTGAGTTTTAGCCCTCTCAAAATTCACGTGCTGAATTCCGAACTCCCAGAGACCTCATATAAAGCCATTGCAGATGTAATTAGCCAAGGTGAGGTCATTAGGCTGGATCCTGATCCGATGAGACTGATGTCCTTATAAAAGAGGACTTTTGGACACAGAGACATGCAGATGTGGATACACTGTCCACTCAGGGAGGGTGCCCTGCAGACTGGAGTTATGCCACCCAAGCCAAAGAGCTAGCAGCTGAGGGGCTTGCAAAAGACACCTCCCAGTGCCCGCAGAGGGAGCTTGGCCCTGCCCAGGGCTTGATTTCCGCCGTGTGTGCTCCAGAACTGTGACACGATAAAGCTCTGCTGCTGCTTCGTTCAGTGTGTTACTGCAGCCCTAGCTAACATGCCTTCCTCCCCCCCTCACTCTCGATGACAAAATGGGAGCGTTCTGGTGTGGTCCACGGGCAGGCCAGTGCGCAGCGCCCGCCCCAGGGGCCTGTGTGATCAGTGATTCAGAGAGCCATTCACGGTCCAGTGATATCGGCCTTCTGGTGGGAACGCACAGTCCCACGTTGCTTAACGACAGGCACATTCCGAGAGATGCATCATCAGGCAATTTCATCACTGTGTGAGCATCACAGAATGCACTTACACACACCCCAATGGTCTAGGTCACTCCCTCACTGTGGCCTCTTGATGCAATCAGAAGACAAAGTCAACACGGGATATCTGAGGCTGCTTCCCACGTAACACCGCACACTGTTTTACGGTAAACTTTTGTTAAGTAGGAAGAGTACAAGAGTACACTCTAAAAATACCTATGAAAGTATAATATCCTAATGCACAAGTCAGCAACAGAGTCATTCATTATCATTGTGAAGTACAAAGCACTGTGCATCATTGTGAATGATGTCCTTTTATACAACCGGCACTGTGAGAAGTTTGTCTCCACCAGCATCATGAACACATGAGTCATGCTTTGCAGAAATAATGCCACCCCAGCTACAACATCACTAAGCGATGGGAATTTTCCAGCTCCATTTCAATCCTTGGGGAGCGCCTTCCTATATGTGGTCCACCACTAACTGAAACATGATGTAGCGCATAACTTCTTTGGTCACCAGGGGACACCATATGTACACTCTCACATCTGTTGTCTAGATGCCTGTTTATAAGAATCTCCAGATACCTTCGTGGAGTGGGTGTTTATCCCAGGTACCCCAAAGCAATGACAAAAGCAAATGTTAGTGTGACATCAGTAAGAACCAAATCTAAGTTTTTATTCAGGTTAAATTATAAATTCCCCTGGATGCCACATCCCACGTGTGGCCTAACAGATTTGAAAGTCACTTTCTCAGTCACGTGAAAAGTCCAACCTGGCAGGAGCTCATGAGGTTTGTTTTAGTGATGGACAGAATATTTGGTCGCCTCAAAATGTGTATATTTTCTGAAAGCCTTACCCACTAGGTGGTGGCATTTGGAAATGGGGTCTTTGGGAAGTAATCAAGGTTAAATGAGGCCATAAGGGGTAGGCACTTACCCAATAGGACTGGCGCTCTTATAAGAGGATAAAGAGACAACAGAGATCTCTCTCTCTCTCTCTCTCTCTCTGTGCCACATGAGGGACAGGGAGAAACCAGCCATGTGCAAGCCAAGAAAGAGTCCTCACCAGAAACCAAATTAGTTGTCACCTTGAGGTTGGGCCTCCTGCCCCCAGAGGTATGGGAAGCAGGACACGTTTTGCAACAGCCTGAACTGAACACGCCAATCTTCTGGCCTGTCAGTCTTTATCTCGGCGCCTTGGGGTACTCCTACTTCCAAGGTGGCTCTTGTTCCATTGGCATTCCACCAGGCCAGAAGGAAGGAGGGACAGGAAAGGAAGCTCTTTCCCACTGAGGCAGCCATCAGAACCGCCCTTTTTGTCTCACTGGCTAGAACCCAAGCATACGTCCACACTTCATTCAAAAGGAGCTGAAGAATATAATCTTTTTATCCAGGATAGCCAGTGATTAGGTTAGAAGTTCTATTTCTGTGGAAGAAGGGGACAGTGACTGTTAGGGAATAACTTGCTATGTTTCCTTTAGTAATCAAAAATACTTTTTTTTTTTTTTTTTTTTTTTTTTTGCTGCTAAGGCAGAAAGACTTGAGAACTGAATATCTTCACTGGAATTGGGGAAATCTTTGAACAATGTATTATCTGGAAAAGAAGTAGTATTCACCCATCTTTTGTTACTACAACAAAATACCTGAGGAGGTGGTGACTTATAAAGAAAGGAGGTTCATTTTGACTAACAGTTCTGGTTCTAGGTCAAGAGCCCTTGTCTAGTGATATCCTTCTTACTAGTAGAGTCTGAAGGTGGTGCAGGGAATCACATGGCAAGAGATGGTGAGTACACACTTGAATATTTGTTCTGGTATAAAGCCACCAGTATTCAGTATTCAGTCATAGGGCTCCCTCCTGATGACCTTACCTAATCCTAATCACATCCCAAAGGCCCCACCCTAGTTGGATTAAGTTTCTACCCTCTTAATATCTCACAATGGGCATTACATTTCAACACATAAACCTTGGGGAACTCACTTAAACCACATTCAAACCGTAGCAGACATGGAATCCTGGTTACATGGGAGGAAGCGGAGTTCCTTGTGAGGGATAAGCTGTTACAGCTATAGTCACACCCTCCGCGTCCAATGGGGGATTGGTTGTAAAACCCCCACTGTGATACCAAAATCCACAGATGCTCAAGGCTCTTGTATACAATGGTGTAGTCTTTGTGTACAGAGTATATTCACCCTCCCGTATACTTTAAAGCATCTCTAGATGATTTATGATAACTAATATGATGTAACTGCCATGTGAATAGTGATCACTGTGTTGTTTAGGGAATGACAACAAGAACACAAAACTGTCAGCACACATTCAGTGTAGACACGATTTTTTGATCTGTGTTTGTTTGAATTCACAGATGCAGAACCCACAGATATGCAGACTAATAGTATTTTCCTCTTCCTCCTGTGTCTGCATCTTTGTTTCTTCTAGGATCAACCGCCTTACTTCCTATCAGTGAAGTGAGTGGTGGGTGGGAAAGTTGACTTCTCTTTTCCTGATGAGAGTAGGTGGCTGTTCTAAGGGGGTTGAGTCTGACCATGTCAACAAGAAGAAAGCCAACAGTTACTGTTCAGTCCCAAGTGCTATTTCAGGGCACCAAACTAAGCTTAGGAAGGTCTGAGGAAGTAGATGCTGATGTTTTGTGTCTCCTAGAAATTGAGTGTCTTTAAAGAGAACCACAGAATAGAAGCCAAGAAGGAGAGAGGTTTGGTTTCTGCTGGTTTCAGACTAGGTTTCTCTGAACCACAGTGTCCTCATCTATGAAATGAGAAATTCAGATTTGTTCTATAAACCTTTATGTTCTTCTCAATATTATAAAATATAGGCTCCAAGCATCCCCAACACAAGGAACATGAACTCAGTTACCTTAGGGGTAGGAAACAGTAGGCTTAGGACTACTCTTATTTCAACTAGGAATGGGACCACCATCTGACCCAGCTATCCCACTCCTCAGTATATATCCAAAAGATTTAAAGTCAGCATACTACAGTGAGGTAGCCACACCAATGTTTATAGCAGCACAATTCACAATAGCCAAGCTATGCAACAAACCTATGTGCCCTTCAACAGATGACTGGATAAAGAAAGTGTGGTATGTATACAGAAAGGAGTATCACTCAGCAATAAAAAAGACTGACATTATGGCATTTACTGATGGATGGAGGGAACTAGAGACTATTATGTTAAGTGAAATAAGCCAGTCCCCAAAAGTCAAAGATTCAATGTTTTCTCTAATATGCAGAAGCTAATCCAAAATAAGGGAGGATACAAAAAAAATAGAAGAAAGATCAGTGGAGTAGACAAAGGGTATTGAAGGGAAGGGAGGGGAGATGGGATAAAGAAAGAACACTGGAATGAATCTGACCTGATTTTTCTATGTGCATATATAAATCTACCACTGTGAATCTCCCTGTCAAGTACATCAACAAGACACTAAAAAAAAAAAAAACTATAAGTAAAAGCAGAAAGATCAGTAGAGTAGAAGGAAGGGAACAGAGGGAGGGGAGGAGGGAAGGAGAGAAGGAAGTACTGGGAACTGAATTGGAACACATTATATTCCATGCTTTTGTGATCTTGTCAAAATGCATTCTGATATTACATAAGACTAAAAAGAACCAATAAAAAATAAAGTAGAAAAGAAAACGCAGGTACAGTTAGAATGTCCAGAATCTAGATGGAAAGCCTCCATGAATGGGTCCATGAATAAGGTGACATGCATGTGAAGAATCGTAAGCTACCCTCCCAAAGAGGATTGAGAAACTGACCCTCACTTGGAATCATGGGTCCAGTGAACCAAGAGTCCCAGTCCTGATTCGTCCTGTGCCAGGGAGGCCAGGTTTCCATGACCATCCCACCGATGGCGGCAAGACCCTCCAGCCCTCACCCACCTCCACTCTCCCCATGTTTATCACAGGCACAGGATTGGGGTGTGAGGAAGCAAAGTTGCTTCTGCTGCTTCTCCTTCTCTTCCCTCCCCCATGCTGAGGATGAAACCAGGGCCTCAGGCAGGCGAGGCACACTCTCCACCACTGAGCTACATCTCCAGCCCTGTTGAAGACCCAGCTTTCAATTCCATGTCATTCCACAGACACTAAAATTATTGTCATATGAAATGCAGATGCCCCACCGCAACTAATAACTAATTAATAATTAAATTTAAAAACACTCTTATGCATAGCAAATTAGGTGATATTTTCAGAATCAATAGCCTAGACACTTTTATTACCTATTCATAAAAATACACTTCACGTGCTGGGAGCGGTGGTGCACACCTGTAATCCCAGCACTTGGGAGGCTGAGGCAGGAGGATCACGAGTTCAATGCCAGCCTCAGCAATGGCGAGGCACTGAGCAACTCAGTGAGACCCTGTCTCTAAATAAAATACAAAAAAAAAGGGGGGGGAGCTGAGGATGTGGCCCAGTGGTCGAGTGCCCCTGAGTTCAATCCCTGGTACCCAAAAAAAAAAAAAAAAAATACACTTCACCTAAATATCCAAGGCCATAGATTTTCCTCCACTTTGTTTCCATTTCCATACTATTATTTCAGCCTTGTATATGCACAAATAAGAATATCCATCAATATCAAATAAAAATATTGTTATGCTTTTGTACAATTTTTTTCCAATTACTTTCTTCAAGGTGCCTTATTAATTTTGTTTTCCTCTCCAGATTCCTTCCTGAATTATTTTTTGAAGTTTTAATCATGATTCTCTACCAATGAAGATCTGCTGTCATAGAGTGTTCCTTTTCATCTATGGTAACAGTTCCATAATAAGCACTCAATAAATATTTGATGAATGAAAAAATCCATATCAGTGGTTCTCAATATTTGGAATGAAGGTCCCTTTGGGATGTGATGACTTTGATGGATTCTGTCCTCAGATAACTGGATACACAATTTTGCATGACAATTTCAGGGGATTCACAAAGCCCATCCTCTGATCTGTAAAGAGTTACAGCTTTCTAAAGCACTAAAAAAGTGTTGGTTATAGTGCCTGGCATAAGGGAAGGTGGTATTTGAAATAAATTTAAGACTTGGCAACTCAAGACATTCCCCTTCATTCCTGACCCTGCAGGCACTGTCTGTAATGAAGAAAGAATAGGAGAACTGGTACCCGAACTTCAGTCCATAAAACTAATTTAGCATAAACTGCCCGAAGGGAGACCATCTCTTTGAATTACAAAGTGTAAATAAGCTCAGACATTGTAGACATCTCATATTTTAAAAGTGTACAGGAATTCTCTGTGGCTTTTGCTACAAAATAGATTCTAACTCAGTGGCAGTGCAGTGAGGCCCAGGATTCTGCACTTTTAACCTGCTCCGGGGAGCTGTCATCATTGCCGATCTCTACATAGCCCACAATTTGAATAGCAGCTTTAGAGCATCCTCTGGGTACCCCCAAGAACCCTGTGCCTCTGCCGCCATCTTCCAAAATTCATCATCACCTACACAAGCTTTCAAAAATCATTGTTACTTGGTCACATAGAGTTAGGGGTTAAAATGTGCCTCCTCAGAATAAGAACAAGCCTTTGAATTATCCAAGGCAAGCATCAGCAAGCTCTTGTTATTGATGGAAAAACTGAGAATCCAAGGAGCTAAATATGTTCAAACTCCAAACAGGAAAAGGTGGGTCTTCTTCTCAGAAACTTTTTTTTTTTTTTTTTTTTTTTTTTTTTGGTATTGGGGATTGAACCCAAAGTGTGCTTCACCATTGAGGCACATCCTCAGCCTTTTTAATTTTTCAGTTATGAGACAGGATCTCACTAAGTTGCTTAGGGCCTTGCTAAGTTGCTGAGGCTGGCCTCAATCTTGTGATCCTCCTACCTCAGTCTCCAGAGCCACCGGGATTACAGGCTGCACCACCACACCTGGCTTCCAGAAACTCTTTGACCAACTCCCTGCCTCAGATCCAAAGCCTTGCTGAATGCCCCTCTGAGGGCTGGGGAATCTTCCTACACCAGTTTAGCATTCTTTCTCCATGGACTCTCTTGAGTCAACTGCAGGCCAGATCTTCCTTGGCTTCCTGTGTCTCATTGTTATGTAAATGAGTTACTTAACCCTCTAGCCAGATAGATTTGGAGATTTATTTGTTTTCTCCCAAATCCGGCAATATCTGAATTGTTTTGACTGATCTTGCTTTAGGGAAAGTGTTGGAAAGTAGGTCAGCTCTTTCCCTAAATAGAGTCCAGGCAGATGGCTCCCGTGCAAACTTGCGTATTGATCTTGTAAACCCAGAACCCAGGCTTCCTGGAAGTAGTGGTAATACATTTGTCAACTTCAGCACGATTGACAGTTTGGACAGAATTATTCTTGGTTGCAGGAGGGAGAGTCCTGTACACAGTAGGGTGTTTAGCAGGACCCCTGGCCTCCTCTATACCCACTAAGTGCCAGGAGCGTGCGCGCGCACACACACACACATATACACACGCACCCTGCATTGACAATTGAAAATGTCACCAGACACTGCCAGTGTCCCCTGAGGGGCGAGGTCAGCCACCCACAACAGATAACCACAGGCCTATGCTTGTGCTTGGGCCTTTGTTTCTGTGAAGTTAAGGAGGACAGGACGCTAGAAGCAAAGTCTCTTCCTGGTGATTTACTACTGTGGACAGGCCAGCAGCAAGCCACTCTTCCAAAACACACTCACATTTGCCACACCTGTTTAGGATCCTTTTGGTACTTTAAAGGGAAAGAGAAAAATCCAGGAGTCCTTTGAGAGGGACGCTAGCGCTCACTGCCCTGGCCGTGAATTAGCAGGAGGATTGGCTCCACCGAGCTCCACTACTTAGCTTTGTGCGGAGGAGAAAGAGGGCCTTGTGCTGGGAGGCCAAGGAGGCCACGCCCCCTTCAAGGGCAGTTAGCGTTTGCTCCCAGAAGAGACTTAACAACTCCACACAGCAAAAGACTGGGGCATGACTGTTGTGGCAGAAATGGCTGTCCTTGCACCTGGAAAGAGAACACAGGTGTGCTGCCGGGATAGGCCCAAACAGGTGTGCCTATGCCAACACCCAGCTTTCCAACAGTTCTGTTGGCCGCGCGGCAGGTCCCTCAGATGCAGCTAATTCCACCTGGCCCAGCATTCCTGCTCCTTCCTGGTCTCACAGAGCCCTCCTTCCATCACCCTCCCCTCCAACACACACATCCACTTCTAGAAAATTCAGACAGTAGGTGCTGCTCTTTCGGGGCCTCCCATTGCACAGGAGAGCTCAGGCCCTGAGCTCTGCCAGGGGCTCCAGGATCTGAGCCCCCCAGACAGGGTCCCAGACAGAGCCACAGTGCAGCAGCAGACCTGCGGGTGACAGAGAGCCTGGCACCCAAAGGCCCATGTGCTTACCATGAAGAGATGCAGCCTGCCAGCCACCAAGGTTCAACCCAAGCCCACAAAGGCAAAGATCAATACGTTCTAAGTCACTTTATTGAGCTTGTTACTTCAGGTAGCTACCATGCCAGCCCGGGGTGGTTTACTCCGCCACCAATCTCCCAGACAGAAGGAATTCCCCTCTCATTTTCTCCTCAGTCAGGACCCTCTTCACCGCCTTGCTCCGACGTCACCTACCCACCCCTGTGCCCTGTCCCCTCTCCTCTCCCTCTATTCCCTCCCTCCCACTCTGAACATCTGCTCCAGGGTCACGAAGCTGCATTTATGGCCTGACCATGCTGGTTGGTCACTGCGGGAGCCTGGGTGATGTGGAGCGCGTCACCACCCATTTTCACGGAGCGCTGAGCTGCAGCGCCTCAGGAAGAACTTGCTTTCCTCAATAAATGCTTGTGGGGAGAAATGCACTCAAATAAAAACCACTTTGATCATCTACATTACCTGCTCAGGTTGAAGATGCTTTTCATTTCCGAGCGATTTTCTCATTGGCTTCCAGCCCCACGGCTCTAAGAAAATCTGCCCCCAAGTATTTAGGAGGATCATGAGCTCTGAACAACTTCAATGTGCTGGAGTCAATCCATCACTATTATTTGTAATAGCTAAAAACTGTAAGTGACTAAAGTGTAAATGGGAAAAGAATAAATCGAATTGCTGTGTATTTATTGAATGGAGTGTTATGAGCCATATCCATATTAATTTTCTCCAAGAACATTTAATCTAATGGTAAATTTTTCAAAAATTCTAAGTGCTTCTCCCATTACATAAATAGACATAAATCAGAATTACCATGGTGTTTTGCCAGTGACGACCAATGCTTAGAAGAGAATCCTGAGTCGCCGATAAGACCCAACCTCACTCAACACCCTCCTGTTGCTTTGTGAGATGTGAAGCAGAGGCTCTGTCTAAGCATGCCTACACTCCTAATCCACAGAAACTGCAAGATAATAAATGTGTGTTGTTTTAAGTTATCGTGTTTGTAACCATTTTTCATACAGCAATAGGAAATGAATACAAATATTGTTTTAAAAATCCAAAGTAAACCGGGCGTGGTGGTGCGCGCCTGTAATCCCAGCACTTGGGAGGCTGAGGCAGGAGGATCGTGAGTTCAAAGCCAGCCTCAGCATTGGCGAGGCACTTAGCAACTCAGTGAGACCCTGTCTCTAATAAAATACAAAAAAGGGCTGGGGATGTGGCCCAGTGGTCAAGTGCCCCTGACTTCAATCCCCAGTACCAAAAGAAAGAAAGAAAGAAAGAAAGAAAGAAAGAAAGAAAGAAAGAAAGAAAGAAAGAAAGAAAGAAAGAAAGAAAGAAAAGAAAAGAAAAGAAAATCCAGTGTCCTACCATTATACCAGGACCCAAGCCTGTGTCTGGGAGCAGCCCAGGAAAGCTGGGTCATGCCAAGGTCTCAGGGAGGAACCAGAGAGAGGGAGTTGGAGTCTGTCAGCCAGACTTTCATGCAGGGAGATGGGGCAGGCCATCTTCCATCAACACCTCTCACACCTGCAATCCAGCCTCTCCCCACTCTCTTCATAGAGACTGCTCTTTTTAAAACCCTGCAAATTCCCAGGCTGGGGTGAAGCCCCCTATCTCCCTACTCTGGACCTGCACCTGGTGCCTCTAATCCTTGATGGTGGGAAAAGTCACATCTTGCTGCTCTGTAAATTCACAACACTTTCTAATACAGTAGTCCTCTGGTATCTTGGTTTCAATTTCCACAGTTTTTGTTACCCATGGTCAACTACAGTCTCAAAATCTTAAATAAAAAATTCCAGAAATAAATAATCCACAAATTTTAAGCTGCACAGTGTTCTGAATAGGGGAATGAAATCTCAAACCACCCCACTCCATTTTGCCCCATACATGAATCATTTTTGTTCAGAGTATCCACACTGTATACACTACCTGCCTGTTAGTCACTTTGTAGCTGCCTAAGTTACCAGATCCTCCGTTGAGCTATCACAGTGCTTGTGTTAAAGTAACACTTATTTTACTTAACATTGTCCCAAAAGAGTAAGAGCAGTGATGTTGGCAATTCAAATACAACAAAGAGAAGTCACAAAGTACTTTCTTTAAGTGAAAAGTTGAAAATTCTCAACTTTTTCATAGATGTGTATGTATAGGGGAAAAAATAGGTAGGGCTTGGTGCTATCTGTAGCTTCAGGCATCCACTGAAGGTCCTGGAATGTGTCTTCTGTGGATAAGGGCAGATTACCCTCACTGTGCTCTTCTCCACCCATGAGCTCATGCTTTCTCTTACTTCTCAAATCTCCTGCCGTATCCTCTTTACCCCCCACATCTATCTGGCCCCTCACTTTCAGCTTGTGTCTGCTTAATTAGACTTAATTGAGAAAGTGAAGTTTATGAGCTAGGTGCACTCTCATTTCCCCATAACTAATTTACAAAGCTCCTCATTGCCTGTCCCTTTCTTATTCATTCAGTCTGCTAAAATAAAGGGAGCACCTCTCCTCCTGTCAACAGCTGGTGCCTCCCACAGTTCAGGGCCTCATTTTCACGAGAATCCCACCACCTCCCCACTTGATAATGATGGCTCCCTCCCCCACTCCTCTCTCGGTCTATCAATTTCTCCCTCTTGTCTTCTAGAGCATGCCTATCAGTACATGTTATGATCTGAGTGTGTTCCCCAGAAGTTCATGGGCTGGAAACTTAATCTCCAAAATCTTGTGTTAATAGTATGTGGAGGTGGCATCTTCTGGGGGGTAATTCGGTTTAAGTGAGGTCAGGAGAATGGAGTTCCCATTTCCATGATAGCATTAATGGATCTTTAAGAACAGGAAGAGAGACCCCAGCTAGCATGCCTGTCCTGTCTCACCGTGTGACGTCTCTGCCACGTTACATTACGATACAACATGAAGGTCCGCACCAGATGTCTTTGCCATGCTCTTGGGCTTCCCAGCTTCCAGAACCTTGTGTCAAATAAACCTTTATTCTTTATAAGCTGTCTGGTCTCCAGTATTTTGTCATAGCTATAGAAAACAGAGTTAGGCAACACATAACCCTGCTTTGAAACCTCTCAACTTATAAGACACTCCCTCAACTCCACATCTCCCTTTAGCCACCATTTCATCTCATCCTCCTCCTCTTCCTCCTCCTCCTCCTCCTCCTCCTCCTTCTTCTTCTTCTTCAGAACCTAGATTCTTGAAATAATTTTCTACATACATTTTCTTCATTTTTTTAGCTTCCGTTCATTCTTTATCACATGTTGTCTGACTTCTGACCCTACTCACATGTGAAAATGCTCATGCTCGAAAATGCCAAAACCTTCCAAGAGCCCCATGGACCCTTCCCTTCGTTGTCTTTTATTACTCTTCTCCTCTCTCTACTTGGCTTCCCACCATCACTGCCTACCCATGGTGCTCTCCTCCTTCTGTGATGCCCTCTACCTCCTGGACTCTCTTTCTCGGTCTTTTATGCAGGTAACACCTCCACTACCAGGCCTCAGGGCTCCATCCTTGGTGGCTTGTTCTGTCTATATTTTCTCCCCAACGTGGTTGCTTCTAGCAATGCCTCCCAGGTATCTATCTGCAGCTCAGGCCTCACTTCTGAATAATCTTTAGTACCTGCTACTCCTCCACCACTTGTTAACATTCCCACCTCTAAAATACGTCTCACACATGGGTCCCGACTTGGCTTGCGATGGCCACGGTCCTAGGGCACACCACCATCAGATCACCGTTGAGCCATGTCGTCAACCTTCTAGATCCAGCGAATTCCATACAGTTGCCCACTAGAGTAACCTGAGATGCTTTTTCCAATTTCCAGGCTAACAGAATCAGGATCCTTAGGGGTAGGGATACCCAGACATCAGTATTCTTTTACAACCATCAAAGGGTTCCAATCTGAAGCCAAATTTGGGAACCCGGATTCCGACTGGGCATCTACTTGAACACCCTCCTCTTTTGTGTGTGTTCTTTACATGAGAGACAAGGGGGTGGTTTTTAATGAAAACTTTAAGCCCTTCTTGGACTTCTGACTTCATGGGGGACAGAAATCAAACTCCTACGGTGGTGCCCAGGTCTTGCCCACCTAGACCCCCGATTGCTTCTCTTTTGCTCATGATACGTCATACTCTCTCTTTCCCAGTCTTCCAACAACCTGCCTTCCCTCAGAGCCCCCAAACATGCTCCTTCCTCCACCTGAGGCTCCTTCCAGGGAATACAGGCCTGCTCATTCTTTACCTCTCCAGGGAACCCTTTGCAGACCACCCCCACCATTGTCCCCCTCTCCTGTCGAGCTCTTTACCTTACTAGCATGCATCACCGTCGCCAGCAAATATGCTTGTTTGTGTCCTTTTTTTTGAGCTCCGCAAAGCTGGAGGCCACATGTGTTTTGTTACCAGTATGTTCTTGGCACAGAGCAGGAACGCTGAACAAAAAACCATGTGACAAATAGACGGCTGAGTTAATGAAGGAACAATGGTAGCAAATCAATGCATTTATTGGATCCAGAATGAGATAAATCTCAGATCCACAAGAACATTGGTATCCACAAGAGATTCACCCAGATACCTTCATGATTTAAAAAAAAAAAAAAAGAATGAATTTCAATCTAACTCGCAATTCTTTCAATTTCCTAGCTTGCAAAATAGCTTGCTCACAGGGTCTTTATGACACTGAAGTCAAGCTTGATGTTGAATGGGGCTTTGCAATGCAGAAGCTCGTGTGATAGGGAAGGGAGTGTGCTCCCACACCTCTCACTTACCTTTATTCCTTAGCAAAGTTACTCATGGTACATGCCAAGACTGGAGTATTTTCAAAACCATGAATGTTAAATCTGAGGTTGTCAAGGATCTGTCACACTCCTGAGCCATCCAGCTTCACGCATCTGTCCTTGTTCTCTCTGTAGGAAACATCTGTCTCTAAGCCAATGTCATCTGCTCAGGCCCCTGTCTGCAATACCACAGGTAGGGTCTTGAACAGCATGCCTTTATTCTCACAGTTCTGGGAGCTGGGAAGTTCAATGTCAAGGTGTTAGTCAGTTGGCTTCCTGACTTCTTCTCTTCACTCTGTGTCCTAACATGGTAGAGAGACAGGATCTCTCTCTTTCTTTCTTTCTCTCTTTCTTTCTTTCTTTCTTTCTTTCTTTCTTTCATTAAATAAAGCCATTAATATCATCATGAAGGACCACCTCATGACTTTACCTGACCCTAATTACCTTCCAAAGGTCTCATCTCCAAAAACCATGACACTGGTGGTTAGAACTTCAAAGTATAAAACTGGTGGCTAAGGGTATAGTTCAGTAGTAGAGTCTGTGCCTAGCATGTGCATATACAAGTTTCTGGGTTCAATCTTCAGCCATACACACACACACACACACACACACACACACACACACACATACACATGAGTTTGGAAGGGTCACATTTGAGTCCATGATCCCCCTAGTAAACCTGTATTCTTCCTGATTCTACTCTCAGGTCACCTCTTAAACTGTCCTTTGCCTTCTCCCCAATAGGTCCTCCTGTTTACCCAAAGCTCTCCAGTTTTCTGTGATTCCCTCTCAGAGCATTCATCAACTCTACAGTCATTATCTGCTAACATGTTGGTCTCTGCCACTGAACTGGGATCCCATGATGACCAGGACTAAAATATTGTGAAAGTTGTCAATCAAAATGGCATCACTTTTGCCAACCCCTAACAAAAAAAAAAAAAATAAGTGAATAAATAAGGGATTTCCTATGTGTATGTCTGATAACAAGACTATCACAAAAGACTGCCAGAATTACAACCTTGCACAAAGGCCACTACACACACACACACACACACACACACACACACACACACGGAAAAAAAAAAAACAACTTCTTCAAGGACAACTGCCTCTTTCAAAATTGCTGTTTCAAACTAATTTATGCAATCCTCTTCATTTTGCCTTTGAAAACTTCCCCTTGCCTCAGACTCCTGGAATACACACATAGTTCACTGAGGAACAGGTATTCCCATTGCAATGCAAATCTATTATCTTTGGAGAATCTTTATTACTTGGGTTTTGGCACTGCGATCAGTTTTTAATAATCTCTGACATTTCAGGGAGTGGTTGACTAGCAGGTATTTATAAATAAGCATTTCCTTTTTTTAAAGAATCATCTACATATTTTATTTTATTCTAATAAATAAGCATTTCTGTTGCAATTAGGAAGTAAAGAAGAAGAGCAGAAAATAGAAGAGAACAGACACAGAGCTCCATTGGTAGTTCAAAGACCCCAATCCCGGAAGTCACATGGAAGGAAGAAGGGGCAGGAACAAGGCAGGTCACACCCTACTTTCTAGCCAGGATGGGCACAATGCTAAATATGGTCTCTCCTTCTTGCATCTTAAATGCCCACCAAGTACCTGGGAGAGGTTACTCTGTTCCTCTGTCTTGACACCTCCTCATCTGTAGCCTGGGGATAAGAAAAGCATTCCACTCCTAGGGTCATCAGGCAGCTTAAACAAAACACTGCATGTAAAGTGCATGCTACATCATCATTCCCCGAGTCAGCCCTGATCTTCCTATCACCGTGTGGCCATCACTACGGCTTTCGACTTACCAAGAATTAGTGGATAAAATAAATACACACATATGCTGGACATATCTAATTAGATTTTTTTGAAATGGCATTTTTCAATGCTTGATAAGAGAGAAATTTTATTAGCTAACTGTGATTTAGAAATGTACTCTGCAAAGTTCTCACTGGTAAAAAAAAAAAAAAAATAGATTTTAAATCCACAATAGAAGTCAAATATTAGGAAAAGAGCAAAGAAGAAAACTAATATTGAAAGCTGCTTCTTTCAACCAGTTGACCTTTCCTCGTGTACATATTCCTGTATTAGAGCTGAGATAATGGAGTTGTTCCTAAGCTTTGCTCCCCCACCCCCTGCCCCGCCACGCCGTGTCTGGGAAAGGCTGTGCCCAGCCGTGGCTTGTTCATTTCAATAATTGCTGTAATAAGCCTGCTAGGAAGTTTGGGTGGCCCAGATGGTATTGTCATACCGTTGACCTGCTCCTCCTGGATGGGTGATTTCTTCCTTTAAAATCATGACTTTCGGTGTCACAGTGATTGACAGCCTCATAGTCCTGTGACAGGAAGCCCCTTGTTTTCACTAGCATGATCATCTGCGGGGCACCCCAGGTGCCACCCAGCCCCTCATCTCAGTCCATGAATGGCAGCAAGATCTCGCCTCCCCAAGATACAGGGGGCATGTTTAACACTTTTCAGGATGGCCATGGGCTGCTCTAAAGACCTGTTTCTGCAGCTCTGTGGGGCCACAGTCCTTGGAAATGATTGGAAAGATTTCCAGGCATCAAGAAGGGGGGGAAAGGCCAGGAAGGGCTTGCAGTAAGGCCACAGAAGCCCTGACCTTTCTGTGCTTCACACTGACCCCCACAGACCAATGACTCCTAGGGCCAGTTTCATTTTTCTGCCACTGACCTGCTCTTAAAGGGCCAGTCCCATGGAGGGACAAAGGAACCTGAACGTATCCAGTCCTTCCAACTGCAGTGGTGACTAAAGCTCTCACTGTTGAAATCCCACAGGGTACTGAGGCCTCGTGGCTCACTTCCCAGGCTCTGGAGCCAGGAAGCTTGGGAGCAAATCCTAGGTGCTCCCCATCCTGGCCGTGCGAACGTGGAGATGGTCCCTGAAAGTGCTGCACGCCTGTTTTCTTCAGCTCTGCCACGGGATGAAAATAGAACTGACCTCATTGGTTTGTGAGGTTAAAATAGTGAGGATGAAATGAGTGCATTAGGTAAAGCACTTGGAATCTCCGGGAGCCCTGGTAAATAGTGTGCGGGTTTCATGGCTTTGGGGGCGCTGTCTTAGTCTGCCCTGGCTGCCATGACAAAAGGCTACACAACTCCACCAACACACACTTACTGTCCCACAGTTCAGGAGGCTGCAAGATCAAGGTGGCAGCAGATTGGATTTCTGGTGAGGCTTCTCCTGCTGACGGACAGGACAGCTGACTTCTCACTGTGTGCCCACACGGCAGGGTGATGGCTTGTCATCTTATTTTTTTCAAATTCAGGTCGCTCTTTTTATTTTTTATATTTAAGGGTACACTTTGCTGTTTTGACCTGTGTACACATAGTGGAATGATTAATGCAGTCAAGCAAATTAGCGTATCCATTTTCTCGCATAATTACCCTTTCTTTATCTTTCTACTTTTCTCTCTCTCTCTCTCTTTCCTTCTCTTCTTCCTTCCTTCCTTTCTTTCTTTTAATGATAAGAGCACCTGAAATCTCTCTTGACAAATTCTCAGTGTACAATGCAATGCTATTAACTATATTCTCAATGCTGTACTTTCATCCAAAGTTTGCACCCTTTGACCTACATCTCCCCGTTTCCTCCATACCCACCCCTGGGTTCTACTCTGTTTCTATGCATTTGATTTTTTTCAGATTCTATATATGCTAGAATTTGGATCTCATGCGTCCACCAAAGGCCCAGGTGTTAAAGGCTTGATTCCCAATTTGGATAATGAAGAAGCCTTTAAGAGGTGGAGCCTAGTGGGAGGTCTTTAGATCATTGGGGGTGTGCCCTTGAAGAAGACCATGGGACCCTGGCCTCTTCCTCTTTCTCTTTTTTTTTTTTTTATTTTTTTGTATCCTAACCATGAGGTGAGTAGTTGTGCTCTGCCTCATGCACCCCCAGTTCCTACCATTGTGCATTTCCTCACCACATGTCCCAAAGCAACAAGGCCAACTGATCATGGACTGAAACCTCCAAAACCATAAGCCAAAATAAATATTTTCTCTTTACAAGTTGATCACCTCAGGTATTTGATAAAGTAACAGAAAGATAACTGACACAACATGTAAGTGAGATCATGCCATTGTTTTCTTTCTGTGTCTAGCTTATTTCACTTAACCTAATGTCCTCCAAGTTCAACCATGTTTTCACAATTGGCAGGATCTCCTTCTTTGTTAAAAGGTGAGTAATATTCCACTTTGTATATACATCACAACTTCTTTATCCATTCCTCCATCAATGGACACTTAGATTGATTGTATACCCTTGGCTATTGTGAACATTGCTGCAAAGAACCTAGCACTACAGATAGCTCTACAACATGCAGATTTTATTTCCTCTGGAGATATACTCAAAAGAGGGATTTCTGGATAATATAGTAATCGTATTTTTAATTTTTCGAGCAGCCTCCATAATGGCTATGCTAATACACGTTCTTACCTTTCATTCACGTTACCACCAGTCCTCATTGCCTCTTGCATTTTTTTTTTTTTTCATAATAGCTGTTTCAACAAGATATCTCACTGTGGTCTTTATGTGCATTTCCCTCATTATTAGTGGTGCTGAACACCTTTCCATATAACTGTTGGCCATCTTTGAAAAAATGTCTATTGAGATCCACTGACCATTTTTCAGTTGTTTCTTGTTTGCTTTTTGGTTTTTGTTATTGAGTCGCATGAATTTCTCATACTTTTCAGATATTTACCCCTCTTTGTTTATGTGGTTTTCAAGTACTTTTCTCCCAGTCTGTAGGCTGCCTGTCTGTTCATTGATTGCTTCCTTTGTGGTGCAGAAACTTCTAAATTGGGCATCATCCCACATGTTTCTCTTTGTTTTCATTTTCTTAACATTCAGTGTTATATTAGTGCCAAGGCCAATGTCAAGGAGTTCCCCCCATGTTTTCTTCCAGGAGTTTTATGGTTTCAGGTCCCAATGCTGGGTTGATTTGGAGGTCTAATGTTAAGATAAGGTTCTTCTTGAACGTGACTATCCAGGTTTCCCAGCATCATTTATTGGAGAGACTGTCTGTCTTTTCTCTGTTGTACATTCTGGGCACTTTTTTTTTTTCTTAAGGGCACTAGCCCTATCAGATTAAGGTCCCACTTTCTCAACCTCCATTTACTCTTAATTTTCTCCCAAAGACTCCATCTCCAAATACCATTACATTAAGACTTACACACAGCCTCACCATGTGAGTTTTGGGAGGACATAGCTTTGGATCCATATTCTATTTCGCCCTGGGTAGGTGCTTACATTCCCCAGGTGGGTAGTCCCCTAGGGTGTGTAGCAGGAATGACCTTCTCTGATAGGTACATTCGTGTGGCTCAAATGCTAGACATATTTTCTTGACTTTGAAAGTTTCTTAGGCTCTCTTTCCAGGTCTCTGCTTTGACGTATCTCTCTCCTGTCTCATTTCTGTGGTTTCTGTCTCATCAGCTCATCCTTGAGTCTCTCTCTCTGCTTTACCCATCCCCAAGGAACGTGTTCATCATATCCTTGGATTCAGCTTCTCCCAAGATGCTGTCTCTTGAGTGGGCCCTTTGGCCCTGTGTTCTGCAGCCTGAGGATACCTTGTGCTGCTCCACGCTGTGCTGCTACTGTCTCGGTGGCGGACTCTGAAAGGCAGAGAGCTGAGATCTGCAGGGACTAGGACGCCGGAAGGATTTTGAAGTGATTGACAGGAAGTGAGATAGGAAAGGATGTGGGTTTTGTCCTAGGTCTGTTGTGTAAAAATAAATAAATAAAGGTAGCATAAAGGAAGATATAAAGAAATCTGATAGCATAATGAAAAGAGGGGGGTGTAAAATAAAGCAGAATTTTGCAGATTATTCTCCCCAAGCAGAATCAGAGGTGCTCAGAGACTTGGATCCTTTCCTGTCTATCAGGAGCCAGGCAACACATCCTGCCACTTTACCGACGAGCATATGAGATGGGGCCGTGGGGCAAAACTTTTCCTCCTAACGTGGGGCCCCTATCTTACAAGAGTTCAGTAGGGGACAAGCTGTAAGGAGAGGTACCCCCAAGGCAGTTCCACTTGCTTGTCCCTGCTTGATTTACAGCTTTGGGAATGTGTGGATCCAGAGCACCCTAAGAAATGCCTGGAATTTGCCTGGAATCTGTTCAGCTATTTCTCTAGTCTAGTCGAGAGCAGCTGATAACCATACAACCCAAACTACTTCCCAGAGATGCAGCAAACAGGTTGGAAGTCAGCTCGTCCTGGAGACACACAGTGCGCGCGCGCTCACACACACACACACACACACACACACACACACACACAAACGCTGTGGTGCTGTCAGTGAACCGAGTCCAGTTCTCTCGTCTCCACATGTTTTTGACTTTGCATGCTCCCCACTCCTGACCTTGGCCATAGGTAAGGCCGTGGACTACAAACCTGACTGCTCATGTTGAGGATTCTCCCTCCAGATGAAAAGAGTGGTGCGATCTCTTCACTGGGCTGACCAACGCTGGGGATGCTGTGTTCTGATTCCTTTCCTCTCATCTCTCACTGCGATTACCATTCATGTGCTTGCCCCATTTCCTTAGTATAACAAGCATGATTCAGCTGAGAAGATGTGGGAGGGCCCCGAAGTGGCAGAGGGAGAGAGAACATTTTGTTTTTACTACCTGCACTGGAACTTCATTTTGGATCCCCCCAGCTCCAGTTGTAAAGGATCTTCTTGGGGATCAGACGATGGCTTCCAAATTAAGGATTCTGTGATGATTATCTTCAGAAGATGCGATTTGCTTGAGCTCTAAAAGAGAAGGAAGAAGAGGAGGAAAAGGAAGGAGAAAAAAAAATAAGTAGCTTCCTTGGATGAGAAACTCTGATGGAGGCAAGTGCTCCTAGAAATCAAAACAAGTAAGACGAAGAAACGAGAGCCTCTTTCGTTCATCTTGCCTTTATTCATTCATTCATTCATTGCACAGTCATTTGAGGAAGACCAAGCCACACTCCTGTTTTATTTTATTTTCTTGCAGTTCTGGGTTTGAATTCAGGGCCTGTACACAGTAGGCAAGAGCTCTACCACCTCTGAGCTACACCCAACCCAGGCCAGGCTATTGTGATCCTCTTCCAGCACTTCTCTGCCAGGAGCAGGAGAATCCATTGACAACCTCTGGCCAGTTTACAGTGGCCAGAGGAGGGGCCGGCGTGGCTGTCACCTCCCACTCATCCCACTCATCTCTGCTAGGTGCAAAAGCCCTGGCCTTGGGTGTCAACAGCTACTGGAAGGTCCTTCCCCGGGTTCTGGCAACAGCACAGATCCAGGTACACCTGAGGACCCGCCTGGAGCCTCTGCAGCCATGACCACAGACCTCCAAGTGCCCTACCTCCTCTGGAAGGTTGGCGTGACCTGCTCACAGGGTCCCCCTCCCTCCGAGAAGATGGGGACTCTGGGTGTTCCACCCACAGGGCAGGTGTGCCAAGGCACCCAGGATGTGAGCACTCTCACTGGGATTCCTCACCTGTGCCACCCACCATGAACTTGCCCTCCCCTTCTGTCCCTGTCGATCTAAGCCCCAAGGAGAAGGGTTCTAACCAGGGCAGGTTTTTATAAAGCCAATTTTCAAATTCAACTTGGTATAAGACTTGGAACTCCCCCGGGGTGTGACATTTTGAAGCAGGTCTGACCCTTGGGCCAAGTACTTCCCCCACCGCACACAGAGCGCCAGAATAAAGGGGCGGGGGAGCACCAGGCGCAGAGGCGTCCGTGGGGCGGGGGTCCTTGAGGTCAGGTACCTGGGGGCCGCGAGAGCGCGGCTGTGCCGGGCGACTGGGAGCCACGCGGTGTGGGAGTGACAGGGACCGGGAGAACGGCGCAGGTGCCGGGTGAGCCCCGCAGAGCGCTCCAGGCACCGGCTGCGGTCTGCAGAGCCAGGGGGTCCTGCGGCTCTAGGCCTATGGAAACGGAGGCGACCCAGCTCCTGGGAACAGCTGCTGGGGGCCCCTCCCCAGGGCCAGAAAGGATGGGGAGAGGAAGCCCCTGTTGCTCCCGAAGATCGCGTCCTTGGAACTCTGCGCATTTGCCCCAAAGGTCTCCTCTCTGGGTAAAAAGAGCAGAAGTTGGGGGAGATTCTACAGGGGTTAGGGCCCACTTCCCACCCACCCTTCCCGCTGCGACGCGTAGTCCCCCTTTTCTCCCCCCCCCCCCCCCGCCTCCCTCTCTGTACGTCCCATAAAAAGATTTATTTTAAGAATAAAATAAATCACACGAGTGTGGGGGCTTCCAAGTCCAAAATCCACAGGGTAGACTGGCAGGCTGGGAAAATCCAGCAAGTGCCGATATTGCGGTCCTGAGTCCAGGGCAGTCTTCTTGCAAAAGTTTTTCCTTCCTGAGGACCTTGGCTTTTGTCTCTTAAGACCTTCAACTGATTGGATGAGGCCCATTCACAATATGGAGGGTGGTCTGCTTTGCTTAAATCAGTCTACTGATTTAAAAGTTAATCACATCCAACAAATGCTTTTACAACAACATCTAGACTGGTTTTTAACCAAGTATCTGACTATCTAGCCTGAACAGGCAACCCATAAAACTAAGCATCACACATATGTTGGCTACCCAACCCAACTGTTCACATATCTCTACAGAACTGTTGATCCTAAGAGTTTCTCTGGGATCCTGACCCTTCTGAAGAAGAAATAAACACACCATTCAAGATAACAGTGCAGTAGAAATCTTAAGTTGTTAAACTTGAAAGATGAGCCGGGCATGGGTGGCACACACCTGTCATCCTGGTAGCTTAGGAGACTGAGACAGAAGGATTGCAAATTCATAGCCAGACTCAGGAATTTAGGGAGGCCCTAAGCAACTTATTGAGTCCCTGTCTCAAAATTTTAAAAAATAAATAAAAAGGACCAGGGGGGTGTGGCTCAATGGTTAAGTGCCCCTGGGTTCAATCCCTGGTACCAAAAAAAAAAACTTAAAATGATGTTATTTTAAGCAGTAGGTGCTGGGGCAAAGACACTGCAAGGTCCCAGTAAGATGGAACACACACACACACACACACACACACACACACACACACAGAAGCTGAATGTCTTTTTTTTTTTTTTTTTTAATTTATTTATTCAATTCTCATTAGCATCACCAGGCAAAGGAGCAGATGCCCTTTACCCACCACATGTAACATCAGCCCATTCATTTTCCCTTCTGTGAACGCTGGGAAAAGATTGAGAAACCAGAAATGCTTTACTTATCAATATAGCTTGAGTTCCCTTTTATCGGTTCTATCAACATTTCCAATGTCAGAGAGACAGCATAATAATATTTGGAACTGCAACTCATCAGTTTGTCAAAAAAAAAATCTCACAGGAATAACAGCATGTTTACATGTTCAGTTCAATTGAACAAACACTTCCTGGGCAGCTAATATGCCCGACATTGTGCTAAGTACTGTGAGGGTTACAGAAATAAATCAATCTCTGCCACCCAGGCGTCCCCCTTCTTCTAAACACCTCATAGACGAGGAGTGAGAGCACAGCTAATTTTAGAATGTGTCAGGTCACATCATTCTCCCACCACTCCTCAAACCCTCGAAGGGCTTCCCAGCCCACTCGGGGGAAGTCAAAGTCCTGTAGTGGCCACAGTGGGCTGCCCCCGGGACTTCTCCCTGACCTCCCTGAGCTGCCCTCCTGCCCCTGTCCGCTTGGCTCACTCTGCTGCAGTCCTAAGGGCCTCCTGCGTGCACCCCACGGCCAGGCTCAATCTCAGCTCCCTTCCTGGTCTTGGCACTTACCCAGCTTTGTCAGGATTGCTTTTCCCACAAGCATGCATATCCAGGAAGTGGCTAATTCAGTGCTTTCCCTCAGTGTTTGTTTTCCTTAAAGCATTTCTTCCATATCTTCTTCAAAGGATGGCTAAGAAGTCAAAATCGCCGCCTTTTCCTTAAGTACCAATGGTACTTCACAAGGGCTTACATAAGTTTCCTTCGTTAGTTGCTAGGCACCCCTTCCTGGTTATTGTTTTCTTTGTTAATTTATTCTGCAGATCCCTTGCTTTTTTATCCACTACTATATAAAAAAAATAATGCAAACTTAGAAGCTTTGAACAGCACAAATGCATTCTATCTCACTTTCTAATAGAGTCTGGGCATGGCCTGGCTAGGTTCTCGGTGTCAGAGTCTTGCAGGCTACAAGCAAGGTCTTGCAGGTGATGGTCAGGATGTGTTCTCATCTGAAAGTTCAACAGGAGAACAAGCTGCTTCCAAGCTCGCTCAGGTTGGTGAGAGAATCCATTTCCTTGTGGCTGAAGGATTGAGAGCTTCAGATTCCATGCTGGCTGCCAGTTCAGGGCTGCCCTCAGTCCCCTGCCGTGTGGCTCTTCCCATGGGCACTCCACACCGTGGAAGACTGCATCCTCAAAAGCAACAAAAGGAACCAGGGATAGTGGTCAGTGCCTATAATCCTGGCTATTTGGGAGGCTGAGTGAGGAAAATTATAAATTAGAGGCTAGCCAGATAATCTTGTTATGTGATATGTTTGTCAACTTTCTGTTACTACAACAAAATACCTGAGATAGTAAAGTTATAAAAAAAAAAAAAAGAAGAAGAAGAAAGTTTTGTTTTGGATCACAGTTTTGGAGGTTCCAATCCATGATCAGTTGGCGCATTGTTTTGGGCCTGTGGCAGGGCAGTCCCTCATGGCAGGAGCCCATGGCAGAGCAAATCCACTCCTCTCATGGCCAGGAAACAAAAGATAACAAGGAGCGAGCTGGAGCTCCACAGTCGTCTTCAAGGGCATGCCACCAGTGGTCCCACCACATGTCCTTTGTGTCTGTCTCAGAAAGAAAGAAAGAGAGAGGGGAGAGAGAGAGAGAAAAGGAACAGAAGTCAGTCTACTGAAAAGACAGAGAACTACGTAGCATCACACAGTCACATAACCACCACCTTGGCCATCTTCTATACATACAAAGGTGAGAGCACCAGGAGGTGGGAGTCCTGGCAACCCCCCTGTAAGTCTGTCCCTGCCACCACTTGTGCGTCTAACTCATCCCAGTCTAAATTACTACGAATTCCAAGAGGAGAAGAGAGATCTCCAAAGAGCTGGATTCACCTGACTCAGCTTATTTTGGTCAGAGCCTGAGCCTTCCCAGGTTTTCCCTCAAGGCTTAGAAAGCCCTGGTTTGCAGAACCTCTTGGGTGCCAGGGGGTGTGGCTATGAGGAGGACAGGGTTCTCTGTGCTTAGCCAGGAGGATTGTAACTAGCACTTAACCAAGAAATGGTTTCAGAGACCAAATAATACCTCTCTGCTGCTCCTGGAGGCTTTTTCATCTGCATTTGAGGGCGTTATCTCCACCTGCCTTAAAGGAGGCTGCCTGCACAGCTGGGGAACCTGGGGCACCGATAGCTCAGAGTCAAGGTCAGCCCAGTTTCCAAACCCCAGCCCAGCTATTTCTCTGATGCAGCTGAAGAACAGAAAGCCTAAGGCCACAGAAGCATGGACAGAGATGGACATCCTTCTGTGTAAACACCCATTAAGTAGGAAAAGAAAAAAAAAACCACACGTCAATGGTAGTCTATTGCCTGCAGTTTATTGCACCTGACCAGAGAGCTTTGAAATGCCCCTCTCTTATGACAAATGCCTTACCACTATGCAAATGAAATACAGGGCTTAGGAAAAAGAACTCGGCTCACATTCTTTAAATATTCTTTCCTTGTACCAGCAACATTTTACAGCTTTGCTAAAAGGCAATCCTTCTGAAAACTTAATCACTAGGGCAAAGCTTTTCTTCTCCCTTTACAATAAATTGTGAATTAAAAAAAAAAAAAAAAAAAAAAAAAAACAAGACAACACACTGAGCTTTAATTTTAAATGGAGCCGCCCTGGGAGTGGTAGAAACACAGTCTGTGTTGACTTTCTGTTTGGCTTCACGGCTGGGAGGCCTTGAGACTATCAAAAGCAAGTGCCTCTGCCATCCACAGGGTCCTGTGTGGAGAGGAAGGGACAGCTGGGGAGCTGTGGGAGCAGCCGGGGGTCCCCAAGGATGCACACTGGCTGGGACCTCAAGTCTCAGCCCACTCTGCTGGGTGGGGCAGGGAGGAATCTCGATGTTTCTTCCTAGAGGGGCCCAGGAAGAAATGGAAAAAGTAAAAATCATGCAGTCACAGTCCGTAATTGGTGTTCCGTCTCCACATCTTACTCTTTGAACAGCTTTGGGCAAGATGTTTGCCTTTACTTTCCTCATCTACAAAATGGGAATAATTATAATTACTCTTCTGCCTGGTATAGGGGATCAATAATAATCATTAGTATTGTTTATGACCCAGAATGCATATTGCAAATTGAAAGTGAAACTTCCACTATTGAATTTGAGTTTTTCTCTCATTTCCTCCATTTTTTCCTTGTTTTCTCCACTCCCCATAGGGCTTAAGTGGGGAAAGTCATAAAAATAGCCTTCATGTAATTTGGGAAGCCAGACCTCAGCGAACATTCCCACCAGTCCTTTCTAAGCTTAGGACACAACAGCAACTACAGGGACAGGACCTTTGAAAGGACAGCAAGAGGTATCCTCAAAAAATGAGTCACCCTACACAGAATGCTTCCCTTGATTCCTCCAAGCCCTCTTTCCATTTCCCTCACAAACTTACCATCAGAGCATCATATCAGACCAGAAAGATGATAACTCTGATGTGTGATATATTAGTCAGCTTTCCATTACTATAACAAAGCACCTGAGATAATCAACTTATAAAGATACAAGGTTCATTTTGGCTCACGGTTTTGGAGGTTCCAGTCCACGATCAGTTAGTTGCCTCACAGCTTCAGGCCTGTGGCAAGGCATACATCATGGTGGGAGGATATGGTGAGAATCACTCACCTCACCACCAGAAAGCAGATGTAATGAAGAGGGAGCTGGAGCCCCACAATGCCCTTTGAGGGCATGCCACCATGACCTGAATGCCTCCCACGAGGCTCCACCTTTTCAAGCTTCCACCGCCTCCCAGTAGCAGCTCCCTGGGAGCACACAGTCCCTTGGGGGACATTCAGGACCCAGGCTACCACAACAATGTACCATAGGCTGAGTGGCTTCAGCAACAGGGATGGACTTCCTCATAGCTCTGGAGGCTGGAGGTCTGAGTTCAAGTTGTGGGCAGGGTTGGCTCTTCCCAAGGCTGGTAGATGCCACCTTCTCCGTCTTCACCTGATCTTCCTTCTGCACGAGTGCCCTAATCTCCTTTTCTTATAAGCACACCAGTCGTAGTGGATTAGGACTCACCCTGATGACCTTGATTACCCCTTTAAAGACTTCATCTCCAAATATAGTCACATGCTGAGGTGCGGTACCCCACCCTGTACAAGGGAATATGTTCCAAGACCCCTGGTGGAAACCTGACCCACAAATTGTACCAAATCATATGCATATATATATGTATATATAGAGAGAGATAAAATGTTTTTTCCTATATTTACTTATGGTAAAGTCTCATTTATAAATTCAACACAACAAGAGATTAATAACAATAACCAATGATTAAATAGAACAATCATGACCATATCCTGTGATAAAGGTCACGTGAGTGTGGTCTCACTGTCCTGTGCACACCCTCCTGGTGAAGGTGTGAGCTGACCTTCTCCTGCCCGTGTGACAGGCGAAGGCAGGAGGGTGACTAGGCACTTCTCAGGCACCATGGCTGTCCTCTTTGCAGTGTGAGGTGTGACAGCAAAACCAGCACGGATTTCTTGTTCTTTCGTCACAGTTTCACAGACGGAAGATTACCGGAGGTCTCGCTAAGTCCAACGTGGGATTTTTTTTCTCTCCTTATTGAGAACATTCACCTTTTCACTAAGAGGAAGCACTTCACGGCTTCTCTGTTGCATCGCTGAATTGCCAGCATCGCTGCTCTTATGATTTGGAGCCATTCGTAAGTAAAATAAGGGTTACCTGAACCCCAAAACTGCATATTTGTAAGAGTTGATCTAATAACCCAGTGGGTGGTATATACATCATGCATACACCAGAGAGAGGGATGATTCAGATCCCAGATAGGAGGGAGCGGGGCTGCATGAGATTCCATCCCACTGCACAGAATGGCATGCAATTCAACACTTTAAATTGTTTTTTTTTCTAGAATGTTCCACTTGATATTTTGAGACCAAAGTTGGCTATGGGTAACTTAAACCATAGAAAGAGAAACCACAGACAAAGGGAATTACTCTATACCGGGGGACTGGGACTTCTACGTGTAAATTGCAGGGAAAACTCAATTCAGTCCCTAACGAATATGAGGGCAATAGCTCCATTACAGAGACAGCATGGGGCGGGGACACAGCACATGATTACTTTACTTCCTTCATTTCAAAAAAGTTGAAGAAGGAATAAATTAGGTCACATAAGTAAACATGCAATAAAAAGCTGTCTAATGGGAATTAGAACTCTGGAAGGCCTCCCAGCTCCTATTGTTGACAAACTGGTTTCTTTCTACCATTATGGCCCCAGGGAAGGGAGCCAGACAGGGTTTAGCAACCAAATAAAAGAATACTTCGCCACTGCTCTTTGAAGATTGTGACATCAGGGATCAAGATCTTTATCGTTGCAGCAAATGAAGTAAGGGCCAGAAACATCTCACCAACACCAAGTGGGAGCTGGGTAGGTGGGACAGAGGGCAGTGAGGCTAATGAGAGAAGCAGAAGAGAAAACGGAGTCCAGTTCTCCCCATGATCGGAGGCAGGCAAGACGCATGCCCATCCTGGGGGAGATGGAGGCTGTCTTCAGACTGCACGGCCTCCAGGCCGCCCTGGACAGGAGGAGATGGAGACAGAGCTGTGGGGATACCCTGGGCAGGGCCAGAGGGCACAGGAGGGCAGGGTGACCAGGGACAGTGGTCCTTGAAGGTCAGGGGAGAAGCCAGAGGGTGCTCTCCTTGGGGTGCTGCGGTGGGGTTGCCTTAGGTGGTGGGAGCAGGTCCTGGGAGCATGGGAAGGTCACTCTGACCTCGGGAAGCCCCGTGTCTCCCTCAGGATGCTCATCTGGTGCAAGAGAAATTGAAGAGATAGGTCTGGCACAAGGCGAGGTTTCTCATGGCTACGACAAGTGGGTGGCTCTACGGCAGGGGAGATCAGGATCAGAAAGTGATCTATCTGCTTAGATCCTTTCCTTGCCTTGACTGTCCTCAGTTTCCTCCTAAAGAGTCCAAGCTTTTTTTTTAATTTTTTATTCGATGTTGTTGTATATATAAAAATAGCATGTATAACATTTCATATTACATATACAGAGCACCTTTTAACATAACACTGTTTGAATACAAAGTATATTCATACTATTCATGTCTTCAATCAAGCATTTAGGATACTGATATCCATCTCATTCTGCCATCTTCTTGTTTTCCCCCTTCATTCCCCCTTGCTCCCTCTCTTCCCCTCCCTCCCCATTGACCTTTCTAGTTGTTGCCGCCTGAAGCGCTTGGAGCAACGGAGCCGCGGGAAGAACTTCAGAAGCAAACTGGAGACAAACAGCTTTTTATTCTGATAACTTTTCTCTCTGGTTCTAACAACAACTAACACACGCCAAACACACCACTAAAATGGCGCTGACCCGATCAGCAATTTCGGCCAAGTCACTCGAGATCCCGCAACAAATCCCGTGAGACTACGGGTGGCGACAATGGCCAAATCTCCACGGCTCATAGTCAACTGCAAGGTTGATTTTTTATTACCTGTGGAAATATAATAGGATGATTAATACAAAAAGATAATATAGGGGACTTAGGAAGATGATTATCAAAATTTTGCAGAAGTAAGCATTTAGCTATAGCCCAATCATTATCATTGAAGCATAAGTATTCAATCTGTGATGATGAATAGGGAGTAATAATAGTAGCAGGGTGAATGCCAATATTTTAGTAGAAGTCTTAAGTCCTTGAAGAATAAGTTTAGCCACCATGGAGGTATAAGATTCAATTATACTTTTAGGAGAGACGGGCAAATGTATCCATAATAAAGGCCCTTGTTGCCAAAATACTCCTGTGGGTGTATATTGTGAAGAAATAATAATCAACATCAGCGGTTGAGTTAAATCAAATCTATCACAATGAGCTCCTTCGATGGCTTTTTCTACTAACTTTAAAGCTTTCCTAGCATCAGGAGTCAATGTTCATGGTGAAGATGGATCAGGATCTCCACGAAGGATGTCAAATAAAGGTTTAGTGAGATTTAGTGTAGGCGAAGCCAATTAATGTCTCCCAGTAGTTTTTGGAAATCATTGAGGGTGGTCAATGTTCTTTATTTATTAAAATTTTTTGGGGTCTAACAAAAGTATCCATGATTTTAAAATCCTAAATATAATATGGGAGATCTGGTTTGAACTTTTTCTTCTGCTATATATAATCCATATTTTTTTAAATTTTCTACTACCACGTCACTGAATATATTAAATAAGATTTTTTGATTAGGGTGGGCCAATAAATATATCATCCATGTAATTAGACACATGAGGTTTGGATATTTATTTTTAATGGGTTGGATAGCCTTGTCCACATATATTTGGCATATGGTGGGGCTATTAGCCATTCCCTGTGGTAAAACCTTCCATTGATATCTCTGATCAGGGCCATTATTGTTCATAGAAGGAATGGAAAAAGCAAACCTGGGGGCATCCAGAGGATGTAGGGGAATAGAAAAGAAGCAATCCTTTATATCAAGAGTAAGAAGATGGAAATTTTTTGGAATAGCTACGGGACTAGGAAGTCCAGGTTGAGTAGGCCCCATAACTTGCATGGTTTTTATTGATTTGTCTAAGATCATGTAACAATCGCCATTTTCCTGACTTTTTCTTGATCACAAATATGGGGAATTCCAGGGAGAGGTGGAAGGTTCTATATGACCTGCTTCTAATTGTTCCTGAACTAGTAGGTGGGCCGCTTGTAATTTCTCTTTAGATAGGGCCACTGAGGGACCCACACTGCTTATCAGAAAGCCATGGTATTTATCAAAATTAATTTTCTCAGTGGCCCCGAAAAAAATATCTTTTTTCCTTTATGACAATGATTACTTTTAGGGTTAAGATTACTCTGTACTTTTTGATAATGAGTTCTGGAATTTATGGTTAAGATTACCCTGATCAGAGGCCAGTGCTTGGGCCATTGGCGTAAATTAATAATGGAAGAGTCAGCTCCAGTATCTATTAATCCCTCCATTTCTAATTCTTGGATTTTTATTTTACACATAGGCCTCCTTGAATCGAACCCAGCAAGCCATGGGAAACTTGAGTCAGTGGTAACAAAATCCTCTATTGTTCCCTTCTTGAGGCATACCCATTTTAATGAATTATGTAAATTGGGAAGGAGAAGCAACTGAGCAATTCTATCTCCTTGATTAACAGAAGTTATACTTTGGGGTGAGCTAAGCATTATTTTTATTTCCCCTTTGTAGTCTGAGTTTATTACACCTGGGGTCACTTGCAAACCTAATAAGCTTTAGGACTACGCCTGATAATAAGTCCTACAGTCCCTGAGAGGAAGAGGTCCCCTGACTCCTGTGTGGAATCAGTTGAACCCCCATTTCAGGTGTTAACACTAAGCATCTGAGTGGATGCTTGAGGATACTCCTTCTGCAATGCCCCGTACACTTGTGGTCCCCGGGTATTGGGCCCCGTGCCCCGTTTTTTGAATTCCTGAACAAAGGATTTCCATGGATGTCAAATTTTGAATGGTATTTATTGCCAATGATTTCCCTTTTTACACCTGGGCAGCGGCCTGGGCACGGTATGAGCTTGGTCTTATTTCTCCTTTTGGGATTTTGCCTAGAATTGCCTGATTGATTATGATAATTTTGCCTGGAATATCCTGATTGATTATAATATCTACGTTTAGCCTTTGTGAAATTTCGAGAGGAAAGCACCTCTCATTGAGGCTGCAATCACATTTCCTGTGACAAAGGCGTCATTTATATCTTTACATAGTTGTATATATACGGAAAGTCAATCCCCAAACAGGGCTCCTCGAGAGCGCTTGGAGCAACGGAGCCGCATGGGGGGGAAGAACTTCAGAAGCAAACTGGAGACAAACAGCTTTTTATTCTGATAACTTTTCTCTCTGGTTCTAACAACAACTAACACACGCCAAAAACACACCACTAAAATGGCTAAAAATGGCGACCTGATCAGCAATTTCGGCCAAGTCACTCGAGATCCCGCAACAAATCCCGTGAGACTACGGGTGGCGACAATGGCCAAATCTCCACGGCTCATAGTCAACTGCAATTCAAGTCAATCCCCAAACAGGGCTCCTGCATCTAGTGTTCCTCTAATCCTCCTATGTTCCCCGACCCAACACCACTGTGAATCAGCCTACTTATATCAGAGAAAACACTCGGCATTCAGATTTTTGAGATTGGCTAACTTCACTTAGCATTATATTCTTCAACTTCATCCATTTACCTGTGAATGCCATGATTTTATTCTCTTTAATTGCTGAGCAATATTCCATTGTGTATATATATCACATTTTCTTTATCCACTCATCTACTGAGGGGCATCTAGGTTGGTTCCACAACCTAGCTACTGTGAATTGAACTGCTATAAACATTGATGTGGCTGTATCCCTGTAGTATGCTGCTTCTAAGTCCTTTGGGAATAGACCCAGGAGTGGGATAGCTGGGTCATAATGTGGTTCCATTCCCAGTTTTCCAAGAAATCTCCATACTGCTTTCCATAATGACTGCACCATTTTGCAGTCCCACCATCAATGTATGAGTGTGCCCTTTCCCCCACATCCTCTCCAATGTTTATTATTGTTTGTGTTCTTAATAGCTGCCATTCTGACTGGAGTGAAATGAAATCTTAGAGTGGTTTTGATTTGCATTTCTCTAATAGCCAGAGATGTTGAACATTTTTTCATGTATTTGTTGATTGATTGTATATCTTCTTCTGAGAAGTGTCTTTTCAGTTCCTTGGCCCATTTATTGATTGGGTTATTTGTTTTTTTTGCTGTTAAGATTTTTGAGTTCTTTATATATTCTAGAGATTAGTGCTCTATCTGATGTGCATGTGGTAAAAATTTGTTCCCAATTAGTTGATTCTCTATTCACGTCTTGATTGTTTGTTTTGCTGAGAAGCAGCTTTTTAGTTTGAATCTATCCCATTTATTGATTCTTGATATTAATTCTTGTGCTACAGGAGTCTTATTAAGGAACTTGGGGCCTAATCCAACATGTTGGAGATTAGAGCTTACTTTTTCTTTTATTAGGCATATTCTCAAAAGAGTCCAATCTTAACTAAAAAGAGAAGGAAGTTTCATTTGTTTCCATGAAGGTTGGGCTGTAAAGAGGGGATAAATAAATCCCTCTTTGGTGACTCCCTGAGGTAGGGCCTGGACCCCCCCCCCCCCAATCAGGTCCTGAGCCACGAGAGTCAGAGAACTTCTGGGGCGATAAACTCTCACCAGCTGCTAAACCGTTTTCAGGGACCCTAGGAGAAAAGCATTCCTGCTAAGGAGCCAGAAAGAAGATCGTCCCAGAAAGGCCGGGTCCCTGCCAGTCATTCACAGCCCAGTGTCCCCTGCATGACCTGAGGTGAGGGTGTGTTGTACAGAAAGAGAAGAAGGGGGAGTGGTGGCGGAGCTGCCTGGAGCACAGGCCCAACGGTACCCAGAGGAGGAACCTGAAGATTCCCCTGGCCCCACTAGGGAAGGGCCCCAGATCCAGCAAGAAGCCCTCTTTCATTAAGTCCAAAAATGACTCACCCAGATAATGGTCATTAATTAAAAGTGGGCCCCAGACAAATATGGTTTCAGGAATCCAGGATGGTCAGGACCCATTTACCCCCATAAACACCTCCGAAAATCTTCCCAAGAGTCTACAGTTGGACTGTGAGATAAAACACAGGTAGCCGGGCGCGGTGGCGCACGCCTGGCACTTTGGGGGCTGAGGCAGGAGGATCGCGAGTTCAAAGCCAGCCTCAGCAATGGCGAGGCGCTTAGCAACTCAGTTGTCCTAAAATACAAAAAAGGGCTGGGGATGTGACCCAGTGGACAGTGCCCCTGAGCCCGGTACCACAAAAAAAAAAAAAAAAAAAAAACACAGGATTTCAGGGCTGGGATATGGCTCAGTTGATGGAGTGCTTGCCTTGCATGCACAGGCCCTGGGTTCAATCCCCAGCACCACACACACACAAAAAAAAAAAACCAGGATGTTCAGTTAAACTGAATTTCAGGACAACCATAGTATGTCCCACGTAATACTTGGGACATCCTTATGTTATACAAATTGTTATTTATCTGAAAATCAAATTTCACTGGAAATCCTCTATTTACTTGCTAAATCTGGTAGCCACAAACAGTTGTCATTTTTTCAAGTTGTAAGAGACAGATGTGGACTGGACAAGCTGTTCCCAGAGTTTGGCAGGTTTTGTGACACCACGGATAGTTTGCTGGGTCACTTCAAGAGCTTGTTCAACCTTTTCTAAATGTGTCATTTTTTGGGGGGGGGGGGGGGCCACCATTTATAGACATCTGATCCAACAAGCTTCAAAAGAATAACCTTTCTTGTCCCTACACTGGGGGATCAAAAGTCAAGCTGTGCTTCAGGGACAGTGGGATCAATGGTATGTGCCACTAAGGCCAGTCCATACTTGTCATCCTCGGTGTTGACTTCACTTTGGGCTGAGAGCAAGATGGTGGCGGCAGCACCCGGCATCCATTTCCAGACTGGGACGCATTATTGGCATGTAGGGGATGAAGGGGAAGAATGGAACCAAGGTTTGGGAGTTTCTCGGGATCCCTTGGCATCATATGTCTTTGAATTTATAGCCAGTGAAGAACACAAAAAGAATAAAGTCAGAGAGAAATCATGTCAGCTGGAAGATGTTATCTATTAACACGTGAAAATAATGACACAAGTGAACGTAGCAACCACATCAAAAGCTACCATCAAAATTGACTAATGAAGAAGAGTCAAAAGGAGTAGGATGCTCATGGGACTATCTGAACCACAGTCCTTACATTATCTTCTAAAATGTAGTTTGACTCCTGAAAACATTTCGCTTGCTCTTCCTGCCTTTGGGAAATGACCTGTTGCTGATAATGTACCAAGTGACAAAATTCGGACCAGTTTTCTCCCTGGCTTACAAAGGAAGACACTTGGATGATTTATGGAAATACTTCCCTGCTCAGTCATCCCAGCAAATGAGATACCACCTGAACTTGACCCGCATTCACTCTTTTATCTGAGTCTCATATAAGTCATTCCCATAAAGTAGAGGACTATTAATTCAGGAACAAAACTACACGATTAGTATAGATGTGTTTCAAAAGTCATTTAAAAGTAGGGTTTTTTTTTTAGAAATATCGCCAAAGGGGCTGGAATTGTGGCTCAGTGGTAGAGTGCTAGCCTTGCATGCCTGAGGCACTGGGTTCAATCCTCAGCACCACATGAAAAAAAAAATTGATAAAATAAAGATATTGTGTCCATCTACAGGTAAAAAAAATCTTTTTAAAGAAATATTGCCAAAGGATCCATACTTTAACATAGTGAGAGAACATCAAGAAAATACACACTGGCAGTTGTATACCCAGAGTTTTCTAGACTTCCCTAAAAACAAAAAACATATGGAAGGCCATGTTAACGTTTTGAAATGTCAAATCCCAAATCAAATGTTTCAGATTTGATGTCCAATTTTCTTTGACATATGAGGGCAGGATTAGCATGGATAATGCAAATCTTTTTAAAGTTCCTGGTATTTTGTCTCCTACTGAAGTAAATATTCTTATCAGGAGCTCACGTTTAGACTAGAGCATATACTATAAAAGTAAAACCCTTGCATTCATAAGCATCTCCATGGTATCTTTGTTCCCCAACTGGTCAGAAATAGATTTTTTTTTAATCAACTGTGTTCCAAAAACACTTGCATCTAATCTCAAAGTACACTTGGGAGTTCTTTCACGCTAAAATTGCTACCAGTGGGAAGAAGTCGTTTTAGTCTGTTTTGTGTTGCTACAACAGAATACCACAGGCTGGGTAATAGACAAAAGAAGAGGGAATTATTTTTATTCCTTGGAACTTACAGGTCCGGTATAGGGATCCTTTGGAAATCCAAGGTCGAGGGGCCGCATCTGGTGAGGACCTTCTTGCTGCGCCATCCTATGGTGGAAGGTGGAAATTCAAGAGAGCATGCAAGAGAGGGAGAGAAGCTAACAATGGGGGGGAGCGGGAGAGACCAGAGAGGTCTTAACCGCTCTTGTTATCATGCCCTTGATAACAACATTAATCCATGACGTAATCACCTCTTAAAGGACCCGCCTTTTCAGATGGCTGCACCACACATGATATTTGGCCGACACATTCAAACCCATAGTAGGGATGTTTTGGGAAATCAAAAGTCTGGTTTCATAAGTAGACTCAGGGCTGGTCTTTTTTCTGGCCCACATAACCTTCCCACCCTTAAGACATTATGGGCCTCATGTTCTTCGTAGCAGAAAGGTTAGCATTTAGCCACAGGTAACAGAAAACCCTATTATAGTGGCTTATCTCAAAAGGGTTTAATTTTCTAAAAAGTGCACCAACATCCTGGACTGATACCACAACCCCATGATCATGTCAGCACACCAGCCCCACCCCTTTCTTCTCTCTACCATCTTCAGCCTGTGACTTTCATCTTCACATTTGTTATCTTTAGTTGGTAAGACGGCAGCTCCACCTTTGGGCTCATAGAAAACAATTAAGAGAAAGCAGGAGAGAAGAAATTCAGCTTCCCCCAAAACTCTGAGGTTATATCTGTGTATCTCATAGACACCAACTCTCCTGTGGCCAGCCTCTATGGGCAAGGGAACTGGGAAGTGTTATTAACCATGTACATAGCAACCTCAAATAAGATGAAAGTTCAGTTGATAAAGAAGAAGGGTAAAATATATGCCTGCTCAGCAGAGAGCAAGATCTACTATGTGTCCCATATGAAATAAGACTTCTCTATGCTCCCATTCTGCTATTTACTTATTCTTGCACTCAACAAATAAATACTGGGGGTTGAGGTCACAGCTCAGTGGTAGAGTGCATGTTCTGTATGTGCAAGGGACTGGATTCCATCCCAAAACCAAAACCAAAATATACACATATGGTCTGCCTACTATCTTTAAGCAATCTCCTAAGTACTGGGGATGCAGCACTGACGGCTTATGAACATAACCAGAGAGCAAGACATATGGATTGCCTTGGACCATTAGCCAAAATAAGTGGTCCTGAGCAAACTGAGACAAGATACAAAGTAGAAGCTCCACTTTCCCATGCAATGGTAATTAATGCCCAGCAAGAGAAAGCAATGGATAAGGGCTGTCTCAAGGGTCTCATTGCAACCTGAATTGTAAATTCTACCTGTTAGTTTCCCCTGACTTCTCAGGCTCAGTGCTTTAGAATGCACCAACCCTGCTCTAGACTATGAGCAAGGGACCCATCTTGGACAGGAGATGATAGACCATGGTTCCAGATAATTCAGTGACCCACGATATACACTGCTGCCTCCAACCTGTCTTCGGAGCAGTCCTGGAGGCCACAGACCATCACCATTCCAAGCAATCAGTTGCTATATCACCATTTAAATAAAAACACAGCTGAGAAGCCTGAAACCTTCATACACTGCTGCTTCCAGGGCAAACTGGTACAAACCTTTTGGAAAGCCGTCGTGAAGTGCGTATCCCAGCATTTACACTCATTGATCCAGGTCTGATTTTACTGGGAACCAAGCCCAGGTAAAATAATCCAATTGTAGAAAACCTTTATGCACTAAGATGTTGACTGTGGCATTTGGTATAATAATACATCAGGAGAACAATCTAAATATTCATCAGTAGGAGAATATATAACTAAATTATGGCGCACACACACACTCAATAAAATGTCATATAACCACTAACTAGGGTGGTCATAAAGACTATTCATCAAGAAAAAATGTTTGTGTGAATGTTTAAGTGAAAATTGCAAGATGCAAACTTATATGTAAACTGTCATTACAATTTTTAAATATGCACACAAGGAGGAAGTACTTTAAAATGGCAATGATGGGTAAGTGACTGTGTGTCTATGGATGGTCACATTTTAAGTGATTTATTTCTCCTATTCTTCAGATTTTTATGTATGTTTAAAGGACATGAATGAAAAATAGTCATAATTGGAAAAATTGAAAGGAAATTAAGTGCTTTGTGAACTATTTACCTCCCCCAGCCCCCGTGTGATATCTAAATCCTGGGGGGAAATAGCAACCTGGTAAGTAAGTCTTTTCACTGGGGTGGTTTAGAAGGAAGATAGTAAGAAGAGAACCTCGACACAGAACAGGGAATGCTTTACCAAATGTGTTGGCCAGCTCTTCATCACTGTGACTAAAATACCTGACATGGCAACTTAGAGGAGGGACAATTTATTCTGGCTCTTACTCCATGATCGACAGACTCCAACGCCGAAACAGCATGGCAGAAGGGTGTGGCAGAGAAGAGTCGTTCAGGTCATGGCCACCAGGAAGCAGAGAGAGAAAGAAAGGATGCAAGGACAGATGCACCCACACACACACCCAGGCCATGCTCCAATGACCTAGTTTCTCCAACCCTTCCCAACTTGTCTATAGTTACCATCAGTAATTCATTCAAATTATTAATCCATCAAATGGATTAATCCACTGGTCAAGCCAGAGCCTTCAGGATCTAACCATTGATTAAAAATTCCACCTTTGGACATTGCTGCATTGGGTATCATATTTTCAACATATGAGCTTTTGGGGGGACACTCCAGATCTAAACTATAACACCAAACTTTGTAGGACTCGCTTTTAAAAAACTTATTCCTCAGTGGAATATTACTCAGCAATAAAAGAGAATAATATCATGGCATTTGCAGGTAAATGGATGAAGTTGGAGAATATAATGCTAAGTGAAGTTAGCCAATCCCAAAAATCCAAATGCCAAATGTTTTCTCTGATATAAGGAGGCTGATTCACAGTGGGGTTGGGACGGGGAGCATAGGAGGATTACAGGGACATCAGAAAGGCCAATGGGGAGGGAGAGGAAAGGAGGGGGCAGAAGGGTAAAAAAAAAAGATGGTAGAATGAGATGAATATCATTACCCTACGTGCATGTATGAAGTCACGAATGGTGTGAATATACTTTATATACAACCAGAGATATGTAAAAATGTGCTCTATAAGTGTAATATGAATTGTAATGCATTCTGCTGTCATATATAACAACTTAGAATAAAATTAATAAAATAAAATAAAAACTTATTCCTAATGATTTAAAAGAATTTAAGAAATCACTTAGATCCCCAAGTTCCCAAAACAAAAGCAAAAGATAGATAGATAGATAGATAGATAGATAGATAGATAGATACTTCCCTGAGGCAAGCAGAATATTATGGCACAAGTCCAGATTTTTAGGCCAAAAAAGCCACTGATTTTCCCTGAATCATTTGGGCAAGCCAAGCAAAAGATTTCCTTTTAGTCCAACCACAATTTCATTTTACAGTGCAGAACAGGTATTACCTGCTTTCCTGTTCTCTTTCCATCAGAGTTGCCTAAGCAAGGCTACCCAAAGCATTTGCAAGCAAACTTGTTATTTCCACATTTTACCAACTTGTCCCAACCTGTATGAGCAATTGCACTGGAGAAAGGAAACTTCTCGTACCACCAGGGAATGGAAATGAGTCTGGCCCCATGCTGGGATCTGGAACCTGAGTGACTGAGTTTCTGCCAATGTGGGCTGCAGAAAATTGGTTACCAGGGACAGGGAGGGCGGCAGTCCTCAAGACACAGCTCTGATGAATCCAGATCTTCAGGTACTTTCTCAACATCTCCAGGACACACACCTACCTGCTTTGCAGATCTTTGCTTAGCCTCCTCTTATTAGGGACATGAGAAAGATAAAATCCCTACCTTCAAAGTGGTTGCAGTTCAGTCAGAAAGGCAGATGGACACAATTCACAACACACACATAAATAACCACGGCCATGAAGAAAAGGGTAGGGTAGGGTAAGGAGGTGGATGTGGACTGAGACGACTCAATCAATCTCAAGGTTTCAAGATCAAACACAGGAAGTTGAGTGTGGATAAGGCACATTTTCGAGCCTGTTCTGGAGGTTATATCTTGTGTTCACGAGTTCTTCCTATCTAAGCATCTAGTGTTCAACTTTAGGGAGTAAAGAGATGGACTTTTTGAGATCAGATGAACATTATGAAACTCTGTCTCAGAAAATGTGCACATGACCTACACACAAATATTTGCAAATAATTTCCGAAGACCCATGGAACTATATCCAGCCAAAGTCATCTATGGACTTCTTAAAGTACACAGATTACAATAATTAATAATGAGCATGGTGTGTATTTCATGTTTTGAATTAATCTCTGCATGTCTATTTTTTCCTTTAATCCTCACAACAAAATGATAGCACAGAGAGCATTGTTTTATTTACATAGAGAAGGAAACCAAGGGTCAGAGAAGTTACTCACCCTAATTACAAGGTGGATTCAAGCCAAGACAAGCAGCCAAATCCACGCTCCTTTCAATAACAATTGGAAGAGCTGGGCGCCATTCATCACCTCTCACCACCCTTTCACAGATGAGAAAACAGAGTCCTTGGGCAGTTGAGTAGCTCAGCCAGGGTCATATGGATCACAGATTAAGATCCCTCAACAAAGAGGCAGGACAAAGACTTTGAAATCTCAAGTGACGTATTTTTGTCAGAAAGGTTTTTGAAGGAAAAGATTGAAAGCCTGGAGTAGTAGATTCTCCTTGGTGGGATGTGAGAAGCATGCGTGCATGCTTGGCACCGTGCATGAGCTGGAGAAGTCGGAGAGATCTAGAAGGAGCCCAGACCCCAGCCAAGGTAACAGGGAGCTGGAGGAGAAGCTCTGAGAGGACACCAGCTCAGAGCTCAGCACCGGCCTTCAAAAGGACAAAAGGACCAGGTGCGGTGGCACACACCTGTAATCCCAGCACTTGGGAGGCTGAAGCAGGAGGATCTCGAGTTCAAAGCCAGCCTCTGCAATGGCGAGGCACTTAGCAACTCAGTGAGACCCTGTCTCTAATAAAATACAAAAAAGGGCAAGGGATATGGCCCAGTGGTCGAGTGCCCCTGAGTTCAATCCCGGGTACCAAAAAAAAAAAAAAAAAAAAAAAAAAAGACAAAAGGGAGAGAGATGAGCTTTGGCTCTGTGACTTCTCAGACAAAAGTGAGTCCTAGCGCAGACAGCTCCTCAACACCCTGCGACAAGTCCAATCTACTTTAGGGGCCAGCACATAAAGTCATTTATTCTTTCAGAGTAAGAGATGCAAACAAATGAGATAAAATGAGCGCATCAGCCCTGGCCCAGCTGGGCATCTGCAAGTTCTCACCACAATAACTGTCCCCAGAGAGTCAACTCGTCCTCCTACCTTGAAGGTGATGATCAGGGGATCATCAGAGTTTCAGGGGATCTGAGATATAACGTAGGGAGTGCAATAAATAAATAATAATGAATTATGTACTTAAATTTTTGCTAAGAGAGTCGATCTTATGTCAACAACTCTTTACACAAAAGGAAAAAAGCAAACACTCGAAGGGCAGGAGGAACTTCTGGCGGTGGTGGGTACATTGACAATTTTAACTGTGAGGATGGTTTCGTGGGTGTAGCCCTGGCTCCCACCCACGTGAAGTCATATACTTTAAACTTCTACAGCTTTTGTATGTCTGTCATATCTTAATAAAGTGGACAGAAACAAAACAAGACAGAAGCTCGTCCCAAAGGATCACATATTGAATGATTCTATTTATACGAAATATGAAGAAAAGACGGGTCAATAGAGACAAAAGGAGACTAGTGGGGGCCATGGGACGAGGTTGAAGATTAAAGGCTGGAGGCTGAAGGGGGTGGGGTTTCTTCTGAGGGTCATGAAAAATGTTCTGGAATTGATTGTGATGACAGTTGCACAAATTCTATGGATACACTGGTCGAGTACACTTCCAATGAGCAAAAAAAAGTATGATACGTGGATTATATCTCCATAAAGCTGTTTTTAATAGGATGAAATATTTCTAAATATCTCCTTTGGAAACAGTTTCAAGCCAGTGGAGTCTCGCTACACTGTAGATTGGAAGTGGTATTCACCAGGCGTGGTGCCAAGGACAACGGGCTGGTTTCAGAAGCCAAGTTCACTGTCAAAGGATACATGTCTGCCAACATTAAGGGCCGTCAAAAAAATGTGCTATGAGAGCAGGCGGTGACTTCGGATAGGATTGTTCAGAATGCTTCATTTTTATTTGTGTGCCAATAAAACATCTCTCATGTTGAAACTAAAGGATATAGGATAGGGCAGATATTTTGATGACAAAATTCCCTGCCCAGCCTCTGGCTAGTAACATGACCTTGAACAAGTTCCTAACACGTTCTCATAGCTCCATTTTATGAAATGGTTACTATTATTTCAAAAGGGGAATTGGGAGGATTAAATAAAAATTATGTGTACAAAGCGTGGCACGGGATAAGTCTTCAACAAAATGGCAACTCATATTGTTCTCTTAAAGGTTTGAGGACAAGGACCTCTAAGTCCTCGGAATACACAGAAAAATGGAAATAAATCATTTTGTAACCACGTGCAGCGATTTCTCTCCAAAAGGGTTTCCACGAGCATATCCCTTTCAGCAGCAGTCCAGCATTTAACTAATCAGATTTTATTGTTCAGGTCATAGAAAACCATGAAACTCTGATAGCATCATTCCCTGAGCCTGTTATTAGTAGGACTCTCTGTGCAGCTCAGAACTGGCAATCATTTCTACTGAAAACGGAAATAAAACCCAGTTCTTTCCTAGAAGCAGAAAGAACACCCAGAGACATCCCTCCCCAACTTCTTGGTCTCATTTTGATCTCATTAAAAAAAAAAAAAAACATAGAAAAGGAAAACAAACAAAAATAAAACCCTTCAAATGTTCTATTGCAGGAAATCCCAACTACGTTGAAGAACTGAGCAGGAGAGAAATTGTCTTGTTTGCCCAGCTCTCTTCACAGGACAAATAACTCAGAAGGGAGAATCGTGGAGGTCCTGTGACTTCTGATGTCCAGCATACTACCCGGCACACAGTAGGTTTCAGTAGGTGATTGTTGGTAGACCCTTGTCGTTCTTTAACAGCAACTTGTAAAGAAAGCCATGATTTTGCTGGGCAAGGTAGCCCATGCCTGTAATCCCAGCAGCTTGGGAGGCTGAGGCAGGAGGATCTCAAGGTCAAAGCCAGCCTCAGCAAAAGCAAGGCACTAAGCAACTCAGTGAGGACCTGTCTCTAAACAAAATACAAAATAGGGCTGGGAATGTGTCTCGGTGGTTGACTGCCCATGAGTTCAAGCCCTGGTAACCCCCCTACCCCTGCTCTGCCAAAAAAAAAAACGAAAGCCATGTTTTGCCATTGTGTGCAAAATGCCTGAGGAGGCAGTTTTAGTTTACCCAGCCTCCTCCTCCCTGGGGCTCTCTACACCCAGAGCTGGAGCTGCTGATAATCACCACCACCTCTTGAGCCCTACCTGGGAGAACAGGCAGAACTTTTCCTTGGAGACTCCTCGCTCCAGTTATTCAAAATGCCCGTCTTCAACCAGGTGGAGTGTCTCATCTCCAGCACGTCAGGAGGTCTCCAAAAAGCCAGCCTGGTATGTGGCACCACGAAAGGGATCCGGCCTAAATCAGAAGTAGCTGTTACCATCTGGAAGCTGGGGTTTCACTGTTGATTTTTTTTTTTTATCTTTTATATGAAAAGGTCAGGTGATTGACAGGCTGATATTGCAAGACACAGCTAGGCAGTTGCGGTAATGGGAATGTGAGTGCTGTGGTAAATGTATGCAAAGAGGTTGGGCAGGGGGAGGTTTTTAACTATGATCCTAGGTCACAGTCAATAGTAACAAGAGTGGTGTCAGGCTATGGCGGGCCAGGCTCTTGCTGGGCAGATGTCTTGCAGAAGTATGTTTTATATGAGGCTGTGGCCTCTTTGCCAGCTTGTGTTTCTGACAGCGTCCCACGATGCTTACTAACAGCCCTGCCTTCATAACCTGCCTGCTTTACATACATTTTGGGGGGTAGGATTGCCACAAGGGACTCCATTTTGTTTCTGACGACTTTCACATTTCTTTCCCAAGTTAATTCCTGGAAGCCTTTTTTTTTTTTTTTTTGCAACTCATCTAATTAATAAAAGTCATACAGTAGAACTGTCTGTAGTTGTGGCCCCAGGGGGCAAGGTAAAATCCCCATACTGTGACAGGCACTGTCTCTGGGAGCTTCCCGTCCCCTGGGCTCTCACAAGTTACAGATCAGTTCTTAGTTCCTATCAGAGGTGTCAGTCTTGTAACCTGTAGACCAAATCCAGACACGGCGGGGTGTGCCAGCCTCTGTGGGGCTGGCCAACACCAAGGGGCTTTTTAGAATTTGTTTTATTTGCCGACACATTTTTTTCCAATTTTCAAACTGCCTTGTTGAGGTACGATTCACATACAGAGGCCACTCACTATTTAATGTATGCAACTTGATATGTTTAAAAAAAAAAAGCTTCCCTCCATGAAGCCACCTTCACAGTCAAGATCAATGTCATGAACTTTTCCATCACCTCCAAAGATTTCCTCCTTCCCCCTTGGGGTTTTTGTTTGTTTTGTGGTTGGAGCACATAAGAATATCTACCAGGACCCTCTTAGCAAGTGTTTAAGTACAACATGGTATATTTCTTCACAGACCCTGTACTGTAGAGTGCATCTCCAGAACTCGGTTATTTTGCATAAGTGAAACTCTTTACCCTTTGACAGTATTTCCCCATTGCTCCCTCTCCTCAGCTCCTAGAAACTACCATTCTTGTCTTGATTTTGTGTGTTTGACTACTTTAGATTCCACATCTAAGTGAGACCGTGGTGTCTCTCTGTGCCTGGCTTATTTCACTTAGCATAATGTTTTCCAGGTCCACCCATGTTGTCACAGATGCCAGGATTTCCTCTTTTTTAATGACTGAATAATAGTCAGATGCCAGGATTTCCTCTTTTTTAATGACTGAATAACAGTCCATCTCATGTATTTGCCACATTTCCTTTATTCGTTCACCCTCAGTGACTATGTAAGTTGTTCTCATAACTTGGCTATGGTGAATAAGGATTCAGTGAACATGTATAGACAGATTATCTCTTCAAAATACTGATTTTTAATTCCTTTAAAGTTCCAGCCAGAAGTGGGACTGCTGGATCATATAGTTCTATTTTCTAATTATTAATCATAGTGAAATACACATGCCATAAACTTTATCATCTGAAGCTTATTGATTGATTGATACCAGGGATTAAACCCAAGGCTGCTTAACCACTGAGCCACATCCCCAGCCCTTTTTATTCTTTTTATTTTGAGACAGGTTCTCCCTAAGTAGCTTAGAGCCTTGATAAGTTGCTGAGGCTGGCTTTGAACTTGTGTTCCTCCTGCCTCAGCCTCCGGAGCCCCTGAGATTATAACCATGTGCCACTGTGCCCAGCAATCTGAACCATATTTAAATGTGAAGTTCTGTGGAATTAAGTCTATTAGCAGTGATGTGGAATATACCAACCTTCTCCAGAACTCGCAAAACTGGAGTTGTATTTATTAAATACATTTTCCCTCCCACCTGCCCCTGGCAACCACCATTCTTCTTTCCAATTCTATGACTTTGTGTCTTACATAAGTAGGATCACATGCATTTATCCTTCTGTCACCGATTATTTCACTGAGCATAATGTCTTCAAGATTCATCTATGTTGTAGAATATGTCAGAATTTCCTTCCTTGTTAAGACTGAAAATTCTTCATTGTTTGGATTTGTCGCATCTTGTTTATCCGTTCACCCATCAGTGAGCACTTGCTGTTCCATTTTAAAGTTGGAAGGTGTCTGTTAAAAACCTTGAAAGTTTAGGAGCTCATATACTGCAGGGTCCTCATTCTTGAATGGCAACAATCAGCTGGGCCTGAGCTGCTGTCTTTTTCTTTAGAATGAGCTCTCCTGTCCCTACCAAACCTGTTTTGTTTTTTGTTTTTTTTTTTTTTTTTCCTCCCACCTGAGAATTTCACCTATGTGCGTTACCTGTGGGACTTTTGCATGAAAATGAATCATGGCCCTGCTCCATGTAAATCCTGGATGGGATTCATTTTTTTGTTACCGAGGATTGAAGTCAGGGGCACTCGACCACTGGGCCACATCCCCAGCTCTTTTTTGTATTTTATTTAGAGACAGGGTCTCAGTGAGTTGCTAAGTGCCTCGCACCATTGCTGAGGCTGGCGTTGAACTCCTGATCCTCCTGCCTCAGCCTCCCAAGTGCTGGGATTACAGGTGTGCGCCACCGTGCCCGGCTCTGGATGGGATTATTACTTAACTCAGTTTTCCAAACCAACCGGGCCCCTGGGTTAGACTCTGCTCCTCTAGCACATGCTTTTCACAGGATCTGGAGAACCAGAGCAGAGAGAGAAGGTGTGAAGCAGCAGGCATCTCACGTGGGCCCTACTCACACCCACCATTGTCCAATACGGTGGACGGGCTTATAGACAGGCTTTGAGCTCTCGGCAATGAAACCACCACATGGCTCTGGGACCCTCATAGACCCCCAGACACCCTGAGAAGGAAAGTAACCAATCTTCCTTTATCCACCGTAGCCCAAGGGGCCCAGAGTGGCACCTGTGGACAATGCTCATGACTTTACCTACGCCCTTGCTTTGTCTTCAAGTTGGCTCCACTTAATAGCAAAAGCCCTCTAGCAGAAAAGGGGTATAAGAACTTCCCTTAGTAGCATCTCCCACAGCTTGACACCCCTCTTTACTGAGAACTTGTCTCAGATCCAACCAAAATCCCCCTTGGAGCCGTCTGAAGGCATCTCAGAGAAATATTCAGTCTTCATCCCCGCAAAACGTGCCTGAGTGGACAGAATGCTATTACTCAGTCACCAGGCCGCCTTTTCCAACCAGCACGTCTTCTATCTCAGCCTTTTAGTCACCCTGATGCCCTCGCGTGAGCTTTCTTCAGATTCTCTGCATCTGACCGGATTTGTATGGTTCAAACCTCGACATCGAAGTCTATCAAGGTGCCACGCGGTGCTGACCATAATGGAGACTGCCGCGGTTTCTGATTGTGTGACGTGCCGTTACGCTTGGTTTCCAGACCAGAGCGAGCGCCCCGGGCGCACGTGAGGTCCAGCTAGTTTTCAGCTCTCTGTGTATCTATCATATCGTTGCTCATCGCAGATTTGAAAGGTGGGGCTTTTCCTCTGCCAGCACAGGGCCCTTGGTTGTACGATAGTCAGCTACACACTACATAATGGAAAATCTGAGGCAATAACTTATAAATAGAAAAATTGATGTTGGCTCACAGTTCTGGGGATCCTGAATCCAAAATCAAGTGGCCCTACGGCTTTGAGCCTCTGGTGAGGACAACACATCCTTGCAGGAGGTGGAACAAATCAGTCATCTCCTAAGCCAGACATCAAGCCCCACTCCTCAAAGTTCATAGCACCTTCCACCTGGGTACCTTGGGGACCAAGCCTTTAACCTGTGGACCTGCCGGGCGGGGACGCTCCTCCAGACTGGAGCAATTGGTCTCTTCTGAACTTTACTATTATTGGTTTCTCTCCATGTGTCTAAGTCACCAAGGCCATTTTAAATTCTGAATGATAACGAGTCACTGATTCCTGTTGTTCACACACCTGGGCTTGACGAGGTATCTGCGAAGGTATCTGCCTCTCTCTTGTATCACTGCCTTCCCAAGAACTCCTTCTCACCTCTAGTGATCACCTTGATAGCTCTTTGATGAGCCCTTCCAATCACTTATGCAACCCAGCCTTTCGTGGGCCTGGACCCTTGCCACTCATATTCACCTGTATTGTAGAATATGTCAGAATTTCCTTCACTTTTAAGACTGAAAATTATAGCCAGGCACGGTGGCACAGGCCTGTAATCCCAGCACTTGGGAGGCTGAGGCAGGAGGATTGCTAGTTCAAAGCCAGCCTCAGCAATGGCAAGGAACTTAGCAACTTAGTAAGACCCTGTCTCTAATAAAATACAAAAAAAAAAAAAAAAAGGCTGGTTATATGGCTCAGTGGTCCAGTGCCCCTGAGTTCAATCCCAGGTACCAACAACAACAACAAAAAAGATTGAAAATTTTTCCATTGTATAGGCAGGCCACAATTGGCTTATCCAATCACCCACCAATGGGCACTTGCCAATGCATTTTAAATTTATGAGCTGTGTATTTAAAACCCAGATATCTGCCTTGAAAGCCCAGGAGCTCCGGCGATGCAGGGTGCTCGTTCTTGAATGGCTACATCTTTCTGGGTGTGCAGGACTCAAAACTAGATGTAGAATTCCATCAAGATTCTAAGCAGAGCTAAATATAATGAAGATTACTTTAGACATAGGGAGCATTGTAGAAATGCAGAATCTCTCAGCCAGATATGATGGCACACACCTGTATCCCAGGCACGCAGGAGGCTGGAATAAGAGGATCACAAGTTCAAGTCCAGCCTGGGAAACTTAGCAAGATCCAGTCTCAAAATAAAATAGAAAGGGCTGGAGATATAGCACTGTGGAAGAGTGTTTGCCTAGCCCTGCGTTCTATCTCCAGCACTACAAAAAAATAAAGGAAGAAGAAAAATCTCCATCCTCCCTCCATATCTAATGATTCAGAATCTACATATTAAAAACCAACTGATTAATATGGAGACTGAAGTTCAAGAGGTACTGATTTATATTACCTAGATTCTAATTAGAAAAAACTAAAAATCCTTCCTCAAATCATAGCAATAGTTCACCAATTTCTGTGTCATATTACTAGTTCAACAAAGTCAGTTTGTGGAGAGTTGCTATTTCTTTGAGACAAAGTCTTTAGAAAGCAAAGATCGTATAACTTTGATGAAAATTTATTTCGATTCTTATTTATCAAGTACCTAATAAGAACTGAGCATAAATATAACTTCAAATAACTTACAGTCTGGTGAGGCCCATACATCAAGAACTCTATGATTAATAAATGGGTTCAACAGTGTGCAAAGACAAAAGAATGTTGGTTGGTATTATTTACCAAGGATATAATAATTCTCTCTTTTTTCCAGGGAAGTTTCCAATAAAACATGACTGATTTTTCAGTAATCATGGGTGTGCTATATGATTTTGGCCCCTCCATAGATGACTGATGTCACTGAGAAATACAAGTGTAAGAAGAAATTTTTCTTCTAGTACATTCATAATTTCAAGTCTTATGTTTTGTCTTCGTCCATGTTAAGTTAATTTTTTTTACATGATGAGAGGTAGGAGTTCAATTTAATTATTTCACATGTGAAAATTCAGTTTCCCCAGCACCATTTATTAAAGATGCTTTTGTCTTCTGATTGTGGTAATCATTCCCAGTGGAATAGTATTCAGCTATACAAAGGATGTAACTTTTTGGGGGGGTGGGAGACTGGAGATTTAACCCAGGGGTGCTTTACCATGGTGCTATATCCCCAACTCCCCTTTTTTTCCCCTGAGATTATGGTCTCACTAAGTTGCTTAGGGCCTTGCTAAGTTGCTGAGGCTGGCCTTCAACTTGTGATCATCCTGTCTCAGCCTCCCGAGCCACTGGGATTACAGGCGTGCACCACTATGCCCAGCATGAAGGCTGAAATCTTGTTATTTGCTGCAACATGAATGAAACTGGAGGACATCTTGCTCTCTCTCACTCTTTTTCTTTCTCTTTCTACACACACACACACACACACACACACACACACACAAAAGGCCATGTGACAATAACATGAGAAGGTAGACATCACATCTTCAAGCCAAATAAAAGGACTCTCACCAGAACTCAACTACGCTGGTACTGTAGTCTCCAGAAAGGTAAAGAAAAAAAAAAATCTGTTGTTTAAGCATTTTCCTACGGCAGCCCAAGCAAATTAATACAATCCCTATTTAAATAATAATTTAAATAATAATCTTCTGCAACCCAAAGGCCCATCCACTGGTGAATGGATAAACAAAATTCAACATGTCCTTACAATAGAATATTATTCAACAATAAAAAGAAACAAAACACTGATGCGATGCTGACTGCAATACTGCGTGGACTCCATGCTAAATCAAAGAAGCCCAACCCAAGACAGTGTAGTGGCGATGTCATTTCCGTGACAAGTCTCCTGAAAGACAAATCTACAGAGACAAAAAAGTAGATGAGTGTTTGCCAGAGGCTGGGGCTGGGAACTGGATGAATTATCAATGGGTACAAAGGATTTTACTGAGGTGATAGAAATGTTCCAAAACTGGTTTAGAATCATGGTTGCCCAACTTGGTACATTGTTACAAATTACATAAAGTCGTCAAATTGTAGGGCATGTAAAGTATACCTCACTAAAGGCATTAAACTAAAATAAAATAATTAAATTAAAATGACATTTTATGAAAAGCTCCCCTCCCTTTTTTCCCTCCAACTACTAACCCATTTCTCAGCCCCCGTCTACCCAGCCTCACACAACTGAGCCACCCACGTTCCCGCTGCCCGTTCTCACCAGCCCACTCCAAACAGGCTTTTCCTGTTAACATCTGTCTCATCAAATCATCCAAACGTGGAAGTTGCCGAATCTTCCTGCCTTGCCTTTCTATCCACAACTGTCTATTCTCACCTCCATGGACTTCTTCTGGGTCTTATTTCTTCCTGTGACTTTAAATCACCCGGACACCCTAAAGACCCCCAATTTTATATCCCTATTCCCCTCTCTCTCCCCTGCACTCCGACTGGCCTGGGCTGCATAAATCTCCCCTTGGCGTCTAACTGGCATCTCAAAGCAAAACCGGAACAGAATTTAGCTCTCCATCACCGGCCCCCTTCCCAAATCGGCATGTCACCAATTTCCCACAGCTTAGTGAACTACACTGCCAGAGGCCGAGGTCACCTGGACTTCTTACCCGACTCCTGTCCAGTCCACAGAAAGTCCGCACTGAATCTCATTCAAAACTATATCCTCTTCCTAGCCACTGTCACCCTCCACTGGACCCGCTTTCCCAGGTCCATCGCGTCTTGCCTGGACTGGTGCAGTAGCCTCCTAAGCCACCTCCCTCGACTCTGCTCCTTAGAACCAGAGAAACACTATGGAAATGTCAGCAGGCTCCCACCTGCTCCCCAGGAGGGTCAGCCTGGCCCTGCAGAGGCAGCGGTGCGTTGGGGGCTGCGGGTTGTGTGATGGTGACAGATCACAAAGGGCCGTGGGGGATCAACTGCGGCCAGGGAGGAGGGCCACAGGAGAGGGACAGTTGAGGCCTCCTCGCCAATGGAAATGGGCTCTTGCTGGGGCCGAGATCAGGGGAACCCCCTGGGTGAATCAGGTACTCGAGGCTGAGTTGTGAAAGGAAGAGAAGGAAGGGAAGAGGGGAGAGAGATGGAAAGATGCAGTGGGCATGTCGGCGCCCCCGTGGGGACCTGCGGGGACAGCTGTGCAGGGAGACCCTGGTGCGCCCACGTGCGTGCACAACACCTCCACTTACCGGGTTTGCCTTTATCCAGAGCAGAGAGGAGAGACTAAGAGTCACAGTGGCTCAATGGAAACCGGGCATCCCCTGACCAGCCTCGTGTCGCCGCTACCGGGTGCCGCGCTGCAGCTGGCCACGCCCCAGACGAGGCAGGGGCTCCTCTGAGGTCTGTGGGGACCTGGTCCGTGGCTGCGGAACCTGCAGTCGGCCGCCGCCCGCCTGTCGCCCCCGCCGTCCCTCGCAGCACCTGGCTCTGCCCGCCGGGAAACCTGGCTCATCTCCGAGACCCCAGGAGGGGCGCAGCGGTGTGCAGAGGACCCCGCCCAGGACACACCCGAAGTGGCTGGTCACAGCAGAGCCACGGAGTCCAGGAGAAGGGTCGGGGTCGGGGTCAGGTCGAGAGGAACTGCACAAGGTCCCCAGGGTGTCTGGGACAGCCCCTCTGATTTCTGGGGGGTGGGAGGGACGTGGATCCAGCGACCCCCACACACACCTGCTCCGGGAGCGCCCAGCGCCGTGTCCAGGTGGCCAGGGCCTGCCAAAGGGGAGGCAGGCGGGGTGGGGGAGCTCCGCGCCCCGGGACGCCACAGCACCAAGGCTGGGGAGGCAAACCGCAGGCCAGGAGCCCCCAGGCCGGAAGCTGTGGCGAGGCCCAGTGTGGGAAGGGAGGCCAGCTGAAGGGCCTCTGAGGGCCACCTCCCGGAGAGTCGCGGTGACAGGAATGAGGGAGGGGAAGCAAGAGAGGCCCTGGCCAGAGCTGAGGCCCAGGGACTCCCGGAACCGTGTCCTCCACGCCAGCCCACACTCCCGCTGCTCCTTGGCCACTCTTGAGTGCAGCCTGGGGACTCCACCAAAGAGTCCAGGTCCTTTTTCGTGTCTGCACAAGAATTTGTAACAAAAAATCTGTTCCTACCATTCTAAGAGTTCATTTTTTTTTTCGTTTATTGTTCATTTTTTAATTGTTTTTATTTGTTCTTTTTAGATATGCGTGACAGTAGAGTGTATTTTGACATTACACATATATGTAGCATGACTTATTCTAATTAGGATCCCATTCTTGTGGCTGTACATGATGTGGAACTAAACTCATTGTGTTTTCATATAAAAACACAGGAAAGTTGTGTGTCCTATTCATTCTACTGTCTTTCCTATTCCCATCCCTCCTCCCTTCCCTCATTCCCCTTTGTCTAATCCAATGAACTTCTATTCGTCCTTCCCCAACCCATACTGTGCCTTAGCAACCACATATCAGAGAGAAATTCGGCCTTTGGTTCTTTGGGATTGGCTTATTTCACTTAACATGATAGTCTCAAGATCCATCCATTCACCAGCAAAAGTCATAAAGTCCTCCTTTTTCATGGCTGAGTAATATTCCTGTGTGTGTGTGTGTGTGTGTGTGTGTGTGTGTGTGTGTATCACATTTTCTTTATCCATTCATCTGTTGAAGGGCATCTAGGTTGGTTCCATAGCTTAGCTATTGTGAATTGAGCTGCTATAAACATTGATGTGGCTGCATTGGCTGTAGTTTGCTGATTTCAAGTCCTTTGGGTATATACTGAGGAGGGGGATAGCCAGGTCAAATGGTGGTTCCATTCCAAGTTTTCTGAGGAAACTCCATACTGCTTTCCAAAGTGGTTGCACCAATTTTCAGTCCCACCAGCAATGTATGAGTGTACCTTTTTCCCCACATCCTCACCAACATTTATCATTACTTATATTCTTGATAATTGCCAATCTTACTAGAGCGAGATGGAATCTCAGGGTAGTTTTAATTTGCATTTCTCTTATTGCTAGAGATGTTGAGCATTTTTTCACATATTTGTTGACCATCCATATTTCTTCTGTGAAGTGCCTGTTCTGTTCCTTTGCCCATTTATTGATTGGGTTATTTGCTTTTTGGTTCTTTTTATTTATGACAGCAGAATCCATTTTGAGATAATTATACATGGGAATATATCTTCACAGTGGAGTATTACTCAGCCATAAAAGAACATTTTCCATAAGTATAAAAGTTTCTAAATGACAAGGAAAGAAAATGTTAGTCAGATCACCTTCTTGCTCAGAAACTCCTCGTTCTCATTATTGACCTTCAGAATCAGCTTCCTACCTCCTCCCTCATCACACCTCTGGTCCTCCCCGCTGCTGATGAGGTTCTATCCCTGGTCACTGTTGCCTCCCAGCTGTGTTCTACCTCAGGGCCTTTGCGCTTGCTGTTCCCTTTCCTGGAATAGGCCTTTCCCTGCGCATCCTATGACTCACTCCCTTACTTCCATTTGTAAGGACACTCTGTGAGTCATGGAACCTGGACATTGATGCCCACATCTCCAATGGGGAAAACCCTGGAAAGGAGAAGCAGACTCGTATCAATGGGAAAATCTCATGATCTGCTTATCTATGATCCAAATTGATTTTCAAAACTGATTTCTTCATCAAACTTAGCATCACCCAGAAAGAGAGACTCTGACATCATGAGCCTCCTGGGGTGACACAGTGGAATTTGTAGCATCACCTCCCGGGTATCCTTTTTAATTTTTTTTTTTAAAGTATGTGAAAAGCATAATTTATTTTTATTAAATTATTTATTCTAATGTGTTATACGTGATGGCAGTATGCAATTCATTTCACAGTACACACACAGAGCACGATTTTTCAAGTCTCTGGTTGTACAAAGTGTTTTCACTGCATTGGTGCCTTCACACGTGTGCTTAGGGTGAGGATGTCTAATGCATTCCACCACCTTTCCTGCCCCGAGGCCCCCTCCCTTCCCCCTCCCCTTTGCCCTGTCTCAAGTTCCTCCATTCCTCCCGTGCTCTACCCCCATCGCCATGATGAGTCAGCATCCTCATAGCAAAGAAATCATTCGGCCTTTGGTTTTGGGGGATTGGCTAACTTCACTTAGCATGATATTCTCCACCTCCATCCATTTACCTGCAAGTGGCATGGTTTTATTCTTCTTTAATGCTGACTAATATTCCATTGTGTCTGTATACCACAGTTTCCCGACCCATTCATCTATTGAAGGCCAGGTGTTCTTGCACAAAAATATTTTAGCAGAAAGTAATCATGAGGAAACCATTGGAAAAAGATTCAGATGGTGAGGGAGTTTACAAAAAGAAAAGAAAAGAAAAGAAAAAGTTGGCCTGAACTTGGCAAAAATATTAGCATCATACATAACAGCAACAAAAGTAGAGGAGACCTGGATCGAAGGAAAGTGCAGAAAATAAGTGCAGACACAGTGAGTGAGACGCAATGGAAATGGGAGGGATTATAAAGGACAATTTCGGGGGAAATTAGGAAAAATTGAATATGAACTGTGAAGTTAGAGTATACTGAACTGGTGAATTTCTCAGATGTGATAAAGGCACTGAGAACTCATAGGAGAATGTCTTTCTCAGCATTTATGCACAAAAGTATGTAGACAGCAAATAGTTCAACAACAAACATTTAAGGGGAGCCCACATAGCAAGACGTTAATTGGGGTAAAAAGACTTTTGGCATTCATTGACTTATTCCTTCAACTTCTACCTGTGTTTGATATTTCAAAATTAAAAGGTGGACAGTTTTTTAAATTGTCCTGGGTAACTTCAAACTCACCATCCCCTACCTCAGCCTCTCAGTAACTGGGATTACAGTCAGGGGCCACTGTGCCTGGCTCTAATCTCTTTTATGTTGTAAATAAAATATCATACCAAAAGAAAAGTTTATTAAACAACAAAAAAAAAGAATACTATGACCATTCTAGTGTTTTAAATAACATAATTGGAAGAATAACAATGCAAGTTAATACAAGAGCTATACAAAATTTTATCAATGAAATTTACCAATGAACATATTGAGGAGTGGAGATTTGGAAAGAATTTTTTCTTTTTTTTTTTTTTTGTACTTTCTTTTTTTAACTCTTTTTTTTTTTTTTTAACTAGGGATTAAATCCAGGGGCACTTTATCACTGACCTACATTCCAAGTTTTTTTGTTTTTGTTTTTGTTTGTTTGTTTGTTTGTTTTTTGAGATAGACTCTTGCTAAGCTGCTTAGGGTCTTGCTAAGTTGCTAAAGCTGGCCTCAAACTTGTGATCCTCCTGCCTCAGCCTCCTGAGTTGCTGGAATTACAGGCCATGGGCCACCACATTTGACTGGTGGAACTTTGATGGACAGTGTCAGAACCAAAATTCTTTAATGTAACTCCTGTTGAGTGTTGAAATTTATTTCCAGCAATAGTTAACTGGGTACATTTATAGAATTTTGTGGCTACCAGAGTCTATTTACTTTTCTCAACAAATGTCATCAACATTTGAGAACAAAACAACTTAACATCAAAATTCATTTTAAAACTACTTCAGGTCCACATTGTCACAAGAAAGACTATAAAATACAGCAACCATTTCTATAGATGGAAAAATTCTAGAACAAATAAACATTGAAAATGTCCCTTGCAAAATAGTTTCCATGACAGCCAGATGCGTCGCTAATCTATAACAAAGTATTTAAGTCGAAAATTTCTAATTATCACTGAGTGGCAAACAGTGGAATTCTTTTTTTTTCTTTTTTCCTGGTTGTATACAAAGTATATTCACACCATTCCTGACTTCATACATGCACTTAGGGTAATGATATCCATCCCATTCTACCATCTTTTTTTTTTTTTCCTCTTCACCCTTTTGCCCCCTCCCTTCCCCTTCCTCCCCATTGGCCTTTCTAGTGTTCCTCTAATCCTCCTATGCTCCCTGTCCCAACCCCACTGTGAATCAGCCTCCTTATATCAGAGAAAACATTCGGCATTTGGATTTTTGGGATTGGCTAACTTCACTTAGCATTATATTCTTCAACTTCATCCATTTACCTGAAAATGCCATGATTTTATTGTTTTATTGCTGAGTAATATTCCATTGTGTATATATACCACATTTTCTTTATCCATTCATCTACTGAAGGGCATCTAGGTTGGTTCCACAGTTTAGCTATTGTGAATTGTGCTGCTATAAACATTGATGTGGCTGTGTCCCTGTCGTATGCTGTTTTTAAGTCCTTTGGGTATAGTCTGAGGAGTCGGATAGCTGGGTCATAAGGTAGTTCCATTCCCAGTTTTCCAAGGGATCTCCATACTGCTTTCCATATTGGCTGCACCATTTTGTAGTCCCACCAGCAATGTATGAGTGTGCCTTTTCCCCCACATCCTCTCCAACATTTAGTGTTGTTTGTGTTCTTGATAGGTGCTCAGTGTTTATCTCTCATTTGACACAGTGAGAGGCTGATGCTCATTCCTATTTGTAACATGTGTCATGGTGCCCAGCATGTAGTAAGTCCTAAAAAAATGTTTGTTAACGAACATGAGAAAGACCAGCAACTTTAAGAATGAATTAATAAACAAAACTTTCCTATTAAAAAAAAGAAAGTTTCTAATTATCATGATTTAAAACTTGAACTATACTTTATGTTCAAAATTTGATTTACTTAACTCCTGTAGAATGACTTTGTTGTAATTATTGTTAGTGAGGAAGAAGTAATATATTCCTTTTTTCTGTATGTAAAGAAAGACCACCATTTCTCAGTCACACTAAGTGCTGAACTGTTGCCAGTCCTGGTTAGGTTAGATGAGTTAAGAAATCATAATGGTAAGTGTAATGACAAGAATCAAACAGAGGGATAAAAATACAGACAACAGAATAACGAATTTAAACCCACATGATTAGCACACTGGTAGCCATTTTTAAATCAAGTACCAATGAGCTTTAAAATCTTTGAAACATTGCTTACTGTCTGAGGTAACAGATATGCCAATTACCCTGATTTGATCATTATACAATGTATATATGCAAGATAAGGTCACATCATGCCCCGTAAATATGTACAAATACTACGTATCAATGTAAAATAAAACTGCAATTTTGCTTGTGTACTTTGACTCCTTAAATCATTTGAAACAACCCACAGGATCTGATAACAAGAGATGTGTGAACATCAAGATTCAATTTGCAATCAACTTTTAAATGTGGGAGAAATCAAATTTGCTAGATTCATCGATTCTTTTATTGCATCATTGTGTACCTAGTGTTTAGATATTTAGTTGAATGTTGATCGCTTCAAGATTAATAAGCTGGACATAAAGCAGAAACCATGTTGAGTAGTTCTCAACTGCAAACTTTATTTGCATAAAAATCCCTGGCGCAGTCCAAATTCTGCCAAGGTCAACCTCATCACCCCCAGGACCCAATGCCTGCACCCTAGATCAAGGTCACAGTGGTGCACAGTGGGACTGGCAGGAGAACCTGGATAAGGACCAGCCAGGGCAGCCAATCCTCTCTCAGAGCCCAAAGCCACCAAGGGAAAGACAATATCTGCCACCAAGGGAGCGGCAAATGCCCTGTCACCACTGGTCCTGATGCCCCACCCCCAGAGCTTCCCCAGGGACCTGAGCATCAATCAGCAACAGTCTAGGGCTCCCCCAGCCTGCCACTGCAGAATCCTGGATGTCCCACGTCTCTCTGTAACCTGAAGTGCCACTGAGGGACCCAAGAGGGTCAAAGTGAAGTGGGATCTGAACTAAGAACCACTCAAGAAATACACAGGATGCATCTTCTACTGTCACCAGTCCTGTGCTAGGCCCCACCCTTCCTGAACCCCACGTCACTTGTCATTACCCAACTAGAGTACAACATCCTAAATGCATCAGCAGTACATGCAAGCCCAGTGCCATGGGGCCACTTGATGGGAATGGTTAATGACTAAGGAGACAGGCAGAAATGAGGATTGGACAAAGACTCCATGGAGAATTGGCCATTTGGGTTGGCCTTAAAAATAGCTATCATAAGGCTTATTTCACTTAGCATGATAGTCTCCAGATCCATTCATTTGCTGGAAAATGTCATAAAGTCATTCTTTTTTATGGGTAAATAATACTCCACTGTGTATCCATACCACATTTTCTTTACCCATTCATCTGTTGAAGGGCACAATAAGGTGGGGGCAAGGGGAAGACTAGAAGTGAAACAGATTAGACGTGGGGAAGGGAGGGTAGGGAAGAAAGCGAGGGGAATAGGAAAAGGAAAAATGGTGGAATGAATGTAACATAATTTTCCCATGTACATATACAAAAACGACACAGTGAATCCCACCATCATGTACATACGTAAGAATGGGATTCTGCTTATGATAATATATATATATACATATATATATATATATTTCATGCTTGTATAACCATTTCAAAATGGATTCTGCTGTCATGTGTAACTAATAAAACCAATAAAAAAGAGCATAAAGATAAATCAGGTACAGAAAGTCAAATTCTGTATGTTCTCATTCATCTGTGGGTGGTAATAAAGCTGATCTCCTAGAAGCAGAGAGAACAGGGTTCCCAGAGCCCGGGAAGAGTGTGAGGGAGGGGAAGAGGAGAGGTTGGTTTATGGCAGGTAACAGGGTTTTGAATGATTCCCACACAAAGAAAGGGAAGCTGCTCGAGGCTCTGGGTATGTCAGTTACCATCTGATCGCTATGTGTCGGACACGCGTGTAACAGCATCGCCCTGCCCCCCACACAGGTGCACGCCTTTCATGTGTCCCTGAAAAATAAATATATATTAAAAATAAATACTTTATAATGCATATTTTATAAGGACTTTACCAGGATGGAAAAACAAAGAGAGAGAGAGAGAGAAGAGAGAGAGAGAGAGAGAGAGAGAGAGAGAGAGAATGCAAGGCCATGGTGCAGAGGCAGAGGCAGCATAGCCTAGGGAGGAGGAGGGCAGACTCGGGGTTCCAGGTCCTGACCTGGCTACTTTGGTCTAGAGCAAGCTCTGCACCCTCTCTCAGTTTCCCATGTGAAAACGGGAACGACCTAGTGCCTACCCATAATGCTAACAATGTTCGGAGCTAAGTACTTCACCTGTTGCTGTCCTTTAGTTCTTGAATGCGCGGCCAGCGCCCAAGGACTCTCACTATTGGGAGACAGTGGAACCTTTAAGAGGTGGAGCCTAGTGGGAGGGCTTAGGTCATTGGGGGCGTGTCCTGGGAGGGGACTGTGAGACCCTGGCCTCTTCCCCTCTTTTTCACTTCCCTACCACCCTAAAGTGAAACCCCAGGAAATCATGTACATCCATAAGAAAAGGATCCTGAGAACAAGAAGGTATATATAGTCCATGCTTGTATAACTACATCAAAAGCTTTCCTCCACCACTTGCTCCCCCACGTGAACAACTGCCTCATAGCAGGCCCAAAAGCAATGGGGCCAACTGGCCACGGACTGATCCTTCTAAAACTGTGCCCCAAAATAAACTTTTTTTCTTAATAAATTAATTATGTCGGGTATTTGTTACAGTAACAGAAAGACAATCAGTACGCTCTTTCCACACATGCTATAAAGCAACCCTCCGCTCTCCTCCCTCCGTTCCTTCCACTTCTGCTCCATCTGCTTTCTTCTTTGTGTTCTGTCCTCGTGTGTGTGTGTGTGTGTGTGTGTGTGTGTGTGTGTGTGTATACATTGGCTTGACCTGTTCGGCTTTCCCTCTTTCCTAGCACACAGCCTGCTCACGTCTTACCTCTCCACAGCATCTGGCCCTCCTTCAACACTCCCAAAACCCAGCGCTCCATCCCCCTCAGGAGTTCTGAATCCTGGGCAAAGAGGGGCCTTAGAACAGGAGCTCTAAACCTTGAAACGGATTCCAATCCCAACACGATCCTTCACTATTTCCTGCTATTACACATTCTGAGCCTTAGTGGTGAAATGAGAATAACAAGGGGGCTGGGGACATAGCTCAGTTGTTAGAGTGCTTGCCTCGTATGCACAAGGCCCTGGGTTCAATCCCCAGCACTGACACACACACAAAAAACCTACCTCGTGGCTTTACTGAACCAGGCCTGTTTTTCCCATCACGCAGCTGGCCAATCGCAGATCTGATGAGTTTTGCAAGGAGCTGTGATTGGCAGTGAGGCGAAGCCAAGCCATCCATGCACCTGGGTAATAAATCTCCAAGGCCCTTCAGAGAACGCATGTTCAGAAATGACGGCACCGGCATGTTCTGAGGGTCGAGTTTGGGGACCTTTGGTATGAAAGAGGTCACCCATTTGCCCAAGTGAAGGATGGTTGGTTTCAGCAGCTTGAGGTGCAGAAAAGCAGGCTCCATGTTCCTGAAGCAGCTGACAGCACTGCTGTCACCGGGACCCACACATCAGAGGCGTCTCTGCCACAAAGCTAGCGGAGGCCAATAATATATCACTCAGCCCCATGAGCGCTAAAATCAGTGATTTATAAAGTCAATTAAAAGCAAGTAATTAAAAGCAAGTGAAGCCAGAAGGTTTATTCAGGTTTTCCCTCAGTTTCAATAGGTTTAAATATAAATAAGGTTTAAATATAAATAAATAAGAATTCAGAGCTGTTTAACCCTGACATACAGGAAGTGCTCAGTAGGTGATAGCATAAACATATTCCATACAATTTTTATGTGCTTGTTTTTTATTTGAATAAGAATCCTAACCATTATCAATGAGATACTTTTCCCTGCTTAGTATTTTCCTAGCTAAAAAGGAACAGTTAAGACGAGAATGTACCTCCACATGCCTCTGCTAAGACTCCCCTTCGTGTAGACTCTGTGGTAAATTTTCAAAGCTAGAAGGAAAAGACTCTGTGGGCCTCGTCTTGCCTTTATGGGATCATCCACACACCATGAGGAACCTCAAGAGACCAGCATGTGATTGTGGAAAATAAACCAGGGACTAAGCTAAGTAGAGACACCCCAATCTCCTTTATTCTGTCCTCAAATCCTCACCCCCACTCCCATTTTCAGGGTCCTCAATTCAGACATTCTTTCAATCTCAGCTAAACTTACTGCTAGAAAAGGATTTATAAAGAACTCAAAAATCTTAACACTAAAAAACAAATAACCCAATCAATAAATGGGCCAAGGAACTGAACAGACACTTCTCAGAAGAAGATATACAATCAATCAACAAATACATGAAAAAAATGTTCAACATCCCTGGCAATTAGAGAAATGCAAATCAAAACTACATTTTACTCCAATCAGAATGGCAGCTATTAAGAACACAAACAACAACAAATGTTGGAGAGGATGTGGGGGAAAAAGGCACACTCATACATTGCTGGTGGGACTACAAAATGGTGCAACCAATATGGAAAGCAGTATGGAGATTCCTGGGAAAACTGGGAATGGAACCTACTTATGACTCAGCTATCCCACTGCTCGGTCTATTCCCAAAGGACTTAAAAGCAGCATACTACAGGGACACAGCCACATCAATGTTTATAGCAGCACAATTCACAATAGCTAGACTGTGGAAGCAACCTAGATGCCTTTCAGTAGATGAATGGATAAAGAAAGTATGGTATATACACACAATGGAGAATAAATCATGGCATTCACAGGCAAATGGATGAAGTTGGAGAATATCATTATATTATAAGTGAAGTTAGCCAATCCCAAAAATCCAAATGCCGAATGTTTTCTCTGATATAAGGAAGCTGATTCACAGTGGGGTTGGGATGGGGAGCATAGGAGGATTAGAGGAACACCAGAAAGGCCAATCAGGAGGGAGGGGAAGAGAGGGGACAAAAGGATCAAAAAAAAAAAGATGGTAGAATGAGATGGATATCATTGCCCTGGGTGCATGTATGAAGACACAAATGGTGTGCATATACTTTGTATACATCCACCGATATGTAAAAATGTGCTCTATATGTGTAATATGAATTGTAATGCATTCTGCTGTCATTTATAACAACTTAGAAGAAAAGAAAAGAAAAGAAAAAGATTTGAGGAATGCATGGGTCCTAAGACTAAGATGACAAGATTCCCAGGAATATCTGCATTGGAGCAGATGGGCAAAGCTAAAAATCAAAGGACTATAGGTCCAATTAGAGAATTAGAGGCCTGGGGAATGTCTGGAAGGAAAAAAAAATGTTGTGTAACTGGGAGATGTCCCCAGGGCCACTGTAATGACACCACAGGAGGCCTTTCCCAGGTGGGGCCCTGGTGGCCGGTTAGATCAGGGGACACAAAAGAAAATGGGCTTTCTTATTGTTCCTTAAATTAAAATGCAAAAGACAGGCCTACCAGCCTTGAGAAAGAATGAGGTGGGTACCCATAAGCTGATATGGAAAGAGACAATACCTAGAAAAGAAGACAGAGAGCAATATGCACAGAATGAATATTCATATATACGCTCCTATCATGAGGAAAATTCCAGAAAGATACAAAGCAAACTGGTATCAATGGCTGTCTCTGGAGAGGAAGCCTTGGAGGATTGGAAGTCTAGGGTGGAGGAAAGACTTTTTTCTGTTTACTCATTTATATTCTCTGTTGTTTCTTTTTTTTTTTTTTAAACCATATGTGTACAAGGACTTTTTTTGATTTTTAAAAATAGATTCAAAAAGACGATATGAATGAGTTCAGTGAGCTATGAAATCTTCAGGTATCACCCATGGCAGGAGATATTATTTTTAAGAGACTAATGAGAGACTCCAGGTAGCAGGAAAACAGGATGCTGTGAATCAAATCCACAGTCAAAAAATTTCACGAAGCTTCTGAATTTGGGTTGAAGTCTAATGCAAGCCCTAAATAAAAGCCAGCGTAGAGCCAGAACCATCCAAAAGACAGACCCCAGTGCTCTTAGAAAACAGTGCCACTCCAGCCAGCTCCGCACCTATTTTTGAAACGGAGTCGGGGTTTCAGGAAGCCCCTGTCTTAGGTCCCATTCGCCTGCCCCTTCTCCCAGACCCCTCTCTGCCTTCTGTTCTGAGCCTGAGAATGGGGTCTGCAGGCATCGCTGCCCTGTTCCTTATAGAAGACATCTCCCCCAGCTATTTTGGAGCGATCGAGGTGTGTCAAAATTCAAAGCCACAGAGCAGGTGGCTCTGTAAGGATGAATGTCGCCCGGCCTCGGGGCTGCTCCACGCTCATGATTTCTGAGAATTCGTCTCTCTGTTCCTCACGCTTCCGCTTTGGGGATTTGATGATTATGTTTGTTGGCGAAAAACAAAACAAAAGCCCCGCAAGTCCTGAGAAATCAGAAAATTTCCCAGAGGAGCGTTCTATTAGAGAGGAAGGGGGAAGAAAAACCCCTCCCATCTCCACCAGCCAGACACCACCATGGATTCCCAGAGGTGTGGGCAACTGCGAGGGAACTGGAGAGATTTCTCCTGGAGAAATCAGGAGAAAGACTCTGCTTCACCAAATGCTACACGACTAAAATTAAACTGCAGGGAAAAAAAAGCTGGCTTTGAGAAAACATCATTAACACCCCAAATATGCATTACCCTCTAGGAATCATGAAAGTAGTAGATCCATTTTTGAACACCAAAGGCAACCAAGAAACCAAAATGGGCAAGTGACAAACTTGTGCAGGCAGGAGGATCTGTGAAATCAGATAGTAAATTTCACATTCTAGGCAGTTTCCTGGTGAATTTCTTTAAGCATGCCTGGTTCAACCGTGCCAGTGATATTTGTGGCAATATAAATCCGGAGAACAACATTAACCAGCTACAGAGTCTCCTGTACTTAGCCTGTAGGACATAACAGAGATTCTCTACCCTACAGGAATTCATCTTTTTAAAGAGAGATGCATATAAATGCATTACAATTAGAATAACACCATGCAGTGAAAGAGATCAAAGGAAAAGCTTTCATTTTTGTTTTCAAGTCAATATCTATAAATGGTTTAACAATATATGCCAGGCACAACGCTTAATGCTTTAAATGCAGGATTTTATTTCTCACCCCATCTCTATGAGGTAGATATTATTGTTGTTCCTATTCCACAAATGATGGAACAGAAGCTTTAAAAGATCAGGAAATTACAGAGTCCAGAACCCCGGCTCTTAACTACCAGGTTAGTTTCTTCTGAGCTTTTAATCAGATACATGCAACAACTAGAGCAATTTGAATATCCAAGCCACACATTATCAGGCATTGAATCTGCTTCCAATCTTCAATCAACATTAAAAACAAACTTCCCGCATCTCCTAGGTTTTTCTGTAATCTGTCAGACAGCTCTACATGCACCTACTCCCAAACTAGGTGCTAAAATGTCACCGAGTTTGTGTAGGTCACCTCTATAGACAGTCCTCCATCAGTTTTGATGGAGTAAATGGAAACTCACCAGACATGCTGGCTAGAAGTGAATGGGCGGGGTCATGGCTCTTTCTTATCAAACATTAGATCATTTGCTTAACATCAGGAGGTTATATAAAATTTCACTTATTTCACCTTACTTTAAGATGTTTTTTGGGGAAAAAAAAAGATGTTCTGTTACTAATATGAGAAAAATAAGGTCAAATCAAAATATGTTTCTCTTTTATAATAAATGTGTTTTTGGAAAGTGATGATTAACAGAATAATACATTAAATGCACTCGGGAAAGTAGCTAATGGAAAAAAGAATCTCACAAATTATTTTGCAATGCAAAAAATTCTGTTTGGGGATCTGTTTAAAATCCTCCCTACAGCAAACACAGGTTTCACGCACCTTAGAGAGACACGTATGATCCCAGATGAAGTAAGTTTGAAAGTGATGGATTTAAGTAATGGTGGGAAAGAGTAGGCAGGGGCTGAACTAAGCGTGGAGGGCCGCGAGGTGCGCCCCACCACAGCTCTGCTGCCGCGGCCCCAGCAACTAAAGGGAAGTGCCGTCTAACACAGTCCTCCGCGTCTGCACCAGACCAGGACCCCCACGGGACTGGGGGATACTTTCCGCCAGTTTCCCACCCCTCCCGACTTTCAGGAGATGCTAAGTCCACTCTGAGAGCCAGTTTCCCTGCAGCCACCCGAGCCGGGGGCTGATCTTTCCCCCAAATCCACGGGACTATGGGACCCCAGAGTCAAAGTCACCCATTCTCCAAGTTCACTGCAGTTTCCAGACCGTTTCCTATCTGTATTTTTGGAAATGCTTCTGCTTCTCTTGTCATCTTCCAACATCCAGTCACGTGCCCTCATCCCTCAAAGACTCTGTCTTCGGTGCTTCCACCGCACATCCATGCGCACCCTGGGTGACGGGGATAGAAGCGACGCGCATCCAACACCTCTCCGACGCTGCACTTAGAACGTCCAGCGTCCACTCCATTCCGCCTCAGCCACCTGTCAGTCATCTCAGCGAACCTGGGTCCTTCACAGGGCGCTTCTGAATCTTCACATCCGACTGGCCAGTGTAGGGTCCTGATCCTGGCTGTGCACTACAACCATCCGGTCACCAATTCCCAGCACCCAGAAACCCCACTCCCACCCCCACCCCCACCTTTTGAGATTCTCATTTAATTGGCCAAGTGCCACCTGGGCATCTGTTCATTTTCCAAAAAATATCCCAGATATTTCCAGTGTGCAACCAGAGTTGAAAAGTACCATTCTATCCTCTGCAGTGCTTCACTCCTTGACTCCACGGCCCCTGGCCTTCGACCTCGCTGGGTCTTCTGATGCACTGACCTCTCCTTTGCTCATTTCCACCCACTCCTCTCCTCTTCCTTTCTTGTGCCTTTGCTTCCTTGTCCAGTTTCAATTCCTCAACCACTCTTGCCAGCCTCCTCAACCCCCTTGCTCTGTCCTACTTCAACAGCTGCCCCAGAGGCTCCAATCTGAAATGATCCAGCTGTTCCCCTTCTCCAAGTGGACACTTCAGACCAGGATATGTTGACCGTTCGGGAGGGTGGGGGAGTGTTGTTTCAATATTATTCGTGTAAATTTTAAAAAGTTTTGCAAATTTAGTTGTAGATGGACAAAATACCTTTATTTTGTTTGTTTATTTATATGCAGTGCTGAGGATTGAACCCAGTGCCTCACACGTGCTAGGCAAGTGCTCTACCACTGAGCCACAACCCCAGCCCCAGATCATTTTTATTTTTTGCAGCAAATATGTATACATAAAAATCCCAAATGAGTTCTTGTTAAATTACCAGGATTAAACACCAAATTTGAGCCAGTTTTCAGAATAGATTGTCAATATGCAAAACCCAATTATATATCTTTATCCAATGACAGATTGACTATGAAAAAAAAATTAAAGATATAATTTATTTCATCAAAATATCAAATACTTAAGAATTAATTTCACACGGTATACAATTGTCAACACTGAAATGGAAAATTATAGTCACATGAAAACTCATATGTGAAATATTTTAGCAGATTTATCCATAATTGTCAAAACCTGTAAGCAACTCAAATGTGTCTCAACAAGAGTGAATAAACAGACTGGGAGTATGTGGACTGAAGGGAATATTATTCAACAATATGGAAGAAAGAAGATTGACATGCATAAAAGCCTAGGTAAGTCTCTAATGCACTCAAAGTTAAAGAAGCCAGATTCAAAAGAGACTACATGCTGTATGATCCCATCTATGTGACATTCTGGATAAAGAAAAGCTATAGGGACAGAACAGATTGCCAGAGCTCAGGTGGGAGGCAAGCTTTACTAACAAGTAGGACAGAGAGATTGATGGACTTTTTACATCTTGATCACAGTGGTGGTTTCACCAGGGATGCATTTGTCAAAATGCACTGACCTATACTATAAAAAAGTGAATTTTTTGTATGTAGATAATACCTTAATTTTTAAATTTAAAGAAAGGGGGAAAAGGAACATTGTATTCTACATGGAAATTAACTTTTTAAACAATCTCAATAATAGAGTTGTTTCAAGGGTAAGTTTGTAAGCATTCAAAATTGCTGTTTGTATTTTTATGGTTCTACTCATCCTTGTGTTTAAACAGTAGATTCAAAATAAACACTGATAATATACTGACTGTAAGACAAAGAAACAGAACTTAAATTATTTAAATTTGTCATTCTATGAGATCACTTGGAAATTTTGATCAGTGTTTAAATTTTTAAAACGGTGAAAAATAGTGAGATCTGTGAAGTATTATGTTTGCCACATGTAAATATAAGCTAATGCATAATGTATCCTAGAATATTGTATTAATATCTTTAAAGTATAAATTTATCCTTTTAAAACTATAATCATTTTTAAACCCCAAGAATAAATTTTAAAAATACAATGTTATATCAGTGGGACAATTTAGTAATTGATAATTTGTACCTCTTGCAGGTTGTTTGTCTTTATTTAAAAGTTATTTACTAGTTATAGGACATTTTTAAAAGATTTCTATAACTACCTGAAAATCTTTGTGTAAAACAAAATTCTGAAATTTACATTAATAAAAAGTCTATAATCAATTTTGAGAGAAAATAGATTAAAAGCCACGTTCTCTGTTGAACATTAATATACCAAGATCAATTTTGACAGTCACTGACAAATTTGCAGAAGGAAAACTTGAAAGCAGAAGTAGTTGTTTTCAATACGTGATGTTAAGTTAACCAAATATCCATATAGAAAAAGAAAGAAACCCACTCCTCCTTCATTCATAAAGTTGACTTCAGATGGACTGAGACTTTTGTTTGTTTGTTTTTGTTTTAGCCACAAGTATTTATTTATTTATTTTTATTTATTTGTTTATTTATTTATTTATTTATTTATTTTTCGTGGTACCGGGGATTGAACTCAGGGGCACTCGACCACTGGGCCACATCCCTAGCCCTTTTTTTGTATTTTATTAGAGACAGGGTCTCACTGCGTTGCTAAGTGCAGGTGTGCACCACCACTCCCAGCCTTAGCCACAAGTATTTATTGATGGATCAAAGAATATGACAATAAGGCACCACTGTGGAATCAAGTTTGCTACATAGCTAAAGGACTGGGGAAGCCACAATCTTAGAAACTTTAAAAAAGCAAATCAAGCCAGGCGCGGTGGCGCACGCCTGTAATCCCAGCACTTGGGAGGCTGAGGCAGGAGGATCACGAGTTCAAAGCCAGCCTCAGCGATGGTGAGGCACTTAGCAACTCAGTGAGACCCTGTCTCTAATAAAATACAAAAAAGGGCTGGGGATGTGGCCCAGTGGTCGAGTGCCCCTGAGTTCAACCCCTGGTACCACACACACACAAAAAAAAATGCAAATCAAGGAGACCCTGAAGTACCTCTCTAGAGATCAGTATCAGACAATTCTTCCCTTTTGGACAATTCCTGTGTTACATCACTTGATCACAAACGCTGATAGAAAGAAGATCTCATTCATTTATACTTGAGCCATCCAGCCTGGCCACTCCTCTGTCCCCCACCCTCATCCATCCCTTTGTAGTGATATTTTTTAGCAATTCCCTTCCTGAAGACTTGTTCACACACCTTGGATAACCTTCTGAAGCAAGAAGACCAGCAATCAAGCAAGCAATGAGTCAGAGAAAATCAGCTGAGACAGATGTATGAATAGACTCACAGCCGTACATAGGATGGCAATGGTTGGAGTCAATGAAGTCTAATTAAGCTGACTTTGGCAGAGAAGTTGCTTTGGCTCCCTCAGAGGCCTATGATGCCACCTTACATTCTATTACCAGTGCCAGACCCCTGTTTCTAAGGGATTAGCAGTGGCCTGTACAAGGGGCTAGGAAGATAAGGTAACCAGGCACTAATGACACAATACAGCCAATCCTTTGGGCCTGTGTTAGGGGTTGACCATGGCTTCCAGCATCAACATTTGCCACGTGTAAAATCCACAAATAGCTTTGTGCAAAACTTCAAGACACTGAGGACAATCTTTAATTCTTTTGGACTCACATACATTAGGCACTTCCATAATACTTGTCTTTCTACTTGGAAAAGTGACAGGAAGAACATTCCAGTGCACTAACAGCAAGGCATGCACCACACTGCAGAGGGCACATGTAGCACATTCTATAAGATGCCCAGCCATCTTGTTCAAAAAGTCATGAAAAGGTCCCCAAGCATGCTGTCAGAATGGCTATTCTGGTATTGACAGGGTCCCAAAGTTAAGCAGACCTGGAGGCACATGCCTATTTTCTGAATGGTCAATGCTGCACTCACGGATGAGCCCAAGCAGGTACCTAAGTTGAGAATCAGAGGGCAGAGGGGGAGCAACCCAGGAATGCCACCCAGATCAGGTGGCTCTACACTCTTCACCAAGGCCAGTTTCCAAGAGTATCTCCACCTAGAAGCCCTTTGATGACAGAGCAGTGCAGAGACCAAGAGAGGGTCACATTCTTAAAAAAACGGTTACCAAAAAGCTCCTGGAAAGGTAACATCCTAGGGACCCATTTAAGAGTGAAGGTGGATAAAAACTGCCAGACCAACCAACTATCCTGCCAAGTCAGAAAATAGATTTAACAGGCACAGTTTGGGGTGCCAAGTAGAACACAGGGAATCTGTGAAAGCTATAGCACTGTCCCCAGCCTGGTCAGCCTCCTGGATGGTCCTGTCTGCAGTGCTGCCTGCTGCTCATCTGAGATACTCACCCCAGCCATCCGCATAGCACCTGCTGTAGCAGCTCATCAAGGGAGAGCTGACACATCTTCAGCCAAATCGTACAGTCGCAAAGGGAAGTGCAGTTTGTTGCTTTGGCTGTTGAGTGGTCCTGGGCCATTCACATCTTTGCTTTTCTCATTGTCCTCAATGGGTCGGAAATGAGCCGAGGTCTCATGATTCCACGGAAGTTTACCTGATCCTTTCAAAAGAAGGCGTTCGTTATCTGGTCCCCTGATGGGTTGATGGCAGGTTCTGGAATCCTCTGGAAATCTTCCCAGCTGAGAGTCCCATTTTTTCCTTTATCCAGGCTGGTGAACTGGATATAGAGACCAGAGATCTGACTGTGGGAAAAGCCAGCTCCTGGATCACCTGGACCTCTTCCTCCCACAGTAACATGGAGACCTGAGACCCCATCACTGTGCCAGGGTCTCCTCCGGATGGGCTGAGACTTAAATGTGATAAACAAAATAATGCACATTTTTTAAAATATGGCAGGATTACCTTCAAGATACAAATTATTAGTGAAAAGGAAAAAAACTGACTCATTTGTCTTCATTACATTTAAACGTGTTCAACTCAGGAGAGCGTAGGTGCAAAGGTCAGCCCCAGAGTGAGCTTAAAACTGACAAAGGACATTCTAAACTCTCACAAAGCCAAGCGTTAGCAAGCATAGAGAGCAGTGAGAATTCTCAAATTCTGCCTGTAGGTGGATAGGCTGATAAAAAGTACTTTGAATAACAATCTGGCATTATCTAATAAAGATGAAAATAATATATCCCAGGAGGAGTGATAACTTCTGACTAGAGCAGATTCAAGTGGTCAGCACATCCTGTCCCCAGAAAACAAGTATAAAACTGGATAAAGTTGTTTAAAATAATAATTTCATGGCTTTGGGAATTTAACAAGGGCAACCAACAAATGGAAGAGTATTTAGTCAGGAAAACCTACTAGAACATTGGGGAAGGATACCAGGAATCTGCAGACTTGTTGCTGGTCAATTCCTCTGCCAATCTGTCAGTCAGGTAGTTTTATCAGGTCATGAGAAATGAATGGTAGCTTGGCTGCCTCATATTGATAAGTTTAAAATATGCATACATATGTAGATAGATACACACATAGATATATAATGTTATCTATCAAATGAAAATATGCAAGCAAAGATTATATAAATAATATATTATCTATTGAATGAAAGAATATGTTGTGTATGGGTATGTGTATGTGTGTGTGTGAGTCAGATTTCTGTCACTGTGACAAATTACCTTGATTCACAGTTTCAGAGGTTGCAGTACATGGTCATTATCTGTGGACCCATGACAAGGCAAAACATCATGGCAGGGAGCACTTGGTGGAGAAAAGGTGCTAGCCTCATGGGGGATGGGAAGCAAAAAGAAAGGAACAGTTTGGGGTTCCCAGTATCTCCTTCAAGGCCCACACCCCCAAAGACCTAACCTCCTCCCACTAGACCCCACCCCTTAAAGGTTCCAACACCTCCCAATAACACCATAGCTGAGGGCCAGCCTTCAACACATCAACCTTTGAGTGTTTATTTAAGACTACACAGACACACACACACACACACACACACACACACACACACACACTCAAATGGGTATGAGTATGAACAATGGAGAAAAAAAGAAAAGGAAATGAGTTATATTAAAGTTGCTTATTATAATGGAATTAAGTCAATTAATTTGAATTGAGTACTAAAAAGTTAAAATGCAATTGCAATCACTAAACACTAATAATTCATAAAATAGAGTTGTAACCTCAACAGAGGTGACATAAATGGAAATGAAGGAGAAAAGACCTACAAAAATCTTCTCCTTCACAAAAACCATGAGAACACTGGCATAAAATGTCAAAATCAAATTATCATAGCTCTGGAAATCAACCAAAGGGCTGGGATTGTGGCTCAGTGGCAGAGCACTTGCCTCGCACATGTGAGGCACTGGGTTCAATCCTCAGCACCACATAAAAATAAACAAACAAAATAAAGATATTGTGTCCATGTATAACTAAAAAAAAATTTTTTTTAAAGGAAATCAACCAAAGACTTGAAACAATCTGGGATCCCTTATTCAAGAAAAACAGCACATCTCAGTAAAGGATAATTCACTCTCTGAATTTCTGACATTCTGATGTTGCTCTATGGCCCTCCTCCTCTCCCAAGTGGTAGCCTTGAAAATCAACAGCCCACCTGAAATGAGATAAGCAGCCCAGAACTCACTGGAAGTATTGGAACTCTTTCAAAACCCCATTGCTGGAAAAATGGTCATCACTGGGCTTGTCTGGTGGTTTCCTAGAAGATCCCACATGCAAGACTTGTCTCCATTCAACTTGACTCAGATCTGGCCCAGTGGAAACAGGGTCTTCTTCAGGGACATTGGTTGAAAAAAGAAAAAAATCAGTGAAATTATTTAACACTGCAGTTACCTGAGGCAGTGACAAGACTTGAGAAAACTAAAAATAAATACAGAAGAGAAAAGTTAAATAATGAATTGTCTCCAGGCACAGTGTAGCACGCCTGTAATCCCAGCAGTTGGAAGACTGAGGCAGGAAGATCAAGAGTTCAAAGTCAGCCTCAGCAATGGCGAGGCACTTAGCAACTCAGTGAGACCCTGTCTCTAATAAAAATACAAAAAAGGGCTGGGGATGTGGCCCAGTGGTCGAGTGACCCTGAGTTCAATCGCTGGTACCAAATAATAATAATAATAATGAATTGTCTACCAGGGGATTTGAAAATCTCCTAGTAATCTGGAAGGTCAAAGGCTGGAATAGGGTTATTATGTCCACACTCAGGGTTGTGGCTATGCTCAGGAAAGACCTGAAAAGGCCCTGAGATGTCAACTTTGGCTGACCTTGAATCTTTATGAAGCAAGAAATGAAGGTTAACGCAGAGTTATAAATCACAGGGATGATCACTGAGGGCCTCAGCAGAAACTGGGAAACATACTGGTTTCAATATTTATGGAATTAATCCAGTGGAGTTGATAAACAGACAAGAGCAATAACACCTATGACATCACCAACAAAAAATAACCACAGCATCAAATACTGGGGGAAGGGGAGAATCTGATTTCCAGAGTTACTACATTATATTACTTAAAATATCCAGTTCTAAAAATATGTATATGTATATCCAGTTCTAAAAATATGTATATTACTTAAAATATCCAGTTCTAAAAATGTATATATATGACATGCAAAGAAACAAGTATGTTTCATTAATAGGAAAAAAGGCAGACAATAAAAACTGCCTCTGAGCAGGCACAGATATTGGATCTAATAGACAAAGACTTTAAATCCATTATCTTAGCCAGTTCCGGTAGCACACACCTGTAATCCCAGTGACTCAGGAGGCTGAGACAGGAGGGTTGAAAGTTCAAAGCCAGCCTCAACAATGTAGTGAGGCCCAACACAATTTAGTGAGACCCTGTCTCTAAATAAAATATTGAAATGGCTGGGATGTGACTCAGTGGTTAAGGACCCCTAGGCCCTAGTTTCAATCTTTAGTGCCAAAAAAAAAAAAAAAAAAAAAAAAAAAAAAATCCACTATTTTAAATATGTTCAAAGAACTAAAGGAAATCATGTCTAAAGAACAAAAGGAGGACTGGGGTTGTGGCTCAGTGGCACATGTGGGGCACTGAGTGTGATCCTCAGCACCACATAAAGGTAAATAAACAAAATAAAGATATTGTGTCCATGTATAACTAAAAACATTTTTAACTTTTTTTTAAAAAAAAAAGAACAAAAGGAATATATGAGCATTACACATCACCAAATAGAGGAAACTAAAAAATAGATAAAGATCATTAAAAGGAATCAAATAAAAATTCTGTAGTTGAAAAGTATAATGGATAAAATGAGAATTCCCTATAGATGTTCAATAGCAAATTTGAGAAGACAAATAAAAGAATCAGAGAACTTGAAGGTAGGTCAATTGAGATTGTTTACTCTAAGAAAGAAAAATAAAAAAAAGAGAAGATTAATGAATACAATCTCAGCTACCCTGTGGGACACCGTCAAGTATACCACCATATGCTCAATGGGAGTCTCAGTAAGGTAAGAGAGAATGTGTTAGAAACTATATTTGACAAAAGAATAATCAAAACCTCACAATTTTGATGGAAAACAGTAATCAACACAATCAAAAAAAGCTCAGCATACAAAAATTAATGTAAATTTTAAAAGATCCACAGCTAGACATATAATAATCAAATTTCTTAAAGAACAGAATCTTGAAAACAGTAAGAAGTTGACTCATCCTGTTCAAAGGATCCTCTAAAAGATAAACAATTAGGGCTGGGGTTGTGGCTCAGCGGCAGAGCACTCGCCTTGCACATGCGCGGCCCGGGTTCGATCCTCAGCACCACATAAACATAAATGCATTGCATTGTGTACAAATAAAGTAAATAAATAAATATTTTTCAAAAAAAAGATAAACAATTAGTTTCTTATCATAAAAGACTTGAAATCAGTGAGATAATAAATTCAAAAGTGATGAGAAAAAAAAAGATGATCAAATAAAAATTCTATATCTAGTTAAACTATCCTTCAAAATGAAGGAGAAATTAAAACACTGTCAGACACAAACTGAGAGGATTTATTGCCAGTTGACCTGCCCACAAGAAATTTGTCCTTCAAACTGAAAGGAAAGGACACTAGATAGTAACTTGAATACACAAATAGAAATAAAGAGCATTGGTGTTTTAGTCAGCTTTTTCACTGCTGTGACCTAAAGACCTAATAAGAACAATTAGAGGAGGAAAGGTGTATTTGGGGGCTCATGGTTTCAGAGATCTTAGTCCATACTTGGCCAGATCTATTCCTCTGGGCTCAAGATGAAGCAGAACATCATGACGGAACAGTATGGTAGAGAACATCATGACGGAACAGTATGGTAGAGGAAAATATCCCAAAACATGGCTCCAGGAAACAGAGAGACTGTTCTCACCATGAGAAAACATAAAACCCAAAGGTACCCAGTGAACCACCTCCTTGGCCACACCCTACCTGCTTTCAGTTAATCCCTCTCAGGAGATTATTTCACTTATTGGGTTAAGGCTCTCATAATCCAATCACTTCACCTATAAACTCTCTTGCATTGCCTCACACATGAGCTTTTGGGAGACACCACATATCTAACTAAAACATGCAGTAAAGGTAAAAAACACAGGAAAATATAAAGGACAGTATAATTGAGTTTTTTGTTTACAACTCATTAAAAACACAATAGCATACTATAGAAATTATAGATTTGTGTTGAGTAAACAGTGTGTAAAGAAATAATTGTAGGATAATAACAATACAAATGAAGGAAGTGGAGCTATATACAAAGTTTTTTATACTATTGAACTTACGTTCATATTAATCTAAACTACATTGTTGTAAATTAAGATGTAAATGTGATTTCTAACAAAGCATTGTCAACAAATTTTTTTTTTTTTTTTTTTTTTTTTTTTGGTACCAGGGTTTGAACTCAGGGGCACTCGACCACTGGGCCACATCCCCAGCTCTTTTTTGTATTTTATTAGAGACAGGGTCTCACTGAGTTGCTAAGTGCCTCACCATTGCTGAGGCTGACTTTGAACTCTAGATCCTCCTGCCTCAGTCTCCTGAGTGCTGGGATTACAGGCGTGTGCCACTGCACCCTGCTGTCAACAAATCTTTACTGATCGAGAAATAGGGAAGACCCAATTACTAAATTCAGAAATAATGGTGTTACTAATTTGCTCAGGAGTGATTTTAGTAATTCAAAAGAGGGGACATTACTACTGAGCTTACACAAATAAAAACAATTTAGGAGAATAATACGAACAATTGTATGTCAGTAAATTCGATAATATAGATAAAATATGGAAATTTCAATAAAGACAAACTTCTAAAACTGACACAAGAAGAAATAGAAAACCTGGATAAATTCAAAACTAGTAAAGAGATTGAATTGTTAATGAAAAAACAATCCCACAGCAAATTTCCAGGACCAGATTTCACTGCTAAATTCTATGAAATTTTTCAGGAAGAATGAACATAAATCCTTCACAAACTCTTTCAAAAACTAAAAAAGGAATATTCTCCAACTCATTCTATCAGGCTAATATTACCTCGATATGAAAACTAGACAAAGACATTACATGAGGAAAAAAAGTACTTATCAGTATGTCTTATTAGCACATATAGAAGGCTCCTTAACAAAATCTCCGCAAATTGAACTTACTGACAGGAAAGTATTATACTCCATAACCAAGTGGGATTTATCCTAGAAATACAAGGTTAGTTTAATATAAAATCAACCCATGAGTAAGCCACATTAAAAGAATAATAGACAAATCCACATGATCTTTTTAAAAAAAATTTTTTTTAGTTGTAGTTGGACACAATACCTTTATTTTATTTATTTTCATGTGGTGCTGAGGATCGAACCCAGTACCACACATGTGCTAGGCGAGTGCTCTACCGCTGAACCACAACTCCAGCCCTCCACATGATCTTTTTAAGAGACCAAAAAGTGACTAAATTTAAAGGCCATTTCATCATAAAAGTACATAAGTATGCAACAAGTTAGGAATATCCAAATTTGAATATCCAAATTTTGGATACTTTCTCTACCCAAAGTATTAACAAAATTTCCCAAGTTTACCACCGCCCTTAATGGAAAAAGAGGAAAAGTTTTCATCCTAAGATAAGAAATAGGACAAAGATGTCTGCTCTTGCCACTTCTCTTCAACATTTACTGGAGGTATTGTCCGAGGGAAATAGGAGAGAGAGCAAAATAAACGACACTAACATTGGGAATAAATAAGTGAAACTACTTCTAATTGAAGATGACATATTGCAGAGTAAAGGATCAACATACCGAATTCAAATGTATTTCTGTATACACTGATCAATATGAAAATAAAAATAAGATTATTCCAGTTAAAATGCATAAAATTTAAAATGATGAATAATAAATCTGACAAAGGGGGCTGGGGTTGTGGCTCAGCGGCAGAGCACTCGCCTCTCACGTGCGCAGCCCGGGTTCGATCCTCAGCACCATGTAAACATAAATGCATTGCATTGTATACAACTAAAGTAAATAAATAAATATATTTAAAAAATAAATAAAAAATAAATCTGACAAAGGAAGTGCAAGACGTTACACTGCAAACTATCACTGAAATACCATTAGAGAAATTTGAGAATGTGTAAATAAGGGAAAAGTCCTGTGCTTATGTATCAGAAGGTTGAACATTGGTAATATGGGGCTGGGAATGTAGCTCAGTAGTAGATCACTTCCCTAGCATTAACAAAACTCTGGGCTTGACAACCAGAACAAAAAACATACACACACACACACACACACGCACATGTCATATGTGTGTGTGTGATGTATTTTTTAAGTTAGGCAATACTCCCAAAATTGATCCACAAATTTCAAGAAATCTGTGCTATTTTTTGGTAGAAATTAACAAGAAGATCTCAAAATTCAAAAAGAAATGCAAGGGACTCAGAAAAGCCACAACAATCCTGAAAGCAAAAACAAAGAATGATAATTCACGCTTCCAGATTTTAAAACTTCCTACAAAGCAACAGTAATCAGGACACTGGTACTGGCATAAAGGTGGACATCAAGATCAACAAACTTGAACTGAAAAGCTCAAAATAGACGTTCACATTTATTGTCTGCTTATGTCCAAAAGGGTGTCAAAAATATGCAATAGGAAAAAAATCAGAATCATTTTTTCAATAAATGGTGCCTGGACATATGGATAGTTACCTGAAAAAAAGAAAATGAAGTAGACAGACCCCTTTCTCATACTATGCAAATGACTCAGAAGGGATCAAAGATCTAAACATAAGGACTAAACCTATTTAAAAGAATGCATAAGAATAAATACATAAGAATAAGTCTTTGTGGTCTTAAGACCACATTTAAATGAGGTGACAGTTTCTCAGAACACCAAAAGCATAAGCAACTGAAGAAAAATAGATAAATTAGATTTCATCAAAATGAGAAAATTTGTGTTGCAGAGGACACTATTAAGAAAATGAAAATGCAAACCACAAAACAGGAGAAACTATTTGTAGATCCTATATGTGGTAAGAATATGTCCGGAATATGTAAATGCACACACATGGCTTAGAACACACAATAAAAAGAAAGCTAGTTTTAAAAAGGAACAAAGGATTGGGGTCAGCAGTTCTCTAAAGAAAACAAGCAAGTGGCCAATAAACACATGAGAAGATGCTCAACGTCATTAGTCATTAGGGAAATACAACTCAAGATCACAGTGAAACACTTCTTCACACTCATTCAGGGCAGCTGTGGTCACATCCCTAGGATGGTCACGATGGACAACAGCAAGTGTTGGAAAGGATGTGGAGAAATCAGAATCTTCAGATACTGCTGATGGGAATGCAACATGGCACAGCAGTTTTGGAAAACCATTTGGTAGCCTGGCACGGTGGCGCATGCCTGTAATCCCAGCAGCTCAGGAGGCTGAAGCAGGAGGATCACAGGTTCAAGCCAGCCTCAGCAAAAGTGAGGTGCTAAGCAACTCAGTGAGAGCCTGTCTCTAAATAAAATAAAATTAGGGCTAGGGATGTGGCCCAGTGACCCAGTGACCCTGAGTTCAATCCCTAGTACCCCCCCCAACACACACACACACACAGAGTTTGGTAATTTTTCAAAAAATGGAACATGAAGTTACCAATATAGCCCAGCGATTCCACCAATTCCACTCTTAGGCATATACCCAAATGAAATGAAATGGAAACATGCCCACACAAAAACAGGCACACGAATATTCCTGGTAACATTGTTTATGATAACTGAAAGTTGCCAACACCCAAATGTTCATTAACAAATGAATTGATTAAAAACAATTGGTAGTCGTATGATAGAATATTACTCAGCCACAGAAAGAATGAAGTTCTGATCCATTCTGCAAAATGGATGGACCTTGAATGCATTATGTCAAGTGAAATAAGTCAGACCAAAAATATGACATATTATATGGTTCCATTAATAGAAATGTCAAGAATAAGCAAATCTATAGAGTCAGAAAATAAGTAAGTGATTGCCAGGGTCTAGGGGAAGAAAGAAATGAGGACTGCCGAGGACAGGGTGGTCTCTCTGTGTGATGATGAAAATGTTCTGGAATTAGATAGTAGTAATTGTCACATAACATTGTGGAGATATCATAAAGTATTGAATTGTGTGTTTTAAAAGAATGAACTGCATGATATGTGAATTACATCTCAATTTTTAAAAACTTAAAAATCAGCAGCAAATTATTCACTTCACTCCAGTCAGAATGGCAGCTATCAAGAACACAAGCAACAATAAATGTTGGAGAGGATGTGGGGAAAAAGGCACACTCATACATTGCTGGTGGGACTCCAAAATGGTACAACCATTATGGAAAGCAGTATGGAGATTTCTTGGGAAAATGGGAATGGAACCACCCTATAACCCAGCCATCCCACTCCTGGGTCTATTCCCAAAGGACTTAAAAACAGCATATTACAGTGACACAGCTATCTCAATGTTTGTAGCTGCGCAATTCACAATAGCTAGGTTGTGGAACCAACCTAGATGTCCCTCAGTAAATGAGTGGATTAAGAAAATGTGGTGTATATGCACAATGGAATTTTACTCAGCAATAAAAGAAAATAAATTAATGGCATTTGCAGGTAAATGGATGAAGTTGGAAGACATAATGCTAAGTGAAGTTAGTCAGTCTCAAAAATCCAAGTACCAAATGTTTTCTCTGATATAAGGAGGCTATTCCAAAGTATTGTTGGATGGGGGTACATAGGAGGATTAGAGGAACACTAGAATGGTCAAAGGAAGGGAGGGGAAGGGAGGGAGCAAGAAGGGAGGGAGGGGGAGAAGAAAAAAGGTGGTTGAATGAGACAGATATCATTTTCCTTAATGCATGATTGAAGACCTGAATTGTACGAATATACTTTGTATACAAACAGTTGTATGTAAAAAGATACTAAATATATGCACTACGAGTTGTACGTATTAAAAATACCGTATTAAAAATTACTAAAAAAAAAGAAATAACATTGAGAAATTAAAAAAAAATCAGCAGCAAATTAAAATGATACACTAAAAAGCATATGCTAGACTGATGAAGAAAGAAGAAATAAAATGCAAACATCAGGAATGAAAAAGGAAACATCATTACTAACCCTATGGAAATTTAAATGCTTTATAAGAAATATGCCCCCACAAAATATCACATAACACATATTAAACAATTTAAGCAAATGGACAAACTCCTAAAAAAATCATATTACTAAAACTGATTCAAGAGATGGCGAATCTAAATAGAATTATATAAAAGGCAAAGAAATTTAATTTGTAATTCAATTTATAATTGAATTTATAGTCTTCTTGCAAGCAAAAGCCCAGCAGCAAATGGTGAATCTTTTAAATATTAAATTATAAATGATAAAAATAATTATAAATATAATTATAAAAATAACAATGACTTACAAATCACAAATAATAGCAATCATACTTAAATTCCACAAGGAAATAGAGGAGAAAGAAAACCTATTCAACCCATAATATGAAACCAGTATTATTACCCTAATACCAAAACCAGTCAAGCATTATGAGTCTAGAAATTTTTAAATCAATACCCACATATACAAAAATTAATAATAAAATATCAGCAAAGAAAAAATTCACCAACATCTAAAAAGAAATATACACAATGACCAAGTGAGATTTATCCCAGGAATGAGGTTGCTTTAAGATCCAAAAAGCAATTAATGTGCTATACTCTATCAACAGAATAAAGAACAAAGTAACATGACCTTATCAATAGACACAAATAAAGAAGTTGATAAAATCCAGCACTCACTCATGATAAAACAAAATAGTAAAATCCTCTAAACAGGAATAGATAAGAATGTCCTCCACCTCATAAAGTGCACCGGTGGGGAAATCCTACATTTTACATAATGCATAATGATAAGACAGAATTTGACCTCTCTAAGATCTGGAACAGGAAAGAATATGTCACCCATTGCAGTCAACCTTAGTACAAGATTACTGGACATTTCAAGAAGACAAAAAAAAAAAAAAAAAAAAGATGGTAGAATGAGATGGGTATCATTGCCCCAAGTGTACGTATGAAAACACGAATGATGAGAATATACTTTGTATACAACCAGAGATATGTCAAAATGTGCTCTATGTGTGTGATATGAATTGTAATGCGTTCTGCTGTCATATATAACAACTTCGAATAAAAAAAAAATAAATTTAAAAAAAAGAAGACAAGAAAAAGAAATCAAAGGAGAGAAACAGATGTACACAGAAAGGAAACACACACACAGTGCCACTGAGATGGGATGTGATTCAGTGAAAAAAAGAGTGAGTTTCTTCAACAAATGCTTCCCTGAAAAACTGGAGGTCCAGCACACACGCACACACACACACACACACACACACACATCACAACTCATAAATTAACTTAAAACGTATCATAGATGAAAATGCAAAATTGAACCAAAACTTCTTCTAGAAGAAAATATAGGAAGAAGTCTTTGTGACTTTCAGTTAGGCAAAGATTCTTTAGATGATATGAAAAGCACCACCCAAAAATTTAAAAACTGATACTTTGACTACTACCAAAAATGTTCAAGTTTGCACTCCAAAAAAAAAAAACCATCACTAAAATGAAAAGACAAGCTACAAACTAGATGAAAAATCATGCTGACAAAGAATTTGAATCTAGAATAAATAACCAACTCTTTTAACTTAAAATAAAAAGATAAAGCCAGGTGCAGTGGCACATACCTGTCATCTCAGAGACTTGGAAATCTGAGGCAGAAGGATGGCAAGTTCAAGGCCAGCCGGGCACTTATGCAACTTAGCGAAACCCTGTCTCAAGATTAAAAAAAAATTTAAGGAGTTGGGGATGTGGCATAGAGTGGGAGAGAGTACCTGAATTCACTTGCCAATACTGCAACAAAAAAAATTTTTAAAATGCAGATCTGAACAGCACTTCATCAAAGAAGATGACAAATAAGCATTTGCAGTAATGTTCAACATCACCAGTCACCAGGGAAATGCAGTTTAAAACCTCAAGGAGACATCATTATACTGCTATCAGAATGACTGAAATAAAAAATACTGGCAATACCCAGTGCTGTGGGAATAAAAAACAACTAGATCTCTCCCATATTGCTGGTGGAAAAGCAAAATGGTAAGCCACTCTGGAAAACAGTTTGACAGTGTGCATAAAGATAGATATACGTGTGTCCCATGTTGCAGCAGCCTCACTGCTAGACTTCCCCTCTGGAGAAATGAAAACACAGGTTCACAAAAATCCGCATGCATTTTTATAGCAGCTTTATTTTTAACTGGAAACAACTCACATGTCTTGCTACCAAAGAATGGATTTAAAAGCTGTAATAAATCCATTGAATGGAACATGACCCCAAATTAAAAAGGAACAAAACACTGAGACCCACAACACGATGGATAAATAGCGAATGCATTTTGCTAAGTGAAAGAGGAAAAGAAAAGGTTATGGGTCATGTGATTCCATGCTGTAGTTTCCATATGGCTAGTGCCCTCCCCAAGGTCCATGCGTAAAGGGCTTGGTCCCCGGGGCAGTGCTATTGGGAGGTGATGGAACCCTTCAGAGGCAGGGCCTGGTGGGATGTCCTTTGGTCACTGGCCTCTCTCTGTTTCCTGATTCCTGACAGTACTCACTCCAATATGCCATCCACACTGATGGGCTGCCTCACCAAGGGCCCAAGCCAATGGGACCATCTGATCTGGAACTTGAATCCCCAGAACCATCAGCCAAAATAAACCTCTCTTTACTGTATAGGTAGCTTGTGTCAGGTATTTCATTGTAGTAACACAAAGCTGACACATGCACTCCCATTAACATGACCAACCACCCAGAAAAGGCAAAACTACATGGATAGAAAACAAATCAAAGGTTTCATAGGCTAGGCATGGAGACAGGGCTGGGTGAACTAAAGAAGGGCTAACAGAAGGGAATCTATGAGTGGCAGAACCATTTTAAGTCACAATGACTCATAATACATAAGTCTGTCTTCTAACAAAACCATGAAACTACGCCACAGTGAATCTTACTGTATGTAAATTTAAAAAAACGTTGATCATAATATGTGAAAAACCTAAAATAGAATACAAATTGTAATAAATGAACTTACTTTACAAATGAATAAAACAACCACACTAAAGGGAGTGGGGAGGAAAAGAACCAAACTGAGTTACTTTGGAAAATGGCATTTTAAGTGATGTTGTAAGACTAAAGACAAAACAATGTACAAATGCCATATTTTAACTAATAATTTAGTATCTCACAAGAGCACAATGGAATATTACTCAGCCACAAAGAAGAATGATTTTATGACATTTGCCAGTAAATGGATGGATCTGGAGAAATAAGTGAAATAAGTCAATCCCAAAAAACCAAAGGTCAAATGTTTTTACTGGGATGTGGAAGCTAATCCACAATAAAAGGGGGAGGAGAAGAGGAGAAGTTCAGTAGATTAGACAAAGGGAATGGAGGAGGGCTTGAAATAAGAAAGACAGTAAAATAAATCTAACATACTTTTCCTAAGTAAACATATGAAAATACCTAAGTGAATCCCACTGTATCCGCCCACAAAAATAGGGTTCTAACTAGAATAAGATAAATTCTATCTCATATATATCTTATGTATAGATAAGATATATATCTTTTTTTTTTTTTTTTTTTTTTTTTTTTTTTTTTTTTTTGGTGGTACTGGGGATTGAACTCAGGGGCACTCGTCCACTGGGTCACATCCCCAGCCCTTTTTTGTATTTTATTAGAAGCAGGGTCTCACTGAGTTGCTAAGTGCCTTGCCATTGCTGAGGCTGGCTTTGAACTCGCGATCTTTCTGCCTCAGCCTCCCAAAGTGCTGGGATTACAGGCGTGCGCCACTGTGCCCGGCTAGATATATATCTTATTAGCTTTATTCCATGCTTGCATAATTTTATCAAAATGGATTCTACTGTCATGTATAACAAAGAAAAACCAAAAAAAGTTGGGTTTTTTTGTTTTGTTTTGTTTTAAAAAAGAGCATGGTTTAGCAATTCTGACACTGCTTTGTATAAATACCCAGGTTGAACAAATAAGTGAATGTATTTTAATTAAGGAGATCCAGGATCGTCACTGTTGGATAAAGATGTTACAAATAAGGAGAGGGAAATGAGAATAAATTCTGGGGTGTGAACTGGAGTCAGAAGTATTAGTACAAACTTAGAACATTTAAAAGGGTGTAAATGTGTATGTTGGCATGGGTGAGTATACATCTATTTTCAAGATCTGTCACCGTAAGAGGACACAAAAGTAATGGCACCCAGAGAGCAGTGAGCACACCTCCTGCCTGATCTTGGTTTCTAAATACCCATCTCCTGTTTAAAAAAAAAAAAAGAACCAGTGTTTCTGAGGGAAGTGGTGCTCCCAGGACAGGAAGTGGGGGAAAACACAGGAAAAGCTTGGAACATCTCGGGGTACCAAAAAGTAAGAAAGGGCTCCAAAGAACATGGAAAGGACAGAGGAACCAACCTGAACGAGTTGCCGGTGGCCAAACTGGAAAAGTGAGAGCAATCCAATCAGTAATGATGCTGTTGGATCAATACCCATAGACTGAAATAAATACCCAGGAGGTCACATTGATGTGACTAAGTAGCCCAATAAACTAAACAAAGGGAGGCAAACTTTTTCCTTACAGAAGAATATCTAAGAAATGTAGAAGGAATGAGAGAATACACGATTGCCTCTAGGTCGCACAGTTAAAATTGTTGTAGCACCCATGGGTGCTAAGAATAGTGGGCAAATGTCTTAGGAGAAAAGGAGTTTGCACACGCTCCAAGCATCAGCTCTAAAGCATCTATTAACTACAATGGGGAAAACGGCAACTTTATCCATGAGAAATTCATCAGTTATAGCCTTAAGACCTCTGTTCCCTGATACCATATTCTAATATATTAGATAATTTATTCGTTATGTGTGTTGCTTATTGCCTTAACTTGTCTTCCCAAAAGGGAAGAAACTTTGGCCTAATTCTTCCACTGATGTTTCCCAAAACACCTAAAACAGTGCTCAGCACATGGACTCCGTAACTATCTGTTGAAATAAATGAACCTACGATAGAGACACAAGACTGCAGTGCATTGTGTCGTATTCCTGGTAAGTGCTGTTTAATTGACAGTCATCTGAGTTGGTTGAGATCCTTTGAACAGAGGGTTATGATTCTAGAATTTTAGACAGGAAATAACTGCATTCACTCGAGGCCATTGCTAACTCACAAAAGTCTTTGTGTGAATCAGGAAAGATGTCCCTTCCTGCACACAAGTGCAGCCCTGCACAGGATGAGAGGACTCAGCAATTGAAGTGTGGCCTGGATTTTGTCCCCACCTATCCCCTTAGCCAGGTGACATTGTGCAGTACACAACCTGCCCAATAGTACATGATGACCCTGTATTCACACATAGACTTTCAGAACAAGCTGTCCACCCTCGGTCACAGCTGTGCCAGTAGCATCCTGTAAAAGCATCCTGCTCCCTGGTGTGGGCCCCCTGTGGGCTTCCCCAGACCCCCTCCTAAACCAGCTTGCTCAGACCTGCTGGGCACCTTTGGCCCAGATTTGCTTCTTCCTCCCATCTCATTCTTTTGGTTTCCAAATCCCTGTCTGTGATGCTGTCTCAGAACCCCATTTGTTCTAAGGCTCACTGTAAGACTCCCCTTTCCCAGAATAGATCTCTCTTCCCAAAGCCACTGTCTGAGCCAGCACTGGGCTTCCTGCTTGCCTTGAAGTGGGATTCAGACAACACTGAATTCCCCCATAATACTCAAAGTTTGCATTAGAAACCCTACGGGGCTGCTGCCCTGCGCTAAGGGGAGAAAAAGTTATGTCTAAGCTTAAGTTATATGTCTACATTAGACTATGGATATTCTACGCCTTCAGGATGGACACTGTCATTTTAACTTGGAAAACACTTTAACACAATCACTTCCCACTTAAAAGAATTTTAATAAAGCACCTACAGAAAGTCTGGCTTGCAGAGATGAGACTACCTGGGGAGCCCCTCTGGATTAAAAGGCTGCAGAATGTAGACCTTTGATGACTTGCTAGCTAGTGTTCCAAACCAGATGAAGTTAAGGCAAATCTACCACGGAAAAAGACTTTGGTTTATAAAATGCTTGATTTGTAGCGGTTCTTTCTCCAGGTCATTATATAGCAGGGTCAGAATCTTTTGTGCAATCTAAGAATTCACTCCCTAATTTATGTTATGCAAGTTCCTATCGTGGTATGTTTGAAGGAGCTCAGCTATATAGTGTGGAACTCAACAGGTGCCTGAGGAAAGTGACCTGTTATGAGTCTTTTTCCTGTTTGTCTACTTGTATTTGCCGGGGGGCACTGGGCAGATAGATGCCCCGTGGGAAAGGAGTGGCCAGCCTGCCAGACCCTAGAAGAGATGCAAGTGGAAGAGCAGAGAATGAAATTACTTGAAATGACTCTCTGACTCAACCTCAAACCAACAAACAACTGGATCAAACATGGACTTGAATATACATTTTTCCAAAAATGGTATACAATGCCGACAAGTATGTGAAAAGGTGCTCAGCATCACTAATCATTAGGAAAATAAATGCACATCAAACACCTAGCGATACCTCACACCCATCCAGATGGTTACTATTAAAAAAAAAAAAAAACAGTAAGTGTTGGCAAGAATGAAAAGCTGAAAACTTTCGTTCTATTTGTGGTAATGTAAGATGGCACTACGAAAAATGGTAGGGCAGGTAACCCAAAATTTAAAAGCAGAATTCCCATATGATTTACCAACTTTGCTTCTGAATATATATTCAAAAGAATTGAAAGAAGGATCTCAAAGAGATATTTGTACACCCCAGTGCATAACTGCATTATTCACAACAGCCAAAACATGGAAGAAACAACCATGAGCTCATCAGCAGATGAATGTATAAGCAGACTGTGGCTTTTCCATGCAAGAGAACGTTTCTCAGTCTTAAAAGGAAATTTTGCCACAAGCTACAATGTGGATGAAACGCAGGGCATTATGCTAAGTGAAATAAGCCAGTTACAAAATAACAAATACCATGTGATTCCCTTGTATAAGCTACCTGGAGTAACCAATTTCACAGAGACAGAAAGTAAAATGGCCATTGCCAGGGGCTGGGAGCAGGGGGAAGTGGAAAGTCATTTAATAGGCATAAAGTTTCAATTTTGCAAAATGAGAAGTTCTGAAGACAGATGACCTGATGGTTGCACAACAGGTGAATATAACTAATGCCTCTGAACCATACAGTTCAGTGTGCACGCTTCAAATGGCAAATTTTCTGTTGTATTTATTTTATCACAATTTTTAAAAATTGGGGGTGGGGTGCGGCGGTAGAAAGTGATCTTCTGAATTTGAAAGGGAAATGGTTGTGGCCTGGGATAAAAGATAGAGGAATTTTGAGCATCATGACCCAAGTTTCAATGTGAAGTAGATATTTTCAAAACCTCAGCCACAGTGTGATTGATGCAAGCCTGGCAGGAGTGTCCCCAGTGTGACCATCCTGAAGGGGACTGTGGATGGACAGCCTTATCACTGAGCAAGTCCTCTGGTACAGTAATGCCACCAGCAGGCATTTCTCCCTAAGAAACAACCACAGGTGTCCACAGGTGTGTCTGTACCGATGAACGTCTGCTTAGAGCCTCAAGTAATCAGAAAAGGGCTGGGGTTGTGGCTCAGTGGTAGAGCACCTGCCTGGCACACGTGAGGCACTGGGCTCAATCCCCAGCACCACATAAAAAATACTAAATAAAGGTATTGTGTCCATCAACAACTAAAAAAATATTTAAGAAAAGTAATCAGAAAAAAATTAAATGTACAAAAGTGGGGCATGATGAAGTAAAATGTCATACTGTCATTGTAAAATTAATAAGAACTATATTGTCAAAGAATAGATAGTGGTCTTGCAAAATGTTCTCAATATATTGCCAAATGTTTAAAAAACACATTACAGAGAGTCAAGATATATAGATAGATAGATATAAAATGTACATATGTATGTAAAGAGAGAGCAAGTCATAATACAGAGGATTTTATCTTCATCTTTCTTTTCATTTTCCGAATTTTATAGGCTATTCTTAGGTCATTTATGTGGTCAAAAATAAAAATAGTATAAGACAGGAAGATTGTGAGTTCAAAGCCAGCCTCAGCAACTCCACAAGGTCATAAGCAACTTAGCAAGACCTTGTCTTAAAATAAACAATAAAAAGGGCTGGGGGTGTGATGTGGTTATAGACCCCTGAGTTCAATCTTTGGTAAATAATAATAAGGAGAAGAAGGAGGAGGAGAGAAGGGGGGGGGGAGAAGGAGGAAGAAGAAGAAGAAAGAGGAGGAGGAGGGGGGGGGGGGGGAAGAGGAGGGGGAGGAGAGGGAGGGGGAGGAGAGGGAGAAGAAGAAGAAAATACTATTAAGTTAAATTAGTTTCCTCAGTTCCCAGTTGGAGAATACAAGTCATTGCCCAAGTTGAATTTTTTCCTTCACAAATATAAAAAGGGGGTACAAAAAGGTGTTCGTTGTCCTAAGCGAAGCTTTAAGACAAAAATCAGATTGTCAGAGAGGGTTTAAAATGTTGCCATCGCTGCACAAGCACCTATTTGTATGCAAGTCATTGGTGCACTAATTTGCATTCATTCCCCCTCTTTTTCATTAAAACCAGTCGTCCAGGGCTGAGGACTCGCTCAGTGGCCGAGGGCTCGCTGGGCATGCGCATGGCTCTGGGTTTGATGTCCAGGAGTGGGCGGGGGCAGGGGTGCTTCTTAAACAAACAACAACAACAAAAGTCCCCCGCCCCCAGTCACCCAAACGTCCCACCAACCACTGTTCAGGGTGTGCATGGGACGCGAGCCAGGAGGAGGGGCGCGGGGCATCGGAGCTTGGAACTAGAGGGCATCTCCGTTAGCGTCGGCCCTGGAGCTCGGATTTCCCGCAGGTGCCTCGTTCCTCTCTGGGGCCTCTGCGGGAACCGTCTGTTCTGCGGCTGCACGACGTGACTGCACTGCCCTGGGCGCTGCGCTGGGGGAGCCCGGCCAGGCGCACCCGGAACGCCCGCTCGCCCTGCGGTCCCCAGCGGTCCCCAGAGGGACGGAGCAAGCCGAGAACTGACGCGGGTGGGCTGCTCCCGGCGACGCCCCAGGGCGCTCTCGGGCTGCTCTTCGCGACACTCTTCACCCACGAAGAACTAGGGCCAGCCCGCTGACGTGAGGCCGGGAATTCAGGGAGGCCCAGGGGACACTGCAGGAGAAAGCTCGACCACCTGTGGTCCGGAGAGATCCAGGCAGTCCCGGAGGCCGCGTGGTCTGGGCCACCCGCCCCAGATTATTGAGATGCATCCTAAATCTTAGCCTCAGGAGCTTCAAAAAGAAACAAGGACAAACACATGCGACCCTATACAAGGCTAGAAATGTGTAAAATACTCAATTAAGGGGGGAAGGGATGAAAGACCCTCACAAGGAGATGAGCTGCCCTAAACCCAGGAACTGTCAATATAGCTCTCCCCCCATCTCTCTCTCCCTCTCCCTCTCTCCCTCCCTCATTTTATTGGTTCTTTTTAGTTATATATGACAGCAAAATCCATTTTGATGTTATTATAAAAGCATGGGGTGTATCTTGTTCTAATTCAGTCCCCAGTACCTCTCTCTCCTTCCCTCTCCCCACCCCTGCTCCCTTCCCTCTACTGATCTTTCTGCCACTTACCCATAGTTATTTTTTTTAATTAATTTCTTGTGGGTGTACATGATGGTGGGATTCACTGTGCTATATTCATATATGTACCTAGGCAAGTTATGTCAGATCCATTCCACTGCCTTTCCTTTTCCCATCTTGCCTCCCTTCCTCTCATTCCCTTTGTCTACACCACTGAACTTCTTCTTCTTCTTTTTTTTTTAATCTCCTCCTCCTTTGTTGTGAGTTAGCTTCCACATAGCAGAGAAAACATGTGACCTTTGGTTTATGGGGTCTGACTTGGTTCACTTAGCATGATAGTCACCAGATCCAGCCATTTACTGGCACATGTCATAAAGTCATTCTTCTTTATGGTTCAGTAGTGCGCCATTGTGTATACAGACCACATTTTCTTTATCCATTCATCTGTTCAAAGGACACCTAAGCTGGCTGAGGCTTTTGTTTTCCTATTTTGGTACTGGGATTGGACCCAGGGATACTTAACCACTGAGTCACATCCCCATCCATTTTTATATTTTATTTAGAGACAGAGTCTCACTAAGTAACTTAGACCTTGCTATGTTGCTGAGGCTGGCTTTGACCTCACAATCCTCCTGCCTCAGCCTCCTGAGTCACTGGGATTACAGGTATGTGCCACAGCACCCAGCTGGCTGAGGCTTTTCGAAAAAGACTGTCAGCTTGGTTCCCTCATCCTCAAAAAGCACAGAGGAGCCATGGTGATTTGGATAAGCTCCAGTAAACAGGGGTTCCAACTGCCTGGACCTCCACCCACCTGGGGCTCCTCCTGCCTGCGGCTCTAACCACCTGGGGCTCCATCTGCTGAGGCAGCACTGCCTCTCGAGTGTCCCGAGTGTCCCCAGGGTCTGCTCTACCTCATCGAGACCAATGTACCTGATGAACACAGATGCAAAAATTCTGAATAAAATGCTGACAAATCATGTACAAAAACACATCAAAAAGAGTGCACTGTGATCAAGTGAGGTTCATCCCAGGGATGCAAGGTTGGTTCAACATACAGAAATCAATCAATGCAATAAATCACATAAATAGACTTAAAGACAAGAACCACATGATTATGTCAATGGATGCAGAAAAAGTATTTGACAAAATATAGCATCCATTCATTTTTAGAACACTGGAAAAACTAGGGAGAAAAGGCACATACCTCCACATTGTAAAAGCTACAAATGACAAACCCAAGGCCAACCTCATTCTAAATGGAGAAACACTGAAAGCATTCCTTCTAAAAATAGGAACAAGGATGCCCACTTTCACCACTTCTATTCAACAGAGTCCTTGAAACTCTTGCCAGAGTAATTAGGAAAAAGAAAGAAATTAAAGAGATATGGATAGGAAAAGAAGAACTCAGACTACCTCTTTGTACCAATGACATGATTCTATATTAAGAATACCAAAATAAATTTGCCAGAAAACTTCTAGAACTCATAAACAAGTTCATCCAAGTAGCAGGATATTAAAATCAACCCCTGTAAATGAATGAGTTCCTATACTGCAATGATGAATCAGCTGAAAGAGAAATTAGGAAATCCATTCCATTCACAATAGCCTCCAAAAAATAAAATACTTGGGAATCAATCTTATAACGAAAACTACAGAACATTAAAGAAAGAAATGGAGGAAGACCTTAGAAGATGAAAGACCTCCCATGTTCTTAGATAGGCAGAATTAATATTATCAAAATAGCCATACTACCAAAAATGCTATGCAGATTCAATGCAATTCCCACCAAAATTCCAATGGCATTCTTCATAGGAACAGAAAAGGCAGACATGAAATTCATTTGGAAAAATAAGAGTTCCAGAATAGCTAAAGCAATCCTTAACAAGAAATATGAAGCAGGAGGCATCACAATACCAGACTTTAAACTATACTACAGAACTATAGTAACAAAGAACAGCATGGTATTGGCACCAAAATAGGCAAGAAGACCAGCTGGAACAGAATAGAAGACACAGAGAAAAACCCCACATAAATACAGTTACCCCATACTAGACAAAGGTGCCAAAAACACACACTGGAAAAAAGAGAGCCTCTTCAATAAATGGTAATGGGAAAATTGGAAATCCATGTGTAAAAGAATGAAAGTTAATCTCTCTTACCCTGCAAAAAAAATCAACTCTAATTGGATCAAAGACCTAGGAATTAGAACAGAAACACTGCATCTACTAGAAGAAAAGGTAGGCCCAACACTTCAACATATTGGCATAGGAACCAACTTCCTGAATAAGACTCCTAAAACACAGGAAATAAAATAAAAAATCAATAATGGGAGAGTATCAAACTAAAAAGCTTCACAGAAAAAAAAAAAAAAAAAACAATCAAGAGCATGAAGAGAGAGCCAGAGAGAGCCTATGGAATGAGAGAAAATCTTTGTTACCTGTACCTCAGATAGAGGATTAATTTCCAGGATATACAAAGAACTCAAAAATCTTAACACCAGAGAAACAAATAACCCAATCAATAAAAGGGCAAAGGAACTGAACAGACCCTTCTCAAAAGAAGAAATATGAATGATCCACAAATATATGAAAAAATGTTCAACATCTCTAGCAATTAGAGAAATACAAATTAAAACTACACTGAGATTCCATGTCACTCCAGTCAGAATGGCAATTATCAAGAACACAAGTAATAACAAATATTGGTGAGGATGTGGGGGAAAGGTTCACTTATACATTGCTGGTGGGACTGCAAATTGGTGCAACCACTCTGGAAAACAGTACGAACAGTATGGAGATTCCTCAAAAAACTAGGAAAGGAACCACCATTTGACTTAGCTCTCCACTCCTCAGCATATATACAAGAGATTTAAAATCAGCATACTACAGTGACACAGCCACATCAATGTGTGTAGCAGCACAATTCACAATGGCTAAGCTATGGAAACAAACTAGGTGCCCTTCAACAGATGAATGGATAAAGAAATTGTGGTGTATATATACACGATGGAATATTACTGAGCCAGAAAGAAGAACGACTTTATGACATTTGCTGGTAAATGGATGGATCTGGAGATTATCATGCTAGGTGAAATAAGCCAATCAAAAAAAAAAAAAACAAAGGTCAAATGTTTTCACGGATATGTGGAAGCTAAACCACAATAAAGGTGGGGAGGGGAAGAAGAGAAGTTTAGTAGATTAGACAAAGGTAAATGAAAGAAGGGAGGGGGCATAGGAATTAGGAAAGACCGTAGAATAAATCTAACATGATTTTCCTATGTACACATCTGAAAACACTTAAGTGCATCCCACCATTGTGTCCAACCACAAGAATGGGGTCCTACTTAGAATAAGATATAGCCTATGCTTGTACAATTTTATCAGAATGGATTCTACTGTCATATAAAACTAAGAAGAACCAATAAAAGAAAAAATTTTTAAAAGACACAATTTTAACCACCCTCTGCATGAAATTATTTACCTCCCCAACACCTTCAGGATAGGACCTGTTCTCCTTAGAAGGACTTGCTGGGCCTTCCCTGACCCCACCAGACGTTTGGATGGGCTCCCCACACACTCACCATACTGGACTTTGGCAGACCAGGGAGGGTCTTGTCGCAGTCTTCTCATCTCTGCACGAGTGACAGACACCTCATGCAGACTGGGGAGCGGAGGTGTCAATCTCTCCTGTATCTGCATGCCAAACTTCTGTTCCAGCTGGAGGACCAGCTCAGAGTGACATGACTCCTCCAAATGCCTCAGCCTCCTCTAGGTTCGGCTATACCTCGCAGCCCTTGCCCCAGGCTTTACCTTTGAACCTACAAATCAAAAAGCTCTGAGTGTGAAGTCCACACCACCCTGGGTGCTCTTGGGCACATTAACCTACCAGAGCGTCATGTTCCTCCACTGTCAAGTGGAGGTCATGAAACCTCCTGCACACAGTTCTTTGGGAGAAGTCAGGGAGCTCGCTGCCTCACCCTCTTCCAAACTGTGAGACCCTCAGAAACTCTTCATCATGTGGATCCCCAAGAGTTGGCAGAACCTCTAGCCTTGAAGGGGCCCCCAAATTGTCTTCTGAATGAATGACACTAGTGACGCTGCAGAGGACCTGTTGCTAGAATTTCCCTGGCCAGCCAGAGCAGTGTGGCCCTGCATTCATAGCCACATAGGGATGCTTGGGGAAGGTTACGGCTTGGCTACGAGGTGTCCCCCAGAAGCTCCTGTGTGAGACAATGCAAGAACATTTAGCAGTGAAATGATTGGGCTGTGAAAGCCTTAACCTAATCAGTGTAGTAGCCTGCTGATAGAGATTAATTGGGTGGTAACTACAGCAGGTAGGGTGTGGCTGGAGGAAATGGGTCATGGGGGAGGGGGTCGTGCCTTTGGGGTTTATGTTTGGCCCATGGTAAAGGAAGTTATCTCTCTGCTTCCAGATTGCCATGTCCAGCGCTGCTTTCCTCCTCCACACCTTTTCACTATGACGTTCTGCCTCACCTTGGGCCCAGAGCAATGGAGTCGGCCATCTGTGGACTGAGACTTCTGAAACCGCGAGCCCCAAGTAAAAACTTCCTCCTCTAAAATGGTGATTGTCAGCTTTTGAGTAGCAGCAATGACAAAGTTGACTAAATCAGGGAGGATGAAAAAGATGCTGCTCCTCCCTCTGAAACACACCCCGCTTCTGAGGGCCAAGCAAGCCAGGGCCTGGGGCTTTGTTGACAGGCCCCACCCGGGATGGGGATCGCAGGGTGCACCAGGGCTGATGTAGAGAGGTTCTCCACCACCCTCACTCCACTCCCTCTCCGTCCTGGCCTGTCTCCCCCTCCTCCTGCTTCCTCCTCTGCGTACACAGATGACAGTCGCCTCACCTTCCAGGGACAGCCGGAGGGAAGCATGAGTCAATGGGAAGTGGGAGGAGAAATAAAAAGGCCTTCTGATGAGCACAGCGACTGGGGTGACGTGACTCACCTCACCGGCAGGAACTAACGGATGTGCATGCCCACGAAGCAAGCAAACGTGTGCTGCTGGTCTTGGATTTGGAGAACCGCATGCACGTGTTCCTGCAGAAATCAATGGACAACAGAATGTGGCCAGGGACACTTGCTTCACGCAATGCCCTGCCAAGTACTGCAAGCGTGCAAACTGTGCAGGTGGTGGCGGGCCAGTCAAGGGTCCTTCACAGTCCCCAAAAGGACAGTTTGACCCTCCTACGTCAGAAGACATCCAAAAGATGCCATGCTGGCTCAGTTTCCCTCGCCACTCAGATCCCTGCCCCCTTCGCAGAAGTCCCAGCCAGGGACATTCTCCCTCACTCGCACTTGGGCTGGAGGGAGACAGGGTCCGTTAACTCACCCAGCGCTGCCCAAGATGATAACCTCCAAACTTGGCTATCACATTCCTCTTTTGTCAGGCTTTGGGGACAAAGTGCCTGCCGCCCACTCCCAAGAAGTTGCTAAAGATCCTTTAACTGCGATTGCAGAGAGGAGGCAGGGCTTGTGACTCACAGTAGTGCGGGGACAGGAGCCATTTCCCCAGCCCTCTCCCTCCTCTCTTCTCCACTTAGGCTCACACTGAGGTGCACGTTTCTGCTGACTCCCAAGGGTCCCTGCTCCTGGGAAACGCCCAGGAAATCCCCCCCCCCCCAGCCACTTGCTCTCCTCCTGCCCTCGCTCTCCTGGGATGAACAGGAGTCAGTGACTTCTGGCACCCCGAGGGTGATCACCTCTCTCCAGATGCAGTGAGCTCAGGATTTCTTTCCCTTTCAGTTCTGAGCCTGTCCCAGACACAGGCTTGGCCTTTATCTGCCTCTGGATGACATCACCAAGTGGGGGGGGTCTCCTATTGTTAGACCACAGCTGAGCTCTCTCCCTTCCCTCCCTGTGCCGCAGTTGGGAGGCAGCGTTGGCTCTTGGCTACTGAAAAACAAAACAGAGCTGGTCTTGCAGCAGGAAAGGCAGCCCCTGCGGAAAAAGGGAAGGCTAGGCCAGTTTTGATATCATTGAATCACCTTCACTGTTCAAAGCACGGGACACAGCGAGGGAGAGTGACCTTCACAACCAGAGAGCGTCATTCTGCAAACGAAGCCACCGTCTGTCCTCTCTCTTCAGCCACCAACCCATGGGTGTTAACTGCAAAGGAGTGGTGGGTGACCAAGAGGTTCCCGACCACAGGAAGTAGCCGTGGAGCCTGGTAGTCAACTAGGACAAGTGGCTTTTATATGTAATAATGGGGGGAATCACTCTGCCCCATTCTTGTAGGAGAATGTAGCAGGGTGAGGGTAATAAATGAGGCCAATCACGCTTTCATTTGACCTCCATGGATTGCTGGTCAAACGTAAGTCCCCGAGTGAGCAGGAGAGGGGACATGAGGTGTGGGCACCCAATTTCTGAGTCAACCTCCGTCCCAGCGTACACAGTCAGTGTATAGTGGGTGAAATCATAAAAGAATCAGTGATTTTAAGAGTCTCAGAGTGATTAATACAGCCATGGATTTCATAATCTAGGCCATGAGGGGAGGAGCCCAAGGAGGAAATTAAATCTGTCACTGGGGGGGGGTCTCATGAAACCACGGACTCGGCAAAGAGTCGAAAGCCTGGTTCTCATCCACAGGAGACCCAGGCGAGGACAGAAGCGGGAGTCCAGGAGTCAGGCTCTTGGGAAACTTCCAGAACATCACAAATGGTGCAACGTCTGAGTGATGAACGGTCCGACACGAGGCCTGTGGGACAGAAGGTGCTGTGTCTCCTCGGGCCCTCAGTGAAGTCGGCCATTCACACAGAGGCCTCGGTGAAGGTGGTCCTGCCCGAGAGCAGAGGGAGCTGTGAAGATGAAGAAAATGGGCGAATTCTGCGGAAGCATGAGACCACGAGGGGTGGAAGTCCTGAGAGCCGGGGGCCATGAGGGCCATAAGTCTCCAAAACCCTCCCTGCTTCTCAAGGAAGGCCCCGACTTTCCATGACTTGTGGAGCGATGAACCAACCTCACCTTGCCCTTCAGAGTTGGGGTGCTGTGATTTGGATGTGACCCCCAAAGGTCCATATGTCAAAAGGCTTGGTCCCCAGCCTGCACTGCTATTGGGAGGTGGTGGGACATTTATGGGGTGGGGGCTGCTGGGAGGTCCTTAGGTCACTGGGATGTGCCCTGGAAGGCAGTGCTGGGACCTTAACACCTTTTTGTCTCTTTCTTTTGAGAAAGCAAGTGGGAAGGACAGGTAGTGCCTTGATGCACTGCCTTGCCACAGGCCCACAAGCAAGGGGGCCAACACCACAGACAGAAACCTCTAAAACTGTTAGTCCAAACAAGCCTTTGCTCTTTTAAATCGATTATCTCAGGTATTTTGTTACAGCAACAGAAAGCATAACAGGTAACATCTAGGTTACCTATGTAACATGAATTGAGTGCACATTGCATTTATGTTCCTGCTTCTGTTCTTTATACAGGGATAGGAAGAAAAACATGGCTATTAAATTATTCAAACCTGTGGTGTGTATCAATCTACAAGTGCCTGAAATTATTTGTAGCATGCTGGGTTCCCTCATAGGTTCTCTGGTGTGGTGCTTCGCAAACTGTCCAACATGAAGATCCAGCAACTGCAGGCTGAGGTGTGGCCCTACTGTGTGTGGCTTGTATGCAGCTGGTGTCACATGGAACTCAACACAAGAACTCAACAGCACCCAATCTGATTTATTCCTTCTTCAACAAATAAAAGCCCAAGGTGAATGTTTTGCTGCTGTCACAATATCACACTGCTAAATAAGAAAGTTTCTAAAGTGCTGTGTTCACCTTGTTCTAGATCTGTACCGGTTCACTGATGGACACCGGTCTGCACAGCAGTTTATTGTTTTATGCCTCCACTAAGGAGAGTATAAATATAAATAAATAGTTAATTCTTGCTCTCGGGGAGCTTGCAAACTTTCCATAAAATGAATGCAATTGGAAACACTGTCACCATAAGACAGGAAATCACAAAGTCTAGTTCTAAGACAGAAACTGTTAATTTCAAAGTGAATTAGTAAATAACACAAATTAGGAGTCTGAGAAAGCAACTTGGGGAAACCAGATGATTAGGAAAGAAAGACAGGAAGAAAAGTTGATACAGGAAGGGAGCAGAGGAGAGGTTCATGACAGGGAGAGACCTTGACCTTGAGTGGGATTTTGAAAGCTGTTGAAGAGCAAGACTGTTACATCTCATTTCAAACATGGTAAGCATATGAGGTAATAATACATGCCTAATTGACTTGATTTAGCCACTTCGCCATGTACATATATCTCAAAACAACATCTTGTACATGATAAGTATATACAATCTTTTATCTGCCAGTTAACATTCTTTAAATGACCTTAAATTCTTGCAGAGAGAGAGAGAGAGAACAGAATAATTACAGAGAAAACTTAAGTATCATATAAACAAAGAGAGGTCTGAGTTTTCTATGTGAATTGAAGGGACAGTAAGCAGATCTGTTCGTCAGGAAAGGAAAGTTGACTCAAAAAAAATAATGAGAAAGCAAGTGGGAAGGACAGGTAGGGTCAGAATGTAGAACCACTGAATGTCAGAAATACAGACAAAAGGGAACGAGAAGGAAAGAGGGGACAACATTCCATGATGACTAATTTAGTCTACACATCAGTCAGTGAACCCTGAGAGGCACAAGAGGCCAGCTGAGATGCCAAGAGTGTGCAGGGTACACCAAGGGACAGAGAGACAGGTTTGGAGGTTAGAGCAAAAGGTTAAGGTCAAACTCACCTGCCTGAACTAGGACAGCCACGAATAGAGAAGAAATGGGATCAATCCAAGAAGCATGTCCAAGGGGGTAAAACAATGCCAGGTACCTTTAAGTACAATTTGCATTGCAAATGAGGGATGACTTCTGCCACACCTCCCCCGCCCCATTTGCCAGCCTCCATCCATCCTTCAGGAATCAGCTCAAGTGTCATTCCCTCTGCAGACCCTGCCCCAGGAGGGATTATTGACATCCACCACAGCACCTCTCTTCCCCGACAGCTTTCCGACTTCTACTATCAAAATGAGTGGTTTCAAGGAAAGGTAACTTGGAAAAACGGTAGCCTGCCATGCGCTTTCTAGGTCAGCTTCCTATCAGAACCATCCCGAACCCCTTGTTCTAGGTCAATGTTAGTTTCCACCAGAGTAAAGCACAGGTTAAACGTTAGGTTCAAATCAGACAATGAAATGTACACGTCTATGCATGCTTCACCTCTATCTACAAATAATCAGATATAAATAATATCTAGCATAAAATAACTTTATTGTCTTGGTCTATTGTGACACAAGCCCACGCCTCAGTTGACCACATTGGGGAAACACCAGGGAACACGGAACAGCAGGTGCAGTAGCTAAACCACTGCCTTATCATGGTACTGTGGTTTGGACATGGTTTGAGTGGGTCCCCCAAAGCTTTGCGTGTTGGAATCTTGGTCCTCGGTGTCAGAGGGTGGCAGAGTGAGCTGGTCCCAGGAGAGTAGGCTGTTATAAGTGAGCCAGGCACCTGCCCTGAATCTTTCTGGCTTCCTGTCTTATCATAGATAACTTCCACCTGCACTCCTGCCATTATGATGTCATCTGCCATGAAGCCATCATTAGAGCCAAGCAGAAGCTGGTGTCATGCTATCAAACATCCTGAACCTTGAGCTAAAGAAACCTCTTTTCTTTTTGAATTACTCAGCCTCAGGTATTCTGTTATAGCAACACAAAATAGACTGACACACATGATAATTCCCCAACTCCTCCTTGGTCTGAAGTGGTCAGGAAGGAGTCAAGGGGTACCATGAACTTCTAAGATTTCCCATAAGAAACACATTCAGTTGTAGACACACTGTCAGGTTACAGGACACTGCAGATTCTAAAAGGAACCAATCAAGGGTTGGGTTCTCTTGTGGGTCATACTTATCTTTTGATAAACTAAAATCTATACAAAGAAGTTAAGTGCTTTATACATAGGGGCATATAAAATAACTATGATTCTTGAAAATGTTTATGTGTGTATGTGCATGTATAAACATATATAGATGTGTATGTGTGTGTGTGAGTGTGTATAAGTATGTATACACCTATGCGCGCACACACACACACATGGATAAGCCCTCAATATAAATCTCAGGCTAACTCTTTCGGTTCTTAAAAGGAAACACTGAACTCTAACAAATTAAATTTAAATATCATGGTTTTATATTAGCATGTAGTTTTATAGGAACATTAAGGAAAGTCTTGGTTTCCTACAAAAAGTAGTGGTTCTCCCAGCTTGGGAGTTGGGGTGGGGGTCTGGAGAAGAGGACAGCTATGGCCCCTCTGTTCTGTGGAATGTCACCCCAGGTTCTGCAACCCAGTGGGAGGGGCAGGGCGTCTACCTGGGGCTGAGCCAGGTGGGAGCTGCCTTCGGAAGTCCAGAGTGGAATTCAAATAAACCAAGCCACCTAAAAAGCGCCCGGAAGCCAGGATGGGCCTTGGGGGAAGGGGGCACAGCCCTGGCCTCAGGAACGAGCCGGGATCCTGCTGGAGCCATGGTGGTCCCCAGCGCGGGTGGTGCTGGCGCGGTGCGCATCGCGGGGCTTGGGGCGTGGTCTGGTGAAGCGCTGAGGCAAGGCGTGAGCCTGGGCGGTGTGGCCTGGTTAGGCGACGTGGGCATGGCATCGGTGGCGAGTTGAGCCAACGGGCAAGAGAGTCAGAGAGAGGATGGAGAGGGGCGGCTGGGGACGGGACTCGAAGGGCCAGCGGAAGAACTGGGTGTCATTATCCATGATTACCCTAACAGGTGCAGGAAGACACAATCGTTGTAAAAATACTTCATATAGAACCAGCAACTTGAAAAACTGTGCTCTGTATGTGTAATATGAAATGAAATGTACTCTGCAATCATGTATAACAAATTAGAATAATTAAAAAAAATTTAAAAAAAAATTTTTTTAAAAAAAAGAGCTGGCGCTCCTGGGGCTGTGGGTGGGAACCGAGGGCCTCCGTCTCCAGAGGCGGAAGGAAGCCCTCGGGTGGCGCATCCGCGAGCCGCAGGGGCCCGAGAGTCAGCAGAGGGGGGCTCACAGAGCACCCCTGCTCACACACGCTCTCACACTCACACTCACGCGCTCGCCCCCGCACACTCGCACACGCGTGCGTACTCACACACACGGCTTTGCGAGTGTGAGCGTGGAGCCCGGATGGCCGCTGTGGGAGGGCGATCTCGCCGGGGAGACGCTGCAGTTAGGTGTCAAGGAGAGCCGGGGGAGCCCGCGGGGGCCGGCCGCAGCCCACTCTGTCCCAGACCGGGCCATCGCGGCTGCCCGGCTCCCCCGTCCTCCGGGAGCGCATCCCCCCCTGCCCTCAGGTGCAGCACCTCCTTCCCAGGGGCGCCTGCCACAGGGGTGACTTCCCAGGTCAGCCCAGCTGAGAGGCACCTAAGGGTCAGCCAGGCAGGGACGCTGGGGTCCAGCGCTGCCCACAGCCTGCCCGGCCTGCCTGCCCTGTGCTGCGGCCGTCCCCGTGCCCTGGGGGCTGAGCCCTCAGTGCAAGCTGAGGCAGGCGCTCAGGACCCTGCTGTCCTGACCAGCCGTGGCGAACTCTCTTCCCTCGTGGTGTGGTGGAGACCTGAAACTGCTTTCCCAGTCCTCCTTGGGTTCCTCCCTCCCGGGCCCAGAGCCCAGTGGCCATGGCACCACGGGGTCCTTGCCGTCCCTCCCTGCCTAGGCTTCGGACATCCCTAGGCAAAAGCCCTGGTCAAAGCACTGTCGTGAGCCACTGTGGAGGGAGCAGAAAGGGAGCTCGGAGCCCCGAGGGAGCCCCAGTCAGCCCACCTCCTGGGTGGCTTGGATGGGGAATGGCCCCCCAGGCTCCTGAGCTCAAGGCTGGTCCCCGGTGCAGTCAGGTTCCGAGGGGCGGCTCTTGAGAAGGGATTGGCTCAGGAGGGCTCTGACCTGCCAGCAGCTTCATCTATGGATGCATTGATAGCTGAAAGGGTGACTGGGAGGTGGGACCTAGCTGGAGTGGTTCCCTGGGGGGTGCCTTTGGGGACTATGCCTTATTCCTGGCCTCTCTCTCCCTTTCTCCCCCACCCCCCACTCCCTCTCTGCTTCTCAGTCTCTTGAGATGAGCAGCTTTGCCAGGTCCTTCCATCCTGTCGCTCTACCTCACCACAGGCCCAGAAACAATGGAGCCAGCTGACTGTGCACTGAAACTCTGACATCAGGGGCCAAAATGGAGGTTTTTCCTCTTTTAAGTTGTTTTTCTCAGGTATTTTGTCACAGCCACAGAAAACTAACACATGGCTCATTGATCTCATTCCAGAGAGTTTTGGAAACAGGCATGCATAACATGTCACAGCATGGAGTGGTGTGTCGCGGCAGGCACAGTGCACAGTGGCAGGTACAGCAAGCTGAGCCAATAGCAGCAGCACCAGATAGACAGACAGTGATAGGATCAGAGAAGGGTTGTCTAGGGACAGTGCTGGAAAGGGCCAACAGAAGAACTAACCGGAAATGTCCTGTCGAGAGCTGGAGAGAGATGTAAGTCAGCCATAGACTATGAACTTGAGCCTTCCTCTTTAGGGCCAAGTGATGTCATTGGACAGGAGGCCATGTGCTAAGCCCAGAGCTCTCCACATATTCTCTTACTAAATCCTGCCAACAATCCTGGATGATAGCACACAAGAAAGTGAAGCTCAGGGAGGTAAAGTGTCTAGCCTCAAGTCACACAGCTGAAGAACGATGGATGTATATCTGAACTCAGGAAGATTTTACCTCTGCTTGACTTCTGTTTCACAAGATTCCCTATAGGCACTCAAGGAGAATAAGGGAAAGATGGTGGTTATTGTAACTCGCCTGCCCCAGTTACAGTAACATTTGACGGCCGGTACAGAAGCCACACTTCAATAAGATATGGGTTCATAAGGCTTCTGAGTAGCCTATCAGGAAGGACCACTCACACTGTGCTCCAGGAGTCACTGTGAAGGCCAACAGCCCTGGAGGCTTGCTCCTTTTCCCTTCATGTAAGAAGTCAGACAAGAGCAGGGCAGAGCTGGTGTGGCAATCCCCCCAAAGAATGAGGTACCCAGGTTCTGTTTAAATTTCTACTCTAACACCTTCATACTCATACTTACAAGATGGCTGTTGACACTCCAGCCATCACACCCATGCTTTCAACAGAAAGAAGTAGTAAAAGCAAAGAGCAAAAAGACAGACTTATTGAGGCAGATCCCTTGAAACTGCTTTCCTGAAACCCAGAAGCTCACCTAGCCACCTCCATTTCTACCTCATGATCCAGAATTGTTCTTTTCTTTGTTTACCCCAAATAAGACTGGGATTCTGTTAGTGAGTGAGAAGGAGAGAATGGAGGCTGGAGATCCTTCTTGCAAGATCATTTCATCACCCAGTTACACCCGGGTGCTGTGTTGCCCAGTGCCAGTGAACTCACAGGAGTCAGCCCCAGGCACGGTTCTAGAATCTGGCCTCCGTCCAGGGAACTGCATGGTTAAATCCAACAAATATTCATATGGAGGAGGTTTTAGGGTCAGAGAATGTAGACAGTGGGGTTTAGGCCATGCACATCCTCATTGATGGACTAGATCACGGGAAGGGCGCCATTACTAGGACAGGACCGTTGGCCAACAGGGAGGGATCGGGCTTGGGCCCACTAGAGTGTCTGGCTTCATGGAGTTGGGTTCTAAAAGGAATCAAACCTGAAGGTTTCAACCTTGCAGGAAGCATTGTCTATCTTCTCTGCACAGCCTGTACTCCAAAATTCCTGCAGAAACTCTCACTTGGTTTAACTTGACCAGATACCCATCCTTAGCAATATCCAGAAGGTCTTATAGTGTTGGATTATGCTCCCCAGGCAAAACAAAACAAAAAAAAGTCCATATCTTAAGTGCTAACCTCAAAGTTGTCAGAATGTGACTGCATTTGGAGATGGGTCTTAACAGAGGTAATAAAGTTAAAGTGAAGTCCTGATGGTGGGTCCGACCCAATAGAACTGGCCACCTGATAAGAAAGACTTGGACACAGACACACAGAGAGGAAGACCAGGTGAGGTCACAGGGAGAAGACAACCATCTATAAGCCAAAAGGAAGGACCTTGGGAAGAACCAGCCCCACTGAGATTCATCTCAGACTTTCAGCTGCTAGAAACATGAGAAAATAAATTTCAGATGCTTGGTATGCCCAGACTGTGGCACTTTGTTGTAGCAGCTGTAGCAAACTCATACAAGTGTATTGACGAAAAAAAAAAAAAAATCCTTGACCATAGATATTGAGAATGCAGTCGACTCAAGAGTTAACTTCAGCATCATTCTTCACATATCAGGCTACAATTCATGCCCAGTGGAGTTGTGTGATCTTTTTATTCCTCATCACTAGAAAAACGGACCCGACTTGGGTAAATTTCTCTTAGTTTGGCTCCATCCTTCCCTTCTGTCTCATCCTTTCTTGCACTGGGATTTTTAATGCCATTCGCACGAGTCCTTCATCTCATCGTCTGCCCTGCTTCAAAGCTCCATCTTGAAGCCCAGTCCCTCCCTCAGCTGCGTCTCCTGACTCTGGTTGAAGCGAGACCTACACAGTGTTGAAATGCACCAGGCTTCTCCCTCTCTCAGGGCATTTGCTCCTGGAGTTTCAGGGGCAGCTGCTCGTTTGCTGGAAAGGGCTTCTCCCGCATGCGCACTTTTGGCTTTGTTGCTCTGAGCATCGAGCTCTGATCTGTCTTGTGATTTTTGCAGCGGGAGGGAGATATACATCCCTGGCACCTGGGGTGAAGAAAGAAGCTTCCCGTTTGAATGCTAGTCCCTGCAACCACACAATTCCTCCTGCTCCTCAGGCATTGTTGGCTTGAGGAGACTACTTATTTGGGGGGTGGGGGGCGAGGTTTGATCTCGGGGGCACTCCACCACTGGGCCACATCCCCAGCTCTATTTTGTATTTTATTTAGAGACAGGTCTCACTGAGTTGCTTAGCGCCTTGCTTTTCCTGTGGTTGGCTTTGAACTCGAGATCCTCCCGTCTCAGCCTCCTGAGCTGCTGAGATTGCAGGCATGTGTTGCCGCAACCGGGCTTGATGATACTTCTTATTTGATACACCACCCCTTCCTTGTCCCAATGTAACTATTTTATACCTACTAAATGCAGGAGCTCTGCCAGCTCTTCTTTGCTAGCCATTTTTGAATCTAAATAATCTGCCCAAGGAGAGAAGGAGAACTCCATGAACAAGGGTCCAGCGACTCAGAGCTGAGTGGAGCCCAGAGCCTCACCACCTCCTGAGTAGGACAGGAAGTGACTCCACAACTGGACCCTGCCTGCTCCCGCCCCATCTACCATATACATTTAGACCTCTGGCTTGTCTTTAAGAGAGGAGATCAGTTAAATAAACAGATTACAAATAACAGAAAGAATATTGAAAGCCCAGCTTGGTGGCTCACACCTGTAATCCCAACAACTCCAGAGGCTGAGGCAGGAGGATCGAAAGTTTGAGGTCAGCCTCAGCAACTTAGCGAGGCTGTAACCAATTTAGCAGGACCATTTCTCAAAATTTAAAAAAAAAAAAAAAAAATTAGAAAGGGCTGAGGATGTGGCTCAGTGGATAAGTGTCCTGGTACCAAATATATATATGTTTGAAGGAATATATTGGCAAGATAACAAATGCACCATGAAATGGTGGGGGTGGGGGAGATGAAATCAACAAAAGTGGGGTGGCGGGAGCTGGGAAATTTTAGAAATGAATCACTAAATATTATATGCAAGATGATCACATAAAAAGGGTAGAACAGGATCTTGCATTCTTTCAGATATAATGTTTGCTAATAAAAAAGAAGATAAAGTAGTAAATAAAAGTCTGGGACCGGAAGAACCTCAGCTCAACAGCAAGGCCCAAAGGGACAGCCTCTGCCTCCCCTGGGGTGGAGGCGGAGGCCCCAGAGGTGGTTCCCCTTTAGCTCAGCAAGCCGCCGGCTCTGCGCTGGAGGCCGAGGCGGCTGGGTGAAAACCTCAGCCATTCCAGATTTCCCCGCGGCCCAGCCGGCGTGTAAATCCAACACCCAGTTGGCAGGCAGGATAATTCCTGCACAGACAGGCCACCTGCCAGAACGGGCTGCGCTGGGAGCAGCGAACCCAGGAGAACATCACGTCTGCTAATGAGGCCCTTTCTAAACCCACAAACTGCCCTAAGGGGCGGGGTGCCCTCCGCCAGGAGGAAGGAGGTCTAAGGAGCCTTCCGGGAGAGGGTCTGTTCCCAGCTCTGTCCCTACGGGCTGCAGGACTCTGGGCCATGAGTCGGTGCCCCAGGAGCCTCATAAGCAAATGAAGAGAGCCAGCCACAGGAGCCCAGAGGGGGCTTCCCTCTGCCAGGCCCTGGACAGACGGCTCGGTTTCCTCAAACTGGGGAGCTGCCCTTTGGCCCTTGTTGACCCCATCTGTGCACAGAGCAAGCCCCGCTTCCTGCCCGGGGGCCAGGGTGCAACCCAGAGGCCCTGGGGCCTAGGAGCAAGAGCCCCCGCCAGTCCAGTCAGGTGGGCAGGTTCCCTGCAGCTGTCAGCACCGGAACCCCAAGCACTGGTCCGATGGTGCCAGGAGATGGGCAGCAACGTCCACCCCGAGATGAAGCAGCTCCGACTTTGGTGGGGCTCAGGAAGGAGCCTGCTGGTGTCTTCAGCTGTGAGCAGGAGGAGCCCAGGAGTTGGAGCTCACGGGCCAGGACCAGGGAGGGGCAGTGCTGCAGGTGCCCCCGGGCAGACAGGAAGGGCAAGTCAGGGCTGCTCTGGCAGTAGGCCTGCCACACTGGGACTTGGGTGGAGCTGGATGTGGCCAACCCTGGGAAGTGCCACCTACTGCTCCCTTTGCAGAAGGCCTCTGCCCGGCAGCCAGGGCCATGATCTGAGGGCAGCCCCATGTGGCCTCAGTGGCACTGCTCCCAGAGGAACCCATAAACTGAGGGGCCCAGCGGCCTCCGCCCAACAGAGGGCGATTCTCGGCTGCTGCAGGACTGTGTCCTGGTGTGGTTTCTCTCTCTGCCCAATGCTGCTTCCTCCCCGACCTCCACAGAAGACCCTGCTCCCAGAGAGCCCAGCCAGGAGCTCTGAAGGGTGCCACAGAGACCCACAGTCTCCACTCCATGGCTGTATCTCCTGGAGTCTCTTCGAATGGAAAGCCTCTTTATTTTTCCATATTTTTGTAGTGCATTATAACTTACACATGCTAGTGGGATTTGTTGCTACATGTTCATACATGCACATGATGAAACAATATGATTTCATCGATATTGTTCCCTAGATTAAAAACAAATGGCCCTTGACCTTCTTCGTTTGGCTTATTTCACTTAATATATGCTCCCAAATCCCATTCATTGTCCTGCAAATGATATACTTCCATTCTTTGTGACTGAATGAAACTCCATTGTGTAGACATACCACATTCGCTTTATCCATCCATCCATTGATGGACACCTACCCCGGTTCCATAATTTGGCTATTGTGAATCGTGCTGTTATAAACATGGGCATGCATGTGTCACGGTAGGATGATGACACATATCGGACACATATCAAAGAGCAGTCTAGCTGGGTCACAGGGTGGTTCCGTGCCTAGTCTTTTGAGGACCCTCCACACTGATTTCCATCATGGTTGTACTAATTTACAATCCCACCAACAGTGTAACAGTGTTCCTTTTTCCCCACACCCTCTCCAGCGTCTACTATGGTTGGTATTATTGATGACTGCCATTCTAACTGGGGTGAGATAAAATCTCAGTGTAGTTTTGGTCGGCAGTTCCTTAATTGTAAAAATGTTGAACTCTATTTCATTTGTTTGTTGCCATTTGTGTTTCTTCTTTTGAGAAGTGTCTGTTTAATTCATTTGCCCTTTTATTTATTGAGTTATTTGGGGGGTTGGTGGTGGGTTTTTTGAATTCTTTACATATACTAGATATTAATCTTTTGTTAGAAGAGTAGCTAGCAAAGATTTTCTCCCATTTTGTGGGTTCCCTCTTTACATTCCTAATTTTTTCCTTTGCTGGGCAGAAGCTTTTTAATTTGATGACATCCCATTTATTAACTCTTGGCATTATTTCCTGAGCTGTAGGAGTCCTACTGAGAAAGTCATTGCCTGTGCCTATATGCTGGAGTGTGGACCCTACATTTTCCTCAGGGAATGCCGTGGTTTCTGGTTGAATTCTGAGGTTTTGGATCCATGTTGAGTTGATTTTTGTGGAGGGTGAGAGATAAAGGTCTAGTTTCATTCTTCAATGTATGGATAACCAGTTGTCCTACCACCATTGTTTAAAAGGCTGTCTTTTCTCCAGTGTATGTTTTGGGCACCTTTGTGAAGGATCAGATGACTGTATCTGTCTGGGCTTGTCTCTGTGTCTTCTATTCTGCACCATTGGTCTGTGTAGGTTTTTATGCCAATACCATGCAGTTTTTGTTACTATAGCTCTGTAGTATAAATTTGAAGTCAGGTATTGTGATGCCTTCAGCATTCCTTTTTTTGGCTTACAATCATTTTGGCTATTCTGGATCTTTTATTCTTCCAAATAAATTTTAGGACTCTTTTGTCTAGTTCTGTGAAGAATGTCATTGGTATGTTGATGGGGATTGCATTGAATCTGTATATTGCTTTTTGTAATATGGCCATTTTAACAATAATAATTCTCCTATCCATGAACATGGAAGGTCTTTTGATTCTCTAGCATCTTCTTCAATTTCTTCATTCAGCATTCTGCAATTTTCACCTCCTTGGTTAGAGTTATTCCTGGGTGGTGGTGTTTTAGGTTATTGTGAATGGGACTGTTTTCCTGATTCCTTTCTCAGCAGGTTGATTGTTAGTACAGAGAAAAGCTATTGATTTTTGTATGTTGATTTTGTGTCCTTTCACACGTGCAGTCTCAGTGGTGTGCTGTAGGCACTTGACAGCTGCTCAGAGAGTCAACTGTGTGACTCTCCCTTAACTCTGTGTTCAGTGATGGGGGTTGATGGCTGGAAATCAGCTATGGCTGGAAGTATTTACACCATGGAAATGGACAAACACAACAAATCAGCACACACACACCCCTACCCACCGAGGCTGGTTGTTAACTATTTACCAGCACAGTTTCTGGACAGTAGGATTAAATCATTCATCAAGACCCACTTTATAACATACAGTGCGGACAGGAGAAGTTGGAGGAGAGAAAAAATCAAGGGACCTGCAGGGGGAGAAGAAAGATGCAGATGAATTTTCCCAATAAGAGACGTTCTGAAGTGGGCTCTTGGATGCCTTGTTCTTAGAGGGTGGAATTGAGCTGGCAGCAACAGCAGATGAAAACCCCAAAGCTGGCATCCCCACATCCTATAGGACATCTGCTCAGATACCTGGCACCGTGAGGGCAGTAGGCAAACTCTCCCTAGTTCAGGTGATCACAGACTTGCTCACACAGCCCAAAGACAGTTCGTGGTCTTGTTTCCTTAATAGCATACAAGACGGCCATCCTAAAACCCAACACGCTGTCTCAGTTTTAGATGTTGCTGATCCAGAGAGGAGAGCTGTAGAAAGTGCTGGCCACAATTTTTAGAAAGTAAAATCTTTTAAAAGTCTTTTTAGTGAGGACTAAAAAGTTGTTGTTTTTGGAGACAATGCCCACTGAAGGAATCTTTTTATTGGTTCTTTTTAGTTGTGCATAACATTAGGATTCACTTTGACATGATAATAAAGGCAGAGACATAATTTGCTCTGATCCCGTCCCCAGTATTGCCCCTTTCCCTCTCTCCTCCTTCCCCTGCTCCCTTCCCTGACTCTTTTGATCTTTTTATTTACTCTTAGTTTTGTCATGGTTGCTGTTGGTTTTAGTTAGTGTCTTGTGGATGTGCATGATGGTGAGATTCACTGTGGTATTTTCAATATGCACATAGGAAAGTAAGGTCAGATTCATTCCACTCTTCTTCCCTAATCCCCTCCTTCTCCCTCCCCCTCAATCCCCTTCATCTGACCCTCCAGTTTTTCCTCTGTTTTGATGGACTCCCCCCACCTTGTCTCTTTCTCTCTCTCCCTCTCTCTCTCTCTCTCTCTCTCTCTCTGTCTCCCCACCCCCCTCATTTTGGACTCGCTTCTGCATATCAGAGAAAACATCGCTGAAGGCCTTTTGCTGGTGGGGACAGCAACCCAATGAAGTAATCTGTTTAGGTCCGGACGCCCCATAGAAGGGGCAGAATAAATTTGCTGTCCTTTACATAAGTACAGAGAGAAATTTTCCATTAAGCTAGTCCATTTGCCTCTGAAAGAATGGTTCATAGCGAGGCAACTCACCCATTTCCTAATGGCATTCAGATATGGCTCATGGTGGAGACAGAACAGACACTTGTTAAACGAATAAATGAGCCAATCTTAACTTTCCGATAACCAGCGATGATTAATTCTGCCTCAGGCTATGTGGAATGAATAAACACTTAAGAGATCGCCAGGGACCATATGCAGGAGCTAAGAGTGTGCTCATTGACAGAGAGGACATGTATATGTTAAGCAAATCAGGAAGCTTGCCAGGAGCCAAGTCAAAACTGGAAATGCCAGCCCAGCTGCATAGCTTCAAGGCGACAGAGGTAGGAATGGACTTTTTCTATTTCCTTTTTTTTTTTTTTTTTTTTTTTTTTTGTTCCTTGATCCTCAGAAGGAATAACAAATCTAAAACTTCCAGGAAACCGCAAGTTATAAAATGAAGACCTTCCATAATGACTATTAAAATCTCTCATAAAATCCCAAAGTCAGGGTCTTTCTTTAGAATTGATGATTTGGAAAAAAAAAAAAATTGACACAGAATTTAAAGGAAATAGCATTTATATGGGAAACAAAGAATTGTAATTTGGATACAATGAATCAAGGCAGCTGAACCCTGTCTTTTAAGGCAAGTGCAGAAGAGAGTTTTGTTGGGGGGGGGGATGTTTGTTTGTTTGTGGTTGTTTTTTGTTTCTATAGGGGATTTCCACAGTTGTTGTTTTTGGAGACAATTCATTGGCTGGGAAGAAATCCTAAATTGCAGACCATTCTGATTGGTCAGCTAATTCAGGTACTCACAGATGAGAGATGTGGAAGACTGGTGCCTATTGCCTTCCATGGATCATCAAGGTTTATTGCAATCTTCAGTGGTTTAACCTTGAGAAGGTTTAACAAAAATCTTCCTGCATCTCCCAGCTCCACTGTAGAAAGCCTTAGCCTTCATTACTTCATTTTCTTTCACAGAGCCCCCTGCATCCGAGAGAGAACTCTTCCCTAATCTTTGAGTGGCAGACTCCAGGAAAGCAAAGGGAAGTTATAGTGGAAGGAGTGAACTTGGTCGCTCATAATGATAAAGATGTTGTTATAGACACAGTTCCAGATGTTGGCTACATTTTCTTTAACAGACTCTAACCTCTTCAAAACAGTGCCCTCAGGGCTGGGGTTGTGGCTCAGTCATAGTAGCAAGCTTGCCTAGCATGCATGAGGCTCTGGGTTTGATCCTCAGCACCACATAAAAAATAGACAAATAAAATAAAGGTGTTAAAAAAAAAAAAAAAAAAGAGTGCCCTCTTCCTTTTTAAGGAGACAGACCAGAGGCAAAAAAAAGAAAAGAAAAGAAAAATTGCCTGTGCTTTTACAATTCACCAAGGCCCTAGTGGACAGATGTGTGGCCTTCTTGTCCCATAGGTCCTGACACCCAGGTGTGCCTAGCTGCCCTTTGGGTCTTGCCACATGGAGGAAGCCTTTTTTGCCCAGTAGGGTTGTAGTGATCCTGATGTTCAACCCCAAGAGCAAAAGCAACCTTGTCCTAGCCAAACTCTTCATGAACTCCCTGACATAGGAGGAAGCTAAGGAGAACCATGAATCAAGGGGAAACTTCTATATTCCCATGGAGAAGAGAGATGGGTCAATTTGGAAATGAAGCATAAAGGCCAGTGGTGCAGAAGCCCAGCCTGGGAAAGAGCACCGTGACACTAACAGGACTACAAAACCACTTCTCTCCTTCCTGGGGTCAGGCCAGGGTCTGCATCCGGGAACCCCACCTCTCCTTCCAGTCTTTCCAGCTTCAGGGCAGGCTATTGGTGTAGATGGCTCAAGCACAATGGTTATGTGTAGTATCTGAGACCTCGTAGGGAGGAGGAAAACAAATTATGCCAGCAAACTGAGTACAGTAGTGGGCTGCGCTACAGTGTTTCAGTCAACCATGAACCATGGATACAACAGTGGTACCATAAGACCATCCTGGAGCAGAAAAGTTCCTGTTGCCTAGGACCTTTACTGTGCCTTTTCTTTCAATACAATTGGATACACAAGTGCTACTCTATTACAATTGTCTCCAGTATTAGGTACATTAACCTGCTGTACAGGTTTGTAAGGAAGAAGTAAGAGGCTCCCATTTAGTCTAGGTGTGTAGAAGGAAGGCTAGACCATCTAGGTTTGCAGAGGTATACTCTGTGATGGTTTGCACTAAGATGAACTTGCCTAACGATGCATTTCTCAGAATGTATCCCCATCATTAAGTAATGCATGACTGCGCTGCATCTGCACAAAGAAAACCCAAGCCCTGAGAGTAGTTAACCCAAGAGTTTCTGGAGTCTGCCAGAGTAGAAGCCAACTCCCACAGGTAGCAAGATCCATGCAGGAGCCAGAAGGGCAGCCCAGTGGTTGAAAGGGAGGAGAGGGTCAGCAGGGTTAACCCTCCAGGGTCCCACCTTAGGCCAAACTTCCAAGGCTGGCTCTTATTCCAGAAATTAAGAAATAAGGGGAGCCAGGCACAGTGGCGCATGCCTGTAATCCCTGCTGCTCTAGAGGCTGAGATAGGAGGATCACGTGTTCAAAGCCAGCCTCAGCAACAGAGAGGCACTAAGCAGCTCAGTGAGACCCTGTCTTTAAATAAAACACAAAATAGGGTTGGAGATGGGGCTCAGTGGTAGAGTGCCCCTGGGTTCAATCCCCAGTATGAAAAAAAAAAGAAAGAAGGGGCTAGCTGGGTGTGGTTGTGCATGCCTGTAATTTCAGTGACTTGGGAGGCTGATACAGAAAGAGTTGAGTTCAAAGCCAGCCTCAGAATTTAGTGAGGCCTTAAGCAACTCAGCAAGACCCTGTCTCTAAATAAAATATTTAAAAAGGGCTAGGCATGTGACTCAGTTGTTAAGCATCTCTGGGTTCAATCCCCAGTGCCAAAAAGAAAAAAGAAAGAAAGAAGGGGCTAACAGAACGAAAATACTTGGGTAAAATAATAAATGCAAGTTAGGAAGTTCAGAGATGATTCTTGAAAGATTATAGAGGAGATAATGTCTGAAAGGATTAAGCTTTAAAAATATAATTATTATTTTAACAGCCAGAGCTTGGAATAACAAGACAAAATAGACATTTAAGAGGGAAGGCTTGATGTCAATGAGATTAAAAACTTAAAAACACAAAAGCAATCACTGAAAGTCAAAAATCATTAAGATGATAAGTCTTCCATGTGAAAACAGAACGTATTGAGGATAAAGAACGAGAGTGAAAATTCAAAACTATAAAAGTAAAGAGGATATCTGGAAAATGTTTTCCCACAAAATAAAAGCAAAACCTTGAAAATTAGAGAGATAGTAGATAGAGGAAAGGGAATAGAAAAGAAATGTTTGTATATAAATCAAAGTAATAAAACAAGCTACTACTTTAACAAGGTAGCAAGCTAATTGGTATATGTGGGAAAGCCAGAAGGATTCCCTTGGTAATTTTTATTGTGATTTCCTTTTTAACCTAAAAGCTATTTTAGGAATTGGCTTTATAGTTTACAAATACATGGGTTTATCTCTTGTCATCTAATCATTTTTAATTGTGAATTTCTAATTTAATTGCAATATAGTCACAGGATATGAAGGTGCTATTAATTGAGTTAATTTTTTATAAATGTTCAAAGAGTGCTTGAAAATAATGCATAATCTCTCTACTAGGTACGGGTTTTCAATCTAATTAGACCAACTTTTTAATTGTGCTTATGTTTTGCCAGCTTAATCTTTCATGTTTTCCTTATAAATTTTCCAGTAATTCTATTAGTTTTGCTTCATAAATATTAAGACTATATTAGGAACCACAAATGGAAGATTGTTATTTCTTATAGAATTGTTCTTTCCTCATTATGAAAGTTCCTCTTTATCTCCAAGAATGATCTTTGCCCCAATAATTGTCTACTATTCAGTTTGCTCTACCAGTTTTGTTTTTATTAGTGTTTATCTGATAAAGCTTTTCATATTTAATTTTGGACTATTCAGCATCATTTGGTCTTAAGTATGTCTCTTATAAATAACACAAAGCTGAATTTTATTTTAAAAATCAAATCTGGATGCCTTTTTAAAGAGCCTCAGCTGTTTAAACTATTGCAATTACTGATATATTTGGACATATTTCCGCCATCTTATTCTAGGGTTTTGGCTTATCATGTTTTTCCTATCGCTTCTTTTTTTCCCTCCTTTCTTAGTTTCTCAAATTTTAATGATGTTTTCTCCATTCCTTAATTCTTTTACTTTAGAAGGATGTAACGTGTTCTGATTTAACTTTTATTTTTCAATTTTGAAGAATCATAACTAAAAATAAATATTTATAAGGAAGTTAAATTTACCAGTGTCATTACTCTCCTTTCAAACAAGACTGATGAAACATGCTTCAATTACTCACTGAACATTCTCTTCCTTGTGAATATTGTCCAGACTTTAAGTTTCATTTCTTTTTTAAACATACACACAAAAGTTACAGTTTTTCCTGATTGACTGCTTTTAGTAAAAGATATATGACCAAGTATTTGTGTGTACCATTGCTCTCGGGTCCTGAACTTTCCCTCTCAGATCACTTTTTTTCTCCTTGAAATATGTCTTTCTCAGTTCTTCCTGTGAGAATCTGTGGATGGTAAACATACTAATTGCTGCTTGAAAATGTACTTATTTTGACTTCATTCAAAAATAATAGTTTAGCAGGGTATAAAATTCTAGGCTGCTCATTTTTTTCCATCAGCATTTGAAGATATTATTTGGATATCTCCTTATATCTATTGTTAAAATGTCTGCCGTTTGGGGCTGGGGTTGTAGCTCAGTGGTAGAGCACTTGTCTAGATGTGTGAGGCACTGGGTTTGATTCTCAGTACTACATATAAATAAAAAAAATAAAAATCCATTGACAATTAAAAAGTTTTTTTAAATGTCTGCCATTCCTACTTAAAATAAGTTTTCATTTTCTTTATTTGGTTTTTGTAAGCATGTGATTTATTTTTTTCTAGTCACTTTTAATATTTTATTCTTATTCTTGATAGCCAGAGTCTTATTACAATGAATCTAAGTGTGGATTTACTTTTATCAATTGAATGTACACTTTTAACCTTAAAACTATGGTATCCTTCAAGTCTGAAAAATCCTCATTAATATATCTTCAAATATGACTTTCCACCCTTAAGTCCATTCTCATCTTCTTTTGGAACTTCTCTAATGTGATCACTGGAGCCCCTTGAACTCCCCTCTGTGCCTATTAATTTTTCTTTTATACTTTTTGTTTCTTTTTCTCTCTGTGGTACATTCTGGTGATATTTCCAGCTTATTCATTTCTTTGTCAACTTGTCTAAAGTTTATTCCACCTATTGAGGTTTTAAGTTTCATTTATTATTGTTTTGATTTCTAGGATTTCTAGTTGGTTCTTTCCTATATTCATTCACCTGTACATATTTTATTTATACCTTTTTGTTATTTCTTGTTCCTACTTAAAATAAGTTTATTTTCTTGACACCATTGATGATCCAAAACTTACATGACTCAAGACAATGGCAGCTACATTTGGTCCTGAACAAGTGAACCCCTCTCCTCTGAGCGTCAGGAAGGGTCTAGAATGATGGCGGCTCTGCCCTTTTCCACATGAGCTTCCAGGGTTACGATGGATGCCAGCTTACAAGTGGAGAAAGGGCTTGAGGAAGTGCATGTTGGAGAGGTTTTGGGGGCCAAGCACGCAAATGGCACATGTAATTTTTACTCACATCACACTGGCTAGGATTCAACCATATGATCAACCTAACTGTAAGGAAGGTGAAAAAAATACACCGTCGCTGTGTGTACAAGAAGACAAGTACAATTTGTAACTAGTCAACTGGACTTTTTATTATCATTTAGCCTAGAACTAATCTCTCAATAGTTATTATGCTGGTAGTTTTCCTTAGTGTTCCTCTTCAATATGTTTTGTTATTTTAGCAGGTAGATTCATTTTTATTGGATTTTCCTCCTTCTCCTCTTCCTTCTCCTCCTTCTCCTCCTCTCCCCTCTCTCTTTTCTCCTCTTCCTCCACTTACCCTCTCCCTACCTAGCAGTTTGGTGGCCACCTCTGCCTGCCCCTTTCTCAGACCTCCCAATCTTAGAGTAGGTCTTACACTTGGTGTATAAAGATGTCTGTGTTAAAGAGAATGAGTTCCCTCAGATTCAGTCACTGAAGCAGCAATGACTTGGTCCTAGTCCTGTTATGAGCGTAGTTCTTCTTCCTTTAACTTCCTTGGATATTTGTACAAGCCAGGAGCCCTCACACATCAACACCTTGTAGCAACTTTTTCCAGCCTCTCTCTCTGCAGGGGAAGCTGTATTTCATGCACTCAGCCTGACCAGGTCTCTCACCCCATGTGGAATGTGTTTAGGGCCCACAACTTTGCAGGATATAAAGTCCCATCCACTGTGCCTACTTTAGGACCTAAACCCAGAAGACCTGTGATGTGACCATATTCCTCTGAGCTGCATTTTGGTGTCACTTATGGTCCACAGCAATGTCTTATTTTCAAATGTGCCTATGTGTTGTTTTTGAATTATTGTGAGACTGGTCAGCTTACAGTACTATCTGGACTTCAGTAAAACTCAAAACTAAAAGTCACTGGGAGGGATAGAAAAGGTAGAGAAATTAACGAAATGGAAAAGCAGTGCAAGGGAGTCCAGTGGCTCTTCCTATAGGTTACCTATTTGTCGCTGCCTGAAGCGATGGCCGCTTGGAGCAACGAAGCCGAGGGAAGAAGTTTAGAGGCGAACTGGAAACAAACAGCCTTTTATTCTGATAACTTTTCTCTCTGGCTCTAACAACGACTTTAACACGCACCACACACACCACCAAACAACCAACACACCAAATGGCGCAGACCCGATCAGCAATCTCGCTCAAGTCTCTCGAGATCCCGGGCCAGGTCCCGCGAGATCCCTGGCCAAGTCCCGTGAGACTACGGAAGGCAGCAATGCCCAAACATCTCCATGGCTCGTAGTCAACCGCAATCTTAGCCATCTCCCCAAACAGGGCTCCTGCACCTATTGTCATTCAATGTTCTGCATCCATGCAAAAGTAAGAGGCGCAGGTAGCATGGTGCCTTTGCCCATAAATCCAGAGGTTCTTCCTTAATACACAGACACCTCAGCTTTACCTGTAAGGGCAGATCGTAGAGTCTCTATGGAAACATCCCTGGGCTCCCAGGACAAAATAAGTGTCAGTTATTCTCCCCCTTATAAACTTCCCGGCAACTAATGCCCTGTATAAAGGATCAGCACAGTGTTGTGATTCAACCCTGTCTCTGCCAAAATGTCCCATGAGACCTTGCACAGGATGTTGAACCATGCTACGCCTCAGTTCTTTCATCTGAAAAATGGGAGTAATAGTACCTACTTCTGAGTCATATTTGCATCAAATGAACAAATATATGTAAAGTTCTTGGTCCATAGAAAGTGCTGCATAAAAATTTGCCACATTAAAATACACATACACAAGATATAAGACTTTCTATTATTACTTGGTCATGCCCTCTGTATTGTCAGACTTCCCTCACTATGACAAAATGCCTAATAATCAGCTTATAAAGACAAAAGGTTTATTTTGGCTCATGGATTCAGAAGCCCCAGTCCGTGATCAATTGGTCCTGTTGCTCTGTGCCTGTGGTATGGCAGCCCATCATGGTGGAAGCACATGGCAGAGCAAAATCACTCATCTCATGTCTAGGGAAGAAGGAGCCAGGGTCCCACAATCCCCTTCAAGAACACACTGCCGATGACCCAAGACCTCCTTCTAGGCCCTGAGGTTTCCACCGCCTCATAGTGCCACCCCATTTACTCAGCCTTTAAACACATGAGCCTTTAGGGGGCATTCAAGATCCAAATTAAAGCACCCTTCACTGAAGAGGCTTCGACCATGGCCAGTGACCGACCTCCTGTATAGAATCTCTGCAGAACCCCAACTGTTTCTTCCCACCCACCTGGGGCCAATCTCTACCTGGACCTCCCACCAACGCCTCAAACACAGTGCATTCAAAACGTAACGACCCAGCCACAGAGACGCCTCTCCCCGCGGCACCTCCGCGGTGGTCAGTGGCATCATCCACACCGAAAGAGGCTCGGAGTCCTCAGAGATCTGCCCTCCAGGTCAGTCCCCACGCCCCAGCTTCCTCGTCCCCTACCACGCGCACCACCTGCTTCTGACAAGACCCAGCCTTGGCTAGTCCTCCCGCTCCACGCCCACCCTCCTCTCTCTATCTCCTCTGTCACCTTCCACCTTGGTTCCGGCCCTTTCCAAGAGTCCCGGGAACGGTGGCTTCCTCTCTGCTCTCCAGGTATCTAACCGCTACTTCTCACCCTGCCATCGAGAGAAGCATTGTATTACTAACCTACTGACCTCTCCCAGGCTAACACCCTCTGGTGGCCCTAAGCCCAAACTCAGCCTCCTATGATCGGAAGCCCCCTTACCTCACAGTCGTGCCCTCTATAGTGGCCACACGTGGTCCCCACAAGTGCCTCTGCCTGGACCGTCCTTCCCCAGCCCACTGTTGATTTCCCTGGTAAGAACCAGCTCTACTTTCAAGACTCAAATCAAAGGTCGTCACCATTACAGAACCTTCTAGACTTGGGCAGGGGGTTGGCCCCACTCTGCCCTGCATAGACATCTATCATGGATTATTTAACTCATTCATCACACAACTAGACTCTGCTGCTGGAGGGTCTTCTTCACCTCAGAATCTTTGTGTCCCCAGTGCCTAGGACAGTCCCTGGCGTATGATGAACTCTCAGTTTGTGACAAAAGAAACTCGTAAGTCCTCAACTGAGTGTCAACCATGGCAAAGGAAGTGTCAAGATCTGGGGGTAGACACCAGGCAGCTCAGTCAGGTTATGGAAGGGGAGGGACAGGGGTCACGAGAAATGCTTTTTTTTTTTTTTTAATATTTTTTAATTGTTGAAACTTTATTTTATTTATTTGGATATGGTGCCGAGAATTGAACCCAGTGCCTCACGCATGCTAGGCAAGTGCTCTACCACTGAGCCACAACCCCAGCCCAAGAAATGCTTTTTATTTTGGTACTGAGGATTGAACCCAGAGGTGCTTAACCACTGAGCCACATCCCCAGCCCTTTTTTAAATATTTTATTTAGAGACATGGTCTCGCTGAGTTACTTAGGGCCTCACTAAGTTGCTGAGGCTGGCTTTGAACTCCTGATCCTCCAGCCTCAGCCTCCTGTGCCTCTGGGATTACAGGTGTGCACCACCATACCTGGCCAAAAATGCTTTTTTATACCAACTTTGATTCTTCAGATCATGAATCCCTAGGCAAGAAGACACAAAATCAATGCATCCAAAAGAAAAGAAAATGAAGACATTTTATAACATAGAAACAAAGTATATTATTTCGGGGGGGAGGGACACACACACACACACACACACACACACACACACACACACAAATACCAAGTGGGAAAAAAATTTGCAATTCATGTCACAAAATCATATTCTGATTTTCTCAATATACAAAGAGCTCTTACAAATAATTAAGAAAAAGTCCATTGATCCCGTGAGAAAAAGTCAACAGAAGATGTAAGTAGGCTTGCACAGAAAAAAATGAAAATGCCTTTAGCCACAGTGAAAAAAATGTTTGATTTTAGTCATGAATAAAGAAATGCAAATCACAAAAACAACAGCTCCGTTTTCAGAATGGCAAAAAATTCCTAAGTGTTGGGCATTTTCCACACCAGGTGGCTCAGGTGTGGAGGAATTGCAGTCATCAACACTTCAGCGAGAGTGAGCATTTGTGCAACATTTCCACAGAGATACTATTTCAGTGTCTTTGACTTGTTGCACTCATGTGCCCTTTGACAAAAATAATTATACAGAGAAGGGAAGAGGGAGGGGGATTTAGTTAGGGAAGGGCGAGGTTGTGATTTCAGAATATATTTATTCTGCCATGACTTAAGCCCTGGGCTGCGCTCCAGAATCCTCATCTGAATGGTTTGCTGTTCAGAGTGGCTGTTTACATTCTCGGCTCTTTTCTCGGCAGTCAGACAACGTCATCCCAAGGAGTTGTGTTTCCCATCATTAGAAAGATGAGGCAAGACAGCCACCATTCATGTGGCCGTCGGGGTGAGAGCTGTTGATGTTTTTCCCACTTACAGGAATGTGTTGGTAGGACCCTGTGGTTGCTGACTCGGCGTTTAGTCTCTGTATTTTAGGTCTGCGCCTCTCCTACACACAGACCACTGCATCCACCCAGGTACGGAGGCAGCCTGGATCAGTCACTATTAATAAAGGTTCTTGCATTCACCTTTCTAGTAACTGGTTCAGACACGATTGTGTAAATTGATAAGCTGGAAGAGGAGGGCATCCAGGAAGGTCAGGGTGCTGGAGTCCAGCTGAAACGAGGAAGGTGTTCATGAGGGGCTCAGCAATGGGAAACTGATTACATATGGGAGATCAATCAAGTGAACAAATAGGATAAAAACAGGGGGAGCCAAGTTTCTCACTCCTGGAATAAGAGATTGCAAAAGTGGAAAGAAGGAACTAATTTAGACCCTATGGTGTCGTATTGAGGATATTGGTGTGAACTCAGAGATTTCAATATATAAATAGATCAATATGGAAATAAATGCAAATGTAAATGTAAATGCAGGTCTATACGGCAGGATGTATTCCCAAGACCTGTCCCCTGAGAGAGTCCAGCAGCAAGGACACCCCAGTAGCCCTGAGAATACTTAGAATCTAAGTTTTGGCTCCTAAATATCTTTCTCCTCTAAGTGGAGCTAGGACTTCTTAGAGAAATGGCTGGTCCCATAATTTGAGTAGAAAAAGGATTAAATGAATGTGGAAAAATCTTCAGCAAGGTCATGCCCAAATAATTAAGGGACATTTCCTTTGGGTATAGACTGAGGAGTAGGATAGCTTGGTCATAAGGTGGTTCCATTCCCAGTTCTCCAAGGAATCTCCATACTGCTTTCCAGATTGGCTGCACCATTTTGCAGTCCCACCAGCAATGTATGGGTGTGCCTTTTTCCCCACGTCCTTAGTCTATACCCAAAGGACTTAAAAACAGCATACTACAAGGACACAGCCACATCAGTGTTTATAGCAGCACAATTCACAATAGCTAGGTTGTGGAACCAACCTAGATGCCCTTCAGTAGATGAATGGATAAAGAAAATGTGGTAGCCGGGCGCGGTGGCGCACGCCTGTAATCCCAGCACTTTGGGAGGCTGAGGCAGGAGGATCGCAAGTTCAAAGCCAGCCTCAGCAATGGTGAGGCACTTAGCAACTCAGTGAGACCCTGTCTCTAAATAAAATACAAAAAAGGGCTGGGGATGTGGCCCAGTGGTCGAGTGCCCCTGAGTTCAATCCCTGGTACCAAAAAAAAGAAAATGTGGTATATATACACAATGGAATATTACTCAGTAATAAGAGAATAAAATCATGGCATTCACAGGTAAATGGATGAAGTTGGAGAATATAGTGCTAAGTGAAGTTAGCCAATCCCAAAAATCCAAATGCCAAATGTTTTCTCTGATATAAGGACACTGATTCACAGTAGGGTTGGGACGGGGATCATAGGAGGATTAGAAGAACACTAGAAAGGTCAATGGGGAGGGAGAGGAAGGGAGAGGGCAAAAGGGTAAAAAAAAAAAAGTGATAGTAGAATGAGATGGATATCATTACCTTAAGTGCATGTATGAAGACACGAATGGTGTGAATAGACTTTGTATACAATCAGAGATATGTAAAAATGTGCTCTATAAGTGTAATATGAATTGTAATGCATTCTGCTGTCATATATAACAACTTAGAATAAAAGAAAAGGAAAAAAAATTAGGGGACATTTCAAAAGAACACAAAAGCTGACTTGAAGGAGTTCCCATTAGCAGAATCAGGGATCATTTGAGCATCAAAATAAATGACAGATAGTAACCCATTGAATGAAACAGGACTTCACATTTCCATGCTGATATCAATAGAGAGATAAGTAAATATGTTAAAGGTTTGACGAGGAAGTACATGTTCACGCCATCTCAGAGTACCTCCCTTACACAACACCATCAGCATCCACAGATTCAACCAAACTTGAATCAAAAATAGTCAAAGCCAGGCAGGGTGGCACAGGCACGCAGTCCAGGCTACTCAGGAGCCTGAGGCAGGAGGATCACTTAGGCCTGGAGTTCAAGGTCACCTGGACAACATAGCAAGATCCCTGTCTCAATTTAAAAAAAAAAAAAAAATTTTTTTCAGAAAAAGAATTGCCTCTGAACCGAACATGTATGGTTTTTTTTTCATCATTATTCCCTAAACAATAGACCACGACAACTGTTTACACTGCACTCACATTGTATCAGGTATGAGAAGCCATCAAAGATGATTTAAAGCGTGGAGGAGGATGTGCAATACTGCCCCACCTCAGAGAAGGGACTGGAGCATCTGCAGAATCTGGTACCTGTGAGGGGTTTCTGGAACCAATGCCCCATGGATTCGCAGGGACCACTGTACTCATTAATTACAAAAGAAGAAGTGAAATAACTTTATAGTGGAGACATCTGGCAGATACCGCTTCAGTCAAATAATCAAAATTACCATCTCCAGTGAGGAAAGAAATTGGAATCTTGTACCAGACAATGACACAAACACAGGCTCACTTTGTGATATTCTGGCTAATGATACAAAACCTGAGTCTGATGATGAGGAAGCATCAGGAAAAGCCAAACTGTGGGACATTTGATAAAATAACTAGGCTATAATCTTTAAAATATCAAGGACATGAAAGCCAGGGATCTTGTAAAGGACGTTATTGGGCAAGCAGCAAAACTCATGTGGAATCTCTGGATTAAAATTTTGGCTTTGTAGGAGAATGTCTTTGTTCATAAGAAATATATACTAAATTATTCTCACGTGTGGGATTTCATGTTGATAAATCACTCTCAAATAATCCACATAATTTTTTGTACAGTTCTTAAAGCTTTTCTCTAATTTAAAATTGTTTTATTGTTGTTCTTGTTTTAGTTTGTTTGGGTACTGAGGATTGAGCCCAGGGGGCACTAAATTACATGCCCAGCCCTTTTTAATTTTTGAGACAGGGTCTTGCTAAATTGCTGTGGTTGGTCTCAAACTTGCAATCCTCCTGCCTCGGCCTCCCAAGCTGTTGGGATTATAGGCATGCACCATTGCACCCATCCAAAATGGTTTTTAAAAATAGAAAGAATTTTAAAAATATTTTTTCTTAAAATACAAGGAGACAATTCCTGGAAACTTCTAGAAAACTTTTTCTTCTTCCTCCCGAAGAGATCCTGTAAGTGACTTTTCTTTCTCCTCTACGTAAGCCATCGAGATGAGATCCAGAACTGTGTGATCCTCTCACTGTGAACCTGACCAAAGCCGAGCTGAACTGATCACAGGAGAACAGCTCCCGCGTCACCGGATCAAGCCACTCCTGACCGGATTCCTCTGGACTTCCGTTTGCACAAGTCTCTAAAACTCCATGTTGTTCAAGCTAATCATGTTGGGTTTTCAATTATGTACCACAAAAAAAGCATCCTGACTTATACGTGATTATTGAAATAGGATACCAGGGTTCTCTTGTTATCTACTTATAAATGCTTAAGTAGAAATCTTGCTCCAGGGTAAATAAGATGGGTCCTTGGCTACTGACAGGAACACAGCCTATCGTGTAGAGTGTATTTACCGTGACTTTCAGATTCTCAGTAGAAGACAGACCAGAGAGTGAGGAATAGGCTGAGTTTATCTCAGTGGGGCATCTCAGCAGGGCGAAGCCAACACCGAGTGAGGCAGGTTGAACAGCGTCCAAGAGAATTTTTTCAAGTCTGCAAAAATGTCCCCAGTACTTCCCTTTCTACTTAAAAACCTTATTTAGTTCTATTTAAACATCCATTAACTTTACTATTCTGGGTGACTCTTATTACTCTTTCCACAAAAACCTTGAATAATTCACGGACACCTAAAAAATAATCTTTGATCTTATCGTGACACGTAAGGCCCCTCCAGAGCAGATGTCAGACCACCGTGCACATCTGTCCCCTCTCTGTTGATATTCCTGATTCTCTGGGAAGACAGTTCACGTGGGGCTACGTTCCACCGCTGGAGAAAGGAGCTACAAATATGGAAAGAGAAAAAAAAAAAACCCACATTGAACCCTGAGAGATTGTTTGGAACGGAAGATATCGATATGAAATCATAGGTTTGAATAGATGAAGAGATAGATAGGTGGTGTAGAAACCAATGCAGATGTAAGCACAGGTACAGACACCCCTCAGTATCTGCAGGGGACTGATTCCCAGACCGCCCATCCCCACCCCAATTTCAAACTCCTCTGATGCTCAGTCCCTTATACAAAATGTACCGTACCTGCATAAAACCTAGAGGTCCCCCCTTGTGTTTTGTCGTATCTGGACTACTTATAACGCCTAATACAGTGTGGATGCTGCGTAAACAGTTGTTTATACAGTATTGTTTAGGGAATAATGAGAAGAAAAGGCTCCGTATGTGTTCTTTCCAAATGCGACTTTTTTTTTTCTGAATATTTTTAGATTCCATGGTTGGCTGAATCTGCTGACGTGGAATCCACTGACAGGGAGGACCAACTGTATACACCAGGATACTATCCCTGTCCACTCAGAGGAAGTATCAATGAGAGCACCCAGCTGCAGAAAATACCATGAACGCTCCCATCATCATGCCTCTTCTGTCTAGTTCTACAGTTTCCTACCCTGAGACACCTTTGTCACGCTCTGCCCACCTGAACCCCACTGAGGTGAGATTACAAAGTGTAAAGCATGTGTGTTGTCAACTGTCATGCCTCCTTGTGTCCCATCAGGGTCTGGCTCAATGGTCATCTCTCTTGTGACAGGACCCCTCTTGTGACCTACGCAGGATTAACATCTACCCTGGACATGTTAAAGATCTTTCACACCCTCACTTACCATCAGCTTTGATGATAGCTGGTGGCAGATCCATCTCCTCCCCACATATGAACTTTTGAGAGAAGGATCTGACTCTGTTTCCCTTCATGCCCTATCTCCTGGCACAAATCCTGGGAAAATATCAGGTGCTCAATAAAAGGACTTTGAAGTAGAGAAAGTCTATCTCCATGACACAGGCTGGAATTAATGGACCTGCCTACAGAGATAGTCCCTGGCCGTGGCCTCAGTAGCACTGCATTCTACCCAAGAAAGCCAATCATTCATAAGGAATCCAGGACAAAACACCAGAGCTCTTTTTTCTAGCCCTATTCCTATAGAAAATTTCCCTTTGCTGAACAGGAGGCAGTCTTCAGAGAAGGGCCTCCCCTGCTTGCCAGGTCTTTTTTATTTTTATTTATTTATTTATTTATTTATTGGTGTCGGTGCTGAGGATTGAACCCAGGACCTTATGCATGCAAGGCAAGCACTCTACCAACCTAGCTATACCCCCAGCCCCATTGCCAGGTCTTCCTCGGCACTGCTTCAGTCAGTGTTTTGCATTTGCCATTGAATAAGCCCCTCTCCACTTTGCCACTGGAGGTGATGGAGGTAGGAAATGAATGTTTGAATTTTGATGATGGCTCCCTTAGAATCTGGCTGGGCTGGCCAAGCTCCCTGACAGGTGATAAAATGACCACGTTCTGGCTCCCAAGGAAAGCTATGGCACTCCCAATATGTAGTGCTGAAAGGAAGCTCCTGCCCAGGAAGAAAGCTGTTGTGAGACAGAGATAAAAATCCCTGTGTTCTTGGCTCGTGGGGTTTCCATCATTAACGGCGCCGGCAGCAATGACAAGCAATGAGACGCTGCGGCCCGAGGATCTTGGACAAGAAGAGGGAATAGTAGATCTTCCCACTGAAGACCCGGGTGACCTCTTGAGGGCTCGAGTTCATTTTGTATTGCTGCCAGAACACATTCTCACAAATCCAGCGACTTAAAACAACACCCATGTGTTATCTCAAAGCTCTGGAGCACAGCATGGCTCTACTGGGTCCTCTTTTTAGGGTGAAATGGAGGAGTCAACAGGACCGTGTTCCTTACTGAAGACTCTAGAGGAGGATCTGCTTCCCAGCTCACTCAGATTGTTGGACAGATTCAGCTCCTTATAGGTGTAGCACTGAAGCCCTGGCGTGTTCGAGGCTGGCTGCCAGCTGGCCATCCTTAGCTCCTGAGGTCCTCCTGAGTACTTGCACGTGGCCCCTACATCTCAGAACCAGCAAAGGCACATCCAGTCCCCTCTCCCAACTGGAATCTCCCTAGCTTCCCCTTCTGCTGCGTCTCTCTGAGTCCCTCCCAAAATATAGTCAAAAAAGTCCTTTGCTTCTAAGGGTTCAGATGCATTGGATGTGGATGGTCTTCCAGCCTAAAGGCCTGCAGCCTGCTTACATCTGAAAACTCCCTTTTGCTGTGAAAGGTAACAGGCTCCAGGTCTTGGGCATGGATATCTCTGGGGGACCACGTTGTTCCTGTGTCAAGACTACATTTACATCACAGGAGTATGACCTCCACCTGGCATGACTATACTTGGGATTTTTCTTGGAGATTACAGCTGGTCTTTGATTTGCAACTTGCAGAAAAAAAAAAAAAATCTTAAGTCCCCAAACATAGGAAAGCTAGGCCTCTGAGCATGTTTATTAGATGTTACTGTTCATCCCTACACTTAAAAAACTCTACCCACAGCCAATCCCCAGCATCTGGAAACTTTCAAGAAGCACAAACAGATGCAGAAAGCCCAGGATGGAATACAGGAGGTCCCTCAGGGCCAGATGAGGGACCAGTATTAAAAAGTATAGCAAGACTAAGCATCTGTTATTAAAGGATATGCACTTAAAGATAGGCAAAAAAAAGATGGCTGAAAAGGGCAAAATTCCCATTTTGTGAAGCACAGCCAAAGCCTAGGGTCTAGGGCCATGTTTAAACCAACTGCTACAAGCCAGCGATGGATAAAGTTCTGATGAGGCAAGCACCCTCCGTTTCCATCAAAACTGGAGAGACTTCATTGCAGGTATTTGATACAGACAAGGGAACCTGAGATTAAAGAAAGGAAATCCTTTCTTTGGAAGAAGGAGAGTAGAATACATAATACGGAATAAATGCAGTCAGTAGGCTTCTACATCAAAGCAGGCTCAACAATGGAATAAGCTAGATAAGAAGAGTTAAACCCAGTAGTACCCCTGCTTTGGGATTGAATCAGATTCACGGGGGTTTGGAGGAAGGTCAAACCTTTACGGAGAAGAAAAGGGAGCAACTTGCCCTGTTCCAGGCACTAGAAATGGAACCATGCACAGTCACATTCCTGCCACATGTTCAGGATTGTGCAGTCTAAAAGGTATGGACAGAGAGATGTTCCTCTTCTTACCATTGGGTTACGTCCTGATAGACCCTTAGGAAGTCAAAAATAGCATTTGTCAAAATGTGGTTAGTGCACTTACCCTGCAGGACACCCTAACCTACAGAACAGCCTATAGAAGACACCTCTAGCACAACAACACCGCACACTATAGAATGTCAGGTTTCCCCTCATGATCTCATGACTGGGAACTGTGGTTCTCTGCTCCCGCCCAGCACCCTGAGAGAGGGTTGCAGTGCGTAGCACTAACCTGGGGAAAGATCCAAATCCAAAACTCCAAGTATGATGTCTACTGAATGTGTATTGCTTTCACACCATCATAAAGTCAAATAAGACAAATCATTTATCAGACCATTGTAAGTCGGGGACCATCTGTATTTTGACACATGAGAAGAGCTGAGACAGGTGAAGAAGAGAACTGTGGACTGAAAGAGCCAGAAAGGCTCCTAGGAGAAGTGGTGCCTCAGAGAGGCCGCTGTAGGTGTTCCAAGAGGAGCTGTGTTCTCATTACAATGAAAATGTCTGAAACCATCTTCTAGGTTGTGGCTAGAAATTTCCACCTTCCCCCACCACTCTCATGAGATGATGTCAGGATCTAAAACTAACCAATTAGTCCAACATTTTCTTCCAACACTAAAAGAGTGGTGGCCAAAACTGGTGCTTTATATCCTCTTCTGTTTGCTGAGGTTCAGCTCACCTCTTGGCCTCTTGGGGGCCACAGGTGCAATCATAACTGCCACTGCTGTAAAGTTCACGGTCACCTATTTGGAAATGATTCTGGGACTGTCAGATCACACCCCTTTGTTTCTCACAAACAACTCTTATCACATGTACCTAATTTTCCCCCAATGAATCCTTATGCTTCAACCATCTCTTCCCTGCTTGATTTTTCTAGCCAGGATCCCTGCCCAGCATGAACTCTCAGGACAAGCACTCTATTCAACATGCATGGTCCAAACCATAAAGCTATGCATTGCATTGCACCAAATCAGAAATGTTAATTGGCTGAAACATTGTTGGACTGACTGGAATACTACGATAAAATAGAGTATTGGGGGGCTGACCTTGCACTTCAGAGCAAAGTTCATTATTGAAGAAAAATGTTGTTCTAATACTATGCCCTCTGTTCTCTGACTATTCACTAATGTGGAGTCCATGGAATCCTTTTTGGCAAGTAATTTTCATGCTCCACTTTCTTTAAATAACATTCAAAGTCCCCTAACAAATATAGCAAATGCCTTTTCTTTGGATTCTCAACATGCTTAGAATTGTCTGTGGCTTAAGTCCACCCAAGTTTTGCTAATAGCACAGATAACCAAAGGCAAACAAGAGAGATGGAGTCACTCCACTGAGGGGTACAAACACTGAAGGGTCTACCTGCTCCAGCCAGTTTCTCCTGCCTGGATCATCCCCAAGGATGAAGGTACTAGAAGTCAGTGGAGCTGCCATAAGTAAACCTTTGAATTAGTCAGAGTTCTCCAGAGAAACAGAATCAACAGGACATGCATACGCAGAGAGGTATAAGGAATTGGCTCAATTATGAAGCTTACCAACTCCAAAATCTGCAGGGCCTGCAGACTGGAGACCCAAGAGAGTTCATGCTACAGCTCAAGTCTGAAGGTTATCAAGCTAGGGACCCAGGGAAGAGCTGATGGTGCAGTTCAAGTCCAAAGTCTGTCTGCTGGCAGAATTCCCTATTTCTTGGGGGAGGTCATTCTTTTGTTCTATTAAGGCCCATGTATGTTATGGAGAGCAATCTGCTTTACTCAAAGTCCACTAGTTTAAACGTTCATCTCATCCAAAAGATTTTCACAGAAACATCCATCATCATATTTGACCACATAACTTGGTACCATGGTCCAGACAAGTTGATACATAAAATTAACCAGGAAAAGAAAAATGGCTCCAGACGGCTTTCCTTTCCCTTCTGTGACTGTCCTACCTCTTGGTCCCTCCAAGCCTGGTTGAAAAGAGGGCTCAGCCTCCCTATCTGTCACACTGAAGATAGGCAGGCAGACAGGCCAATTTTTGCTACAAGGTTTTGCTACTAATCATGGCCAGAAACAAACAAGGTATAAAAAAAAAAAAAATATACCAATGTGGAGGTTCTGGGGTTAGATATGCATGCTGCGTTCTTCCCATCCTTTCTGACCCAGCTCTCTATGATGGCAACTGGAAATTTCAGGCTTTGTTTGTCTGTGTCCATCTTTGGAGGTAGATTCTTATCTACCACTGGTGTTTGAACACTTCAAGTTCCAACAGGGCAAAACAGAAGCCATTGCCAGAGCCTTTTATTTGCTGAGGATTGAGGATTGCGTGCTTTTCTGAGGAGCCTTTCAACTGCACCTCTGACCTTATTCTTGCAAGAACATCCCCTCGAGACAAATTCTCCCTGGAGGCTTGTCCCTGGAGAGGAATTTATAAAATCTTTAGAACACTGTGTTTAACCATTTCAAAGAGCCCGAGCAGTCGAGATTTTTAACTGGGCAGAAATAAAACTTATTAATCCTCTCTCCTCCTTTATTCATCACACCATAGCAGCAAAGCCACCTTTTCTGAAAAAGAGAATACGGTGGCCACTGTGCCCAGACCATCAATATTGCCCACCGGCCACGTCTTCCTTCCTCCCAGACCCAGAAACCACCTCGTCCCCTGATGCCACTCCTCCTGAGCCAACCTGCCACCACCTTTCCACAGCCAAGCCAGGAGGGCAAAAACATGGACATTCACTATAGTATTTAATAGAAAGGGGGAAGCACGGGAAGTCTGAAGAATTGCAGAAGAGGCCCCAGATGAATTTTTTTGTGGAGTGCTGGCTTAGTTCTTCTCCCAACTCTGCCCTCGGTTCCACCGTCTCTTAGATGACCGCAGGTACCTCCCGTAGGCATCCACCCTGCCTGCCCTCTCTGTAGGTCCTCTACACTGCAACCGAGCCTGCCTGTGGCCCTCAAGTCGCTCTTCCCTAACCCTCCCCTACAGAGACATGTTCCAATTTTAAATCATTCAATGGGTCCCCAGTTTCTACCCAAGACCTGCCTTCCCCCAATATATCTGCTTACTTCTCAATTCCTCATTCCTATAATACGTATATACAATTGGCCCTTCCTCTCCTCAGGTCCCACATCCACAGATTCAACCAACAATCAGCAATGGTGAGGCACTTAGCAACTCAGTGAGACCCTGTCTCTAATAAAAATACCAAAAAAAGGGCTGGGGATGTGGCCCAGTGGTCGAGTGCTCCTGAGTTCAATCCCTGGCACCAAAAAAAAAAAAAAAAAAGTTATCATTCTATTTCGCAGAGGATAACGAGGCTGCAAAAACTGAAAAACTTTGCCAGGGTTTAACCAGGTTGTCCAGTTGCCAGCAGGACGTGACCCAGAACTGTCTCCTGTGGCCCTTACAGCTGTCCTGGCCAACATGCCGCCATGGTCAGCCCCTGAGGTCAGGAGCTGCTTCCTGTCCAGGTCCCCTCCCGCAGCCTGCTGACTCCTACAGGAGAAGCCACTTTGAGAAATCTGTCCCAGCCCCGGGCTGTAGATAACAAGCAGTGTTGCCGTGCCTGAGCACACGAAGCCTGGGGACCCCAACTTGGGCTCAGCAAGCCCGTCGGTCACACGCCTGTGGTCACGCTGGTCATCTGTCTTCCCTCCGTGGTGCACCGGGGACTGACTGGCTCAGAGGATGCAGGGCACCCCGAAGACAACAGAGACGCAGGAGATGTGCCTGGCGGGAGGGGCTGTGACTGTATTGGGAGCTGTCCCTGGCGTGGCTCGCGTCTTGAGCGCTGAGCTAAACTGTTCACACGCTCTGTCTCCTGGAACCCTGCAGTGGCTGGAGTCAGCTTGTGATCCAGGAGGCCCCTCTGCCAATGACACGCCATGCCACTGCGTACCAGGTCCAGGTGTTTCTCCCCTCTCTGGCAGCCCTCGGGCCGGGCTGTCAGGCGCCGACCACTCCATGTCAATGGTGAAGACAAGACTCGTCTCTGACAGTGAAGGCCTGTCCAGGTGAGAAGGGATTTCCGGCCACAGCATAAAAATTCTGTCTCTTTCTTCTTCCTGAAAATGTACACACAAAGGACAGCTGTCGCCACTGACTTCGCCACTGACAGCTCTTGCAGCTTCTCAGCTGGGGGACTCACACTGTCTCTCCAGAGTTCCAGCAGGACCTGGAGGGTGTGCTGACTTCGTACACACGTACATACCTGTGCACACAAACACATGCACACCCATGTGCGTGCTCACGCGCACACACACACACACACACACACACTCTTTCTCTCTTAGAACTGCAAGATGGAGGTGAAGAAATCATTACAGTTTCTCCAATAGGCAATAACTAAACAGCCTTACATATTAATAAATGTATCTCTACAACATTAATCCATTCATATAAAACAGCATTGAGCCGGGCGGGGTGGCGCAGGCCTGTAATCCCAGCACTTGGGAGGCTGAGGCAGGAGGATCGCGAGTTCAAAGCCAGCCTCAGCAATGGCGAGGCACTTAGCAACGCAGTGAGACCCTGTCTCTAAATAAAATACAAAAAAGGGCTGTATTTTATTTAGAGATGGGGCCCAGTGGTCGAGTGCCCCTGAGTTCAATTCCCGGTACCAAAAGAAAAAAGAATTATAGGGATGGGTGTCCACAATGCCCCCCACCACAACCACCGGCTGTGGGTTTTAGCTACAACCTACAACAAAGATAAATGCTGGGGCAGAGCCTACTGAACAAGCAAGTTAACTTCCTGAAGTCACTTGAAACCAGGAATGATGGGTTCCCTACAAAATGCAGGAGTCTCGAAGGCTCTGGCTGTGGGAACCGCAGGGCTGAGTGGACAGAGCCAAAAACCAAATGATCTCTTCATCTACAGAGTGACAGCATTCTGTGTGACCCTCTGAGTCTGGCCATGACAGGCGTCCTCTTCACCTTCCTCCCGCACACACTCTGCCAACTCTTGTCTTCTCTGTCCTCGCTCCACACTCACACGCTCCACACTCGCACTCGTCCCTTGGGACCAAGCTGTATCCAGGGCTCCCTTCCAGGTCCTTGTCCCCCTAATCTTTGCTCAAGTGCCAACCTCTTTCCTGGCTTCCAGTTCCAAAGTTCCAGCCAGCGGCGGGATGCTTCCGCCCGACGTCCCCCAGCCCTTCAAACCCAGCTCGTCAGCCATCCCCCCACACACGGCTCTTTCCTTTCACAACACCCTCGTTCTCCTTGCCCTTGGTCTTGAGAACTTGGTCACCCTGTCTCCATCTGCAACCCTCAACTGCTATGTAGCTAACATCTGTTTGTTTTGTTTTTCCTTTTTCTTTTTCTTTTTTTTTTTTTTTTCTTTTTTGGTACCGGGGATTGAACCAGGGGCATTCGACCACTGGGCCCCATCCCCAGCCCCTTTTTTGCATTTTATTAGAGTCAGGGTCTCACTGCGTTGCTAAGTGCCTCGCCATTGCTGAGGCTGGCTTTGAACTCGTGATCCTCCTGCCTCAGCCTCCCAAGTGCTGGGATTGCAGGGGTGCGCCACCGCGCCCAGCTTTGTTTTTCTTTTTGAGCATCATTTTTCTCAGGTTTTTCATACCAGCTGTGTGCCTGGCCCTGCTCACCTCTGCCTAGGCCTCCTGCACCAGTCCCTGACTCACTCCTCCATCTCCAGCCAATCATTATCCGGTCCAGCCCATGGGCTGCCATAAGACTGACCGTTGTTTGACCCATGCACACCTGTATTTCAAAATCATTCATCTTCCTCGTTGCCTAAGAAACAAAGTACATCATCCCTGGTCCCACAACAGGTATGGGGAACCTCCTCAATTTCACCTCATCTTAACTCTCTTCCTCTTATCTTCCATAGCCAAAACAGCATTACCCCATTCTCCAGGCATTCTTCATGTCTGTTGCTTCATACCCTTACAATCTCCTCTCTTAAATTCAGTCTCATCCTAACACCTGTTTATTCTTCAAGGCTGTTCAGATTCTTTCCCTTTCAAGAAGTCATCCCCTATCCTAAATAATCATTTCCCTGTCTGAAATAATTATATTAGTCAGCTTTCCATCGCTGTAACAAATGGCCTGAGATAAATCAACTTATAAGGTGGAAAGGTTTATGTTGGCTCATAGTTTCAAAGGTTTCAGTCCAGGGTCACCCAGCCCTGTTGTTCTGGGCCTGTGGCAGCACAGTATATCATGCCAGGAGCTCATGGTGGAGGAGGCCTGTTCACCTCACAGCAACCAGGAAACAAAAAGAGAGGAAGAAAAGGGGACAGGTTTCCAATATCCCTGACATGGATATGCTCCAGTGACCTAACTTCCTTTCATTAGACCCTGTTTTCTAAAAGTTCCACTACTTCCCAATAGCCCCCAAATCACATGGACCTTTGGGGTCATTTCAGATCAAACTATAGCAAATCCTTTAGAAGGTCTCACTCCTCTGAATCCCCAAAGCTCTTTGGGTTCCATTGGATTGCAAGAATTCAATTCAATGAACATAACAGTGATACGGATGAAATGAGGTAGCTGTGCTGGGGTGCTGGGGGGAGGAAAGAGTTCCTCTTCTCTCCATCGGCCCTGTGTGTCCACACCTCTGAGATACAGCCCACCCAGGCTGGAGTTGTGAGAATCTGTCACTAGGGCAAGGCGGGGGCAAAGATTTGGCTCCGGATGGGGTCAACAATTCAGAGCAGGAATCCTGCATTTGAGTCCTGACTTTGCCATCTGCTGTCTTCAAGAACACAGGACAGTCACTTCACCTTAGCCTGTAAAGCAAGCAGCGGAGTGATTTGTGGTGATTTTTGTCAGGATCACGTGAAACACGCGCATCAAATGCTTAGCTCAGCACCTGATTCACACATATTCATCAGCCACATGATCCTGGGAACACGCGACACTTAACCTCTGTGTCCCAATTTCATCATCTGTAAAAAAGAGATAATAGTTCCTCCCCAGTAGGGTTTCTGTGAGGACTCAGTGAGTTAGGACATGTGAGGCTCTTAGGACAGCGCCTGGCCCAGAGCGAGGAGTCCAGATGCCAGCTCTCCCAAGTCATCAGTGATGAAGACGCTCGTGATAGTGTGAAGGACGCGGATCGTGCCGCGTGGAGGCGGGAAGCTGGCAGCCTCAAGTTGAAATTTTCCAATGCATGAACTTTGCCCTGCTAGATTGTTGATTGACAGCAGATATCCAATTAAAAAACATCAATATGCCTTTATGTGGAACTAACATAGTATCTGGTGCTCCTGACCAGAGGTCAGCAAACTTTTTCTGTAAAGGGCCCAAGGACAAATATTTTAGGTTTTTTGACCATAAGCTCTGTCACAACTACTCAACTCTGCCACTGCGGTTCAAAAGCAGTGACAGGCAATATGTCAATGAGTGGCCAAGTCCGGGTGCCCGTGATACCTTATTGATGAAAACAGGTGGCAGGCCAGGTCTGGCCCCCGGGCTCCGTGTCGACCCTGGCTCCAGACACTCTGGTCCAGTGAGCAGGTGGGCGACTGAACACACCCATGGACAAGTGGGTTCTGAAGAGGAAACCGTCCATTTCTCTCCCGAGGGCCTTTACTAAGGATCCCTGGGACTCAGCTAAGAAGTGGGATCAGCCCCCATCCGTCTCCCCCATGCTGAGACGCCTGGGATGGAAGGACAGAGGGCAGCGTCAGGGCCAGTCACCTCCCCGCCCCCCGCCCCCCGAGACTAAGGGAAGCCAGTTCCTGGCTGCTCGGTGTGGTCCCCAGACCTGTGACACCAGTGACACCTGGGAGCTCTTGGGAGATGCAGGTGCCCAGCCCCCACCCCAAATCGCTGCCTTGGGGCCCCCACGCCACTGCTCCAGGGCGGGCTCCTCTCCTCGGGGACACTGCCTTCACGTGGAGGTGACACACAGGGCCTCCACAAACTCTTGGGCTGACAGAGTGGGAGGGGCCCCAGGGGCACGTCCATGCCTTTGTCTTATTATTGGATACGTTGGCCAACAGCCCTGATATGGCAAGACCCCCCTGCCCCCTGCAGCCCACCTCTCAGGTCTGCGCTGAGCTGACGCAGGCTCTCAGTCTCCGCCCTTCTGCATTTGGGCTGCTGAGTCTAGTCGGCGTGAAGAAGCCACCAGCCTGCCACACCACCCGTCCGAATGGCTACCTGGCTTCCCTACAAAGAGATCAGCGTCCCTGTCCCCCGTCACACCCCCAGGGCTGGTTCCTTTGGTCTTATAGCAGGTGTTTTTAAGCTCCATTGCTAGAAGCTCAGGTTTCTTATGGGTGCGTGCCATGTTCAGTGAGAACATTCTGGAAACAGAGGCGGGCTGCTTGGATATTTTGTGAGATTACTTTCCTTTATTATGATTTATATAGTGTGATAAGATTATTTTCAAACCCAATTCCTTTCTCTGCCTTTATTCAAATTACATCTAAAATTACTTAGAAAATGCTCTTTTCCTCCCAAATACGAAGACTAGGCCAGAGAAATAACTCAGCTGAACTGTCACCCCAAAGAAGAAAATGCATTAGATTTGTCACATTGTGGTTTAGGAAATAAACAATGGAAGATGGAAAAAGAGAATTGGTATTATAACTCCTCGGATCCTCCATTCTTAACCTTAATATATCGAGATTTCATTTTTATCATTTTTTCTCAGACACCCCCACCCATCTACATGTTGTGAGTTAAAGTATAGAAGACTCCTTTTTAATAATTCCTCACTTTGGGGCTGGGGCTGGGGTTTAGGGTAGAGTGCTTGCCTAGCACGTGTGCAGCCCAGGTTTGATCCTCAGCACCACGTAAAAATAAATGCATTGTGTACAACTAAAGCAAATAAATAAATATTTTTTAAAAATAATTCCTCGCTTTGATTTTTTTTTTTTTTTTTTTTTTTTTTTTTTTTTTTTTTTTTTTTTTTTTTTGTACCAGGGATGGAACTCAGGGGCACTCAGCCACTGGGCCACATCCCCAGCCCTTTTTTTGTATTTTATTAGAGACAGGGTCTCACTGAGTTGCTAAGTGCCTCGCCATTGCTGAGGCTGGCTTTGAACTTGTGATCCTCCTGCCTCAGCCTCCCAAGTGCTGGGATTACAGGCATGTGCCACTGCGCCCGGCTCTCACTTTGATTTTTTAAATTAGTGATTTAATGACTGGTTTCATTCATACCAGACAAGAGAGCTACAAGCCAGCATAAACTGTTTTTTACTATTATTTGGTATACCAACTTCAAAATATTAGCAAATATATAAAAAATCCAATCTGCTATGTTATTTTGGCAAAATATACATAATGTGAAATTTAACATTTCTACCATCATCAGCTTGCCTGTCAGTGGCGCTTAACATGTTTGCATTGTTGTGCAGCCATCACTACCATCCGTTCCAGAACTTTTTCATCTTCTCAAGTGGCTCCCCCACTTTCTTGTCTCTGGGAACTTGACAACTCACGGGAGTGGAATCGTCCAGTGTATATACTTTGGTGACTGGATTATTTCACTTAGAATAATGTCCTCAAGGTTTATCCATGCTGTAACAGGCGGCAGAATCGCCCTCCTCGTGAAGGCGGGGTACGCTCCTCTTGGACACATATACTGCATTTTGTTTATCTGTGGAAACCCGGGTTGCTTCCACCTTTTGAGCACTACAAGTAACATTACTGTGAACATGGGTGTGCAAGTATCTGTTGGAGTCCTGGCTTTCAATTCTTTTGTGCATATACCCAAAAGTGGAATTGCCAGATTGCGTAGTAATTCTGTTTTGGATTTTTTAAGGAATGCCACACCCCAGGATTTGTTTCCATGTGAAAATACTACAGCTTCAGATTGTTCATAAACCCCCACCCCCCAGGCACCAGGATGCCTTATCGTCTCTCAGTATTGTCTTAGAAACTAGCCTTGGGTCATACATCAATCTGAGACCGAGCTGGAAGGGAATCTGGAGGTTATCTGGGTCAATTTCATCATCTTATCAAAAGAGAATGTGGTGGTCCAAGAAAATTATTTGGCCTTGTGCTGGTCACACGGTCTGTCAGGATGAGAATCAGAACAAGGCCTGGGCCATGGCCAGGGGACCACATCCACCACCCATAGAAGATGCATCTGAGGAAGCAGGTGTCCAGTCCCTGCAATCACGAGGAACATGTGATCCCCAAGAAGGAAGTCTTTGGGCAGAGCGTGCCCCCACACAGCCTGCTTGCAAGGTGGAGGCCTTGCCCCTTGCACAAGGCCTGAGAGCCCAGCCTGATGAATGCCCTCAACGGCCCTGTCGTCCAGCAGACTCCAGGCCCACCCTAGCTTGCCTGGTGCCAGTCAGTAGCTTCAAGGAGGCCAATCCCAGCTGCCTGTTTTCCTGTGACACCTGCCCTACCTGCTGGTCTGTCCCACTCTTCATCATGGGCCCATCCTCCTGTTGAGCCTAAAACACAAAACCCAGTAGATTGTAGAAGGGTTGCTGTTTCTTCATCACCTGCCTCAGAGGTGAGCAGAACTGGCCCCTAACAAAATACAAACAAGTGATGACTTTCATCTCCCATGTAATTTTCTCTCCTTCCTACTTCAACTGTCTTCCAGACTCTGAAGACACCAGGAGCTTCCCTCCACAGCACTCAACCTCAGCATGACCTCCACGGGCAGCATCTTTTTCTCCAAACTCCTTCAGAACTGACACACTCCCTACATCCCTTGCTCTCAGTGAGCCGCCATATTGGAAAGCGGACCAAGATATTATTCTCCTAGTAATAGTAATAACACTATCATAAATATCATTAAATGAGCTCTTCTGTACAAAAAGTAATTTGTTGTCCATTATCTTAAATGATCCCAAGCACAGTCCTGTAGAAATATGTGAGGAAAAGATGAAAATCTTTGTTTCATTGATGAGAACACTGATACTCAAGAAAGCCAGCCATTTACCCAGGAGACTACGACTAAGGCTCCAAACTTCAGAATCAGGCTCTATCTGGTGGCTATAAGGAAACAACTTCAGACAGTAGGCAAAGGAATGAATCCTTCAGAATTCAAGAGGATGTAATAGTTTGGCAACAAAATGGCCCTCCAAGGCTGGGAACTCCATGGAGTTGGGGAGACAAGTGGAACCCAATAGGAGAGTCCTTTCTTTAGACCTCTCCAATCCCACCAAAGTACTAATTGTCTAAGACTCAGGAAGACAGAACTTCACCCCAGGATAATATCATTTTGGGCCCCTGTGACAATCCAGGTGAAGGGCCCAGGCTGAGGAATGCACAAGGCTTCCCTGCAGAGCCAGTGCTCTGGGATGGGCCGGGGGCAGGTTCTGCATGCTCCTGCAGACTGCAGGGCTGTGTGTCACCTGCTTCAGCACAGCCCCAGCTTCCTCCCTGTGAGTGTGCAAAGCAAAGGAGGCTGCAACCGTGTGATGATGTTCAGGGAACAGAAGGAGTCACGCCTCCTCTCCCAACTCAAGCAACCCCTTTCCTGATGCTTCAGAAAGCAGAGGTGGAGGTATCTGTCACCAAGGTCTGCCATGCTCCGGGGAAGGAAGTGTGTGTGGCTTCCATTTAAACCACACTGCCTCTCCCTAGAGTTTAAACTCAGTGCAGAACTCAGAGAGCCTCGGCTTTCTCACCTGAGGGTGGGGATAGCATCAGGAATGCTGTCAGCAGGGAAGCCTGGATGGAGGCGCACCAGGGCTTTCCAAAGACACTTGCTGAAGATGGGTAAGAAGGGCCTGGATTGAAGCAAAGGGCTCCTGGATGAGACAACAACATCACTGGCTGACAAATGAAGAGTCATTTTTCTGATTAATCTCCAGGCAACAGACGAATGATGTTTTTAACCTGAGCTGCACATCAGAGTCACCTGAGTCTGATGTCATCATCAGCGGTAGTCCCTACGTGGAGACAGAGAAAGCTTCCCTGGGCGGTTCTTATGCACACCCATGGTAAGGGCCCTGCCCGGGGGGAACGCCTGCAGAGAGCATTTTGGCAGAGGCACAGCCATGTCCAGAAAGGAAAGAGGATCATACGAAAGGCCAGGGCCAGCCCAGGCCTGCTTCCCACAGCCTTGTAGGCACTTAATAAGTGGTGTCCATGAGGAAAAAGGACTAATACAGGAAAGTGGGCTGATGCTGTGGCACACGTCTATAATCCCAGCAGCTTGGGAGGCTGAGGCAGGAGGATCGCAAGTTCAAAGCCAGACTCAGCAAAAGTGAGGCGCTAAGCAACTCAATGAGACCCTGTCTCTAAAAATAATACAAAATAAGGCTGGGGATGTGGCTCAGTGGTTGGGTGCCCCTGAGTTCAATCCCCAGTACCCCCCTCCAAAAAAAAAAAGAAAAGAGAATGTTCTCAATGTGCACGCATTTTGGTCCTGCCACATGAAACTCAGGGACTTGTTCCATGGTCATATTCTTCCAGCCTTGTCATGTTGATGAAGCGCTTTGACGTCACTATCTCACTCGAATCTCCTGGGAGCCCAAGTGAGAGAGGCTCCCTCTGGCACTCCCAGAGTCTTCACACAGACATTCAGAAGATGGGGACAGGGGCCTAGTTCCATGATGGTTCAGAGGCAGAGCTGAGCTGGGATTCAGCCTTCAGAGGCCAAACCGCACCTGGGGTCAATCACACTTTCAGGGAGACCTCACCCATGATTTCTACCAGGACTCTGGGCCACACCACCACTGCACTCATTCACAAAGCTGCGTGATTAAGCCCAGGTGACCACACATCCGGTTTTCCCAGGACTTTCCAGCTTTCGCAGGGTATGTCCCACATCCTGGTGTCCCCTCAGCTCCAGGCAAACCCCACCTTACCCCATGAAGCGAGCATATTCAACCACTTGATACATGTGGACATACACTATGAGTAACATATTTCCTAGTAAATTATTCAGATACTCACTCATAGGCATATAAAGTTTCCAAATCAGACCTTCATATTTAGATAAATATTGCTTAATAATGTGGCTTATTTGTAAAGAATACAGAGACAATAATTGAAGATTCTTGCACAAGATATATCCTTGAGGGGCTGGGATTGTGGTTCAGTGGTAGAGTGCTTGCCTAGCATGTGTGAGGCACTGGGTTCAATCCCTGGCACCACATAAAAAATAAACAAATAAAATAAAGTATTGTGTCCGTCTACAACTAAAAAACTAGTTTTAAAAAAAGATGTTTCCTTGTGCCTATATATATTTTATTTTTACATCGTACTCTAATTGGGTGTTTTATTTACAAACGAAGTGTTTTATGATGGGGTCATGCACCACATAATGGCATTTTGATTACCAACAGACCTCAAATACAATGGTGGCCCCATAAGCTAATACCACCTAGTGATATCGCAGCTGTCTTGGTACATGTAAGTACACTCTATGCTGTTCACACAACTATGAAGTTATCTAAGGATGCATATCTCAGAATATATTCCTGTCATTAAGGGACACATGAGTGTATCTCTTTGGCTGGTTTGCTAATGACATTTTAATTGCAAAAATGTAAAGGTGCTCATAGTAAATGTCTCCTGAATTAAATAAAGCCTTCCATAGAAAGCTAGATTGTTTGGGCTACAGGTTGCCACCACTAGGGACAGAGATTTCTTACATTCTGGGGACCATGGGCCACTCTGGCTGTGTGTTAGTAACCTCTTTAGAATACTATTTTCAAATGTATACAAGAAAACACAAAGGATTGCAAAGGAAGCCAATGATATTGAAATATGGTTATCAAAATATTAAAAGAGGTTATTATGTGTGTTTTTTTATTAATGTGTTAAATAAAACTTCTAAATGGTGAGAATGAATGATATCCTAAGACACAGTTCAAGTTTAAAATATCTGTAGTATCCACTGGTGACAAAGTCATAGGTATCCCAGATGTTGCCACGGTTTGTGCCTCATGGTCATAAGTGAAGGAAATGATGGATTTAATTTAAAGATTAGTACAAACAAAAGCATAGCTTTTCTTTTCAGCCAAGGCCATGAACCCTTTGATATCAGGTCAAGATACCCTGACCTAAGGATTTTACTATGTGCGGGGTAATACGAATCCCTAATCCAAACATCCAAAACCCAAAATGCTCCAAACTCTGAAACTTTTGAATAACAGCTTGATGTCACCATTGGAAAATTCCACACCTGACTTCCTGTGACTGGTCACAATCAAAATGAAGGTGCACTAAAAATATTGTTTGAAACTGCCTTCGGGCTATGTGTTTAAGGAATATATGAAACAGAAATGAATTTTGCATTTATACTTGGGTCCCCAAGTACAATATATCTTATCATGCACATGCAAATCTTTTATAATTTTTTTTAAAAGTCCAAAAAAATCTTCAATATTTCTTGTCTCAAGCATATCAGATAATAGAAACTCAGTCTGTTTCTGATGAGTGAATTCTGATTGTATTTCAAGTTGCTAGGACATCATTTTCCAAAATGTGTTTGTATTAGTCAGGGTTTGCTAAAGGAACAGAATCAATAGGAAGTATGGTAATAAAAGAGGAATTTATTAGATTGGCTTATACAATGGCTGTCCGCAGGCTGCAGAGCTAGAGGAACTAGAGTTGCACAGTCCAAGAGGCTGAAGCCTTAGTACAAGAGGGATCAACAGTACTACCCCAGCCTGAGACTGAAAGCTTCTGGAAACTCCCTGGAGAATCACTGGCACTGTCTGCTTTGGAAGAGTGAAGAAGCAAGAGACTGATGTCTCAGGCGATCGCAGCAGCAATCAAGAACCCATTCAAGGAGAATCAAGCTTGCATCTGCTGCTGCTTCCTTGTTCTTCCAACCTTATCCCATCCAAGTCACCATCCTATTGGACAGTGCTGCCCACACTTAGGGAGGGTCTCCACTTCAGTTCACTATCCCACGTGTCAATCATTCCTAGGTACACCCTCAAGCCTCTTAATCTTCACCATCTCTTAATCCAATCAAGTTGACAATTCAAATTAACCGTGACAGGGGTCACTGAAGTACTAATTTAAGGAAATGTTGATAGCTTGCTATTGTGGGTTGAATCACATCCTCCTGAAACTCTGTTGAAGTGCTAATTCCTAATTCCTGGTACCTGTGATTATGGCCATATTTAGATATAAGGTATTTTGCATGTATCATCAAGTTCAGATAAGGTCATGCTCAGTTAGGGTAGGCTGTAACCCAGTATGATTGGTGTCTTTATAAGAGAGAAGAGACCCAGAAACACATGGAGGAGCACAGGTGACAACAGGCAAAGACTGGAACAATGTTTCTCTGTTCCAAGAATTGTTGGCAATTCCAGAAGCAAAGGAAAAAGCATGGAACAGATTAGCCACTAGAAACTTATAAGAAAGCACAGCCCTTCCAACACCTTGAATTTAGATTTCTAGCCTCCAAAACCATAAAAAAAAAAAAAAAAAAAAAAAAAAAAAAGTATCTGTTGTTTTAAGTCATCCAATTTGTAGCAGTTGTTACAGCAGCCCTTGGAGACTGATACTGTGTCGTTAGGAGAAAGATGATTTAAATGATATAATCTTGGGACCCAACCCCAGAAGCATTAAGTTTCTCTGTTGGAGATATACAATGCACCCTAGAATATCAGGGATCTTGAAGAAGATTTTCAGTTTAATCTACGCTCCCCCCAAGTTTTTTTTGGTCAAAAACCATCTTATTTATGGCACCGTTAAGTAACGATGTTCTGTGGACCATGAGATGCCCCGGGAGTATGAAAACCAACAATCAAATACATAAGGGGACTGAAAATCTTACAGAAAAGTGTGGGGAACTGGTAAGTTGAGAATCAGGAGCCTGCCAGAAGCACAGCACAATAGAACAGACGGATGTCTCAGAGAGCTGTTCGTTCCTGCCACTCATTTTTGCACATAAGGAGCCCGTGGCCCAGCTCTAAAAAGTATGTTAGCCAAAATGCAGACACAGCCATACCTTGCATAACTGGGAGAACCATTTATTATTGGACACTGAATTCTTTCAGTTGCAGTCATATGAACTGCTTTTGGAATAAACCCATCTCATAGTTCTATAATCCTTACAACCTACAAAGTCGGGTTCCACCTTCCTAACAATTGAACTGAATTTCTACACTGGCAGACAGCTATTTTAAATTTTGCACAGGGCAGGAATGGGAGATGAATCCGTGCTCCAGCACAATGACAGCCCCTCAACTCCTTCCCTCCAAGAGACCAGCAGAAGGGTCCTCTCAGTGGCTCTGTTTGTCTGGCCCAAGAAGGTAGCTCCTCAATCGCAAGTGCAAAGAGTATTGTGATGCTGGTCACTCGTGCAGCAACAGCAGGGGTGCGGGGGCGGGGAGGGGGTTCTCTAGGAAGACACTGGGCTCTGGATGCTTTAGGGGCCATGACTGAGTGTGCACAGTGTTCTGGGTCAGGGTATCTGGGCCAAGAGCCTGGGACTGGGAGGCTCCTGCAGTGATGGACTGAGGGGCTGTAGCTCTTCCCAGAATTTAAGAGGAAGGAAGAAAAGCAGGAGAGGGCAGGGGACAAGTCCACCCTGGGACACTCATTCCTGATCCTAAGATCCTTACATTTTAACTTGTACTCAAACATTTGCCTCTTTCCATTTTTAAGCCACTGAGCTGCTGCACTTTGGAATGGGCTCAGACAGGCTCGGGAGGAATTCTCAAACATCCAGAAATTAACAAGCCAGTTGTTAAATTGGGTAGTTGACAACGGGCTGCAATGGGAGTACTTTTGCACCAGGGACATCAGCAAAGGCCACAACTCAGGGCTGGTTTTTATTCTTTTCCAGAGCGTTAGTTTCCCACCACCTGTGGCGCCGTTGACTCCTGAAGACTTTGCTTCCTTCCCACACACTCAGCAAAATTCTCCCAGGGATCGTGGACACTGCCCCTCAATGTCTTTGGAACGTTAGCCTGTGGGTCTGCGATCCTTCTAGGGGACACAGGGTTCTTCTGTCCTGCCCTTTGGAAAATAAAGACGAAGCCCTCGCTCCCAGAAACAGCAACGCCGAGAAACACCCTCGGAGCGTGAGCCCCCAGATCCCAGTGCCAGAAGGTTTCCAGCTTAATATAATTTCATGCCGCGTGCCAGGTGCTTCACAAAAGTATCTTGTAACCAGAAGACACAGAAAGTGCTGTCCTCGTTTCTCGGCCATCTGCAGAGAGCAGGAGGCTACATCATCTTGCAATGGTGGGTGTGGCCCTCCTGCCAGGCAGCCCCCACTTGGAGACTGGCTGCGCCTTGTGACAGTATCCTGACTGCACTCCAGATGGTGGGAGCTGAGTTACCAGCTTCCACCAAACAGTGAGAATGATTCTAGCAAATGTCTGGTTAGCCACTTGACTCCCGGTTCCTTTCTTCATCCTTGACCTTCTGCCAAGGTACCCTCCTGGTTTTCTAACGATCCCCCAACCTGTAACAACCTCACACACTCCCCACTCACCAAAACACATACTAGTTCAGGCCAGATGAAAAGAAGAGAACGATGATCAAATTGCTTTTCCAGGCGAAATATGGAGTCACCAGGAACAGATGAGTCCTGTTGAGAATTCCTACGAACTGGTCGTTTGTGAGTCATATTTACACAACCCCGAGTGACTAAGTTTGGGGTTAATTGCATAGTTTGGCCAGATGCCTCTACAATTGGCTATAAAGGCTGCTTAAACAATGATCTGAGGTCACTGGCAGATTCAGACCGAGGGGTGTTGAAACTAAAAACACAGCAACTGGCTAAATTAACCAAGGAAGAGAGGGACCAGTTTGAGGCTACCTGGGAAGTGTCAGCCACATAAATTTGGGGCAAGCAATTAGTTTGAAACATGAAATTGTTCATGTTTGATTTTTTTTCATTTAAATGCCATTTTAAATGCTATGTCCCCTTGATTTTCAGGTAATCCCTAATCTAATCTTTCAGGATCACTCAGGCTGGGGTTGGGGAAAACACCGTCCGTCAGTAGGAGAAAGATGTAAGTGAACTTTGCATCTTTTCCTGTGGTTCTGGTAAGTTCTTCTGAAGTATAGTTTAGTGGAAATAGCTCTGGTTTAAGACTCCAGAGGCCTATATTTTAGCCCCAATTGACTTGCTACATGGCCTTAGACAAGCTGTTTCTCCTTTAAGTCTCGTTCTTTCCAGCTGAAGCAATATCATAAACATTCTCATGCCACCAAAACGAGCTGATGGATGGGAACGTGGTTTTTTAAAAGTGAAAATTACTACATAGATAATTTATAAAGGCTACACATATTACAGTTATCAGACCTATTGATATGTGAGTGTGTTTGCTCCCTCGGGAGAGAATAAATTTTGAATGCAATCGTAACTGATTACCCCTTTGTTCCAGTGTCATTTCTGATAGCAAACAATGCCAAAACAGTAACAAATTGCCATTGAATTTTCCATTAGTCATCAGAGTATAAAAGATTTGATAAATAGCAAGAAAACACAATGGCTCTTTGGGGTGGGAAATCCGCATTATTGACAGTAGCAAATTACATTTCTTTTTGAAAAAGATGGTGTCACGGTTCTTAGAGATTATTTGCATTGCTGCTGAGACGTAAGAAAACCCCCAGGAGCTCTGAAAGGCCACATCTGTGAGATGAACAGCATGGTGTCCCGGCTCAGCGCCCCCACCCCTCCTTCCATCATTTATGTGACATGACTGGGCAGCTGCCTAGGTGTGGGCCCTCTCTGTCCAAGAACAGATTGCCAAACAGGGACAGAGAAGAAAAGAGCTTCCAGAGTGAGCCCTGACCGTGGGGGAGGTGAGATGACGGATGGGTGGGGGTGGGAGGCCCCTGGGCTTGGAGGGTCGGTGTGCATGGAGGTCAAGGGTGGTCCTTCGTGCCCGGGTCTCCTGTTCTCGTCTTTGCTTCCGTGGCAGCTGCCTCCTGTTCTGCTCCAGTGACAACCCAGACAGACACCTCCCTCCAGAGCCGTGCCAGCCCCACTCCACTAGCAGCTGTTGCCGCAGCCCTGGGAGAGCGGCGTGACCGCTGGCACCAGTGTGAGCAGGGCACATCTGCAGAGCGTCCCCTGCCCCTGGCTTCAGGCCTGCAGGCTCCGTGCCCTGCCATGCAGGAGGTGCCCAGCTGGTGCCACTTAACCTCTCCTTCGCCAGGGGAGGCGGTGGTCTGTTTGATTTTTCACCCCTGAGATGTCCCACTCTGCCGTGAGCAATTTGGAGTTTTGCAGATACACACTCGCCTCAAATTTCCAGGCTTAAGGAATAAATTTTAAAATTCCATGGATGACCTTTCCAAAGTTAAATGGGTTAGCCCTCAGACATTAAGAGGAAATGTTATTTTAAAGACCAAGGATACCAAATCTACAAGGACAATATGCTAAGTGAAATAGCCAGTCACAGAAAAAAGCAAATGTCATGGTTCCAATTCTGTGAAGTCCCTAGAGTAGGTGAACCGGTTGACACGGAAAGTAGAATGGGGGTCACTAGGGGCTGGGGAGAAGGGGGATGGGTGATTAGCTTTTAGTGGATACAGAGTTTCAATTTTGCAAGATGAAAAAAACATTGTGGAGGTGGATGATGGTGAGGTTTTGTGCAACACTGTGAACGTACCAAACACTACTGACCTGCACACTTAGAAAAGGTAATGATGGTGAATTTCACCTTATGTATATATCACCACAATTCAGACTCAAACTTTCAAAAGAATGCCAAATCTAAAAGTAATAAACTCATGGAGTCCCATGTATCAGGAGGCTTAGAAGTAAGAGGTCATAACATGACACTCAATTTGGGGTTAAAAGTATCAGTTCGTTAAGTAAATGAATCTAAACTACAGTACTTTAAAAAAAAAAGTCCTTTGAATAGAAACTTCCATAATCATCCAAAACTAGTTGTCCTATTTTTACCAATAGGAAAATTTCTCCCATAAAGTTGCATTTATATCATAATTACAAAAATTGCAAAGCCAAAAGGAGGGGAGACATATAATAATATTATCTAATAATAGTTGGATGAAAAAGACATAAATCAGGCTTTTGTGGTAGCTTCTTCTCACCTGCAAGGTTTTGATGCTAGAGGTGGGTCCCAAAGCAAAAATTCAACTCACAATTATGGTTCGACTTGTAACAAACAGGATATTCCTCTCCATTCACAGAACAGATTAAAGGTTAGCCTGGGTTTTCATCTAGCTGTGCCTCCCTCAGAATTAGAATTATAGTTCCCCTCCATGCTGAATCAAGTCCTTTCATCTCCATTTTGACCAAAATGGAGACCAGGATCATGAGAATTCCTCAGGGCTGGAATTCCCCTGCCCATGCCAGAGTCTCGAGGCGCAGTCCTCTTCCAGGGGTGACTAATCACGATTCCATGTGACCAAACAAACAGCATCTCCTTTTTTTTTTTTTTTTCCACACAGAAGGAAATTCACTGAAGAAAACTGGGATGAAATCCAGTCCACAACTCAGCGTCCCAAGGAGATGTTGTTCCCTGATGTTCTGAGCCCTCGGAAGTGAGTGGGACTTCCTTACTTAGATCCACGCTCCAGAAAGAAAAAAAAAAAAAGTAGCTCATCTTGGAGCCCAGGCAGGTGTCAGGTCCATTCTGGCTCCTGCCCTATACTCACAGAGCTCATCCCTCCCCCATGCCCACCGGCAGGTCTCAGATGATCTGTTTCCAAATTCTTCCTGCCAAGCCACAGGTATGTAAGAGGCTGCCTGACCTGGCCAGGATGCTGCCCGGTATCCAGGAGGTGTTGTTGGGGTGTGCATTTCCCCCACCTTGTTTCTGCTCTTCTCCTCTCTGCTGGCCTCCTGGCCAACCCCCCCTCCACACCCACCTTAGAGTCCTGGTTCCACCATGCCCAGCCTTGGACTCCCTGTCTCTACCTTAACCATCAGACTCGGGGCCTTCTCCAGCCTCCACCCTCTCCCGGTCTCTTGCAAGCTGAGGCTGTGCCCCTGGCTTGGTTTCTAATCCTATGGATTAACTTGAAAAGATGACCACTGTTCATAGACTCCCTGTTGCAGATGACAGACAGAATGAAAACAGAGGAGACAGAGAGAGGAAATGATGAGGAAAAAGAGGGAAACTCTGTGATAATATTTTCCCCTAAATTCATAGTTAAGTTAGAACTTACTTCGTGCAAATACAGAAGCCACAGTCAGCAGAGTTCCAAAGAATGAGCACTAACAGCCAGCCGCAGCCCACTGCCCCCTCCCCTGGTAAGTATTCATCCTCGGTGTCCTCAAAGGATGCTGTGAACCCTCATCCTGCCACTCATTTATAATCATAGGCTTATTGTAGGATTAAAGTTCCTGGAGAACAAGGACCTTCTCCTAGAGTGTCCTCGGGGCCTGACAGACAGGAGGCGTCTTCTGTCAAACCCTTGTGGAATGAGTGAACACGTTCAGAGACCCACAGCCTCCTGCAGCACTGTGGGCGAGCCTGTTGGTCACCCACGTGGCTGCAGTGAGGGGACTTGGGTTTTCCATGGAAGAACCACAGGTCCAAGACTCAAGTGCCCACTTCCTTCTGTTAGGGCAAGGCCACAGAGTCCCATCTTCCTGACCATTGATGTTCAGGGCACTGGCAAATCTGTGTGCTCATGCACTCTCTGTGCTAAATAAAGTGGATTGTTCATTAAGTGAGATTATTCTCTCTCCAAGCACAGAAGCAGATTCCCAGGTTCTTGTGCTGCAGGTAATTAGTGAAGTGCTTTGTGGGCCAGACTGTCCAATGGAATAAGATCAAATGCTGGACAGGGCCACTCAGACCCAAACGGGATGGTCTTTTTCTAGTGCCAGATAAGAAATCACATTGAAGCCGGGGCGCCGTGGCGCACGCCTGTAATCCCAGCACTTGGGAGGCTGAGGCAGGAGGATCGCGAGTTCAAAGCCAGCCTCAGCAATGGGGAGGCACTTAGCAACTCAGTGAGACCCTGTCTCTAATAAAAATACAAAAAAGGGCGGAGGATGTAGCCCAGTGGTTGAGTGCCCCTGAGTTCAATCCCCGGTACCAAAAAAAAAAAAAAAGAAAGAAAGAAAAAGAAAAAAGAAATCACATTGTTCAAGGCCATGAGCATCAGGAAACTACCAGAATACAGATTATATATGAAGAAGTATGGAGACAGGGTACCATTTCTAATTTTCCCTTTTCTTTCCACCATTAACACTTATTTTTAAAAAAGGTTCTCTATGCATCCAGGTGAACATCTCTGGAGCATCATTTCTTATCACCCACTGTAGCAATCATTTCAACAGGACCAAGTATTTTCAAAGTCCTCACTGGTGGCGAGGAAGATGGTGAGCATGAGGCTCTGTGGCTTAGGTACGGCCACACAGACAGTAGGAACGAACAGAAATGAGAGAGGAACGAGAAAGGCCAGGAAAAATAGCATTGCCCATTGAGTGACAGTAATTCAGAGTCATCCCTCTAGACAGAACTTGAAGAACTCAAATCCTGCCGTGGATTACAACCCATGCAATGAGCACTCGGATCAACCTGTACATGACCTCTAGCAATGTTTTCGATGACCTTGAGACCATCCTGCCATGCTGTGTATTTTATTCTACGTTGTGTGTCCCCATTATCTGAGTTCAGATCACCCCAGCACATTCATAGACTCATCACTTCAGTTAGACAACCAGGCAGAAAATGCTGTTGTGACACAAAAATCCATTCCGAACCACCAATGAAGGTTGCTCATGGGGGAGACCCAACTGTGAGTCAAAAAGGATGGCCGCGCAGAATCTGGGCGTTGACCTTGCCTTTGTCTTCTCCGAATGCCATCAGCTGCCTGGCGAATAGCACTGGGACAAGTGCACACTGCCTGAAGTTGGGCCAAAGACCTGTTGCTTCTGCTTTGGAATCTTGGCAAGACCTGAAAGTTTCCCTCACTTTCTTCCCCCATCACCCAAACCATGGCCAAAACCAGCCTTCTCACTTTTCATGTGACAGCTCCCGAAATTCTCCTTCAGATAGTCCAAGCTGGGCACAGAACCTGCCAGAGGTACCATGGCCTCTCGCATTCCACTGTTCTCCCAGCTCCAGCCTGTCCATGGGGTACCCTTTTATTTTTGATCCAGACCAAGAAATGGGAAAGGCACTACAGTGGACGGGCTCTCCTTTCACGGTGGGATGCTGTGCACCTGAGCTCACCTCAGCGGGGCTGGAGAGTCTATGAAGCTCGGGCTGGAGCACGAAGCCAGCTACTCACCCCATTGCCTGCTCATCTTCCCAACTCTATCCCCATTCTACTCAAGGATCCCCAGAAAGCCAGATCCTATTCCTCACTGTGGTATTAGAGAACCCAGAGACAGAGAGCCCACCTTCAGATGCTGGCTCTGCTCTGGGGTGACTCTGGACAGCTAAATGCACATCTTTGATCCCCAGTGACACCAGGCAGCACTAAGTGCCTCCTAAAAGCTCCTAACATAGCGCCTCGTCTGTCACACGTGCTGGTCACCTGCCCACCCGTTTGTCTAGGCCCTTTCCCTTTTTTGCTCTTCTTGAGTCCTCTTAACAAGTGGCCTCTGGTGCTGGCAGAAGGCACTGGAGGATGAAAAGCAGCATCTTGGACAGTGACTCCATTCCCACCAGGGGCCCCTCCCTCCTCCATCTCAGGTCCTGCTAGGCGGGTTTGGCCTGATTCCCACTTCTGCCCAGTGCCCCAGCCTCTGGACTCTGGCTAATCCCACCCCTGACACTGCAGTTGGTGGAGCCTTCCTGCTTTCTCAGTCTCTAATCTCCTCACCAGCCCCTGTGTGCCTGCTCAGCATTCCCCATGTAGCCAAGTTCCTGTATTAAATTCTCTCTGTTGAAAACATCTTGAAGGATTTCTGCTTCCTGATGGAACCATGAGAGAGGAAGTGGCCTCTACCTTCCTCCCTCATCTATGAATCCAGTTCATTGGGAAACTCCTTTAGCACTTTGCACCGAAGATCTCACACGCATATCTAATCCCCCTCTCCCCGTAGGAGGAGACACGCCCCCTCCACAGCTGACTGGATCCCCTCCAAGGCCTTCCTGACTCTTCTAGATAGAGAAGCCTTAATTATTTTCCCACCAGAGAGAAAACTGTCTATGCTGGCTGGATAAACTAGTCCACTCACCCCAGGGATGTAGCAAATGAGCCACTGACCTTCAAACAACAAATCACCGTGTGCACTCCTTGGTGGCGAGGGCCCACGGGGCTGTGTATCATGGCAACTAGGGATCCTGGCTGCTCCCAGAAGGTATTCTCCCCTCAGAGGTTAGCATCCTCTGTCTCCAGGAGCCTTGGGTGTTTCAGAGCAGATCCTCTCATATCCAAGGCTTTGATGCACCTGACCATGGAGTCTTCATTGAGACAAAGGGAAGCTGTCAGAGGCTACCTAGGTGATGTCACAGGGGTTTCCAGGCATTGTACGATAAGGATACTCAGCTCCCTGATAGGATTCAGCAGCCTTTGCAGAGGAGTTTTGGGGGTGACTTCATGCCCACATTTCCCTTATCAAGGATCCTGATACCAACCTCATAGTCGTTTGGAACTACATTCAATATTTGCAAGGATCTTTAATATTTGCAAGGACTGGGATGGCACCACAACTGGTCTGGGAACATTGTTCTTCCCCATGCCTCACCCTTAGAAATATTCCTTTTGAACAAAGAAGGGAATGATGACTGATCCTCAGCTGTCAACATGATAAAATTCTGGGAAGTTGCAGCCCCATGACAAGAGAGAATTGTCCCATCCGCAGCGTAAGGAGTCTCCAACTCTAGCCCAGCTGTCTTCAAAGAGCCAGATGGTAGGCAGACTGAAAGCTCCTCTGGCCACTGGGGACCAGGAAACTAGGGCCTTGCCTTTGACTTCTGGCTTGACCAAGATGGACAGGAAGCCAAAAATAGCTTGGCACAGTTAACAAGAGAGCATCATCAGAACACTCAGAAATTCATTACATTCAAGGACTTTTTTTATTTTTTTAAGATAGTCTCCTAGAAGCCACAGTGATGCTCAATAACACTGAGCTCTAAGGCACAGTTGTGAAGGTAGGTTGGGGACTGTGGCTGTTTTTTCTATGGCCTCGGGGAAAGGCATTGCAGAGACACCAAACCCTCATTGAAATTTTGGTAGTGAGATTCTAATTCCATATCATTTTCCCCTGTATCTTAGAATTTCCTCAAAACAGAGTACTTGAATGATTAACTGAAGGATAAAAACTGTCTTCCGGGAAAAAGAAGTCGTATGTCCAGAAAGCTTTACATCCTGCCAGAATCAGCATTCATCTAAAACCTAGACAACAAAGCACCACCAATGGAATAGCTTTAAAAAGTTTATTTCCTCACATTTCCACAGGCTGGAAATCTGAGGTCAAGGTGTCAGACTGTGCCGGAGAATCTGTTGCATGCCTCTGCCTCGCCTCTGGTGTTTGTCCGGCCATCTTGACATCCCTAGCTTGTAGACACGTCGCCCCAATCTCTGTCTTCATCTTCACATGGTGTTCTTCCTGTGTGTGTGTCTGTGCCCAAACTTCCTCCTTTTATATGGACACCAGTCATATTGGACAAGGGCCCACCCCACTCCCCTATGACCTCATCTTAACTTTAACTCCATTTATAACAATCCTATTTCCAAATAAGGTCACATTTGGAGGCACTAGGAATTAGGACATCAGCGTATAAACTTGAGGGACACAATTAACCATTTGACCTTCCCAAAATCCATATGCGTCTCATGGGAAAACTACATTCACCCTAACCCAAAAAATCTTAACACATTCCAACATCAATTTGAAGTTCAAAATCTCATTCAAATAGTCTTTGAATTAGATATGGATGAAACTTGGGGTATGATTCATCCTTAGACAAAATTTCCCTCCATCTGGAAACCTTTGAAACCAGGCAATCCTCTTCTTCCAGAATGGGTATGTCTGTCCGAGTATGGGAGAGATTTCCCATTCCGAAAGGGAGAACTGGAAGAAAAAAGGGGCCCTGGGTCTCAAGGAAGTATGAAACTAGCAGTGTAAACTCCATTAGATTTTAAGACTTGGGGATAATCATTGGTTCCTTGCTCTGTGGTTGAACTCAATATGGACAGGGCCCTTTCTCTCAATTAATGCCTGAAGCAGGTGCTAAAGGGCACCTTAGCAGACTGTCCTTGCATGTTTTGGCAAATACAGACCCACAGCCCCTTGATTTCTCTCTCAACAGCCATAGCTTGGTCTGTGACTAACACTCAGCAGAAGCTACTCTTGGGCTTTAGGTGCAACAAGTCCACCACTGACTGTTGTCATGCCCGGTAAACCTGTCAGGGGAATCAGCAACCAACCAAGGTTTCTTCAGAGCATTTATAGACCTAGACTTGGCCAGGCTGTAGGATCTCAACAGACAATACTTTCAACACTCTTTCAGAACACAGTTTCAATTTCAGCTCTAGAATCGGGTGGGAAGACTTGTCCTTCTGAAAAAGCAGATTCCAAGTGCTCTGAAGTGGGTCTGTGCTCTTCTCCTTCTTAAGTGCATATTCAAAGATGTAGAGGCCTCTTTAGAATGAAATGAGTGTATTTCTTCTTGCTGCAACAAATAAAAAAGATCTTGTTTTTGAGATGTGCATAATCCTGGAGGACAGTGCGCTTAGTGAAATAAGCCAGGGGACTGGGGTTGTGGCTCAGTGGTAGAGCGCTCGCCTAGCACATGCGCAGCCTGGGTTCGATCCTCAGCACCACGTATGAACAAATGCATTGTGTACAACTAAAACCAAATAAATAAAATATTTTTAAAAAAAAGAAATAAGCCAGGCACAAAAACACAAACACTACATGATCTCACTTATATGTGGAATCTTAAAAACTCAAATACGTGGGGAGGAACTTTAGATAAGGCAAAGGGGAGGGAGGGAAATGGAGGGAGCAGAGGAGTAGGAAAGACGGTAGAATGAGATGAACATCATTACCCTAAGTACATTTATGAAGATACGAATGGTGTGAATCTACTTTGTGTACAACCAGAGACATGAAAAATTGTGCTCCATATGTATAATATGAATCGAATTGTATTCTGCTGTTACACATAACAAATTAAACTAAATAAATAATTTTTTTTAAAAGAGGGTGATGAGGTTGTCAGCCTGCTTTGAGTTAAAAATAAAGATTGTTTGATAAAACCTCAAAAAAAAAAAACCACTCAAATACATGGAAATGTAGAGTAGATAGATGGGGAGATCTTGGTCAAAGGGTACAAATTTTTTAGTTAAATAACAGTAATAAGTTCTAGAGATCTATAGTACAGCATGGTGATTATCATTAATACTTATGTGTTTATATTTTAAAATGTGTAAGAAAATAGAATTTAAACATTCTCACCACAAAAGGGCAAATATGTGATGTAACAGAAACTCGATTAGCTTGATTTAATCACTTCACAATGTACTACAGGCATACCACAAAGATATTGTGGGTTTGATTCAAATTGCTCCAATAGAGTATCACTATAAAGTAAGTCACACAAAAATGAATAAGTAAATAAAATGAGTTGCACAAATTTTTTTTGTTTCCCAATATATATGAAAGTTATGTTTGTACCATACTATATTAAGTGTGTAATATCATTATGTCTAAAAAAATGTATATGCTTTAATTTAAAAATACCTTATTGCTAGAAAATGCCAACAATCATCTGAACCTTCAACAAATCATAATTCTTCTGCGGGTGCAGAGTCTGACTCCAATGTGAACGTCTCCTGAGAGATCAGGGGTTATTGACAGTGGGGTGGCTGGGGCCATCTCTTAAAATAACATTGAAGTTTCCCACATCAATTAACGCTTCCTTTCCCAAAAGATTTCTCTATAGCATGTGGTGCTGTTGGATGTCAGTTTATCCATAGTGGAAGTTCTTCCAAAATTGAAGCTGATTCTCTACTGTTGCTTTAGCCACCGCATTTGTGTAATATTCTAAATTTTTCACTGTCATCTCAACAGTGTTTGCCGCACCTCAGCCAGAAGTAGATTCCATCTCAGGAGCCATTTTCTTTGCTTCTCCAGAAGAAGCAACTCCTTGCGTGTTCAAGTTTTATCATGAGACTGCAGCAACTCAGTAACTTCTCATCCCCTTCTATCTCCATCACACCTGTGGTCACTTGTGCCATGAAAGTCTCTAACCATGCAAAGCCATCATGAGGGTTAAAATCAACTCCTTCCACACTCCCGTCAGTGGTGATGCTTTGATCTCCTCCCACGAATCATGCCTGTTCTTAAGGGCATCTTTCCAGAAGGTTTTGGATATCCTTTACCAGATCCATCAGAGGAATCACTATGTATGTGAGGTTGGCTTTGAACTTGTCATCTTCTTGCCTCAGCCTCCCAAGCCACTTATGAAATAATAAATAAGTCTTGAAAATCCAAATCCAAATCACTCCTCCGTCCACAGGCTGCAGAATGGATGTCGTGTCAGTAACATGAAAACAATATTAATCCCCTTGTCCATCTCCACCAGAGCTTACGGGCAACCAAGTACATTGTGAATGCGTAATAACATTTTTAAAAGAATCCTTTTTCTGAGCACTAGGTCTCAACAGTGAGCATAAAGTATTCAGAAACCCATGCTGTAAACAGATGTGCTATTATTCAGCTTTTGTTTTTTTTCCATTTATAGAGCACAGGTAGAAGTAGCTTTAGGATAATTCTTAAGGGTCTTAGGATTTGGGGAATGGGAAATCAGCACTGGTTTCAACTTAAGTCACCAGCTGCATTAGCTCCTAACAAGAGTCAGCCTGTCCTCTGAAGCTTTGAAGCCAGGCACGGACTTCCCCTCTCTTGCTACGGAAGCCTGCTCAGTGCAGCCACCACCATCAATGATCTCAGCTGACTCCTCAGGACAACCCACTGCAGCCTCTCCACCCACACTTGCTGCTTTGCCTGGAACTTGGATGGTACAGAGATGCTTTCTTTCTTTAAACCTCACGCACCAGCCTCTGCCAGCTTCACATGTCTCTTCTACATCTTCCTGTCTTTCTCAGACTTCATAGAATTGAAGAGACTTAGGCCCTTGCTCTGGATTTGGGTCTAGCTTAAGGGAACCTTGTAGCTGGTTAGATCTATCCAGACCAGACTTTCTCCATACCAGCATTAAAGCTGTTGCACTTGCTTATTATTCATATGTTCCCAGGATTATCACTTTCAATTTCCTTCAGGAACTTTCCTTTTGTTCACAACTGACTGGTGCAAGAAGCCTTACTTTCAGCCTGTTTCAGCTTTAGACATGGCGTCCTCACTAAACCAAATCGCTTCTACCTTTTGATTTAAGGCAAGAGATAAGGGACTCTTGGCTTCTTTTGAATAGTCAAAAGCCATTATTACTAATTGGCCTAATTTCACTAGAGTTGTCTCAGGGGATAGGGCAGCCTGGAGAGAGGGAGAGAAACAGAATGGCTGTCAGTGGAGCGGGAAGAACGCACATGACATTATAGATCAACCTCTCCATCTCATGGATGTGGTCCAGGCTCCCCAAAACAAGCACAATAATAACATCAAAGATCCCTGATCCTGGGCTGGGGTTGTGGCTCAGCAGTAGAGCATTCCCCTAGCATGTGTGTGGCCTGGGTTCGAGCCTCAGTACCACATAAAAATAAAGGCATTGTGTACAACTAAAAGCAAAGACATAAATATTTTTTAAAAAGATCCCTGATCCACCAGGTGTGGTGCACACCTATAATCCCAGTGGTTTGAGAGGCTGGGGCAAGAGAATCACAAGTTCAAAGCCAGCCTCAGCAACTTAATGAGACCCTGTCTCTAAATAAAAAGGGCTGGGGATGTAGCTCTGTGGTCAAGCACCCCGCAATTTGGTTCTCGGTACAAAAGAAAAACAAAATCCATGATCACAGCATCCCTGTAGAACAATAATGAAAAAAGTTTGAAATATCATGAGAATTACCAAAATAGGACAACAAGACATGAGCTGAGCCCATGCTTTTCAGAAAATTGCCACCAAGAAACTCACGCAAAGCTGGGTTGCCACAAACCTTCAGTTTGTGAAAGCTACATTATTGGCGAACCACAATAAAGTACAACAAAATGAGGAATGCCTGTGTGCGTGTGTCAAAATACTGCACGCCATACACATACAGAATACTCAAATAGGTAATAAATACGTTTTTAAATAAGGCAAGAAAATAAATAAAAAGAATCATGACTTATGAAAAAGCAGAAGACAGCAGCAGCATGTGCTGCCGACAAGCTGGTCAAATAATCACGATCCAGAAGCAGCCAATCGTGCCAACCCTGTACCACATAGAGAAGAGGCAAAGACTCATCACGAGAGCAGTCTCAGACAGGTTTCCCCAAAACACCCACAGCACCGTCAGAAGCCCTGAACTGAAAAATCTTTATCTGTGGGCACTGCCCCTACCGCCTACCAGACTCTGGAGAGTTAGTGGCTATTTTAAATGGGACCCGGTGGTCAGTGACTCTTAAGGGCCACTTTGTTTAAGAACCACTGGTCTTTGCAGAGCACAGCCTTTGGTATCAAACCAGGGGAGGCCTGAGAACCAGCTCTGCCTTCACTAACTGTGTGATCTTGGGAAAACGACTCAACATCTCTGAGCCTCGATGTTTTCATCCAGAAGATGCGAACAAAGATTGAGCGTCCCTGATTGGAAAACCCGAAATTTGAAATACTCCAAAATCTGAAACTTCTTGAGTGCCAACACTTTGCCTCCAGTGGAAAATTCCATCCTTGGCTTCAGGTGACAGGTCACAGTCAAAACACAGGTGCGCTGAAAATGCTGCACAAAATTACCTTCAGGCTACATGTATAAGATGTACGTGAAACAGAAATAAATTTCTTGCTTAGACTTGGGTGCCAACCCCAAGATATCTCATTATGTATATGCTAATATTCCAAAATCTGAAAAACATCAGAAATCTGGTCCCAAACATTTCAGATAAGGGATATTCCACCTGGAAGTTCTACCACACGGAGTCCTTGAGACAAGCTAAAGGAAATAACGCATGTGCAAGATTTTTTTCAATGGCTAGGAAGAGCATTTGGGATGCATCAGATGTGGTTTTGTGGAATCTCATTTGCAAGGTTGTTCTCAGGAAAGGAGGCGAGGCATGCAAAGCACTGAGCGCTGGAAAGCTGGGTCTGAAGAACCTGTCTCAGGGAGCTGTTCTGAGAAGTCGGGCACAGCGCCCGGCACACACTGAAGAGCCAATAAATGCTCACTCTTACCACACTACCCATGAGTACCCTAGTGCTGGGAGGCCGGCCAGAGTCCTCCCGGGTGCAGCGTGTGAGGAAATAGAAAATCCAGTGGTCCGTTTGCAGAATACAGTATTTAGCCTTGATTGGGATATAAGATCCAATCATAGCCATTTTAACTACAGCCCTTCCCTTTGCCCTCCGCAATGTTTTGTCCATGTATCTTATTGTTTAAATTTTTACTGCTTCTTTTTAGTTATAGATGACAATAGGATTTATGTTGACATAATTATAAAACCACGGAATATGATGTATTCTAATTCAGTTAAATATAATCTGTTCTGAACCGGCGCGGTAGCGCATGCCTGTAATCCCAGCACTTGGGAGGCTGAGGCAGGAGGATCGCAAATTCAAAGCCAGCCTCAGCAATGGTGAGGCACTTAGCAACTCAGTGAGACCCTGTCTCTAAATAAAATACAAAAAAGGGCTGGGGATGTGACCCAGTGGTCGAGTGCCCATGAGTTCAATACCCAGTACCAAAATAATAATAATAATAATAATAATTTGTTATGATTCAGTCCCCAGTATTTTCCCTTCCTATCTCTTCCTCCCACCCTCTATTCCCTTCCTTCTACTCTACTGATCTTTCTTCTATTTACCTATATTATTTTTAATTAGTGTCTTATAGATGTACACATTGGTTGTGGTGTATTCATATATGTACATAGAGAAGTTAGGTCAGATTCACTGATCCTTTTTTTTTTTTTGTACCAAGGATTGAACTTAGGGGCACTCGATCACTGAGCCACATCCCCAGCCCTTTTTTGTATTTTATTTAGAGACAGGGTCTCACTGAGTTGCTAAGTGCCTCGCCATTGCTGAGGCTGGCTTTGAACTCACCATCCTCCTGCCTCAGCCTCCCAAGTGCTGGGATTACAGGCATGTGCCACCGCGCCCGGCTGGTGTTAAGTTTTTGAGTTCTTTGTATATCCTGAATATGAATGCCCTATCTGGCCCTCCCCAATTTTAAAATTAGCCAGTTGCATCGATTGTAACCCCGAGCTCCTCCTATCAGAGGCAGGGACGGTGCTGCATCAGGGGTAAAGACGAGGGGCTGCGGGAGGCGTGCCTGCCCGGGCTTCCTTTCTTGCCCTGTTCAATAACACGTTCTTCTGCAGAAGTAAAGCTTGCCCTGCCAACCTACTTCCAAGCAGGGGTCTGATTCCTTGCCGCTCCCCAGTATTTCTAACAAGTGAGAAGAGAGTGTGGTGGGAGGTCAGGACAGGCAAGGCCAGGCCTGGAGGAGGCCTTGAATCCAAGCTAGGACTTCTGCAATTCCTTGCCCATGAGCCTGTAAGGACCCCACTGGCATTTTCTGAGCCTGGGAATGATGAGGTTACTGTAACCGTGGTTAAAGAAATGATCATATGAGAGAAAACTCAGAGGTAGAAAGATAAGGTAGAGACAAGCCAGATCAAAGCTGAACAAGCTGGGCGCGGTGGCGGAGGTCTATAGTCCCAGCTGCTCAGGAGGCCGAGGCAGGAGGATGGCTGGAGCTCAGGAGTTCGGGACCAACTTAGGCAACATGGTGAGACCCTGTCTCAAAAAAAAAAAAAAAAAAAAACAATGTTGGATGACGGAGGAGTCCGTCCAGGCCCAGCAAGCGCCAGGACAGCTGCACATGAATCAGAAAGAGGTGCTGCCTCCAAATGCTGCAAGCCCACACTGGGCCAAGTCCTGGAGAGCAGAGCAAAGACAAGAGGTGAGTTCAAAGGCTCCCACTAGGCCAGAGCCTAGGGTGGGATCCACTGAGGGCACAACCACAGGGTGGGCAGGAACAGAAAGAAGAGGAGCAAACGTCTCTTTCCTGTTAATCCATCAGCCATTAACTCATATTACCCTGAGAACACTCCCGCCTTTTCTTTCACGGTGCAATCAAACAGTCTTTAATTCTTATCTTTGGTTCCAGCACATTGACACCCAAACTCCCGATCATCTGTTAGAAGGCCCTGGGTTGATCATGTCTTGTGACAGACATTCCACAGATTGAAATTACATAGCAATATTTCATACGGCTGGACATTTTCCTCTAAGCAAATATGTGTGACCTAACTCTTTCCCACGGTGCCTGACATGACAGGGACGCTCCCTCGATGATGAGGAGGGTAGCCAGTTCGCCGACAGACACGGCCACATTTCCTTCATCGTAAGTAATCATCAATGACCTGATGACAGGGAAATAGAGCACATGCAAAGTCCTGGCTATGTGTTGGGTGAGATGCCAGGTGCTGAGAATTCACTGAATGTGGGAGGGGGACAGCTCCTGCCGTCACATCTTACAGTCCAGCGAAGAAGACAGACAGTGAAAAAAAAAGTGTAAATAAAGACAAAAATGCAAGAGTCAGATAAACCTACTGCAGAGTGAGTAGTTGAATAATTGTGAAACAGACAGTATGGCCCCTAAAGTCAGGGATATTTATTATCTGGTCCTCTGCAGGAAAAGATTAGCAGTGCCCATTTAGAGGGCCAATTTTCTTTAGGGAAGTTGGTTGCTGATGTGCCATCTCTCTTTCACATGTTTTCTAGGTAACCAAGACTAGAAGACACTTTGTATCAAAGGAATGAGAATTTGCAAGGTCAATTCTTTCAAGATGAATTTGTAGGGGAAAAAATGTTGACTATGCATACAACGGAATATTATTCAACCTTAAGGGAACAAATTCTGGCACAGGCTACAATGTGTATGAAACTTGAGCCAGGCATGGTGGCGCAAGCCTGTAATCCCAGCACTTGGGAAGCTGAGGCAGGAGGATCGCGAGTTCAAAGCCAGCCTCAGCAATGACGAGGCCCTTAGCAACTCAGTGAGACCCTGTCTTTAATAAAATACAAAAAAAGGGCTGGGAATGTGGCCCAGTGGTCGAGTGCCCCTGAATTCAATCCCCAGTACCAACAAGAAAAAAAAAAAAAGAAAGAAAGAAACTTGAGGACATCATGTCAAATAAAATAAGTCAGTCACAGAAGGACAAGTACTCTGATTCCCCACTTATATGAAGTAGCTAGGGTAGTCAGATTCCAAGTCAGAAAAACAAAAACTGTGAGTGAGAAGGAGATGGAGTTGTTTAATGGCAATAGTTTCACATTTGCAAGATGAAAATATCCTGGACGCCTGTTTCACAATAATGTAAGTGTACTTAACATTCCTGAACTGTAAACTTAAAAATGTGAGAATGGTAAGTTTTGTATTATGTGGAGTTTTTAAATCACAGTTTTTTTAAAAAAATGTTTTAAGCTGGGTGCAGTGGCACACGCTTATAATCCCAGTGTCTCTGGAGACTGAGGCAGGAAGATCACAAGTTCAAAGCCAGCCTCAACAACTTACAGAGGCCCTAAGCAACTTATCAAGACCCTATCTCTAAATAAAATATAAAAAAGGACTGGGGATGTTGCTCAGAGGTTAAGCACCCCTGGTTCAATTCCTGGTACCAAAAACATTTTTTTAGCTAAGCCCAGTAGTGGGCATCTGTGATCTCAGCTAATCAGGAGTTTGAGGCAGGAGGATGGCTTGAGCCCAAGAGTATGAGGCCAGCTTTGGTCTTCAAAACAAGACCTCGTGTATTTTTTTAATGTATTTTGAAGTGAATTTTCAGAATCTGAAGACATGGTTAAAAAAAAAAAAAAAAAAAACATGGTTTCATGTGAAGCATCAGACTGAGTTTGAAAATTTTTAATGTTTCAGGATCATGAAAACTGAATTCAAAAAGAGTAATTAGATCTCTCTGTGTTCCTGCCAGAGATGTGCACAGGTTTTATAAAGCTGTATTAGGAATAACAACACTCATTAGCAAAAGAGCCCTTGGTTTGAGAAGCACACACCAGTTGTCGTCGGCTGAGCTGGCCTCCAAAGACTGCTGAAGTTCAGAGCTGAGTGCCACTCCCTCCTTCCTAGGGTGCTCTGTTTGGGGACTTCTGAGCCAGCTCCATCCTGAGTCTTCTCGTATTGATTTAGCTCAGTTCTCAGCCACCAAATGGATAAATTCTTTAAGGCTGTCTCTCTCATCCTCTCTCTCACTCCCAACACATCGTCTTCCTTACTTGCACATTACAAAAATTCTCCAATTCACATCTCCTTATCAGACTTTTCTTCTGAAAAGTTTGTAAATACCCAAATACCTACTTGACATCTTGGGTATTGCATGAGTTGAGGTACAAGGAGACCCCAAAATGCAGTGTCTTGAAAGAGGAAGACGTTTACTTCCTATTCAAATCCCAGGCCCTGAATGGGCGAGCTCAGTCTGGTAAGGAGGTCCTGCCGTTCTCAAGACAAAGGTCCCCCCGTCTGGACCCAGGATGCTCGGTCGCCTGCGTCCCAGCCAGCAGGAAGGGGAAGGGCAGTGGAGACGGGCGTTGCTTCCCCTGAAGAGCACGACCCAGAGGGTGCGCTGGGTCCACTCACAAACCACTGGCCGTAAGTTAATTTCTCGGACACTCTTAAATGCAAGGAGGGTTGGGAAATGTCTCTGACAGCTCTGTTGCCCAGTTAAATTCAGGAGGACTTCCTACTTAAAGAATAAGGAGAGAATGGCTGTTGGTAGCTGCTTCAACTATCTGGAATCAACCAAACTACGTCAGGTGCACGTAGGAACCTGTCACAGTGAATTCTACATCCGTGTATAATTACAAGGCACCAATTTTTTTTAAAAATATGTCAAAAAACTTCCAAAAATTTTTTGGAAAGCAACTGAAGCCTGACACACCCAAAATCAAAGTCACGATCACCTCCGTCCCAAGGCCAGTCTTTTGTTGGGGTTTCTCCTGGTGAATGGCATCGCCATCCACCCTTCTATGGCTCTCAATACCCGTACGTTCTCCTCTTTTTCTCACCCTCGCTCCGACTCCTCACTAAGCCCTGCTAATTCTTGATAAGTGCTCATGAGCCGGGCGCGGTGGCGCACGCCTGTAATCCCAGCACTTGGGAGGCTGAGGCAGGAGGATGGCGAGTTCAAAGCCAGCCTCAGCAATGGCGAGGCACTTAGCAACTCAGTGAGACCCTGTCTCTAAATAAAATACAAAAAAGGGCTGAGGATGTGGCCCAGTGGTCGAGTGCCCCTGAGTTCAATCCCCCGTACCAAAAGACAAATAAATAAATGCTCATGATTAATTATTGTCCGTTATTACTTACTTACTGCTTCTTTCCATCTCTCTACCATCTTAGCACAAGTATCCAACATGTCTTGTCTGGACCCCTGACCGCCGATCTGCGTCCTCTCCCCCTCTGTTGACATGCAGCCAGGGTGGTCTTCCCCAGTGTCCATCAGGTGATCCAGTCCCCTCGATAAGCCCTCCATTGGCATCCAGTGCTCTCTACCTGACCCGCAAAACCCTGCATGTGTGGCTTCCCCGCTCTGCAGCCCGGGCCTCCCCAGCCTCCCTCTGCACTGGGGTCTCATTCACCCTCTTCCCATTCTCTCACGGTGGCCTCTTTTTTCCAGCACCTTCCCCTCTGACTGGAATCCTCCCCACCCTTCCCCACCATCTCTACTGAACTCTGCAGTTAACTCCCAGCCTCCTTCAGTCCACAGTGCCATGACCAGCTCTGTGGGGAGGCCTTGTCACCTTCGGGGGTGGGACAGCTTCCTCTTCTGGGCCCTCACAAAGCCATGCAGGTGTTGGCCGTGGCACCTGCCACTGCGGCAGGTCTGCACTTTCCGTGTGGGTATCCTGTAAGACTTTCAGCCACACGAGAACAGCGACGGTGTGTTTGGTTGGGGTGGTGTTGGTGGCCTTTGTGACGAACTGAAGGTTTGTAGCCCCCCTAAGTTCGCATACTGAAGCCGACTCACCGAGGTGACGGTGCTAGGAGGTGGAGCCTTGGGGGTGATTAGGTCGTCTCTGCCCTTATAAAAGGGGCTCCTAGGACTCTTTTATCCCCTTCTACCATGTGAGGACACAGTGAGAAGCCACTGTGTGGAAACCAGAAAGAAGATCCTCATCAGATACTGAGCCTACCAGGGCTCCAATCTTAAACCTCCAGAACTGTGAGAAATCAATTTCTGCTAGTTTTTTCAATTCTAATTTGTTATATACAACAGCAGAATGCATTACAATTCATATTACACATGCAGGGCACAATTTTTCATGGCTCTGGATGTATACGAAGTAGAGTCACACCATTCATGTCTTCATACCTGTACTGATGATGATGTCCATCTCATTCCACCGTCTTTTCTACCCCCACACCCCCCCACCCCTTTGCCCTATCTCGAGTTTGTCTGATCCTCCTATGTTCCCGTCCCAACCCCACTGCGAATCAGCCTCCTTATATCTGGGAAAACTTTTGGCATTTGGTTTTTTGGGATTGGCTTACTTCACTTAGCATTATATTCTCTGACTCCATCCATTTACCTGCAAGTACCATGATTTTATTCCCTTTTATTGCTGAGTAATATTCTACTGTGTATATATACCAGTTTCTGCTATTTCAAAGCCACCCAGTTAGTGGTATTTTGTTGCTGCATGCTGAATGAACTAAAACACCGTGATAACACCCTGTCCATAGAATACAAGCGCTTGCAAATAGCAAATTTAAAAAAAAAAAAAAATAGTAGATGAATGAATGCAAGAATTCAGAACTGGAAACAAATGAGTTCTATTTACTTAATCTGAATTATAACATGTTATGAAGAAGTTCAGTATCATTGATAACACTCATGCAATTTGATGAAACGGGTCTTTGTGGATCTGCTTTTGCGTGTTCAGCATCTCCACAGCACTACGGACTAGGAGGGAGGCAGAAGGGACACCCGGTCTCTGCCCCCAAATTGTATTCAGTGCAATTCATCAGGCACCACGTGCTAAAGCAGACAATGCCCCAAAGATAACACATGGTGTAAAACCTAGATCAATGCTAGCGCGGATTCCAGTGAAATTCAGGTGCAAGAGAGGTTAACATAGACCAGAATCAGGGAAGCCTTCCCAAACAAGCTCACCCCTGAACTAGACCTCAGGACAGGGAGAGGAAGGCGAGGTTTGCAGGAGTAGAAGGACTCTACTGCCAGGAGGCAGGCCCAGCAAACTTGTAAGGGAGCGGATGGGATGGGAGGGGCCTCATCTGCAGCCACAGAGAGGCAGGGAGGTTGGGAGTCCGGTGACAAATTTCCCAGAAGCCCATTGGTTCTTTACCCAGAAGATAACAGGAAAACTGCTAGTAGTTTTGGGTGAGAAATGGTTGAAGAGGAAGAATTTCAGAAAGATTGGTCTGGAATGGTGTGCGACATGGACTGGGGGTGATCACCTGGGAGTTTCTCATTATGAACTGTCACCCCATCGTGGGAACACCGAGGTGTCTACACCCCTGGGAGCTTTGCTCCTGGCTGGGGACGGGTGAGGTGTGTCCTCTTCACAGGCTGGGTGAGGGGGTCATTTGTGCAGTCTTGGGGGAAGGTGGGGTTCCTGGGCACCCAGGCCAATGGACGGACTGGCCCCCTCTGCACAGTGAAAGGGTTACATTTCGTAATGCTGAGCTAATTCAGTGCACAAAACATTCTCAAGTGCGTTCTTCTTCTAGCCTAGGGATGCATCTGTGTCCCGTTGGGATTTTTATGGATGAACAATTCTAGAAGCCGCCAGATTCTCTCATGGGTTGAATCATGTTTTGTGAAAGAATGTGTCCCCATGAATGAAGTTTCAGGGGCCTGCCAAACCTCCCACTGAAATATGCAAAGAGACAAGCTCGAGTTTGGAGTTGTACAGCCAAGAGAAATGCCCAGTGTAAATAATTGAAACTTTACTCCATTATTAATGAATAGAGTTTTTCGTAGACACATCAGAGTGACATTAATCCATCACTGGTGCCGCGTGGGATGCCCTTTTTGTTGATTTTTTTTTTTTAAACAAAACACTATGCTACATTTAAGCAATGATTATACTCTTTGGGTATAGTGTTTGACTTTTCTAATCTTGTTGGTATATTTTTACTTTTAGGGGCTAGTGTATCTAAATTATCAGAAATATATAATGTGAAAAATGAGACTTTATCTGCCTGATAACTTTAAGGTTATAAATTTTCTGTGGAGATGTGTTTTTAAAGAGTTCTGGGCCTTAGGGTTTTTTTGTTTTGTTTTGTTTTTTTCCAGAGAGATTCATCCAGTAACGACACCGCGCTCCTTGAATATCATAAGCGAGCAAAACAACAAAAATAATTTTCTAACAATAAAATAGTCAACACACAAAGAGGTCTGCTAAAATGTGGGTGAGAAAATTGAATTTTTAAAAAACGTCCCACAGAAAATTTGGCAAAGGATATGAAAAGGCAATTGAGCAAAAATAAAATCCAAGTAATTAACTTCAAAGAAAAATTAAAAGAGAGAAAGGATGGTCAAACGTTTCTGATAGCAAGAGAAATGCAAATCAAAATAATGGAATCCATGGGAAAAGTCATAATACGGTACTGTTGATGGGGAGGACAGCATTCTCATATATTACAGAAGAGAGCATCCTTCCTTTTTAAAAAGGATTAACAGTATCTATTAAAGTTTAACATGTCCATACCTTCTTGAACCAGGAACACAATATTTGAAAATCTCCCCTTTCAGAAACAAAAGCCCTGATCTATAGGAACATGCACACTGCTATGATTTGGGTGTGGTTTTTCCCCTAAGGTTTCTTTGTTGAAAGCTTTGTCCCCAGTGGTAGGACTCTAAATAGCTGGGGGTTAGGGGAAAGTAATTGGGTCATCAGGGGCACTGGTTTCAGAAGCAATTAACGCCACTTTCATGGAGTGAGTTATTTTGATAGTGAAATGTTATCAAAGAGCAAGACTGGTCCCTCTGCACGCGCTTGGGCTTCTTGACTTCCCTCTCACATATGGTCCTTCAATGGTGTGATGTATCCACCATGATGTGATGCAGCCAAGCAGGCCCTCACCAGAGATTGAATCAATGGTGCCACTCAGTCGTGGACTTTAATCTTCACAACTTTCAGCTAAACAAACCCCTTTTCTTTATAAAGTACCTGGCCTCAGGTAATTTTGCTATAGCAGCAGAAAAGGACTAAGACACATACAAAGATACTTGTATTTGCTACATTTGTAAAAAAAAAAAAGAAAGAAAGAAAGAAAGAAAAGAAAAGGAAACATTCTAAAACATATGAGAAAAACCTATCCACATGAAATTTTAAAAGAATGGGTTACCTCTCTATGTGCTGAATCAGAGTAATGTCTGTGATACATTAAGCAATAAATGCAGAAAATATGCATGTCATGCTCTGGTTCTACACACACTGACTTTTTGGAAATAAAAATTGATATACAATAAAATACACCTATTACAGTGTATCTTTTAATGAGTTTAGCATATATAAACACCTGTTTAGCACCACCACAATCATAGTATCAAACATTTCCGTTATCTAAGAATGTTCCTTTGGGCCCTTTCCCTGTCCCAGGCAGCCATTGCTTTATTCTCTGTACCTATATATTAATTTTGCCTGTTTTAGGATCTAATATATAGACTCACAGAATGCGTACTCTTTCCTATCTAATTTCTTTAGCTCAGCATATTTTGAGGGCCATTTTTACTGTTGCCTGTATCAACAATTCACTTCTTCTTTCTGAGTACTATTCTACTCTGTGAATATACCACAATACCTGTTGGTGCATACTTGGGTTGTTTCTGGGGTTTACCTATTATACAAAGTCATAGGCAAAAATAATAATGATAATGACATTTGTGTACAAGTCTTTGTTCAAACATGTCTTTTCATTTTTCTTGGGTAACTAACTACAAGAGAAATTCTTGTCCCATGTGGTAAATGCGTGTTGAATTTTGTAAGGAAATACCAAACAGTTCTCCCAATGAGCAATATGTGAGATCCCCAGTTGCTCTTACAACCTTGCCAACACTTGGTATTGTCTGTCTTTTTAAATTTTAACCATGAAATTACATGTATAGTGGAATATCACTGTGATTTTAACTTGCATTTCCACACAAAAAAAATGATGAGCATCTATCTTTTCATGCGTTTATTGGCAATTTGTTTATCTTTGTATAATTTTGGGTAGTATCAACAACTTTTGCCTACTTTTTAATTGGGTTGTTTCCTTACTGTTATATCATAAGAGCTCTTTATATGTTCTGGACATAAGTTCTTTTCATGTATGGCATGTATGACAAAATAGATGGTTAGAGCTAGTAGTTTGAGATTTCATTTCCTTAATGGTGTTTTTTCATAGGGCAGTTTTTAACTTTGATGATAGACCTCAACTTCTCAGTTATTTTTGACTGATGCTTTTTGCATCCTAAGAAACCATTGCCAATGTTTTGCATCCAGGTCTATAATCCATTTCATTTTAATTTTTGTGTCTAGTTGGAGATCTACATGAATTATATTTATTATTATCATCATTATCATTACTATGAATAGAGTTCATTTTTCCCACGTGATATCCAGTTGTTCCAGCCCCATTTCTGGAAAGAATCATCCTTTCTCCATTGGATCACAGGTACTATATGACCTGTTTTTAAGTATCTTTGTACTTACATATGAACATAGAGGAGAATCTGAAAGGATGCAAATCAAGCTGTGGACACTGATTACCTTTAAGGAGATGGAATTAAAGGGTATATGAAAAGAAATTAATATTTTTTCTTGTACATCTTTTTTGGAACTGTTCAATTTCAAAAGAAAGGGGAGGTAATATCTTATCAACTGAAATAAAAATAATATAGTATTGGATGGGGTCTCTGCTAAAAAGGTGGGATCTCACCAGTGCGGCTGGAACGGGGTGACTGACAGGGCCCGGACTAGGCAATGTCTTCCAAGACAGGAGGTCAAAGAAGCAAGAGATGGAGCTGCAGGAGGAACAGTGGTCAAGCAACCTACTGAATCTGGAGGAGAAAAGGGAGGAAGAGAAAAGTTGGGATATAGCTCAGTTGGTGGAGTGCTTGCCTTGCATGCACAAGGCCCTGGGTTCAATCCCCAGCACCACCAAAAAAAGAAAAGAAAAAGAAAACAAAAAGAAAGAGAAAAGCAAACAGGACTCCAAGTTTGAACCTAGAAAAAAAATGATGGTCCCTAGGGGAAAAGGGAATCTAGGGTGAGGAAGTAAGTTTAAAAACTGAACTGATGCATTTAGCTGAACTTGAGGGAATTTTAGGATATTTGGAAACGGCTAACTAGCTGTCAAAGATAAATCAATCCCTTGATATGGAAAACTCCAGTGCCTCTAAGCAAGAGTTCCTGGGACGTGTTTGTTTTCTCCACGTACATTTTTGCTGGGCAGCGGGGGTGTGTAGGAAGTGCTTTGGTGGCTACCCTCGTGTTCACGTGGAGCCCGGAGAGAGTGGGCGCACCATTAGCGGCAATCGCTGGTTCATGAATGGCGGTGAGCCGGGCAGAGATGGGAGATAAATTGTCTGTGTTTAAACAGCGCTGCTCAAGTATTCAAGCATGCTTGAAAACAGTTCCCTTAATTGTTTTCAACACTCTTCCCAAGTCTTGTTTACACTATTAATTTATTTCACAAAACCATTCTTAGCAAATAATATCAACAGATCCTGTGGGACTTCACAATAATAAGTGGAATCTAAATTAAAATAAGCGGCCTGCATTGATTTTTATTCCTGCTTTTCAGATAAGGCAGCAGAGGGTCATCAAGTATGGGAGAAAATAGTGGTGAACACAGGATACCCGCGGAATTAACTGCACATGGTTTTCTTGGGAAAAAAATAAAAGGTCATGGAACAGTCTCCTACTTGTAGGGAAATAAGCCTAAGAACCTCAGAAGAAAGTAATCAGAAATAATTAGCATTTATCCAGGGTTTCATCTGTACCACACACTGTGCTGAGGTGGGCGTCTTGTGTTATCTCATCTAACCACCATAAACTGCCCCCCACCCTGCACGCACACAAGTTGTGTTGCAACTCTCACTTTATATATGATAGAATTAACACTCAGGGAGGTTAAGGAACTTGCCACCATCACCCAGCTAATAAATGACAGAATGGAAAGTGGAACTCAAGTCTGCCTGCCTTCAAAGCTAATGCTCTTAATGAAATAAAAGCTGGGTGCAGTGGCACACAGCTGTAATCCCAGCAGCTCAGGAGGCTGAGGCAGGAGGACCACAAGTTCAAAGCCAGCCTCAGCAACTTAGACCCTAAACAACTTAGGGAGACTCTGTCTCAAAATAAAAACTAAAAACAGGCTCAGGATGTGGCTCAGTGGTTAAGCACCTCTGGGTTCCATTCCTAGTACCAAAAAAGAAAAAAAAAGAAGGAAAGAAAAAAAGAAAGAAGAATATGATTCAAAAGCTATCACTGGAGTTAATATTATATATCAAAAGCTGTGCTGAGGATCTCCCAAAATACAAAACATGACCTCTTTCAGACTTCCTTGACATTAACTCGTCTGGGATTCTTGGTTACATCTAAGGAGTTTGGCATAAGAGAGAGACAAGAACAAGGATAACCAGTGGAGCGAATCACTGACTGGCTAAGGTTGCAGAACTTGGGGTCATTTCTGTCTTAGTTGTTCTCTTATTGAAGCATTTTTCCATAAATCAACATTGAGTTTCTGGAAAGAACAAGCATTTGTTTAGCTCCCATTCTACAGCTGATAGTGAATGCCCATGGATGGGGAAAAGCCCCCAACTCACCGCGTCTCAGCTTCCACATCCATAAAATGGGGCTAACATCTGCTTCCCCGCCAGAGGGACTGTCAAAATCAAGTGACACGAATGTCCGCAAAAGCACTTTAGGTATTTCTTAAAAACCGCATGCGTAGGCCGAAGGCCAAAGGTGGCTTAACCACGCTGTGAAGTGTGCGTGAATTTGATCCCCCAGATGCTATAAACACCGTGTAAAAGCGTGGGCATTCATAATTAGCACGGCTTGGTGCCAGCCTGCAGGGACACAGACGGAGCCGTGGAGAGGCCAGAAACAGGCCACCCACATGTGGGAACTTGGTATATGATAACGTGGCATGTTGGATCACAAGGCAATGAGATATTTCAGTGCCTATGTCAGAACAACTGGGCAACCAAATGGAAAAATAAGAAGTCAGATACCGACCTTATCACTTATCTGACATAATAATAATTTCCAGATGTTTCAAAGATTTAAACATGAAAAATAATCAAGCTATAAATTCCTAGGAGATAACACAGGAGAATTGTTTATCTTAGAAATAAATATCTTGTTTAAGTAAGACACAAAGATACAAAAGCCATACGGGAAAAGATGTCTAAATTTGACCATATAAAAATTTTAACTTTCTGCAAGTAGTGTAGTGTGATGTTTGCACACACACTCTGTGTATAATAATCAAGTTAGAGTAACAAATATCTCCATCACCACAAATCAGGTACCCCACAAGTACATATAATTATTATATGTCAATTAAAAATAAATAAATAAACCTACTCACTGTAATGGGTTGGGTTTGCTTTGCTATACAAAAGAGTGAGCTTCCTTCCTGTTGTTAGAATTCTTTGAGCAGATTGCCTGTGAAATTTATCGCATTCTAGTTTAATTCTTACTCAATAATAAAATTGTTTCCTTTTGACTCAGAAAAATTCTGCAAGGAATAAAAATCACAAAGTAAAAGGTAAATGACAAACTGTGAGAGAATATAACAAGATATATGACAGACAAGGGGCTAAATCTCTTAATAAATACTTAATTGACAAATATTTAATGAGCAGCTATTATGTGCCAGGCGCCAGTCTAAGCATTTGAGGATTCAAAACAATTAGAACTCCCTGCCTCAAGGAACTTACATTCTGCTGGGGGACAGAGAGGGATATTCCATGCTAGTAGGAAAATAACAATTAAAAAAAAAGTATACAGCCAGGTGCGCGGTGGCACAGGCCTGTAATCCCAGCGGTTTGGGAGGCTGAGGCAGGAGGATCGCGAGTTCAAAGCCAGCCTCAGCAAAAGCAAGGCTCTAATCAAGTCAGTGAGACCCTGTCTCTAACTAAAATACAAAACAGAGCTGGGGATGTGGCTCAGTGGTCGAGTGCCCCTGAGTTCAGTCCCCAGTACCACTCCCCTAAAAAATGAGCAAAGAATATAAATAGTTCACAAAACTGATGATACAGATAGCATTTAAGCATATGAAAAACTGCTCTGCCTCTAAACAAATAAAGTACAGGTTAAATTTCACAAAGATACAATTTCATCCATCCATCAGATTTTCCAAAATCAAAAAATGTCATCATATACCAGGTTGGCCAAAATACCTAGGAACAAATACTTTCTTGTGTATTTGTACAATGGAGTTGGTTCAGTGTCCTTGAAAAACAATTTGTCCATATTTATCACAATTACAAATACCTCTGCTCTTTAACCCATCAAGTCTGCTTTTGGGCACGGATATGACCAGATGTGTTTGACCATTTATGGGAACAGAAACGGACAATGGCGTAGATAACCATCAGTGAGAGACCAATTAAGCAAATACAGAATGTATCTTTTTTGTTTGTTTGTTTAAATATTTATTTATTTGCTTTAGTTGTACACCATGCGTTTATTTTTATGTGGTGCTGGGGATCGAACCCGGGTCACACACGTGCTAGGCGAGTGCTCTACCACTAAGCCACAACCCCAGCCCCCAGAATGTATCTTAAAATGGTACAAGACATTAAAAAGAATATAGTTCCAGGTCACGGTGGTGCATGCCTATAATCCCAGTGGCTCAGGAGGCTGAGGCAAGAGGATTGAAAATTCAAAGCCAGTCTCAGCAATTTAGCAAGGCCCTAAACAACTTAGCAAGACCCTGTCTCAAAATAAAATATAAAAAAGGCTAGGGATGAGCTCAGTGGTTAAGCCCCTCTAGGTTCAATCCCTGGTACCAAAAAAAAAAAAAAAAAGAATATAGTTGCTGAAAATAATAAGGTAGATCCCATATATATGAAAGATTCTTCAAAATATAGTAAGTGAACAAAAACAAATTTCAACAGTTACGCAATGCTGTGCTGGTAGATGCTTAATAATGTAAAAATATTGTAAGAATGTGCATAGGCACAAAAGATAATTATAAACTTTAGTAATATAAAGGTTGTATAGCATACAATTGGCAAATAATAGAACTCACACCACTCTTCATTGTAAATTCCATCTTCTGACATCAGCGTGATGTGTTATTTCTTTTAAAACCCAATTGTCAACTTTTTAATAATTCCATCGAGCACAATTGTGTCAAAATCAAACTATGAATAAGCTTGGTTACCATTCAATCAGCAAGGAAGTTGCTTGTAGCATTGACAAGTGAGCGTGCTTCAGACACGAATGCTGGCGGATATTTCATTTTTATATGTGAGTGAGATGAAACGACAAATACGTATGTCGGAACTTCACTTGTTTATCAGTGACATGAGCCGCTTCTTTGCTAAATCAAATAATAGTTTTAGAATCCAGGGAACACGTTTCCTCACGTTTTGAGCTCTTCACACAAAAGCTGGAGTGATTCTCTTTTGAAGTTGTGTTGATTCTCATTTTCTCCACTGCTTTCTTAAATCTAGACCAGGGGTCAGCCAGCTGAGGCCTGCGAGCCCAATCTAGTTTGGCATCTGGTTTTGTAAATACAACTGGAAGGCTGCCACGTGCTTCCAGCTACACATTATACATTTGTGCCACTTCAACAGCTGACATGTGGCCCACCGAGCCTAGGATGTTTACTATCTAGCCCTTTCCAGGAAGAGTTTGCAGACCCTTGATCTAGACAATGAACAAAACATAGACCAGGCTCTGATCGGTAGTCCTGGCCAATTTCCAAAGTGTAAATATTCCTGCCACAACCGATCTGAAGCCACCAATATGTCTTCATTGTATATGGGGTTGAAGTGCAAACAGCACACCATTATGCAGTATTTCCGAGCTGCAGCTGTATCACATCTGTAATACACAGATGTACATCACATCGGAAATGTAAATAAACCCAAGAACATACATGATGGTAAGGTGTGGAAAAATGATAAAGAAGCCACAAGTTTTGACCGAAACTTGTTTTTAACGAAACTGATTTAATTGAAAGGTCATAGAACTTCATTTTTAATAATGGCATTAACAACCAGCTGATAAAATTCCTGAGAATTTATCAGTGGCCCCTTTAAGCTGATGCAGCACCACAGCACATCATTAGTGAAGGCACAGTGACAAACGCAGGAGACACTTGTCAAAGAAGGCACGGCCGCCTCTCCGTGTAGGATTCCGTGCTCACCGCGGATCTCAGGAAGGCTCAAAAGAAAGTTGTTGCGTCCCTAATTGCAGATCTGGGAGCTGAAGTGGAATAAAGATTTATTTTTTACCGCTTATTCTTTTGTGTAGAATAAGAATTTTTCTTTATATCTGCCTTATCACCCTTGGAACTCCCATCGATCTTTTGCAAGCACGCTATTAAATCCATTTTTCCTGCATCTCCCTCTGGTCCTGTGTGCCTGAGCGACGCTGGTGGAGGGACCTGGCACAGTCCCCTGCTGGCTGGGTCCGCCTCCAGCAGGGCACATCCACTGGGGCTGCAGTTCACGGGGCCAGGAGTCCCCAAGGCTGAGCCTCAACCCGTGAACCAGCAATCCCCGGATGAAACTGCTGGGCCCAGACGCAACCTCGGCAGCTGCGCCCCATGGCCCGGCCTCCTCTTTCTTCCTTGGTCTGTGCTTCATCTTTCCTGGAAAAAAAAAAAAAAAAAAAATTGAGCAAGCTTTTCCCTTTAACCAATTTTTCTGGCATTTTCAAGGGCAAACCACAGCTGCGCCTGCCAGCAACTTCCCGCATGCCAAGCCTTCCTGACTATATTTACCCCAGTGCTCCTGTGTCCCCGGGCTGTGTCCGTGCTCACAGGATCAGCAAGCAAAGCAGCTGCCAGCCCAGGTCCACACGCCCGGCTCCCAGCTGGTGACCCCAAGCATGTGCCCCTGTAGACCAGCCTGGCTGAGGCAGGGACTGCTTCCACAGGAACCATCTAGAAGACTTGACTCTAGACAAGGAGTCTCCGCCTCCTGCAACAGGCCTCCAAGGGTCCTGGAGGCCCCACGCGTCTCTGCTGCTTTGTCTGCTCCAACCTGCTGCGTCCATTTCTGACTGTCGGCCTGGGTCCACGCAGGGCCCTGACACTCGGCCCTGGTTCTCTTCTGTTCTCAGGCTCTGCCCTCGCTTGATCCTGACATCTGATCTGCCTCCCGTCTCCCCGCACCGTGCTGAGCTGGACACTGGCTTGCAGAAGCACCTCGCCCACACCCAGCCTAGACTGACCATCCGTGTCCATGTGCCCAGCTGAAGCAGGGCTCGACTTCCGCTAGCCCCTGCCCTGGCCCCCCCCCCCCCCCGGCCTTCTCAGTCTGAGCTTCTCTCATGCCCTTGAACCCACAGCCTCACCACACACTCCAGGCCCTGATGTGCTTCCAGGTTCCTAAAGCCAAGGATGCACCCACTGATTGTGTTCCGAGGGAGGTTCCTGAATGGTGGTGGGCGTGTCTCTGCTCTTCCATCCCTTTCTTCATAGCTCCTTTCTCCAGCCCCCACTCCCAGGCCAGATGAGGTTAGAAGCTGCCTCCAATAAGAATCCCTGAAACAGACACAAATGGACAGGAAAGGGATTTACCAGGATACGCTCCCATGAAATACCAGTAAGAGAACGGGAAAGGAGGACAGGAAGGAGAAGGAGGCCAAGCAAGGAGGTCTTCCGGGTCTCTACTCCTGCTTTCAAGCCATCCCAACCTGGAGGCACCGGCCAGCCGTCGTTCCGACCACGCCTCCAGAGCCCACGGCTCAGACGTAGGAATGGGCAACAGAGACAGCTTGTTTCTGTTCCACTGTGTCTGCAGCCTCACCTGGAAGGCTCAAAGACAGGGTGGCCCTGTGACTAGAATCTGGAACCATCTGGAAGCTTCTTTACATATAGGGCTCTAAGCTGGGATGAACTGAAACTCAAACTGTTGACCAGTAGACCTGCATGTGGCCTTCCACATGTGGCTGTCGAGTTCTAAGAACAAGCATTCCAAAAATCAATGTCTGGGAACTTGAGTTCCACAAAGCCAAAGAAAAAGCTGTAGGATTTTTTCTAACCTGTTTCAGAAGTCAGCAGTGAAGGCCTCTTAATTCATCGCCATTCTACTGATCCAAACAGTTGGTCAGTCCAGATTCAGGGGGTGAGGAGGGATTAGCTCCAAATTTTTTTTTTTTTTATCCTCTTTTTTAATTTGTTTTAATTAGCTACAAATCTTGATAGGCATATAGCAAGATTGCATTGTGAAGAGCGTGTCGGATGGCAAGTACATTTGGCCATCTTTTAAAGTACCACTTGAGTTTTAGTCAGCTTTTTCATCACTGTGACCAAAAGATCTGACAAGAACAATACAGACGCCTGTAATCCCAGCACTTGGAAGGCTGAGGCAGGAGGTCCCGAGTTCAAAGCCAGCCTCTGCAATGGCGAGGCACTTAGCAACTCAGTGAGACCCTGTCTCTAATAAAATGCAAAAAAGGGCTGGGGGTGTGGCTCAGGGGTACCAGGTATTGAACTCAAGTACCCCTGAGTTCAATCCCTGGTACCAAAGATCAATACAGAAGAGAAATGGTATATTTTGGCTCCTGGTTTCAGAAGTTCAGTCCACAATCAGCAACTCCATAGCTCTGAGCCCAAGTTGAGGCAGAACATCATGGCGGAAGGGCGTCACAGAGGAAAGCAGCTCAGGACATGGCCACCAGAAAGTAGAGAGAGAGCTCCTCTCACCAGGGACAAAATATAAACCCCAAAGGTATGTCCCCAGTGACCTCTCCCCTCCAGCCACCCCCTACTTGCCTACAGTTACTGCCGGCTAATCCATATCAGTGGATTGGTCCAGTGGTTCTTATGATCTAACCATGGCACCTCTGAGCGTTCTTGCATTGTCTCACGCATGAACTTTGGGGGGCCACCTCATCATCTAAACCATAACATCCTACCACGTAAACATGTTCCCACTGGCTTGATGCCACATGGGAAGCTCTGGAGAGTGTATTTGTACCTTGGAGTTGTTCCAACCAGGGGCAAAGGGGCCGGACTATTCACATCCACACATCCATCTCTCTTTGGCCACAGGCTGCCCCAGGGAGTACGCAAGTTTGCAGACACTCTGTCTCTCTGACACTGCAGGCAAAGCAAGCTCTGGAAGCCTGGGGGAAACCCTGTAAGAGAGACATAGGTGCTGGCTCTTGGGATTCAAGCAGTGTGGGTACAGGTGTCTGTGAATCTGACACAGGATCCAAGGTGGTAGGGGAAAGAGTGGCAACACACCACAGGGCAATACAGAAGATTTGACCAACAGAAAATCCCACATCATCACCCCACACTCATTCAATCGTTCATTCTATTGAGCTGGTGCCAAAACACAAAGTTAAGACAGATCCAAAGCATCTGACAGCGCACAGTCTGACGGGGCCAGGAGCATGTAAAGTTATCAACACCAAAGCCGGGTGCAGTGGCGCATGCCTATAATCCCAGCACTTGGGAGGCTGAGGCAGGAGGATCGCGAGTTCAAAGCCAGCCTCAGCAATGGTGAGGCACTTAGCAACTCAGTGAGACCCTGCCTCTAATAAAATACAAAAAAGGGCTGGGGATGTGGCTCAGTGGTCGAGTGCCCTGAGTTCTATCCCCAGTACCAAAAAACAAATTAAAAAAGTTATCATCACCATCTATTGCAAAGGAGGCCAGATCCTCATCACGTAGGAGGCCACGTGGAGCTCAGTTGTACCCAGATGCTGGTCCTGCTACAACCACTGGATACCCTCTTTTGCAAAAATAGGGATAATAGGAGCACTTGCTGTGCAGGTGGTGAAGAATGAATGAAGTTATACAAAGAGTTATACAGAGGACCACAAGTACAGCGCCCTGATACAGGCTAAGCGTTACAGATGTTAGCAATTGTCATTGTGCATACTTTGGTAAAAGCACAAGAGAAGGAAATTTCCACCCAACTGGAGATAGACAGGGGGACGCACCTTGGGAACTTCACACAGAACTGACACTTGAGCAGGATTTGATCCTTTGGGTTCCATGTGTGCTTACCTGGGGCATGAGGCACGGCAGAAGGGATGTCATCCAGCTTGACAGGCAGCTGCCAGTCCACCGTCATGATCTCCGCACCCACTGGCCACTGAGCAAAGTGCAGCAACACTCCTGCTGGCCCTGGCTCTCAAAATTGCTACCTGATCTCCACGGTCTCACTCGGTTCTTACCTGGCATGAAGTTTACCTCTCGAGTCTCCTTCTCTGTCTCTGATGGTGCTTTTTAAAACATATCTATAACATATAAAATACATATATACAAAATGCATATGTGTGTAAAATGGCTTTTTTAAAAACAGCAAAGTAAACACTCACCTGCTGACTACCCAAATTACAAGCAAATAAAACATCACCAATATCTTTGAAGTGTCTGTGTTCCCCCAGATAATGGCATTCCCTTCCCTCTGGGTAAGCAATCATCATCATCATGCTGAAATGTAGGTCCCCTTGCTTTTTTCTCTATATTATACTAGTTAAGTTGCTCTAAACAAATTGTCCCAAAACTTAACAGTTTAAAACAAGGAACATTTATTATTCCTTGGGTTCTGGGGTGAGGAAAGTGGGAGCAGCGTCTCTCGGTAATTCTGGATCCAAATCTCTCAGGAGGTTATGTTTGAGGCTCTGGCAGAGGCTGAGTCACCTGAGGCCTGGACAGGGTGGTGACAGAGTTCCAAAATGGAGCACTCGGGTGTTTGTTGGCAGGAGGCCTCAAATCCTTGCTGGCTGTTGGCAAGAGAGGCATCGGTCCCTGCAACAGGACTTCTGTCTTGGGCTACTTGAATGTCCTCAGATCGTGGCACTAGCTTCTTCCAGAGCAAATGATCCAAGAGAAAGCATGGAGGAAGCCACACTGTCTTTCATGACCCGACTTGGAGGTCGCACTATCAGGTACACTTCATTTAATCACTTATCAATCAGTCATTAAGAGCCGGGCGCGGGGACACACGCCTGTAATCCCAGCACTTGGGAGGCTGAGGCAGGAGGATCGCGAGTTCAGCAATGGCGAGGCACTTAGCAACTCACTGAGACCCTGTCTCTAAATAAAAATACAAAAAAGGGCTGGGGATGTGGCCCAGTGGTCAAGTGCCCCTGAGTTCGATCCCCTGTACCAAAATAAATCAGTCATTAAGTCCAGCCTACATTCAAGGGGTGGGGAAATATCCTCCGTCTTCTGCAAGGAGGGTAATAATGTGACCATGTGTTGAGTATGTGTATGTATAGACCTAAACAATACGTCTTTTCTTATCTTTACCTAAACAGAATCCCACTATAAATGTTGGGTGACTTGCAATTTCATCTGACATTATACTTTTGACATTCATTCATTTGGCACATTGTTTGAGTTTGCTCTGGCTGCCATAACAAACTTTGATTTTCTCACGACCATGGAAATTAGGTCGGGGTCGGGTCAGTGTCTCCTGAGGCCTCTGTCCCTGGCATGTAGGTGACCATCTTCTCCCTGTGTCCTCAGATGGTCTTCCCTCCTGATCTCCTCTTCTTATAAGGACACCAGTCAGACTGGACTAGGGCACACTCTAATAACCTCACCATAATTAATTACCTTTTTATTAAAACCATCTCCACGTCCAGTCACGAGGTACTGCAATTAAGACTTCAAGACGTGACTGTCCTATGTTTACACATGAATATAGCACCAGTGTAACTCCACATCATGTACGACCACCGGATTAATTAGAATAAGTCAGACTCCGTGTGTGTATAATATGTCAGAACACACTCTACGGTCATATATATGTAAAAAGAAGAAATAAAAAAAGATTTAAAAAAGACTTCAAGATATGAACTTCTAGGGAATACAATTCAATCAATAACACACATAGGATTATAATTTGTTAATTTTCACTGCTCTTTTAGTATCTCATTGGTGAAGAGACAAAATACATTTTATTCTACTAACGATGAATATTTTGTTATTTCCAATCCTTTGTTATAAACAACACTGTCACATGCCCCCTGACACTCTGAACACATAATATTAATGCATCTTCATATTTAATCTTCGCCAATTTTCTTAAGAAGTAGTTGCACTAATTTATGGTCCCCCCGGCAGGGTATCAGAGGTCCTCTTGCTCCCATTCTTAACAATATTTGGTATTGTCAGACTTCCTAACGTTGCTAATCTTGTGGGTGCAAAACTGTCTCTTTGGTGGTTTAATTAGCATTTTCCAGATTACCAAGAAGAGAGAAAATCTTTTCCTTTGTTTATGACTCAACTTTTCTTTTCTTCTGACCATTTTTCCAGTGGGCCCATCTCTTATTCCTTATTGATTTGTCAAAATTCTTCCCCTCTTGGTATTTCCCACCAGTTATGGCTCAATCTTCTTAGTGTGTGTGTGTGTGTGTGTGTGTGTGTGTGTGTGTGTGTGTCTGTGTTGCAGTGTGCTGGGGACTGAACCCTGGGCCTCAGGCCTGCTAAATCAGTGCTCTACTACGGAGATATACTCCCTGCCCTATCTTGCCAGTTTTTATTTTGGGGTTTTTTGGTTTGTTTTAGTTTTGGGATTTGGGTACCAGGGTTTGAACCTAGGGTGCACAACCACTGAGTCACATCCCTGGTCCTTTTTTTTTTTTTTTTTTAATAATTTTTAATGTGTACAACTCATAGTGCATGAATTTAGCATATTTTTACATACAACTGTTTGTATACAAAGTATATTCGTACAATTCAGGTCTTCAATCATGCATTTAGGAAAATGAAATCCGTCTCATTCAACCACCTTTTCTTTTTTTTTTTTTCCTTTTCTCCCCCTCCCTCCCCCCTTGCTCCCCCCCTTACCCTTCCTTCCCTTTGACCATTCTAGTGTTCCTCTAGTCCTCCTATGTACCCACCCCCATCCAACAATACTATGAACTGGCCTCCTTATATCAGAGAAAACATTTGGTACTTGGATTTTTGAGACTGACTAACTTCACTTAGCATTATGTCTTCCAACTTCATCCATTTACCTGCAAATGCCATTATTTTATTTTCTTTTATTGCTGAGTAAAATTCCATTGTGCGTATATACCACATTTTCTTAATCCACTCATTTACTGAGGGACATCTAGGTTGGTTCCACAACCTAGCTATTGTGAATTGCGCAGCTACAAACATTGAGATAGCTGTGTCACTGTAATATGCTGTTTTTAAGGCCTTTGGGAATAGACCCAGGAGTGGGATGGCTGGGTCATAGGGTGGCTCCATTCCCAGTTTTCCAAGAAATCTCCATACTGCTTTCCATAATGGTTGCACCATTTTGCAGTCCCACCAGCAATGTATGAGTGTGCCTTTTTCCCCACATCCTCTCCAACATTTATTGTTGCTTGTGTTCTTGACAGCTGCCATTCTGACTGGAGTGAAGTGAAATCTAAGAGTAGTTTTGATTTGCATTTCTCTAATTGCCAGCGATGTTGAACATTTTTTCATGTATTTGTTAATTAATCGTGTATCTTCTTCTGAGAGGTGTCTTCTCAATTCCTTAGCCCATTTATTGATTGGGTTATTTGTTTTTTTTGGTGTAAAGTTTTTTGAGCTCTTTATATATTCTAGAAATTAGTGCTCTGTCTGATGTGCATGTACTAAATATTTGTTCCCAATTAGTTGGCTCTCTATTCACCTCACTGATTGTTTCTTTTGCTGAGAAGAAGCTTTTTAGTTTAAATCTATCCCATTCATTAATTCTTGGTAATAATTCTTGCGCTACAGGATTCTTATTAAGAAACTTGGGGCCTAATCCGACATGTTGGAAATTGGAGCTTACTTTTTCTTCTATTAGGCGTACTGTCTCTGGTCTAATTCCTAGGTCCTTGATCCACTTTGAATTGAGTTTTGTGCAGGGTGAGAGATAAGGATTTAATTTCAATTTGGTGCATATGGATTTCCAGTTTTCCCAGCACCATTTGTTGAAGAGGCTATCCTTTCTCCACTGTACATTTTTGGCAACCTTTGTCTAATATAAGATAGCTGAAATTATATGTATTAGTTACTGTGTCCTCAATTCTGTACCATTGGTCCACCAGTCTGTTTTGGTGCCAATACCTTGCTGTTTTTTGTTACTATTGCTCTATAGTATAATTTAAGGTCCGGTATGTTGATGCCCCCTGCTTCACTTTTCTTGCTCAGGATTGCTTTGGCTATTCTGGGTCTCTTATTTTTCCAGATGAATTTCATGATTGCTATTTCTATTTCTTTGAAGAATGACGTTAGGATTTTGATTGGAATTGCATTAAATCTGTATAATGCTTTTGGTAGTATGGACATTTTGACAATATTAATTCTACCTATCCAAGAGCAAGGTAGGTCTTTCCATCTTCTGAGTTCATCTATAATTTCTTTCTTTAGTGTTCTATAATTTTCGTTATAGAGGTCTTTCACCTCTTTCGTTAGGTTGATTCCCAGGTATTTTATTTTTTTTTTTATGCTATTGTAAATGGGGTAGTTTTCATCATTTCCCTTTCAGAGTCTTTGTTGCTGATGTACAAAAATGCCTTTGACTTATGTGTGTTGATTTTGTATCCTGCAACTTTGCCAAATTCATTTACTAGTTGTAAAAGTTTTCTGGTAGAGTTTTTTGGGTCTTCTAGGAAGATTATCATGTCATCAGCAAATAGTGCTAATTTGAGCTCTTCTTTTCCTATCTGGATCCCTTTAATTTCTTTCGTCTGTCTAATTGCTCTGGCCAGAGTTTCCAGTACTATGTTAAATAGCAGTGGTGAAAGGGGGCATCCCTGTCTTGTTCCAGTTTTTAGAGGGAATGCTTTCAATTTTTCTCCATTTAAGATAATGTTAGCTCGGGGCCTTGCATATATAGCTTTTATAATGTTGAGATATGTTCCTGATATTCCTAGTTTTTCCAGTGTTTTGAACATAAAGGGGTGTTGTATTTTGTCAAATGCTTTTTCTGCGTCTATTGAGATGATCATATGATTTTTGTCTTTAAGTCTATTGATGTGGTGTATTATGTTTATTGATTTCCTAATGTTGAACCAGCCTTGCATCCCTGGGATAAACCCCACTTGATCATGGTGCACTATCTTTTTGATATGTTTTTGTATCCGATTTGCCAGGATTTTGTTGCGGATTTTTGCATCTATGTTCATTAAAGATATGGGCCTGAAGTTTTCTTTTTTGGATGTGTCTTTGCCTGGCTTTGGAATTAATGTGATATTGGCCTCATAGAAAGAGTCTGGAAGAGCTCCCTCTTTTTCTATTTCTTGGAATAGTTTGAAGAGCATTGGTATTAGTTCTTCTTTGAAAGTCTTATAGAACTCGGCTGTAAACCCATCAGGTCCTGGACTTTTCCTTGTTGGTAGCTTCCCGGTCCTTTTTATTTTTTATTTTGAGCAGGGTCTCACTAAGTTGCTTAGGGCCTTGCTGAGTTGCTGAGGCTGGCTTTGGACTTCCAATCCTCCTGTCTCAGCCTCCCGAGCTGCTGGGATCACAGACATGTGCCACCACACCCAGCTAGTCCCTTATTTTTGTCAGCCTCCCATTCTTCTGGTTTGTTCTTCTTGGTTCTTTTCTCTCAGGTTCTACATGCTATCCCTGGTCAATCAGCCTAAACAATGAACTTTTCACTGGGCTTACTCCTGAATCCTAAGTCTGTATCTACAACACAGCTTTGATGAATATTCTTAAAATTCACTCTATTCCCCACACTGTTTCTGTCTGGGCTTTGAATTTTAGCACACATCCCCCCGACTCTTGGGGAAATATCGCCTCCCATCTCGGCCCCAATTCCCCCCTCAGCTAACCTTTGAGTCTCAGGTCTCAGCTTAAGGGGCCTCCTCACTGTATTCCCAAGGCACCTTATAGAGTGCTCACAGCACTTAGCACTGTAATTATCTTTTCCTTGGCCGTCTCTGCCAACAGACCATGAATCCTCGTGACATTACACCTAACTCCACATCTGTACAGTTGACATGCAACAAACCCCTGAGCATGAATGAATTAATAGGTTTCCCTGGGCGAAAAACCATGCTCACCTTTAAAACTAACACGAGTGTACAAATGATTTGTGTTATTAAAACATGACATAAACTCTATGCGTTAATCTTCAACATAAACTTAAAACAACCCCTGAACCCTAATTCCCATCATAAATGTATTATAAATGCACATAAATGTGCAAAACAATAGTTAAGCTCCATCAAGGTCTCCATTCAGCCAAGACAGAAATGCTGTGAAGGAAAAATCCAGATAGAAGCTTTCGGGTTCCCCTGATGATTCCAGCACAGACCACTTTCCCTTCTGACCTTGACCTCACATGCTACACTTCCTCCAGAGAGGAACAGGTACTAGGAAGAATCGCCTAACCTGGTCACACCTGGAAGGTGGGTGCCTTTGGCACACCCAGGGAGAGACTGAACAAATTGGAGCAATGACGACACTACGTGGTGGTGGCTCAGCTCCTCCTGAAGTCATTCATCTGGCATTGCTACCTTCTAGCCAGAGTCAGAAATGCCAGCCTCATGCTGAACCAACAGCTATAGAGGCAAATAAAAGGGTTGGCAATTGGGGCCGTTTAAAAGTGACCTGCAAGCCGGGCATGGTGGTGCACGCCTGTAATCCCAGCACTTGGGAGGCTGAGGCAGGAGGATCGCGAGTTCAGCAATGGCGAGGCACTTAGCAACTCAGTGAGACCCTGTCTCTAATAAAATACAAAAAAGGGCTGGGGATGTGACCTAGTGGTAGACTGCCCCCGAGTTCAATCCCCGGTACAAAAAAAAAAAAAAAAAAAAAAATGAGCTGCAGTCTTCTTATGATGTCATTTTCTGGTTGAAATGTTGTAAAACAGATTTACTATTTTGTTTTCCTCTGAGATAAATTCTCTCAAGCAACTTTTCCTTATAGGAGATGTCAATCGGTAACTTCTAAGTTACTAAGCACATTTTCTCAACCTTGGCACTATGAACGTTTTGGCCTGGTCATCCTTTGTTGCAGGAGAGACTCTCCTGTGTGTTGTAGGGGGTGCAGCAGCATCTCTGATATCTACCCAGGGGCAACCTCTAAGGTACAACATCCAAAAGCATCTCCAGATGTTATCTCTGGGCTTTAGAATCTCCAGAGATCATTCAATTTCCTGCCACTGGCTTCGATCTTTCACTCCTTTCTCCAATAAACAAATAGGAAAAATAAATAAATAGGAGGCATAAGCCCTAAAGTGCTGAATGTTTGGCAATGATTCTCTTCTCATAAGCCCAGCCAGGGTAGACTTACCATTTCACAACCCCACTCAAAAGTAGCAATTTCCAACAACAGAAATTCTCTTTCTTAAGCCACATATCCAAGGACCTCTATGACCTGAGTTTGGAAAACTTTGGGGTGCACCGTACTCAGCAGGCAGAGAGGCTAGACCTTCTTTTGCAATGACATGGGCAAAGATGTGGTTACAAGAAGAAAAGGGAGATTCCATGGTGGACGACCATCAAGTCTGAGAAGAGGGCTCCTATGGTATTCAAAGACATGACTGTACCAGAGACTGGGTCACAGCTCCCGGGGGAAGTACTCACTGATCTCAGCAACCCATGCCTTCCCCCCAATCCTGGAAACTTGTATTTCTATCAACTACTATCACTGTTACTTACACTGCTCTGTGTATTGTCCCCACTCAATGGTACATTCCTAAAGGACAGTGACAGCACCTAGTACAAAAGTTTACACAGAGCAGGTGCCTGAAAAAGAATAACTGGCACGATTGATTGCCTGGGAAAGAGAGAAAGGAGAGCCGGAATTAATTTGTTGGGTCATGATCAACCTCTGGATTGAAAAAGTCTAGTTGATCTTAGTTGCAAGTCATTTACACTGATTAACAGCAAGGAAATAACATGGAAGTTTATCAGTATTACTCAGAATTTAATTTAAAAGCCATTCCATCCATCAAACTATTTGAACTAATCTAATGCTATCAGAGGATTTTTCACACTAAATGATTTTTCGAAAGTTCATTTTGCTAGGGAAAGACAGGACCCAACAAATGCCAGCACCTGGTCACATACACATTACCATGTTAATCTAGACCCCAGTGCCAGACTGAAGCCAATGTCACTTCCTCCAAGCCCCAATCAGTCATCTTCCCACATTCAATGGCACGAACAGCGCATTTGTCCGGACCTGTTATTTTGCAATCTTGCCGTGACCTTTGAAATTGCCTCATTTTATTCTGAGAAGGCAGCTGTAAAGCAAGGAAAGCCGATCGTGAATACAGCATTCAGGGACCGAGGCCAAGTTCATCTTCACTAACATCCCGTCCCATCACATTCGTTAACAAAAACCAAAGCGTCCTTGCCTACTGATGTACTGTAAGAAAGGAATGGACTGCACCTAGCAGGATGGTGGGAGGCCCGCGAGAGGAGGCGGACTCCACCACCTTGACAGCCTCCGAGTCTGCGCTGACTCCAGCACCTCCTTAGAACTCCTGTCCTGCCAATCTCATTATCTCCGGGCTGAACCCCCTCGCCTGCATCAGTCTCTTCACAATTGCACTGCCTGAAGACCCCGGAAAATGAGCCAGTCTTTCCTTCAGAGTGCTTTGGTGCTCTTTTAAAGTAAATAAATATAATTTTGCACCCTGTCAAACAATGAGCCAAAAAATAGACAAGAGTAGTTGAAAGGGTTATAGAATAAAGAGGTGGTTTGAAGAAAACTCTATTGGAAACTAGATGGAAAATTCCAGGTTTTGCTTTGTTTGTTTTGTTTTTGTTTTTTTGTACGGAGGATTGAACTCCGGGGCACACCACCACTGAGCCACATCCCCACCCCTATTTTGTATTTTAGTTAGAGACAGGGTCTCAATGAGTTGCTTAGTGCCTCGCTTTTGCTGAGGCTGGCTTTGAACTCACGATCCTCCTACCTCAGCGTCCCCAGCAGCTAGGATTACAGGCGTGTGCCGCCCCCAACCCACCACACACACACACACACACACACACACACACACAGTCATTTGTTTTGATGCTGAAAGCAGACTTAGGGCACTTTATAATAAATGACAGGTGGACTGTAAAAATATTAAAAGAAGGAAAATAGAAGAGCAAGAGATAAGACAGGATGGGGGAACAAAAATTCTAGGGGTGAACCTAGGAAAAGGGAGGCCACACATGAAGATGAAGCTGAGCTCTCTCCGGCCAGTCAGGGTAAACAGGAAAAGCTGACAAGGGGCCACATTAGGGGTCCCCAACGCTGGCCCTGCCTCAGACTCACAGAGAGAGGAAGCATTTTAAAACTACAGTTATCCAAGCCTATCAGAACACATGAATCAGAATCCCTAGGCGTTAGGCCCAGACATCTGTCTAATAAAAGGAAACAAGAAATCAGCAAGAGAGACACCCTTTTCATAGCTCTGAGAGGAATCTATGACATGTGGTTTCTATAAAGGCCACTAGACAATGAAATGCATCGTATTCCATAACAGCTAAAGCTCCTACCTTTGGAGATATCTGTCATATGGTTCTTTGTCACAGTGACCTTCAATAAAGGTTGAAGGCAAAAGACCCCATCACAGTCAGTGAAAGAACTCAGACTTTTGCTCAACTCACCTGAGCCTGCTGAGGACGGGAATAAAGATTGAGCAGGTGGCACATGCTTTGGGCTTCTCCTGCTAGGCTTGCTGTGATCAATTGGGTAAAGCCAAGCACAAAATAGGTGCCCAGTAAAAGTTAGCCATTGTTACTATCATCATTCACAAAAGATCAGTGTTCCCCTTAGAACTTGGAAGGAGCTGGACACTGGAGATTTTAACTAACATGAAACAAAAAACAAAAATGACACCCCTAAGCCAGGTGTGGTGATGCACACCCATAATCCCAGCAGCTCAGGAGGCTGAGGCAGGAGGATCATGAGTTCAAAGCCAGCCTCAGCAAAAACAAGGCACTAAGCAACTTAGTGAGACCGTGTCTCTAAATCAAATAAAAAATAGGACTGGGGATGTGGCTCAGTGGCCTAGTGCCCCTGAGTTCAATCCCTGGTACATCTCCCCCTCAAGAAAAGACCCCTGATTCCACTGTGGCTCCTTGTAGTACCACTGGCCAGCTCAATATAACCTTATCTCACTGTTCTTCATGACCCTAGGAGTAGATACTGTTAAACCCATTTTACAGATAGAAAGACCAAGTGAGATATGTTAAATGTTGTCAATGGTATGTGGCAGGACTGAGTACCCAATTCCCTGTTTCATGACTCCAAATTATATGGTTTTAACAATCAGGTTTTATACTTCCATCAGATGGTAAGGACTCTCGCCTGTCGAGAGGAGTCTCAGTGCTTCAGGTTCTCAAAAGGAGGTGTTCAAGTTCTAATTTTGTTATAAGAATTGAAAACCACACCAGTTTTTTTTTTAAATATTTTTATTTATTTGCTTTTGGTTGTACACAATGTGTTTTATTCAATGTGTTTTATTTGTACGTGGTGCTGAGGATCGAACCCGGGTCGCCCACGTGCTAGGCGAGTGCTCTACCGCTGAGCCACAATCCCAGCCCCACCGCACCAGTTTTGATGGCTATTATAAACACTGCAGCAGGAGTACTGGAAGTTTGAAGCCAACCATAGCAACTTAGTGAGACCCTCTCTCAAAATATAAAATAAAATGGACTAGGGATGTAGCTCAGGGGTAAAGCACCCTTGGGTTCAATCCCCAGTACCAAAAAATAAAAAATAAAAAAGTGGCTATTGTCAAAAGGCAAAAATATGATAAATAAACCAAAAAAGCCAACAAATATTTATCATCACAGTGAAAACATTCAAAGACCTTTGTTCTAGTTTTTTTAAATATGCAGTACATTATCATTATCTATAGTCACCCTACTGTGCAATAGCACAGCAGGACATCTTACTCCTATTACTTAGTATCCTTTGATCAACTTCTCCTTGGCCTTCCCTCCCGTCCATCTCTCCAGCCTCTAATAACCTCCATTCTGTTCGTGGCATCTATGAGATCAACTTTTCCAGATTCCACGTATGAGCGAGATCATGTGGCACTTGTCTTTCTGTGTCAGCTAATTTCACCTAACATAATGATCTCCAGCTCCATCCATGTTGTCACGAATGACAGGATTTCGTTCTTTTCTTGGCTGAATAATCTTCCACGCATACCACGTTCTCTGTGTCCATTCACCAGTTGATGGACACTAAGCTTGCTGCCATTTGTCGGCTGTGAATGTTGCTGTAATATACATGAGAGTGCAGAAGTCTCTTCTACAGACTGATTTCATTTCCTTTGAATATATACTCAGTAGTGGGATTGCTGGATCATATGACAGTTCTATTTTTAGTTTTCAAAATGACTTCCATATTTCTATAATGACTGTACTAATTTACATTCCCACCACCAGCATTTGAGGGTATACTTTTCTCCGTATCCTCACCAACACTTGTTACTTTTTGTCTTTTGAGTAAAAAGCCATTCTTACTGCAGAGAGAGAATATCTCATTATGGTTTTGTTCTGAATTTCCCTGATGATTGGTAAGGTTGACATGTCTTCACCAGTTGGCCATTTGTATGCCTTTCCTTTAGAAATGTCTACTTGGTTCCATTTTCCATTTTTTAAGTGAGGTTATTTGGTTCTGTTTTGCTTTTTTTCCTTTTTTGTGATTTGAGTTTTTTTTTTTTTTTCGTTCATTATATATTCTGCATAATAACTCCTTGTCAGAAACACAATTTGTGAACATTTTCCCCATTCTGTTGGTTGTCTCCGCACTCTATTAATTATTCTCTCTGCTGAACAAAACCTCTTTGGTTTGATATGCTCCCATTTGTCTATTTTTTGCTTCTGTTCCCTGTGCTTTTTGGTCTTGTCCAAAAAATCCTTATTCCTCCCAATGTCCTATAACATCTTGCCTTAGTTTCTTCTAGTAGCTTCATAGTTTTAGATCTCACGTGTAAGTCTTTGTTTGGATTTGATGTTTGTAACTGGTAGGAGAGAGGGGTGCCATTTCATTCTTCTGCACATGGATATCCATTTTCAACGGCACCAGTGTTAAAAACACTGTCCTTTCTCCAGGGTGTGTTATTAGCATCTTTGTCAAGAATCGGCTAGCTGTCGATGCCTGGGTTTACTTCGAGGTTCTCTGTTCTATAGGTCTCTATGTCAATTCTTCATGCTAATGTCATGTTGTTTTTGATTACTGTAGCTTTGTAGTATATTTTGAAGTCAAGAAGTATAATGTTTCATGCTTCATTCTTTTTGTTTAAAATGGCTTTAGTTATGCGGGATTTTTTGTGGCTACAGATTTTAGGATAGCTTTTTCCTAATTTCATGAAGAATCTCATTGGTGTTTTGACAAGGATTACATTAATCTGTAGTTCATTTTTGTAAGAACATTGATTCCTCCAATCCATGAACACAAGATATCTTGTGTATATGTTGTGGGGTAGTCCCGTTCAATTTCTTTTATCAGTCTTTATAGTTTTCACTATAGAGAGCTTTCTCTTTGGTTAAATTTAGAAGGGTTTTTTTTTTTTTTTTTTTTTTGTTTTGTTTTGGTACTGGGGATTAAACTCAGGGGCCCTCAACCACCTCAACCACTGAACCACATCCCCAGCCCTGTTTTTTGTATTTTATTTAGAGACTTAGGATTATAGGCATGCACCACCATACCAGGCTAGAAGGGTATTTGTTCATTTGGTTTTGTTTTGGTTTGGTTCAGTAGCTATTATAAGTGGAATTCTTGATTTCTAGTTCAGATAATTCCCTATTGGTATATTTTTAAATGCTGATTTTGCATGTTGAATTTGTATCCTGCAACTTTGCTGAATTCATTTATTAGTTCCAATAGTTTTTGGTGAAGTCTGGGGGTTATCCATATATAAGATCATGTCATCTGCAAACAGTAACACTTGGGGGGTTGGGGGGAGCACCAGGAATTAAACTCAGGGGCACTCAGCCACTGAGCCCCAGCCCCAGCCTTATTTTGTATTTTACTTAGAGACAGGATCTCACTGAGTTGCTTAGAGTCTCGCATTGCTAAGGCTGGCTTTGAACTCCTGCCTCAACCTCCTGAGCTGCTGGGATTACAGGTGTGCACCACTGGGCCCAGCAAACGGTGACACTTTCGACTTCCTTTTTTTACAAATTGGATGCTCTTTCTTCCTTTCTTTTGACTGATTGCCCTAAGACTTCCAGCACATGGTGACTAAATGTGATGAAAAAGGGTATTCTTGTCTTTTTCCAGATTTAAAAGAGAAAGCTTTCAGCTTTTCCCCCCATTCAATATTATGTTAGCTATTGGCTTATTACATATGGCCTTTATCAGGATGTGTGTACAACTATTATGTGTCAGTGAAAACTGTATAGCCTAAGCCTTGTCCTGTCTCATCATGGAGTCTGCCCAAGAAATCCCCTGTGGTAGGAACCATATTCAAACCAGCTTCGAATGAGGTCAAATGCCCAACTCGTGCATGAGCTTCCCTCTCACCTTGGCCTGAAAGACTCTGGTAAGGATTTGTCCCCCATCCACATCAGTGAGGACCCATCAGAAAGCTCAGCTAACTCTTCAGAAGCTGAGTCACTGTGTAATCCCAGGGCCTGGGACATCCTTTTCTGAACTTCGCTCAACTCCTTTGAAAGGGGAGCCTTCCCACAGCTTAGCTATTAAAGTTTCATATCCAAGTGAGTGTAAGGGTTAGAACAAAATACCATGTAGGTGTCCTACACGGGAGTTCAGACAATGCGTCCATAAGGTCACCTTGGAGGTGACACAGGTAACTACAGCTTTGTGACAGAGCAAGCAGCCAGTTTCTGAAGAGCAGGCGAGGAGACAGGTTCTGTTTATGTTAATACCCACCACGGTGTGGATGGGAGTCCTGGATTGCTTTGATCTCCACTCCCAAGCACCCAGCAGTGCCAGAGGGGGCATCTTCTTGGCAGAGAAGGACGTCACTTTGGAGAATGAAGTCATGCCCAAGATCTGAATAAAGTGAGCTCCAAAAGTATTTGACACTGCGGGACTCCCCGGCAGCCGCAGGACAGGAAACTCGGAGAGCCCTCGAGGGGCGAGGCGGGCTGGGTTCGCCGGAAGGCTCGCGCGCTGCGCGGCTCCGGGGCCGCCGGCGCTCCCGCAGCTGTCGGAGGCCGCGCCGCCTCTCCCCACCCCCTCCGGCTCCGGGAAGGAACGGGAGCTCCAGGAAGAAAGGGGCAGAGGGAAAACGTGGAAAGGTGGAATTCGGAAGGGAGCTCTGGATAGAGCCCGGCTGGGTCGGCAAGGAGAGAAAGGTTCCAAATGAGCACAGCGTTGGTTTCAGAAATATTCTTAGGAATTAACAGAAAAGCAACAGTAGAACGCCGTCTGAGCGTGTGAGACGACACGCTTTCTAGTCCCTCCTTTCAAGTATGTGTCATTCAAGTGATTTTGGCAGCCCTGATGGCCAGGGCAGGTCGTATGTCCTGGCTGGGAAGACTAGCAGTGAGAGCTTTCCTTTAAAGTGAACAAATGTTCTCTAATGCTGAAATGTTTTGACTACCAGGATCGGAGAGCCCCAAGCAACACAGCTCCTATATGAAAACCAGATGCAAATCCCAGGTCGCCAGTGGTTCCTGGTCGCTTTCAGAAATCCTAGCGCTGGAGACCTGGGTCTCTGGAAGATCTCAGAGTCAGTGATAAGAAAAGATCACTAGAAGCCAGGGTGGAGCAACTTAGCTCAAACTTTGTGATCAGGTTGTGATTTCGACCTGAGGCTTCTTTTTCATGGAATTATTTTCAAATCATCCTTGTTTGTTTGTTTGTTTGTTTGTTTCAGATAATAGAAGTAGTATCTAATCCTATTTATTTATTTGGTACCAGGGATTGAACTCAGGGGCATTCGACCACTGGGCCACATCCCCAGCCCTTTTTTGTATTTTATTAGCGATAGGGTCTCACTGAGTTGCTAAGTGCCTCGCCATTGCGGAGGCTGGCTTTGAACTCGCGATCCTCCTGCCTCAGCCTCCCAAGTGCTGGGATTACAGGCGTGCACCACCACGTCCAGCTTCTAATCCTTTTTTAAATAGCACTAAAAGCAACTAATAAATAGGTCACTGTCCTTCCCACAATGATCCCCATTCTTAGAGAGGACCACTGTTGACTGATATCTATTTATCTACATATTTGCCATTTTACAAAAGCAAGAAGCCTCCATATGTAATCTGATTTGAAGTGATTCATCTTACTAGTAAGGTGTTCTTTCAAAAGTAAATTAATGAATTTTTAGTATCATTTCAGTTTAGCTTTCATGTTTGCATGTGAAAACCTCACTTTTTAACTGATCATTTCACAAGAACTCAATCTCTCTCTCTCTCTCTCTCTCTCTCTCTCTCTCTCTCTCTTAACCCAGGAACACTCAACCACTGAGCTACATCCCCAGCCTTATTTATTTATTTATTTGTTTATTTATTTTTAAGCAGAGTCTAAGTTACTTAGGGCCATGAGAAATTGCTGAGGCTGGCTTTGAATGTGTGATCCTCCTGTCTTAGCCTCCAGAGCCTTTGTGATTACAGGGGCACTCCACCACACCTGGCTCAGTATCATTTTTATAGTGGGTCAATATTGCTATTCTACTATACAAAAAAAAAAAAAAATAGTAAACATGAATTTTTAAAGAATCACACAGTTATTTGTATATTTAACAAAATCAATTGTAATATTAAACAATTATTAAGTCCATACTAACTTCCAGGTACTGCCATGAGTATTTTGCATATGCTGATTCTTAAGAACAATGCTGTGGAGCAGCTAGTCATATCCCATTTCCCGCAGAGAAAGAGAATGAGATGAATTAAGTGATGGTCCCAAGGTCTGTCGGCCAGTAATGCAGCACAGTCTCTTTTCAGAGCTATTCAAACGGAAGTCGACATATGTTCTATTCTGCTCCCAACCATCCAAGCAATAAAGTCGTAGTTATGAAAATATGCAGAAAAATGAATCAACATGCTTAAAATTGCTTTGCAATTTGACTGTGTATATTATGGAGTTATTAATGGAAGTAATGAGCTTGGAGTCCACCCCTGAGCACTTACCACCAATGTGACCCTGAGCACATCTTTTAACTGGATCACAGCTACCAAGTGAAGATGCTATTTATAATAATATTGGGCTTGCAGGGCTAAAGTAAAGATGAAAAAGGTAGTACCTATGAAAATTCTCTTTGTAAACTGTAAGAGCTATTTAATATTATAATATTAAGGTCATACTAATGTGGCAATCATAAGTTTGGTCGCCATGGGCATTATAATTTCACTTTTATAATAATTTCATCAGAATGCAAACAAATGCAGAATTTTTTTAAATTAGATGAAAATAAAAGGCAACTTTTAGCAATAGTCAGAGTCGGGGCATACCCCTTCAAACCAGGTGTGTACTCCTCCCCAGAGTCCTCAGCCAGCCCCCTGGATTCATTGACTGTTTTCTTGCTAAAAGACCTTGGGAACATAACTTATTTTATCTCATAAGGCAGTAGCTTCTTCAACCTTATTTCTCAAGCATGCTTTTTCTTATTCTGATGTTGAAGTATTAAGTTAATTGTTATTTTATCAATACAATACTCGCACATGTTTTAAAAGTCAATACAAAAAAATTTCTGATGAAAAATAGCTGTCCCCCCCACTTAGTCTCCACTTTCACATCATGAGCACTACCATTTCCAAATCCTTTATTTAGCTCTTTCTTCCAGCATTTACTCTCATATTTTTAAATGATGTTTACCCTGCAATTTGTTGATAAATCCATTTTAGTCTGTTATTGACCCCTATTGTGAAGATAACAATGTTGTTTTTCATAACACCCCTTCCCCACTTCCTCACCATCCAGTTAGGATTATATAATTACACAATTTCTAGCTATATACTTTTGAGTTGGTGTTAACATAACTAAAATTGTTCACAGCTTAGACAAAAGGTAAACTGTCGCTACTATTTCCTTTCTTGTAAAAGAAATAGAAAACATTAGAGAAAACCAATAAAACCAGAAGCTGGTTCTTTGAGAGTTATAAAATCAATTAGACTGTAGTAACTAAACTGACCAAGAAGACACAAGTTTCCCACTTCAGAAATGAAAAAGGGAATATCACCAAATAGCTGATAAACATTTAAAAAATAATAAGGGAAGAATATGAACACCAAGAATATGAGCAAATAAATTTGATAAATTAGATAAATTGTCACATTCCTTGAGAAATTTAGATTGCCAAAACTGGAACAAGAAGAAATATAAAATATAAATAAGTCTATATCTATTAAATAGATTCTATAATTCAAAATCTTCCCATGAAATAAAAACCCAGGTCTACATGGCTTCTCTAATGGATTCTATCAAGTATTTAAGGAAGAAATAAGACTCACCCTACACAAGCACTTTCAAAAACAAAAGAAGAAAAACATATCCCATCTCATTTTATAAGGCCAGCATGGTCTTTGAAAGACATTGTAAGAAAATAAAACTAGTTAATATTATCCATGAACATAAAGGCGAAAATCCTTAGTAAACTATTAGCAAAACAAATCAAACAGCATTTTAAAAGGAAAATACATCACAATTAAGTGGAATTTACCCCAAGAATTCAAGATTAGCTTAACATTTGAACATTAATCAATGTAATTCACCCTATTAACAGAATAAATAGGATTCAATAAATGCAGAAAAAGCCTTTAACAAAGCTTGACTCTCATTGATGATAAAAACTCTCATGGAAAATGGAACTTTCTCAAAGTAATGAAGGACATCTACAAAGCACACAGGTAACAAAAACACAGTTAACATTACACTTAATGGTGAAAGACTTGAGGGCATTTCCTTTAAGATCAGGAATGGGGAGGGGAAACCTACTTTCACCACACCCTGTCAACAATGTACTGAGGACATCTATGCAATAAAATTCACACAACTCAGAAAAGAAAAACCATGCATTTATTTGCAGATATGATTATCTACATAGAAAATCCAAAGGAAAATATGAAAACAGGAATTACTAGAGCCATTAAGTAAATTTAGCAAAGTCATAAGATACAGAATCAATATTTAAAGACCAATTGTATTTATATATACTAGCAACAAAAAATTGAAAAAACAAAAAGTTTTAACTTGGGGCTGCAGTTGTGGCTCAGTGGCAGAACGCTCACCTAGCACCTAGCATGTGTGAAGTACTGGGTTTGATCCTTAGCACCACATATAAATAAATAAATAAAATAAAGGTATTGTGTCCATCTACAACTAAAAAATACTTTCAAAAAAGTTTTAACTTTACAATACAAAAAAGCAGGAAATATATGAAATATCAAAGGATAAGCTTAATAAAATCTGATCAAGCTGTTTATGCTGAAAATCCCAAAATATAGCAGAGATAAACTAAAAAAGACATAAATAAGTAAGTAAATAAATGGAGGAATAAGCAATTATCTATGAATAATTCTTATCATATTCATAAATAAGACTCCATAGTGATAAAATATCACTTGTACACAAGCATTTTTCACAAAAATTGACACTCTAATTCTAAAATTTTAAATTTGATATGGAAATTAAAAGGACTTAGCATAGATCCAAGTATTTTGTAGGAAGAAAAAAATCAAGGATTTAATACTTCCTGATTTCAAATCTTACTAAACTACTACAGTTATCAAGATGATGATCCAGGGCATAAGGACAGACCCACAGATCAAAGGAACAGATCAGGGAGTCTATAAATAATCTCATACATAAATGCTCAATTAATTAACTTTCAACAAAAGTGATAATGTACCAATGGCATAAGGACAGTCTTCTCAAATGGTGAGGAAACAACCGGCCACCCAAATGGCCTTTATCTGAAACCATATGAAATGTTAACTCATAGACCTAAAGGTAAAAGGTAAAACTGAAACTTCAAAGAGAAAAATACAAGCAATGTTGGGGTAACAGAAACCTCATATATAGCCAGACTAAATAAAGCATTGTTATAATTCAATAAGCATAAACAGTCTAATTTTTTAATAAGGCTAAGATTTAAAAGACACTTTAAAAAGTGTTTACAAAAGTTTATAAGTATGTAAAATGATGCCAGGCACAGTGGTGCCCAGCTGTGATTGCAGCAACTTGGGAAGCTGAGGCAGGAGGATTGCAAGTTCAAAGCCAGCCTCAGCAACTTAGCAAGGCCCTAAGCGACTTAGAGAGACCCTGTCTCAAAATAAAAAGTAGAAAGGGCTGGGGATGTGGCTTAGTAGTTAAGCACCACAGGGTTCAATCCCTAGTACCAAAAAAAAAAAAAAAAAAAAGTACATGACAAGATGCTCAACAAATGATTCATCACAGAAATGTAAATTAAAGTTAGGAGACATCACATCACGCTCATTCAATTGGCTGCTATAATTTGGATATGATTTGCATTTATCCCTCAAGGGTTCAAGTGCTGGAAGCTTGGTCCTCCATGTGCTGGTATTGAGGTGGTAGAATGTTTAAGAGACCCTAAAAGAAGGTAATTAGGTCAGAAGTTTTGTCCTTGGAAGGGAAGGGAACAGAGTTAGTTCTCTCAAAATCAGGTTGTTATAAGGTGAGGCCACCTCATGCTCTGGGCCCCTGCTGACGGTGGCTGGTCAGCTTTCTACTTCTCTGCCATGTTCTGACACAGCCAGGAGGCCCTCACCAGGACACAGTGGCATGCCATTTGGACTTTGCAACAACCAAAATCATCATGAGCTAAATAAAACCTCCCCCCCCCCACACTGCTCCCGTGCTGGGGATTGAACTCAGGACCTCACACATGGTAGGCAAGTGCTCTCTACCACTGAGCTACATCCCCAGACCCTCTCTTTGTACATTATTCAACATCAGGTATTTTGTGATAAAAACAGACCTAATCCATTGGCTTTAGTTGAAAAGACTGACAATTCCAAGTGTTGGCAAGTACATGGAACAACTGCAGCTCTCACATATTTTAGATGAGCATGTAAAATGGCACAACCATCTCAGAAGATACACAATCAACAAATATATGAAAAAAATGTTCAACATCTCTAGCAATTAGAGAAATGCAAATCAAAACCACTCTAAGATTTCATCTCACTCCAGTCAGAATGGCAGCTATTAAGATAAAGAAAATGTGGTATATATACACAATGGAATATTATTCAGCATTAAGAGAATAAAATCATGGCATTTGCAGGTAAGTGGATGGAGTTGGAGAATATTATGCTAAGTGAAGTTAGCAGATCCCAAAAAAACCAAAGGCCAAATGTTTTCTCTGATATAAGAAGGCTGATTCATAATGTGCTGCGGGGGTGGAGTGTCATGGGAGGATTAGATGAACTCTAGATAGGGCAAAGGGGAAAAGAGGAAGGAGGGGAACGGGGTAGGAAAGATGGTGGAATGCGATGGTCATCATTACCCTACATGTATGAAGACACGAATGATATGACTCTACTTTGTGTACAACCAGAGGTATGAAAAATTGTGCTCTATAGGTGTAATATGAATTGAATTATAATGCATTCTGCTGTCAAGTGTAACAAATTAAAATTTTAAAAAAATTTTTTTTAAATGGCACAACCGTTCTGGAGAACAATTCAGGTTTTTATAACACTAAACATATACTTAGAGCCGGGCACGGTGGCGCACACCTGTAATCCCAGCACTTGGGAGGCTGAGGCAAGAGGATCGCAAGTTCAAAGCCAGCCTCAGCAATGGCAAGGCACTTTAGCAACTCAGTGAGACCCTGTCTCTAATAAAATACAAAAAAGGGCTGGGGATGTGGCTCAGTGGTCGAGTGCCCCTGAGTTCAATCCCCGGTACCAAAAAAATATATATATATACTTAGCATATGATCTAGCAATTCCACTCCTATACATCTACCCAAAGAAAATAAAAACATGTTCACATAAAATCATAGTTTCAAACATTCCTAGCAGCCTTAGCCTTAATCAACCCAAACTGGAAACAACCCACCCAAATTTCCTTCAACTGGTAAAGAGATGAATGAACTATATAGTACAGTCATGCAGGAGAATTCTGGGGGGAAAAATAAATTGCTGATATGTGCACCCGCCTGGGCAAATCTCAAACACATTATGGTGCACAAAAAAGCCAGACACAAAAGACATATACATACAACTCCACGTATATGAAATTCTAGAGAAAACAAAGCTATAGTGGTAGAAGGTGGATGCACAGTTTCCAGGGTCCAGAAAGTGAAGGGAAAGGTCATTAACGCTCCTGTAGAGGGGCACAAGAAACTTGTTCAGATGATAGTGTTCTGTATCTCAATTATGGTGGTAGTCACAGGGGTATATATTTTCAAAATTGTAATTTCTCAACCTGGCACTATTGACCTCCTTGGCAAGGTAGTTCTTTGCAGCAGGAAACTGTTCTATGCATGGTGGGATGTTCACCAGCATCCCAGGCTTAGGTTCCAGAAGCACATGCACCCTGTAGTCCCAGTTATAATAACCAAATATTCCTCCACACAATGCCTAATGTCTCCTAATGTCTCTTCTCTACAAAATCACCTCTGGTCAAAAGTCTTGCATGGTAATCCCAGTTACTCAGGAGACTCAAAAAAGAGAGTCAGAGCTGGGCTCGGGAGGCTGAGGCAGAGTGAGTTCAAAGTCAGCCTCAGCAATGGCGAGGCACTTAGCAACTCAGTGAGACCCTGTCTCTAATAAAATACAAAAAAGGGCTGCAGATGTGGCTCAGTGGTCGAGTACCCCTGAGTTCAATCCCCAGTGCCAAAAATAAATAAATAAAGGTGTTGTGTCCACCTACAACTAAAAAAATAAATAAATAAAAGAGAGAGTCAGAAGTTCCAGGCCAGTTTGAGCAACTTAGCAAGACCATGCCTCAAATTTTAAAAAAAGAAAGAGCTGGATGGAGGTGTAGCTTAATGGTAGAGTACCCCTGGGTCTAATTCCCAGTACTGAAAAAAAAAATAGTCAAATAGTGGACTATACAATAAAAATTAGTGAATTTATTGTTTATAAATTATGCATCAATAAAATTGATTTCTAAAATATGGGAAGCAGTTTGGGACAACATTCCTTATACCCAGGAGCTACAAGTACACTTTTACCTGATTTGCATGTCTTTCCATGTGATATTTAAGAAACCCTACATTTGCTGAAATTATTTTTCTGCAGATTTTTAGAAATGCTATTTTATTATTGTCTAATGATCAGCATTGCTACTGAGAAATCTAATGCAATCTTAATTCCTGAACCTTTGTGACCTTTTTTATTCCTTGGAAATATTTACCCATTTTCCATTTAGTTAGGTTCTTTGGGGTCCCATTCAAAATAGAAAAGTATGTCCTTTCAGTTCTAGGAAATCTTCATCTATACAAAAAATTTGTTTGCCCTGAGTTCAATCCCCGGTACCAAAAAAAAAAAAAAAAAAAAAAAAAAAAAAAAAAAAAAAAAAAAAAAAAAAAAATTCCTCTTGTCTATTTTTCTCTATTCTCTTCCGAGAACTCGAGGAAGAGGAAAACATTGACCCTCCTAAACACACCCTCTGACTTGTTCACCATGTCCCACAATTGTCTGACTTGGTGTCTTCATGTCCCGCTTTCTAAGAGACAATCTTTACCTTCCAAGTCTTTCTGAAACTTTCGTTTTTAATTCCAGAGAGCTCTTTCTTATTCTCATATTGTTCCTTTTCTCTAAGAACATTATTGTAATTCAATTCCTTTTTTCTTGGGAGGTTTCCATGTGTCTCTTCTAGACATACTCTGGTTTCAGTCTCTCGTGGTAAAAGCTGTCCTCCATGTATGGTGATCCTGGCTGCTGGCCCATATTTAACTACCTAACATGAAGGTCTTAAAGTGACTGGCTGTCCTGGGAGCATGGGTAGAACTTGAAATGGTAAGTTTCAGGAAACTATCATGGTTGATAGTTGATTTTTCCTTTGGGAAAAAATGTCAGTTTTTGAAGGTTTTTCTTTTTCCCCCCAGGAACTTACAATTCTTCCAAGAATGGATTTTTCTATCTCCTTGGGAAAGAAAAGCATCCCTGACTTCCAATATTGTAGGCAGAAGGCTCGGGGAGCAGGCTACTAGAGCCTCAGATCAATTTCTCAAACATTCATTTATAGCTTCTATTTTAAACCCAAATTTTATCCTTGCCTTCCACTGTGTCTGAGTCCCAAAGTCTGAAGCATCTCAAATCCTAATTTTGAAGAAAGTTGTTTTTCCCCTAAAAGAGAATGAAGGGAGTAAGGCTACCATCACCTGAAGACACATGGCAAAGAGAAGTATCAAGAGGACAGAGCAGACTGTCAAACTCCATTGTGGATTCCCCATTCTATTGTGAGTGTGCCCACATACACACACACACACACACACACACACACACACACACACCCTTTAGCTTTGTCCCTGATTTCTATGGAGCAGAAATCTGGGTCCAGGTGGGATGCAGAGTTGGATCGAGAGTTGCTGTGATTTGGTAAAAGCTCTCTAGGATGATTCTTGAATTAAGTAGAATGTAATTTTGCAGGATAAAGGATAGCTAAGGTGGGGAGTGATAGATGGGCTACCCTCCCCCCCCCCCCCGGAGTTTTCCACATCCTGAGCAAAGCAACCTTGTTTCATTTTCTGGGCAGGATGTTTCTTCCCTGGACAGGATGTTTCTTCCCCAGGCAGGATGTTTCTTCCCTGGACAGGACGTTTCTTTTCCCTGGGCAAGAGCCAATAGGCTTAAAGGTCACCCTGTTCTATGGGCAAAGAGCCAATGGTGTTGGGGTTGCTCTGGTGCACCTCCCACCAGAAATCCCTATATAGGGCCCTGTTCGAGAGACTCAAAACACACACACTTACAGACACACACATCAGCTCATCACTGCTGAGAGGAGGAAGCCACTCAGACACATAAGCTCGACCCTGCAGAGAGGAGGAAGCCACTGAGACAGCTCCAGACCCACTGCCTTCAGCCTGACGGCTGCTCCCAGGTGACAGCTCCACCCTCCAGCCAGACAGCAGCTGCTTTAGCTGATAGCTCCAGAGATCCTAGCCAGTGCAACCAAGCACCCACCTTCTGTTCAGAGCTTGCACACTCCCCTCTCCCTGACTCCCCTCTCCCACCAGAGCTTGCACACTCCCCTCTCCTTCACTCCCCTCTCCCACCAGAGCTTGCACACTCCCCTCTCCCTCACTCCCCTCTCCCACCAGAGCTTGCACACTCCCTTCTCCCTCACTCCCCTCTCCCAGCCCTCTTTGACCTTCGACCAGAGCACCTCCTCCGGTTTTGCTACCAGCCACAAAGGCTGTTGAATAAATCTCTTGGCTGCACAGCTGTCCCTGGTGTGATTTTGGCCCTTCAGGGAGGAAAACAAGCAAAGTCAAGAAGGGAAGACAGAGCTGCTTTGAAAGACCAACTTGCCAGGAATAAAGGGTGGCAGCAGGAAAAAGGGCGCAGTTCACACAGAGACTGTGACATGTGGTTCATCTCAAGAGCTAAAAATCTCCAGGATGGGCTCTTTCCTGGAAGGTAACCAAGGAACTGGGAAGATAAGCACTAACACATTGAAGAAACCCTGGGGTGAAGTGGATGCTTTCATGGTCTGTAAGAGGTGGCTTTGGCTCAAAGCAAAAGCAGCTGTACAAGGACCAAATGAGAAAGGAATCCCCGGGGTTCTGTGCCTACTCCCAAGCCTCTGGCCCATCTGTCCCAGGAATAAAACCAGACCTCGTAGAAGTAGTCGAGGAGCTGAGAAAAATATAGGTGAAGACTAAATACTAAGGAGTATCTCCTAATTCTTCGGTTTAGAGAGCAAAGAGCAAGCTGGGGCTTTAGGAGGTCTTTTGAAGTGAGACTCTTGGTACCACGCCCCCCTGCCCCCTGTAGCCCTGCCCTCCTCACTAAGCTCCTTGGAACCACGCCCTATTCTCTGGGCTCCTCGGAGCCACGCCCTCCTCCCTGAGCTCCTTGTGGCCACGCCCTTCCTGAGTTCCTTGGAGCCACGCCCACCCTAGAGAGCTCCTGGGAATCTTTGGTGATAAGTCAATTACCTCCAGGAAAACAAATCAACAAGACAACTGAAAAGGATGACCATTTCAAAAAGGGCCAAGTGTAAGAAACACTGCTAAAGTTCTTGTCTTATTGGGAGGGATATTGATTCCTTTTTCTTTTTTTTTTTTTAAGAAAAGCAAGATTTAAAAGAAAGTGTGTGAGATAAAAAGTAGAAACAAGGTCCAAATATACCAATAATAAAATAAATGTATTTGGATGAAACTCACCGCTCAAACGATTAACAGATTGAATTTTTTTTAAGTCCAAGCTTGTGTTATTTACGATACACTCATAAAGACATGCAAAGGTTGAAAGGCAAAGGATGGAAAATGGCATGTTAGCAACTATGACCAAAAGAAAGCTGTGTCGCATATAAGTATGATTTAAAATAGACTCAAAGTCAACAAGCATTACTAGGGGATGAGAGGGTCACTACAAAATAGTAAGTTATGATTCGCCAAGAAGAGAGCAACTTTAATATAAATGCACATAATAAAATAGCCTCAAATGTACTAGGTAAAATCTTGTAAGAAGTCAACTAAACCAAAGGGGAAAAGGGCAACTGATAACTTCCATTTTAAAAAGGGCAAATGAAGCCAGGCATGGTGGCCCTTGCCTGTAATCCCAGCAACTAGGGAGGCTGAGACAGGAGAATAGCAAGTTAGAGGCCAGCTTCATGAACTTAAGGAGTTCATGAAGTTTCCCTAAGCAACTTAGGGAAACCCTGTCTCTAAATAAAAAATAAAAAGGGCTGAGGATGTGGCTCAGTGGTTGAACACCCCTGGGTTCGATCCCCAGTACAAAAAAATAAAAATAAAAATAAAAAGCAAAATAAAATGGGCATTTTGAGAATAGATATTTCTCAAAAAATAATATACAAATAGCCAATAAGCATATGAAAAAAATGTTCAACATGACTATCAGGAAAATGCCAACCCAAACCACAATGAGATATCATCTCACCACAGTCAGAATGACTATTACCAAAAAGAAAAACAAATCCTGGCAAGGATGTGGAGAAAAGGAAATTCTCATATGGTAGGGAGAAGAAATGTAAACTAGCCATTACAGAAACAGTACATTTGAAACAGTAGGATGTTTCAAAAAAAAAAAAAAACAGAAATAGAACTACCACATAATCCAGCAATCCTAGAATTGGATATATACCCAAAAGAAATGAAATCAGTATATCAAAATAGATACCTGCACTCCCAAATTTATTGAAGTCATCTTCACAATGACCAAGATATGAAATCAATCCAGGTGCCTCTCAAGAGGAGAATGGATGAATGAAATGTGATGTGTACACACACATACAAATTATTCAGCCAGAAAAGAATATGAAATTCTATCATTTTCAGCAACATGGATAGAACCAGAGCACATTATGTTAAGTGAGATCAGTCAGGCACAGAAAACAAATATCACATGTTCTCTCTTACATGTGGAAGCTGAGAAGTTAATCTACTTCTTTAAGTAGACTAGAATAGTGGTTAGCAGATTTAGGAAACGGGTGGTGGAGAAAATATTACAGGGTGCTGGGGTACAGTTGAATAGGAGGAATAATTTCTAATGTTCTGAAGCACAGTGGGATCACCATGGTTAACAACAATTGTGTATTTTGTGTATTTCAAAATAGCTAATAGAGAGGATTTTGAATGTTCTAACACAAAGAAATGAAAATTGCCTGAGGTAATAAATAAATCAATTATCCTAATCTGATCATAACAATGTGCACATAGGTATTGAAATGTCACCCTGTATCCCATAAACATGTATAATTTTATATGTGTCAATTAAAAATAAAAATATCTTAAAATCTTATACAGAATCAGGATGAATTTTGCGTGGCTTTCTCAGTTATTCATAGATCAAGAAGACAAAAATAGTCTGCAAGAATACTGATGATATAAACCATTCATTTGCAAGTACGATCCACTCAACCAACACCTAATGACTATATATTTTTCCAAATATTAGAGAATATGTCTCTTTCACAAGCACACGTGGAGTACATGCAAAAAAATTATCAAGTACTAGATCATAAAGAAATCTCAACTAATGTTGAACTTAGTGCTGCGGTTTAGCAATGAGATGTCCCCCAAAAGCTCATGTGTGCAAGAGTGCAATAAAGTTTAGCGGTGAAATGATTGGGTTATGAGAATTTTAACCTAATCATTGCATTAATCTCCTGATAGAAATTGGGTGGTAGGATGTAGCTGGAGGAAGTAGGTCATTGGGGGCATGCCTTTGAGGTTTATATTTTGTCCCTGGTGAGTGAGAATCCCCCCCCCACTCTCACTCTCTCACTCTCTTTCTCGCTCCTCTCTGCTTCCTGATTGTCATGCCTGAGCTGCTTCCCTCCGTCACACCCTTCTGCCTTGATGCTCTACCCAGCGTGGGCCCAGAGGACTGGAGTTGGCTGCCTGTGGACTGAGACCTCTGAAACCATGAGCCTCAAATAAACTTTTCCTCCTCTAAAATTGTTATTGTCAGGTTTTTTGGTCACAGCGTTGAAAAAGCTGACTAAAACACTTACGTATGAAGCAGACTGGGAATTCTGATCACAATGAAATTAAATTAGAGGTTTAAATTCTAAATTTAAAATGAAGACTTTTTTTTTCAACTTTCCTCATGGAGTAGCACATTTATTACAATAAATGAACCTACATTGACATATCATTATCACCAACATCCACAGTTTACATTAAGATTCTCTCCTAAGGTTGTACATTCTATAGATTTGTACACTTATATATAACCTGTATCCACCACTATCAGGCCAAGTACCTTTTTTAAAAATTGGACTAGTCATCTTATTATTGGGTTACAAGAACTCTTTATGTATTGTGGATAAAATTCTTTTATCAGATGTATCATAAAATGACCACATATTTATCAGTACTGCTAAATAATGCTCAGATTAAAGAGAAAAGATCAAAATGAAAATTTTGAAATATCTGAAACTGGATGACAATAAAAATACCACATATCAAAATTTCTAGGATAGAACCAATGTGTACTTTGAGTGAAATTTATCGCTAAATGCTTAGAAAAGAATAAAGTCTCAAAATTATTGAATTATGTGTTATTCCTAACAAGTGAAGGAAAAGCACAACAAACTCAAGGAAACTAGGAGAATCCAGAAAATAAAAATAGAAGTAGAAATCAATGAAATTGAATACAGGAATGTAATAGAGAAGAAACAAAAGTCTACAGATTTGTTCTTTGCTGAAATTAACAATTCACACTTCTAGAGATTTGTCAAGTTAAGAAGGTAGACATAATATTATGAATATGAGATATAACTACAGGTAAAGTATCCATAATAAGTAATAAGACAATATGGTAAAAATGATAGGCCAACAATTTTGAAAACTTAGATAATGATCCACAAAAATTTAACTTAAAGTGACTCAAGCAAGAAAAAAAATTAAAGCATTGAATATTGCTATAATTATTAAAAATTATATAATTTTTAAAGAGACTTAAAATTATTCTTACACACAGAAAAAAGCACCAGACCCAGATGGATTTACAGGTGAGACTGTAAAAGAACAGATCATCCCAAATCTATACAGGTGAAAGAAAAAGAGGATTATCCCAAACTCAGGGGTTTTTTTGTTTTGTTTTGTTGGTGGTGCTGGGGACTGAACCCAGGAACTTGTGCATGTGAGGCAAGCACTCACTCTACCAACTGAGCTACATCCCCAGCCCCCCTACCCCACACTCATTTTGAAAGGGTAAGTATTTGAGAATGGACAGAGAACCAAATGGAAAATCAATTCCTACCTTCATGGAATTTCCATGGGTGGATATAGGAGGCTATACATCACAAATGATAAGTAAGACATAGAGCATGTTAGATGCTGGTGACTGCTATGGAGAAAAATAAAACAGAAAACACAAGCAGGAAGAGGGCCTCCCCATCTGGGAGGGTCAGGACAGGCCCCAAGTTTGAGGAGTATCTGAAGGAGGGGAGAGGAAGATCCATGGTTGGCCAGGAGGGAATGGGAAGTGCAAAGGCCCTGAGGTGGGCGCATGGCTGGGAAGACAGCGGGAGGAGAGTACAGAATGAAGGCCAGACCTTGACTCTGAGAGGGAGAACAGGAGTGGGGTGGTCCGCCCGACGTTTTCACAGGACCATGCTGAAAAGAAGGCCCGGGTGGAAACAAGTCCACTAGGAAGCTGTTCCGTGAGCTGGGCAGGAGACAGAGGGCTCCGAGTGGGATGGAGGAGAGTGGTGGATTCTGGGAAACCCTGGGAGAGGAGTCTGCAGGACTTGCTCCTGGGTTAGGTTGGGATGAGAAAGGAGGAGGCAGGAGCGCGCATATGGCTTGGGGCTTGCGCACTGGGGAGCACCGGGTTCCTGATGGAAATGATCCTTCACACCACTGGAGAGAGGGGGTGGGTAAGGGAGAGGCCAGACGTGGAGTCCCGACTCCTCCTTCTTAGCGAAGCAGGCCTCGCCACCACCCCTAAGTCAGCCTTGAGCCAGCCCAGAATGGCCATTTGAGCAGACACAGAAACTGCACCAGACAGACAGGCGGACGGCAGGAGAAGCAAGATGCCGGTTTGATCAGGGACAGTGCCCGTAGCCAGAAAAGAAAGGGAGTAGATTTTCATAATGGCTACATTCTGATACTAACACCATAGGCTAGTTCTAGCACCTCAGTGAGGCCAGCAGTGCAGGGATGCACAGGCTAAATTATGGATAGAAATATGGAGGCTCAGAGAGATGAGGTGTCTGGCCCAAGGTCACATAGCAGTAACAAAGGTGGGACTAAGCCCAGATCTTCTGACTTGCAGTCCAGGGCTCCACCCATTCTACTGTGCTTCCTGGCCATCTTACTTCTTCCTACAAAGTCATTATTCATTCTCTGTCTCTCTTTCTCTCTCTCTCTCTCTCTCTCTAAGTCAGTTATTTTAGGGTTGTTTTCATGAGCATCCCGAGTTCACCTCAATAACTGTGATTTGATTGACAATAAAGCAGCATTACTCCACGCTTCTCTTTAAACTCTCTGAACATATTTTTTATTCAAAAGATTGTCCTTGATAAATGAGGGGAAGAGCAGACAGTCCACTTCCACTCCACCCCACCCCCTATATTCGAATATAAAATAAACCTCAGCCGCAGGCAACTGTAGCACAGGTAACTTAGCACAGGTAACTGTAGCACTTTAGAATCCTTTTGTAAGACCACATGACTTTGCCGCGAGACCAGGGACCTGGTGACTCCAGCCTCAGGATGGGGCTGTCATCCTCCCTCGAGCTCCGGGTGCCACTGTGCCCTAGGAGGACGGGAACCCCGAGGAGGCTGAACAGGCTGTGCCTGACTTTATAAACAGCCCTTCAGAGGAACAGTCTCTCCCGTGACACTCCTGCCAGCTGCCTTCTGGAGGCCCTTTTTATTTTTCCCATGCAATAGCCACCTTGTATAAAGCCCACCGCACAAGACAGCTACCCTCTCTGGGAGCGATGCACAGCCTGACCTCTCTGGAGGCCAGGGTAGGAATGCCCAGTCCAGAAACTGAAGGTGCAACCCCTTGCAGGAGGACACCAGGTGGTTCCCAGCCACCCTCCATGGTCCTGTCCTGCCACCCCCAGCAGCCCTGTCTCAGTGTCACCATCTTCAACAGGCAGATCCCCACCCTGCACCCAACATCTGCTCATAAAAGGGGGTGCAGGGTGCAGGGAGAGCCATGGCTTGTACCAGAATAAAACAATCCCTACGTTGCAATCACCTTTGCATATGTATATATATATTTTTCCCCCTATACTGGGGATTTAACCCAGTGTTGCTTCACCACTGAGCTATATCCACAGCCCCCCCTTTTTTTTCATTTTGAGATCTCACCAAGTTGCTGAGGGTCTCTTTAAGTTGCTGAGACTGGCCTTGAACACAGTGGTGATCCTCCTGTCTCAGCCTCCTGAGTCGCTAGGCAGGCGCCACCATGCCCGGCGTGGTGTCTGCATGTGTATACCATTGCACACCTTGCAGTGCAGACTTCCAGCCAGCGTGCAGGCTGAGTCAGGTGACCATGACCATGCTCATGGGGCACTGCCCTTGAAAGTCATCCACTTTGACCCCTACAGATGCTCAGTTATCCTCCCAGCTTGGTCAGGCAGTGACTGAGCACCGCTAGTCAGGGGCAGCTCACCCACTCCTCAGGCAGCCCAGTTCATCTGCGGACAGTTCCCCCTACCAGAAAGTTCTTTCTGTGAAGCTGAGGCCCCCCTTCTGCGGCCTCAGCTGGGCCTCCACCAGGATCTTCTGCTGGGGAATGTCGCTGGGTCTCAGAAGCTCTCCGCCCCCACAGGGCAGCCTCCAGGTACCAGAAGAGGACCCACAGTATCCCTCGGTCCCACCAGACCAAACCACAGGGTTTCCATCAAGGATTCCTCGGCATCTGGGTCCTGAGCTTTGCACTGACCTGGCACCCAGTGAGTGACCGTCTGCGCGTCCCAAGCCCTGCGCGTCCCAAGCCCTGCGCGCGCTTCCAAGGTTCATCTGCCTTCTCCCCTCAACAGGCCTGTGGAGTACGGCTCCAATCTGTCCACGTCACAGCGGGGTTCAGGGACACTGTAGTGGACCCATGTGGCCCAGGTGGAGCGCCAGAGTTGTGCCCTTGGGACAGGTAGGAAAGCTCAGAGCCCCGGGCCTCGAAGAGGCTGAGATCCCGGACCGCGGCTGGCGGGCCTGGGAACAGGCAGGAAGCAGCAGCAGCCACAGAAGACGGACCAGAACTGGGAGCTCATCATTGGCTGAGGCTATCAGAAAAAAAAAAAATAAGAAAGAAAGAAAGAAAAATGCAGCCGGCCGTCATGGTGCACGCAGGTAATCTCAGCACTTGGGAGGCTGAGGCAGGAGGATGGCGAGTTCAAAGCCAGCCTCAGCAATGGCAAGGCACTTAGCAACTCAGTGAGACCCTGTCTCTACTAAAATACAAAAAAGGGCTGGGGGTGTGGCCCAGTGGTCGAGTGCCCCTGAGTTCAGTCGCCGATACCAGAAAGAAAGAAAGGAGGGAGGGAGGGAGGGAGAGAGGGAGGGAAAGAAGGAAAGAAGGAAGGAAGGAAGAGAGAGAGAGAGAGAGAGAGAGAAAGGTGCAAAGTGTGTTTCTCCCTTCAAGAGGATTAAAGGGTGTCCCGGACTCCAGTTGGGTCAGGGTTTGGGGAAGGAGTAGGATTCCGGAAAGAGGAACCGGAATGAGACACAGGGGTATATCTCAGGGACAAATCTGCCATTTGGACAGAAATACAGGCAGAGGACCACTAGGGGATGGGGTTGGATGAAGGGTCGTTGAAAACGTGAGTGCTCCACCCTCCCTGGGTAGACCCCTCCCCCTCCCAGGCTCCCTGCAGACCCAGATCAGCCAGCGGGCCCAGAGCTGTTTCCACACTGATCCAGCCATCCTGGGACCACATCCTGCCTCGTGGCATGGCTGTGGAGGACGTTCTTGCACCCTGGTGACAAGTTCTCCCATCCCACCCAGGACACTGCTGCCCCTGCCACCTTCCCTTGGAGAGCCAGCTCTGCGCTGTGACACCAGCTTCTCTTTTACATTTGTTCCTTCTTGCTTCCGCTCAGATGAGGGCCCTGAATGGAACAGACACAGGCAAATATTTTTTGAATGATTTAAGGAATGCTTTCCCTGTATTAACATCTCATGATGGAGGGTCATGTATAAGCAGTAAGCAGACTCGAAGCCAGTCATCCCTGGTTGACTTGTTGACCAAATAATTCAGACAGTTCGCAGGCCTCGCCCCCGGGGCTCTAAACAGGCTCCCCCTGGCTGGATGAACCATAAATAAAACCAATCATCTTAAAATCATCTCAGAACATAGGATGCCTTCTAAAGCGCTCAATCTCAAATGGTCACATACGAGCACAAGATGCCAAGCAGGAACCATTTTTGTGCTTTTGCAATGAAGTATCCAGGCATTTCAGTTAAGCTGAGAAAGACAGGAGGTTGGGAATTGAACTGGGTAAACTAGTGCACTGGGAAATGTCTCCAGCCAGCTTTGCTAGGATTGAAAACAAATTACTCCCTCCACCCCCTCAATCTTTCTCTCTCTCTCTCTCTCTCTCTCTCTCTCTCACTTTGGGTATTACTAAGTGATAACAGTAATTCAATTCCATTCCAGATCAACAATACTCATGGGGTTTCTATTGTGTCTCCAGGATCCTGTTCCGGATGTAAAGGTGACCAGTGTCCAGTATTTTACCCCACTCGATGCTGGTGCGTGTACGCTAAGACTTCTTAGAACACACATCCTGACTTGGGGTGGTAGAACCTACAGGTAGCCTAATTATAGAGTGAGCAGAGATAACTATCACCTAGTCCTGCCCTGAATGAGTTTGCAGTCTACATCCACAGAAGGACATAGGAATTTATGTAGCTGTTGTTATAACTATCACACAGGAAGAAGGTTAGAGTGATGGATGTCAAGGCAAGCAAATACCATAAGGAAGAAATTCACTGTGGAAGAGATGGCATGTCCCTGGTTACCTTATAGGAAGAGCAGCTTTCAAGAAATAGGTGCAGGTACCACCATATTAAGCAAAATAAGTCAATGGTCATATGTTTTCTCTAATGTGGAAGCTAGAGAGGAAAGGGGGGAAACAAAGTTGGGGGGATATCCTAAAAATCAAAGGGAGCTCAGTAGAGGAAAGGGACCAATGGATAAGAGGTGAGGAGGGAGGTCCTGGGGAGTGCTGTTGGCCAAATTATATTGTTATATGTCTGCATGTACCAACATGTAACAACAAATCCCATCCATATGTACCAATAAAAATGTAGGGAAAAAAGCCAAAGGGTAGGGAAAAGAAGAAATAGGTAGAGGTCAGAAGAAGGAATATTCCTGATTGAGGGAGAAATGGTTGAAACGTGCATGGTACGTGGGAGGGAGGGATTTTTTTTGGAGGTGGTACGGGTATTGAACTCAGGGGCATTCAACCACTAGGCCACATCCCCAGCCCTTTTTTTGTATTTTATTAGAGACAGGGTCTCACTGAGTTGCTAAGTGCCTTGCCATTGCTGAAGCTGGCTTTGAACTCGCAATCCTCCTGCCTCAGCCTCCCGAGTGCTGGGATTACAGGCATGCACCACCGCGCCCGGCTTGGGAGGGATTCTAAGTGATATTCTCCTCTGCCTTGGAGTATAGCCAAAATGCAGGAACAGGCATCAGGGAAAGAGGGCGGGTCCAGTGCTGCAGATCTTAAATGCTGTGACTGCCAGAGACTGTCTGCTCCTTTCCTTCCGTGGCTGGGCTAGACTGCATTCCCCAGCTTCTCCTGCAGCCAGACCACGGGACTCTATTCTAGCCAACAGCATGAAGCAGAAGTGATGTCATGCACGCTACTTCCAGGCCTGGCCTGAAGCCCACCTCCTCAGGCCATAGCTGGGCGCCCGTCCAGGGGCTTCTGCCTGGACACAGTCTCTCTCTGCTGGTTTGGCTGTCAACACCAACGGTAAGGTTGGAACCACGCTGTGGAGAAGGCAGGATCTCTATCAACCTCCTCTTGGATGGACTCTGTGCTTCCCAGCAGTCTTTTCCAGAGTGAGAAAGGTGTCTGATGCCAGGCCACTGGGCTTCCAGCGTCCATCTGCGTGGACCTTGACGTCAGCATTTCTCCAGCTAAGGCACCCGGTTCCCTGTTAAGAAACCACTGCCGGACTGATAGGAGATGGGCTGGGCGGGGAGTGTGACAGGAAGGGAAGGAGCGGTGTTTCTCCCCTTCCAACTCCTACTACCTGTTCGACTTTTACTTCTCTGTTGGTTGAAACGGACTTCCCAAAGGTCACCACAGACATCGCATCCATAACCTAAGATGGCCTTTCCAGCATCTCACTCTGACCACACCTCTTTTTCCACCTCAAATACAAGTCACCTTACAAGTTCTGGCTTTAAGCTTGTTCTTCTCTTCTCTGTAGAGGATTCCCTTGGGGTCTCATTCACCATCTGGCTCCTCCCTTTCCTGCTCCTGACCCCAGAGCTGCCTCCCCAGATCTGGGCTCCAGATCAAAGCTTTCAACTCACCATCCGAGCCACCCCACATGGCTGTCTTGCAGGCACCTGCATCACACCCCAGCCAACACAGAACTCACCTGTCATCACTGCCCCCTCAGACTCGACACCCACCAACCAGCACCGCTCCTCCTCCATAGCTAGTTGTCTAAGACCAGAGGTTCAGCGGCAAGCAGGCCCTATGAGGCTTTGCAGAAGGCCTTGCTAAAGGCCGGGCTTGGCGGTGCATGCCTGTAATCCCAGTGGCTTTAGGAGGCTAAGACAGGAGGAGCTCAAGTTCAAAGCCAGCCACAGCAACTTAGCAACGCTCTAAGTAACTCAGGAGACCCTGTCTCTAAATGAAATATTTTTTAATAAAGCGTTGAGGAGGGCTGGGATTGTGGCTCAGCGGTAGAGCGCTCGCCTAGCACGTGCGCGGCCCGGGTTCGATCCTCAGCACCACGTACAAATAAACGAATTGTGTACAACTAAAGCAAATAAATAAATATTAAAAAAAAAAAAAAAGCGTTGAGGGGGCTGGGGCTGTAGCTCAGTGCTAGAGCACTTGCCTAGCATGGGTGAGGGACTGGGTTTGATCTTCAGTACCACATAAAAAAAATAAAGTTATAAAAAATATATTAAAAGGAAAAAGTATTGGGGGTGTGACTCAGTGGTGAAGCACCCCTGGGTTCAATCCCTGGTACCAAAAAAAAAAAAAAAAGTCTTAAGGTCTTACTAAAATCAAGGTGTGGCATTCCCCCAGAAGGTCTAAGAACTTGACTCTTTTGAAAATTGCTCTCCAACAACTCATCCTAATTTTGTGACATGTCATCCCACTGTCATGATTTCTACAAATGCATGTCCCCAAATTACATGGAAAGGCATCCACTCTTCCAGCAGGATTCAGTAAGGCTTATAAGGGACAATCTTATTCAAATGTTGGGTAGCTTTTTCTTACTGTCTCTTCATCTATCTTGGGTTCCAATTCCTTTTAGTCAAGTTTATTTTCACCTTTCCACTCTGAAGGAGAGCCTTGTTTAGGACATCAACGTCAAGGATAATCTGAACTGTTTTGCTTTTTCTCAGTCACTGGATGTCATCCTGCCATCGCCTGCAGCTTGTGGGCTTGTCCCCTTCTTATTCTTCCTGTTCAGGACGGAGCTTTCAAGTCCCTTTAATACTCTTTATATTCTTCACAAGATCTACTACAATTCAAGCTCTACCTGAATTAGTCAGGCCTTTGTGTGGTTGAAAATGGCACAAGTCCCAGCTAAGGAGGGGTCTACTCAGTTCATGGCCCAAACCACAAGAAAGGCAGGCAGGGGTGGAGATGGTCATGCAGGTGACCAAGTCGGGGACTCAGACCCCACCAGGGCCCACCCTTTCTGCTCTCTGGTCTCAGTTTCCGCCTCTGTATAGCCACCACCCAGCCAAACCAGAGTTTCTGCAGGGTGGACTCCCGACAGCAGCTGTGACTCACATTCTTAACAACTCTTCAACCAGAGATGCAGTGTTTCTTCTCCTACCTCCAGTTTGAAGAATCCCAGAAAAGACTCTGGTTAGTTCAAGTTGAAACAGGCACTGTGGTCAAAACCGTGAAATATATCACCCACTCTGGGTCCCATATCCACGTCTGGTGTCAAGAAAATAGGATCTGCTAACCAGAAGAAAGGGAGATAGAGTGATGGGCAGACAGAAGTCTTAGATATCTGCCCTTTTAGTCTCCCTGTAAATACATGCCCCTCAATGCACGTGCCTTCCTCATCTGTCTTCTCAAATTCAATATGGTAGACACCACTGCCACTTGCCAGTGGAGACCTGAGAAATGGGTCTTCTCTGTGTCCTGTGAAGAAGAGAATTTTACAGACTTCTGACCCAGGAACTCGGGAGGGAGAATGACTCCGTGTTCACTTCTGGCTGTCACAGTCTGCAGTTTTAGGAGCCCAATTCTAGGCAATGTCACCATCCCACCTTTCTTCCTAAACTAACTAGCGCCTATTCTTGCTCTGACTACCACCTTCTCAGCTACTACCGTCAGGCCCACAGTACTTCTTGGCTGGCCTCCCAAATTCTGGGTGAAGGCCCCTTACATCCTTCCCCCAAAGTCTGCTCTCCAAAAAGAGCAAAGCCTTCTGTGGTTTCCCTCAGCGGAGTGCTTGGAAGGAGGCCGAACTGACCGGTACAGTCAGCCCCAGCGCTGTGCATCCTCAGATCCAGCCCACCACAGACTGGGAATGTGGTCAGCCTAATGACGGTTCTGTCTGTACCAAGCACCAACAGACTTTTTCCTTGTCCTTATTCCCTAGACTACACAGTCTAATAACTAGTTACATAGCATTCCCATTGTGTTAGGCATTGTAAATAGAGAAGATTGAAAGTATACAGGAGGGTGTACATAGGTGATTTGCAAATACTGTACCATTTTATTGAAGTGACCTCAGCATCCACAGATACCCTGTGGATACCAAAGGACAACAGTTGTTCAGTCCCTGGCATGAAAGACAGGTGCCCTCTAGGAGATCATTAACCCCACTGAACATCTGATGGGCAAAAGTTGTCATAAGATGAACTGTGTCCTGTTGAAGTCCTCACACAAGACTGTATTTGAAGATAGGGTCTTTAAAGAGGTAATTAAGTTAAAATGAGGCCACCGAGGTGGGCCCTAATCCAAAATAGCTGGTGTCCTTATAAGAGGATATTAGGACATGGACACTCACCATGGGAAGGCCAAATGAGGACACAGGGAGAAAACAGCCACATGCAAGCCAAGGAGAGGGGCCTCAGGAGAACCAGTCCTGCCCACACCTTGACCTCAGCCTTCACCTCCAGAGCTGGGAGGAAATGAGTCTGTCACTGAAGCCACCAGGCTGTGGTACTTGTTATGTTCTGAGCCTGAGTTGACTGGTACTACAGTGAAGGAAACCAGGCCTTTGCAAGCACTCCACCCCTGTCCTTCCTCGCTCGCTCTCTCTCTCCAAAGACCAACAAAAGCCCAAAGCTATCTCCCTTCATGAAGAAGCTGACACTGCCCTTCCTGGCAAATCGCTCCAGAAGGGTGTATGTGTAAGAAACACTTGACCCCCCTCTCCCTTAGCATAGTCTTTGTAATTTATAACAGAGATAAACCAAAAAAAGTGAATAAAGCTTAAAAAAAAAAAAAATGGAGGACTCACCAAGACTCACGTGTTAAGTCCTAGGTGCTCCCTAAATATAAAACATGTTGAGAAGCACAAACCAGCTTGCAATTCGGTCACACTAATGTGACCAGAATAAAAGCAGGGAGCATTTAGCCACCAGACTGAAGCCACTCATCTCTGCATACAGCTGTCTCTCCGCATCCATGGAGAATTGGCTCCAAGGCCCCCCTGGGACACCCAAGTCTGAGAATGCTCAAGTTCCTTATGTATAATGGCCTAATATTTGCATAGGACCCATGCACATCCTCTCCTACACTTTAGATCACTGCAGATTACCCACAATACTTTATACAAGGCCTACACATCTCTTTATTTGCTTGGATCCAACATAGTTCTCAGTGGAAATTTCAAACTTGCTTTTTGAAACTTTCTGAAAAAATGTATTTCTAATGCAAATTAAAACTACACTGAGATTCCATCTCACTCCAGTCAGAATGGCAATTATCAAGAATACATGTAACAATAAATGTGGCAAGGATATGGGGAAAGGGTACACTCATTCATTGCTAATGGGACTGCAAATTGGTGCAACCAGTATGGAAAGCAGTATGGAGATTTCTCAGAACACTTGGAATGGAACCACCATTTGACCTATTTATCCCACTCCTTGGCATACACCCAGAGGACTTAAAATCAGCATATTATAGTGACGCTGCCACATCAATTCACAATAGCTAAGCCATGGAACCAACCTAGGTGCCCTTCAACAGATGAATGGACAAAGAAAATGTGGTATATACACACAATGGGATATTACTCAGCCATAAAGAAGAATGAAATTATGGCATTTGCCAGTAAGTGAATGAAACTGGAGACTATCGTGCTAAGTGAAATAAGCCAATCCCAAAAACCAAAGGCTGAATGGTCTGTCTGATATGTGGATGCTAACACACAATAAGGGTGGGGGAGGAAAGAATAGAAGTTCACTGGATTAAACAAAGGGGAATGAAGGCAAGGGAGAGAGGATGGGAATAGAAAAGACGTAGAATGAATCAGACATACCTTTCCTATGTTCCCATATGAATACATGATCAGTGTAACTCCACATCATGTACAAGCACAAGAATGGGAAGTTGTACTCCATGTATGTCAAAATACATTCTACTGTCATGAATAACCAAAAGGAACAAATAAAAAGAATTTAAATTTCTATCTAAATAGTTTTGATCCACAATTGGGTAAACTCAAGGATACAGAACCCATGAGTGTATAGGGAAACACGTGTTTTCAATGTAGAATCAAGTTTGTAAAATCCTTGATGGTTTTGGTGCGATCTCCCCCATCGGTCCCTGGGAGTTCTCAGCACAGAAATTCCCTGGATGTTGGCGGCGGCCATGGTGTGGTGGTTCCATACAGAATCCTTAAACTTGTCCCCAAAGGGAAGCAGAGATGGCCATTTCAGCCAGGTGAGGTCAGCACGGAGTGCCAGACTTCCTCCCTGGGGCCGCCTGTTCAACACAATGGTCGACTTTTCCTTTTCTTTGTAAAGAAAACACTAATGAACAATGGAGAGGGCACACATGCCAGGGCACAAGCAAAAACCCCAGGGGCAATCAAGGACTTCATCTGAGAGCCCAGGGACAGGTAGCTTGGGAAGTAAGTCTTACAAGATGAGGCTCAGGGACCTACACAATCCCTCCATCTGCAAGAGGGCAGCCTGGGGCCCGGCGATGGTAGGAGATGGGGCGTAGCTCCTAAGGACCAACTGCAGCCCAGACATCAGCATTTCCAGTGCTCTGCTTCTCTTGCCTTCTGGAACCCCTTCTTCACCCCAAACACCCCAGGTGCTGCCCACAGTCCATCCACACCTTCCTCCTGCCCAGAATCTTCCCTCCTTCCCCAGCTCATTGGCCGAGTCACTCCCTGGCAGCCAACGTCTGTGCCCAGGCTGGGCAGAGCTTCCTGCTCCACACTGGCACCCCCTGCCCATCAGCAGCTCTCGGAACCTTCCTCTTCTGCTTCACCAAGTGCCTCAGACCCAGACCCAGAGTCTGCCTGCCTCGTGGGCCTCTCCCGGCTTTCCACCTCGACAGCCAGGGCAGCTGCTACAGGACTCCCTCCACGTGACACGATGGAGAGTGATCGAGAGGCAGGACTTCAGAATCCAAAGACCTGGTCCAGGCCTGGGCTCCATCACTTGCTGGCTCCATGATCCCAGGCAGAGCTCATCACATCATGAAGTCTCTGCTACTGTGTAAAGGAAATAATGGTGCGAGAGTCCGCGTGGTGGAGGAGTGGGAAGCATGGACTCAGAGGCAGCTGGCCTGCATTCCAACCCCTTCTCCATCTCTCATTGGCTGGTCATCCTTGGTCAAGTTGCTTAACCTCTCTGATTCTCGGTTTTCCTCCTGCAAAATGAAGATATCCATGGACCCTGTCCTGTGGTTGTTCTGTGGAGTGCCTGGTATAGCAATTAATAACATTTAATGTTTTTTGGTTTTTGTTTTTGTTTTTGGTACTGGGGATTGAACTCAGGGGCACTTGACCACTGGGCCACATCCCCAGCCCTTTTCTGTATTTTATTAGAGACAGGGTCTCACTGAGTTGCTAAGTGCCTCGCCATTGCTGAGGCTGGCTTTGAACTCGCGATCCTCCTGCCTCAGCCTCCCAAGTGCTGGGATTACAGGCATGCGCCACTACTCATGGCTATATTTAGTGTTTTTAAAACCTATAATTTACTGTGCAAAGGTCACTCATTAATTTTAGCTTTTTTTATTTATTTATTTTTTTTTTTTTTTTTTTGGTGTGGTGCTGGGGATTGAACCCAGGGCTTTGTGCGTGCGAGGCAAGCACTCTACGAGCTGAGCCATATCCCCAGCCCCCACTCATTTAATTTTAAAGTATCAGTTGGTCACTAGTGTTTTATATCATATTTGGACAATACAATGTAAAATGTACTGGGTTGCACAGGAGAGAAAGCTAGCTCTAAATGTCCCTGATAAAAGAAGGACACGTGGGGCCCATGCCATCACCAAGACCTGGGGTAGCTGTGGCCTCAGCTTGATTGAAAAAGAACTTGCCTGGGATGGGAGGAAATAGAGAGCTGCTGAGAGAGAAGGAGGGGGGGGGGGGGGGGGGGGGGGGGGGGGAACCTCCTCACTAGAAATCCAGCCCCTTGCTCAGCTCTGTGTTGGTGACATTCTTCAAACATGGGATTGCTTCCTGTCTAAATTTGCATCCAAATGGCTCAATTTCAGTGCAAGAATATGAAATAGGGCAAGTGGACATGGCATGTGGCATTTTGATTAAATGCAGAGGACAAGGGCCATCTGGCCTTCGCATGCTTTCTCTCCGCATTTCTGTCAGGAAGGCCGTCAGAGCCCGGGCCACACACACACACACACACACACACACACACACACGTGAAAGTGCTCACCCAGACACCCTTGCGCTGTGTATGGAAGCCACCGTGAGGAAGCACGAGGTCCTAGAGGTGGAAGGAGGGACCTCGGAAGACAGGAGGGAGAAGCCAGAGAGACAGCCCCAAGGCCCAGGGCTGCTCCAGCACCAGAAAGAAAAGATGCTCAACTCCCAGGGACTTGGGGTCCCTCCAGACCCTTTGGCAAGTCCATTTATTTCCAGCACAACTGGGATGTTAATTTCAATTTCTCAGCAAATTGCCTCTGCTCTGCCCCAACCTGCTCACCACACTTCATCACCCAGCCTCAGGTGCCGAGCAGTCACGGGCTATTAAGCCAGGCCACCCCGGGTTCCACAGGGAACACTTCGTCTGTCGGTGAATTAATTCTTACAGGTTCTGTGTGTCACAGATTTAAGGCCCTTCCCCAGAAAAGGCATCATGGAACCTCCAACTGTTTCTGCCTGTGAGACGCCTCCCAGGTGGAGACCGTCCACCACCCGCGGACTGCCTGGGGGTGGCTCCACCAGGCTGGCCTGCGGGAAGGAGGGAGACCGCTGGGGCCATCTCCCTCTCCTCCGCTGCCTCCTCGGTGACCTCAGGCGAGGCTCTTGGCTGTGGGAGGCCCGCTCCCCTCAGTTTCTTCCTTTATGAAACGGGGATGATCGTGTGTGTCAAACATTCTTGTAAGATCCAGAAAGAATGTTTGGGAGGTGTTTTCCGCCATGATTGGAACGAAGGTCACACTCGGATGCAAGTGGAGTCGCAGACTGGATCATGAGGCATTTCCCAGGGGACAGCTCCTGCGGTGGACTCTGGCTCTCCAACTCTGCTGCACACCTCCACCCTGGCCTGAAGGCCACCCCCCTCCTACTACAAACAACAAACATAACAAGGATCAGAGCTGACACGGGGGAGGGGGGGGGGGGGGGGAGTGTGAGGCAGTTTGATATATATTGACTCAGTAAATCTTGGGTGGAGTTCTAGAGTACTACTATTATTCTCACTTTACAGATGTACAAACAGAGGCCCAGAGAGGCTGAGTAACCACACAAGATCACACAGCTAAGATGCAGCAAGCCTGCGTGAGATCCAGGCTCCATTCTCCAAGACGGCGCCACACAGTGTCCCCGAGGAGCTGCTGGGCCTTCCACTTGGAAGCACAGTGTGTACGTTTCCTTGATAAGAGGACTCTGTGCCCAGCACCAGGAGCGCCCTGTGCAGGCCTGGACTCCACCTCGGGGCCTGAGGCGCCGTGCCAACGGCCACACCAAGGTCACGGTGTGCCTGGGCTCCCTGGCTTCTAAGGTTTCTTTAGAAATGAAATTAAAACATCCCTTAATTCTGACGCCGTCACACTCTAAGTCAGCTCGGGGACTCTGCATCGTATGTCAGGGGAACAAAAGCCACACCCACACATGGCTGCCTGAGCCATCTGACTGTCCCCAAAATTTATTCCCAAGTCAACAACTCCTGGGAAAACTTAGGGGATGGTGCTGAGGGTAGTCAAGTTACTAAAATAAGTCGCCTTGGAAGGAGCCAAAGGCTTCCGGGGGTGGAGAATAGGAAAGGAGTAAGGGGAAAAAAAGAAAAAATAAATCCTCCCGTGGATGAGAGAAGCATCTGCCCCAGGAGGTGGGGGAGGGAGGAAATATCCCTAGGAGTCCGACTCCACCTTCCATTCCCTGGGTTTTTTAGTTTTGGTTTGGTTTTTACCTTTTCTTGTTCCAAAAGGTCGTTTTCCCTTTTACAAAGCGTTTCCCTCCCACCTCGATCTCTTCCTGCAAAGAGATTCTCTGAGGCAGCTTGTGCCAGAGGATAGAAGACACGCTCTCCGCCCACCGGCCTGGCTGCGCTTGCCGGCTCCAGCTTGGAACTGGTGGATTAAAACGCACCAGTGTGAGAGGCACTGGTGATAAATCCTGGGAGCGCTGGAGCTTGGGCAATCATGGTCTTTGATCACTAAAACAAAGTTAGGTGACGAGAAAATACTATCTGGGGTGTCAGACCTGTATTTTGTTGGCAGTGAATTTGGAACTCGGTGCCTATTTTTTTTTTTTTTTCAACAGTGTGAAGGGTTGGTCCCAAGGCCTCCCACATGCTAGGCAAGCGCTCTACCAGGGAACCACATCCCCAGCCCTCTGTAGGTTTTCAAGACAAGGTCTCACTAAGTTGACCAGGCTGCCCTCAAACTTGTGATGGTCCTGCCTCTGGAGTAGCTGGTGGCGCCTGCCTGTAATCCCAGCACTTGGGAGGCTGAGGCAGGAGGATCCAGAGTTCAAAGCCAGCCTCAGCAATGGTGAGGCACTTAGCAACTCAGTGAGATCCTGTCTCTAATAAAATACAAAAAAGGGCTGGGGATGTGGCCCAGCAGTCAAGTGCCCCTGGGTTCAATCCCTGGTACCACAAAAAAAAAAAAAAAAAAAAAAGCATTGGGGGTGTGGCTCAGTGGTTGAGCACCCCTGGTACCAAAAAGAAAGGACAGTAAATAGAACCCTTTGTCACTGCAGCAAGGTCTAATGACCTTTCACCCATCTGAGGCTGTAAAATGGGTTAGACCTCTAATTCAGGTCCCCTCCCTAATGCCCTAGGACAGGGACAAAAATGAAAGGAGTCTGGCCCTTCACAACAGCCCTGGGGTGGGAAAGACAGCCTCGAACTTCATAGCCCCAGAGCTCTACTCAGCTGTCCCCCAAGCACCTTACAGACCAGAACTACCCCAGCATTCAACACAAGGGCTCTCTCACCCAAGGACAGCAGGAAGTCTGCAGCTAGCAGTGCATACCCTCCGGTCACTTACAAATCCTTGTTTGGGGTCTTCCCTCACCACCACGACCTGGCTGGACTTTTAAAAGTCCTTATCAGTTTCGCAAAATACAATAGCAAATCGTGTTGGCCCAGATCCTCCAAAATGCAGTCACCTAGAGAGAACTCAGTACACAAGGATTTGATAAAGGGATGTGCGTGGACTAAGGGAAATTAGAGGGGAAACAGGGAAAGCTGGAGCCATCAGTTGGCAATGCTCTTCAACCCGAGGGAAGGAAGATGATAGAAGACTCCATCACCACCGCAGTCTCCAGGACCTTCTGCAAAACCACAGGGTGTCCTTGAGCCCAAGTCAGCTAACAAAGGAGTCCCGCGCACCTTAGTCTGCCCCGGCACCTAGTCCTCCACAGGAGCAACCCTGGGAGGCGAGGTCTCAGCACAAACCCAGCTAAAGAATCAGCACCACAGCTGAGGCCCTGGTCTGCCCCCCAGGGGAGTTGCCAGGCTCACTCATGCAGCCACCCACCAAAGCACAAGGTGGTTTTCCACGCTGAAGGGTCCTTCTAACACTTGCCCTGTGAGTTGAGAAAGGCAGTTGAGTATCCGACCGTTGTGAGGGAAGTGCAGGGGCTCAGTCCCCCCCATGCAGGTCAGGCCTGAAACACTTGCATGCGCTACAAGAATTCAGAGAAAATGCCAAAACAGGGTGAGGCTGCTACAGGACTAAATAAATGTCCACTGGTTCTCTGAGGCCAGGGATCCAGCTCCCACACACGCCTGGAATGTGCGTTGGTGGCAAAGAAGAGAATGCCACCTGTTTACTCCACACCTGGCCTGATGCCAGATGTCCTCCGCAAAAGACAAAAACTTCCTGAAGAAGAGATACCGCCAGCAAGGTCCCCCATCTTCAAAGAGAGAAAAAAAAAAAAAAATCAAAAGCTGGCTTCATTTTGGTCACCAACTGTTGTGGCTTCGGAATTGATGACCCTTGATAGGAAAATCTGAGATGTGACTTCTAATTAATGCAACAACCGTAAGGATCCCACAGAGGAAGCCCATGTTAGCTTCTCCCTGTGGATTATTTGTGAAGCCAGCTGTAACCCTCCCTACCCAACAGGCATTCTCTACTATCCCAGGAGGGAGGATGTAAACACAGTCCCCCTTATCTGAGATTTTTTTCTTTCCACGGTTTCAGTTACCTGGGGCCTACTATAGTCCAAAAACATTAATGGAAAATTCCAAAAATAAATAATTTATAAATTTAAAATTGTGTACTGTTCTAAGTAGTGTGATAAAAATCTCCAAATCTCACACTGCCCCTCCCTATTCCACACATAATTCAAATCATATCTCTGCCCAGTGTATCCACACTGTATATGCTACCCCACCTGTTAGTCACTTAGTAGCCATGTTGGTTATCAGATTAACAATCTCAGTATGGCAGTGCTTGTATATTTAATTCATCTTTATTTTACTTAAAAAATGATCCCAAAGTATAAAAGTAATGGTGTTGGCAACTTTATTATGGTAAATGGTAAATATTTTTATGATCATTTTGTTTTACTATTAGTTATTATTATTAATCTCTTACTCAATTTATAAATTAAACTTTATCATAGTGTTTGTGTACAGGGAAAAAAAAAAAAAACTTAGTGCATACAGGACTGGGTACTATGGGCAGTTTCAGGCATTCACTCGAGGTCTTAGAATGTATCCACCTCCAATAAGTGGGAGCATGGTCTCAGCGTGTCTTCACCTTATCCACATGAACCTGCAGCTCCAGCTGCAATGAGACAAGAGAGGCGCCTGGTGCAAACTTCAGGAAGTCAGTACCTGAGAGCCAGGGCCTCCCTTTGCAGGCATAGAGTGGCTCCTGCAAGGCCACCCCACAAGATCAAAGTCCACCGGCCCTTTAAGTGCTACTTAGAAACTACCTTGCCCTGAGAACCCACCAAGTTCCCTGCCCATTCCTCCAAATCCTGCGGCCCTTTGTTTGCAGCAGATACAGGACTTTTTTCAACAGTGCCCTTATATTGTACGTTTCTGTGTAGACACCTCTTATATCTCCCACTAAATTGCAAGCACTTACAACAGAGCCATCCTCCTCGCTTAGAGCCCCTGTCGCATCTGCGGCATGAGCCGTGAGTGATCGGGGAGGCCTTGTGTGGTCCCCTCTCTGCGTCTCTCGCAAGTTGCCAACATGGTCTCCACGGCCACAGATGCTAGATCCCTGCTGGACTAGCAGCTGAATTACAGGCAGACTAAGCTCCAGGTTCATGGTGACAAAGAGGGCGGCAGAGGAAGGGTGAAGCGTCTGGTGTCCTCCTGTGCTACCCAGACCAAAGGAATCGCAGCTGGTAACACCTTCCTCCTACGTACCCCTCTGGGGGATCATAAGGAGAGTCCATGGCCATCAAAGGCTTGTCACTTTAAAATGCTACGCTTCCAAAGAGTCATCGCCTGAATTTACAGCTGTGGCAACTATTCTGCTTAAATTTCATAGGGCAAAATAGTGTTTGGGTTCATTTTCCTTTGTCTTGAAGGCCTATAAAGTCAGGCACAAGTTGAAAAGGGTGTTGGAATAAAAACAAACAATAATTCCAAAACTTTGAAAGCACCTATCCCATGAACTCCCACGGGGATGACTTTGTATGTCCACGATCCGTCAGAATACGGAGGTCTAATCCATTCTGTTGCATTTGTCAGCTTTTAGAAGGGGAGCAAATTCTGCCCTGGTTGACAGGTAGGGAATCAGCCACAGATCTTGGGCTTCCGTGATCACCTCTGTGTGGCTGTGGGGGATGGAGGAGACTGAAGCCATCAGATTCCCTCCTGGGTCCCTCAGAGTTTGCATTTGTCCCGAAAGCCATGGTCTCAAGATTTCTTCCACAGGAGAATCAGACACGGAGCTTATGACAAATGCCGGCTCTTGGATCCCGCCACCAGAGGTGCTCCTTCAGGGAGCCTGGGGAGGGGTCCCAGAGTCTGTGCTTCAGCCGCAGCTGCGCAGTGGTTCTGAGGCAGGTAGCACAGGGTGTTTCAAGGCAGGTGAAGGATGAGGGAGGTGATCTGAGACCAGCCAGGATGTCTGGGCAGGGCAGGAACCAGCACCTGAGGCAGAACTGCTGGAGCTCAAAAGACAGCAGCTGCCACCAGCCAGCAGGACTCAGTCACCACAGGCACCTCCTGTTGCCCCTCTGTTGGCTGGCGTGAACCCTCCCCCCGCAGAACTGCCACTTGTCCTGTATCATAGAACAAAGGCTCTGGGTCTGGGTCCTGTTTCTCAAGAGCCACCTGACTTTGGCAACCTGACCCAAACTCTCTGGACCTTCTTCTTTACGTAAGATGAAAACCATGCCGTGTCTAGCTTGTCGTTCAGAGTCACTGTGAAAGTAGAAGGAAATGATCCACATCGCACGGGGTCTAGGCACGTGGTAAGTGCTCCATAAATGGTAGCTGTCAATCTCATTCATGTGATCATTTTCTCTGCTACATAACAAATTACCCCAAAGCAAAGTGGCTTCAAACAATGACGACACTGATCTTGCTTGTCTCAACTCCGCTAGACACCAACTAGAATAACTGGAAGGCTGGGGCTGGAGACACCAGCACACCAGCCCAGTCTCCTGCAGGTGGTTGACACTGTCGTGGTCTGGCATGACTGGCACACTCACAGGGGCCTGTCTGGAGTGGCCAGAAGCGGCAACAAACAGGGGGAGAGGTGGAGAAGAACAGAGGAGACAGACAGACAGGGAGAGACAGAGAGACAGAGCCAGGCACCACCTTGGAGGACCCAACTTTAGAAGTCACTCGGTGTCATTTCTGCCACATCCTCTTGTTGAGAATGAGTCACTGGAATTGGCCCAGATTCACGGGACGGGAGTAGAGTCCACCTTTTGCTGGAGACACGCCAAGCAGCGTGTGGACTTGCTTTTGACTCGCCATGCGGCCTGACTCCCCATGGGAGCCACCGCCTCTGACCTGTGTCCTGGTTTCATGGGGTAATGACGGTCCCAACCCTGGACTCCACTCTGCCTTCTGTGTAATGCTTAATTAAGCTTTACGGCCTGGTCCTACAACCCTGGGGCCAGGGAAGCCCTGAGCCACCCCAGCCAGCAAGACAATGTCTGCGTGGGGAGCAGCCAGGCCAGCACGCACGTGGGAGGAGAGACGCCCGGCACTCACCTGGGCACGCCGGGCTGTGCAGAGGCCAGGCGGGTGATGTCCTGTCGTGATCTGAAAGGCAGATGGCTCCAGGAGCCGAGGCAGAGAGACCTTGTCACAGGCTCCAGTCACTCCCAGCTGGGACTTGAGAAAACAACTCATTTGGAATCCTGTTTTTTTTTTTTTGCCTTGGCATGAGGAAAGCAGTGACTCTGCCAGCAAGCCCAACCAACCTCCCAGCACCTACGTTCTACCTTAAAGACAGAGTCCAATCCCAGCCAGGAAGCTGACACTTGTATTTTATTCTTTCTTTTTTCAAGACAACTCCAATTTCTAACACATGTCCCACAACCCATACAAATTGACGATGCATTGGCTGATTAAGTTAATGAGCAGTTGTAATTGGGGTGTCCTGATACCCAGTTCTGGGTGTCAGTAATGGGCTTGTCTGTCCCATGGGCCCGGCTCAAGCCCGCCCATACCACAGGATCTCAGGGCCTCCCACCTCTGACCCTCGGAGCTCCCCAGAGCTAAGATGTGCTGGGCTGGCACAACCCAGCCCGATTCACCTGTCCCAAATCAGTGCCTGCTCCTTGGCAGGTGGAGGGCCAAAGCCCTATCACCTGGGTGACAGACACCACAGCAGTCCAGGAGCAAGCTTCCTGGAGCACATCCTGCCAGTCAGGCTGCTCAGGGGTCGCAGGGGGCATACCCAGGGGAAGTGGCTTCTGATAGCCTGGTAGGGCACTGGTGCCGGACTCAGGCCTCCGCTTCCCCTCCCACGGGCCTGACACCAAATGTGCAGAAGGGGTTCTTGGGTTCTCTGGGGGATCCCTCCTACAGGCTGTTTTGGGGCCCTGCCCCCTCAGCTCAGAAGGCACCGGGTCCTGTTAACACAGTGGTCATCACCAGGGCCCATGGCCCCCCACAGGACATCTGGCGATGTCTGGGGATATTCTTAGTTGTTACCAGGAGGCAGCTGTTGCTCCTGGCATCTAGTGGGTAGATGCTGGGGTGCTGCTGAAAACCTCACCATGCAGCCCCACCACAGAATGGGCTGTCCCCAAATGGCCACAGTGGGAAGGGCTCCCCTCCCGGGTGTCCAGCAGGCCCAGAGACTGAGGAGGAGTCAGGTCCACCTAAAAGAACGGGGAACCCCTCTCCTCTTCCTGCTTGGAGACACCCACTCACGGTTTTAAGCCGCTCACAGTCCCCAGCACAATGCAGTCTACCTACCATGTCCATGTAAGGGACACCCTGCAGGCAATTCTTCCCAGAAAAGGGACAATCTGTGATCTTCTATCCTGGAGTACCTTGTAGCAATTGCCAACCTATTCACTGTGGAAGAAGATGCCATCCCGAAAGGAATCCCTGGAAAGGTGCCCTCCAGGGACCGTGACCATGCTACCCACCGTGAGCGCCAGCTCCTGGCTGAGCACTTAGCCTGAACACCCCCCCACACCTCGGCAGGCGCAGCGCAGAGCCTCCCTGTGGCCTGAGCCTTGGTCAGCGGATCCGGTCTTCTAAGGACTGGAAGGCTAGCACTCGAGAGTCGAGACTTCATTGACTAAGCAGCTCCATCAACATATCCCACAAGTCTACTTAGGTGGAAATGCATGATCATTAAAATGAATTACTTTTAAGCACTTATTTATGAGCACTGCGCGGAAAAGTGCCCATCTCTTTGGATCTTGATTGACATCTCCTTCCTGTGAGTCCCTTACTGACCCATGGCAGCGCCAATTTCTGTGGGGCACCTAAACCTGACAGCAGACCAAACTCATGAATAGTAACAAGGGTTTTTAAAATCATTTTATTGAGGACATTTTCACTTATACAGAAGCAGAGAGACTAATGTAAAGAAATACCCCTGCACCTCCCATCCAGTTTTAATAACCATCAACTTGCTTCCTTGTTTTATGGATAAGATTTTCTCCTGTTTACCTTCACAGATAGATACACATAACTTTTTCAGGTGCTTAACACAAATCTTAGCCATCATATCATTTCACCTGTAAATATTTCAATGTATCTCTAAGAGACAGCACCTTTAAAAGGTAACAGAAACACTATTGTCCCACCCAAAAAAAAAAAATGGCTTAATATAGTCCCATGTTGGATTTTCCACAATTATCAAAAAAAAAAAAAAATAGTTCATTCCAGTTTGTGGAGATTGTAAATGCAGAGGATTGTGAACCTTCTAGAGAATCACAGGCCTTGGATTTCTCAGCTGGTATGGCCCTTCCTCCCCCCCGCCACCCCCATCCACCCCACCTGGCATTCTCTAAGCAGAACCAGGGTCTCAGGACATTATGTAATAGGATTCTCATCCAAGCTACAGGTTCTAATTAAAAAACATACATTGAGCTGGGCATGGTGGCACACACCTATAATCCCAGAACTTGGGAGGCTGAGGCAGGAGGATTGCAAGTTCAAAGCCAGCCTCAGCTGGTGAGGCACTTAGCAACTCAGTGAGACCCCTGTCTCTAATAAAATTTAAAAAAAAATGGGGGTGGACTGGGGATGTGGCCCAGTGGTCGAGTGCCCCTGAGTTCAATCCCCAGGACCCCCCCAAAAAAAGAAAAAAATATATATATGTATATATATATATATATATATATATCCAGATGCTGGGCTGTAGTGTTGGCTACTTAGGAGGCTGAGGCAGGAGGATCTCTTGAGCCCAGGAGTTTAGGGTCACCTGGGCAACATATAGACCCCATCCTTTAAAAAAAATTAGTAATAATGGTACGTGTTAATTGTAGGTTTTTTAAAAAAAAAAATAACATTGCTTAAAACCTTCAGCCTTGTGCTGAAAGGTGAAAAATGCAAACACTTATGTAAACATGTCATTCCCAAAACTGTTCTCAGTCTTTGGAAAAGCCACAAAACATTCTTGCTCCTTATTTTGTCTAGCTTACAAAACTGGGTGGCCGACTACCCTTCCCCCTAGCAGTCAGGCTGACCCAAAACTTAAAAATAATTCTTTGCATGTAATTTTATATGTTAACCAATCAGAAGAGCGCTGTGAACCCCCCTTAACTTGTATGTATTTCATTATAAAAACCCTGCTAAATCTGGGCTCGGGACCTCTTAGCGCCACTGGTTACCGAGTACGCGGAGGACCAAGCTCGAGCTTGCTAATAAATGACTCTTTGTTGCTTGCATTGACCAAGGACTCTGGTGGTCTTCTTGGGGGTCCCAAGCCGTGGGGCACAACAGTGCCAGGTATGGCAGTGCACACCTGTAATCCCAGTGGCTCAGGAGGATGAGGCAGGAGGATTGCAAGTTGAAGGCCAGCCTCAGCTACTTAGGGAGACCTTGTCTCGAAACAGAAAATAAAAAGGGCTGGGGATGTGGCTCAGGGGTTGAACACTCCTAGGTTAAATCCCTGGTACAAAAAATAAATAAATAAATAAATAAAAATCAGCCTTGCTGACTAAAGGAGTTTTAAAAATCTTTAGTAAAATTACTTTCCAGCTTGTGTTTTTCTTGCCCAGGTACAGCCAGTGAACTCATTTTAGAAATCCCTCCCCACTTTCACAAGATACTTTCTTGATTCCAGAAAACTAGACTCAGAAGGCGGTATTGTTGGGGATTTAAAATCCAAGCCTCCAGGGTCGGATGCCAACACGTGTATACCTAATAGCTATTTGACCTGGCACAAACTAATTGGGCTCTGATGTTGTTTTCCCATCTACAAACTGAGAACAAGACTCCGTGCACACAGGTCACAGTGAAGGCGTGACACATTCTCATTGAGCACGCCTGTACTGAGTGCCAGGCACTGTTCTAGTGTCCGAGCTGCAGCCATCAACACGTCAGATGAGGTCCACGCTCTCTCGGAGCTCTTGTTCTCGTTAGGCAAACAAACACTGAGAGGAACAGAAATCTCAGAAAGGAATAAATTCTATTCTGAGAAATGCTTAGAATATTGCACAATAGGGAAGGTCTAAGAGACTCCCGGGAGGGCTTGTCCAAGGAGGTGGGGATTCAGCAGGGTTTGAACAATGAAGAGACAGCCAGGGGCTGGGGCTGGGGCTCCGCACACTTGCCTGGCATGTGTGAGGCACTGGGTTCGATTCTCAGCACCACACACAAATAAATGAGATAAAGGTCTATCAACAACTAACATAAATATTTTTAAAAAGAGACAGCCATGCAGAAGTCTAGGGACAAAGCACTTTAGGCAGATGGAACAGCAATCCCCAAGGCCCAGAGGTGGTACAAGTTCAGCATGTTTAAAAGGCAGAGGAGGAAGAAGACCAGGGTACCGCCTGGGACAGGGAGGCATGCCTGCGGACGAACCTGCGGGTCTTCAGAAGTTCAGATTCATCCTCATGGTAATCTCCGAAGCCGTCGGATTTGGATTAACATTTCAAAATGATCACTGGATCCACTTTGATTAGAAAGGGATAAGAAGAGAAGCTGGGAGCAGTTGGGAGTTTGTTAGAGTCGCCCCCACTGAGAGGAGGCCAGGGCTCAGAGCAGGGTTTGAGCCGTGCAGGAGGGGAGAGGTGGTGGGGTCTGGAATCCACTTTCAAAATAAATCTGCTGAGACTCAGCGGATCAACAGAAAAAGTAAACAGAAGGTAGAAAGAGAGAAAGGAGGGGAGGGAGGGAGAGAGAGAGAAATAAAGAAAGGAGGGAAGAAAGAAAGGAAGAGGGAGAAGGAAGAGAATGAAAGAAAAAGAAAGGAAAGAGGGAAGGGAGGGAAAGAACGGAAGAAAAAAGAAAGAAAAGAAGGAAGGAAGGGAGAGAAAGAAAAAAAGGAATGAAGGAAGGGAAAGGAAAGAGAAGGAAGGAAGGAAGGAAGGAAGGAAGGAAGGAAGGAAGGGAGGGAGGAAGGAAGGGGCATCAAGAATAATTCCTAGCCAGGCGTGGTGGCACACACCTGTAATCCCAGTGACTTGGGAGGCAGGAGGATCGTGAGTTCAAAGCCAGCCTCAGCAATGATGAGTCACTTAGCAACTCAGTGAGACCCTGCCTCTAAATAAAAATACAAAAAAAAAGGGCTGGGGATGTGGCCCAGGGGTCGAGTGCCCCTGAGTTCAGTCCTTGATACCAAAAAAGAAGAAGAAGAAAAAGGAGGAGGAGGAGGAGGAGGAGGAGGAGGAAGAGGAGGAGGAGGAGAAGAAGAATTACTCCTGTGTTTGGGGTCCCAGGCGGTAGTTGACCAAGACAGGGAAGACTCCAGGAGAAGCAGCCGGGGCGGTGGAGAAGCCAGAGTCCCCTCTGGCCACATGGGCTTGCCCAGCATCCACATGAATGTGTCAAGCAAGCAGGTGGATTAGGAGTCGGAGACCCAGAGGGAATCAGGCTTGCAGGAGTTTTCCGCACAGAAGGAGAGCAGCTTACTGTAGGGAGAACCTGGAGTGACAGGGAGGGGATCCAGAGTTGAGATTTAGAATGTTCCAGCACTCGGAGGTGAGACCTCGGGGACTGCGGAGGAGCAGCCGGCAAGGTCGCAGGAAAAAACAGGGGATGGAGCCCCATGGGAGCGCCGAGACGTGCTCCCGAAAGGAAGGAACAGTCCGCGGGGCCTGATGTGGCTGCAGGACGCAGACAGGCCGTGGGACTGGAGCGGGGCGGGGCGGGGTCCTTCGTCAGCCTTGCTGAGGACCCCGACAGAGGAGGGCCCCAGGGAGGAGGAAAGGGAGAGAAACAGAGTAGACAGCAGGACGCGTCTTTCTGGGAGAGAGCAGAGAAATGACACCGAGGTCCAAGACGAGGGTCCTGTGGAGAGGAGAGGCGGCCACGCTGGACAGGTGGTGTCTGCCTGCCTTCTCTCCGTGGTGTGCATAAAGGTGCGTTTATTCATGCCTTTTATTAGGGACTTTGGGGCTTCATTTTTGTGGTACTAATATAAAGTTACACTTTTTAATAGAAAGAAGAGCTGATCCTCCAACTGTGAGAAAAATGCCCCAAAGGACTGGTTTAATTGGGCCCATGAGATCCTTAGATGTGCAAATTCTCACAGCCTTAAAATTGCATCTCCTCTGTGTACCCCAGATCACACCCGGTCACTCCCATTTATGAGCTCAGCTTCTGACACAATGAATTCCTCACAATGCTCCAAAGGCCCCACGGTTTCAGGCTGCTGTACCTTGGACCCTGCTCTGGCTTTCAGTGTGTCCATCCAAGAAACAGCCTCTGGTCATGTTCCTGGAATCCTTCCTGCCTCGGGTCTGCTGTGACCTCTGTAGATTTCTTGTTTTCGTTTTGTAAAGGTAACTTGAGACTCCACAGAGTGTTATGAACCAAGGATTACAATTAAATCAACTCGCCAGGCACAGGGGCGTGCACATGTAATCCCAGCAACTCAGGAGGCTGAGGCAGGAGGATCACAAGTTCGAGGCCAGGCTCAGTAACTTAGTGAGACCTTGTTTCAAAAGATAAAAAGGGCTGGGGACAATAGCTCAGTGGTAAACCACCCCTGGGTTCAATCCCCAGTACCAAATAAATACATAAATATTGATTTAAAAATTAATGTATGTACTCATAGAAAATGCAGAAAGGAACAAAGATTAGGGCAGGAGGTATAGCTCAGTGATAAAGCACTTGCTTAGGACACATGTGGCCCTGGGTTCAATCTCCAGTACTGAAAGAAAAGAAAAGAAAGAGATCAAAATGCAACAAGACCGCATCTTCAGAAACATCACCATCAACATTTTCTGCCAAGCCCTCCAGATTCTCTGTAATCCTGGCCTGTCCTAGGCCAGCAGAATTACTCCTAGACAAACTTGCCATATGATCTCTGGCATTCCATGTACTCTCTGCTAACACAGGCCCCATATAATGTTTGTAAAAGTTTTAATGAATAAGAGCATATGTGGCTGCAAAAGCAGCAAGAATAATGCAGTTGCTGACAGATGAAAAAAACAGAAATGAAAAGAAAAACCAACTCACGCCAGATTGCTGACAGATGAAAAAACAGAAATGAAAAGATAAAAAACCAACTCACGCCAGACACAGTGGCGCGCGCCTGTGATTCCAGCGGCTCAGGAGGCTGAGGCAGGAGGATCGTGAAAACAAAGCTAGCCTCAGCAAAAACTAGGTGCTAAGCAACTCAGTGAGACCCCGTCTCTAAAATACAAAATGGGAGTGGGGGGATGTGGCTCAGTGGTTGTGTGCCCCTGAGTTCAATCCCTGGTACCAAAGAAAAGAAAAGAAAAACAAACTCACCTGATCTGAAGCAAGCACAAGAAATCTGGAAGTTTCATGGTGTTTGCTCTAAAACAGATCCAAATAAAAAGGGAATTTCCAAATCAATGTCAAAAATATATTTTTCAATAAATACTGCTGAGATAACTGGTAAATAAGGAAGAATCAAAAGTTAGAGCCTTAATTCATGCCATGTGAAACTACACGAATTAAAAGGTGAACACAGTCTTGGGATAAGAACAGAATAACAAAAATACAGATATAAAAGGAAGGATCAATTGATTGACAACACAAAATGAAAACAACCTTTACAAAATTGAAAGGCAAATGGGAAAATATTTTTGAAGCACTGAGTTCTCATAGAGTTCTTATGAATCAATAAGATAAAAGTGCTCATTGAAAACAGGGAAAGGAAATTAGAAAGGTAATTTATAAGAAAGGAAATAAAAATTGACAGTACATACTGGAGTATAGAGGACAATATTTACTATAGGACTTTAAGTCACCAGGATTTAAGAAAGACAAATTAGTATCTTACCTTTATTTTTTGTCGGTAAGGGTGGCAAATATTTTTTAAAAATACTAACCATTGTTGATGACAATATTTTTATTTTTAATTTATTTATTACTTATTTTTTGGATACTGGGAATGGAACTCGGGGGCACTCAACCATTGAGCCACACCCCCAGCCCTATTTTGTATTTTATTTAGAGACAGGGTCTCACTGAGTTGCTTAGCACCTCACTGTTGCTGAGGCTGGCTTTGAACTAGAGATTCTCCTGCCTCAGCCTCACAAACCACTGGGATTACAGGCGTGCGCCACCGCACCTGGCTGATGACAATATTTTTAAAACTAGGCATTCTCCACTGATGGCAGGATTGTATATGAGAAGGGCTCTTCTCTGAGTCCACTTGGCAACAGATGTCAAAAGCCCTTAAAATGTGCATGAGAGTTTAGTCACCATTTCCAAGCCAAGGGTTTATTACTGAGAAGCATTTAGAGTTATAAGGAAAGATATGAACTATGGTGATCTCTTTCCTTTGTATTTCTCGTTGTTTTCCCAAATGTCCTGAATCCAACTTCTATCCTTCAGAGATTAAAAAGTAAATGTGAGTTGTAAGTTCAAAGCCAGCCTCAGCATTTTAGCAAGGCCCTAAGCAACTTGATGAGATCCTGTCTCTAAAAAAATAAAAAGATCTGGGGATGTGGCTCAGTGGTTAAGCACCTCTGGGTACAAAAAAAGTACCAAAAAAGTTCAACAAATAAAAAGAAAGTAAAAAAATAGAAACTAAATTGAAAAGAATAATTGCATTATTCTAAAAAATAAAAACATTGAAAGATCAATTGCGTTAAGTTCATAAATTTCAGTAGAATTGAGTTTTTTGTTTTGTTTTGTTTTGTTTTTTGGTACTGGGGAATGAACTCAGGGGCACTCGACCACTGGGCCACATCCCCAGCCCTTTTTCGTATTCTCTTAGAGACAGGGGCTCACTGAGTTGCTCAGTGCCTTGCCATTGCTGGGGAGACCCGGCAGAACTGAGAACAGGACGACCGCCTGAAAGAGAGGGACCAAGCACAAGTGGACAAATCGAGTGTCTTGGCGCCCAATCTTGCGTCCCCTCTGGACGTCAGAAGGTAGACATCCTCCAGGCGAAAGATTCACAGTTTCTCCTCTTGGGACTCCAACCAGCCCAAGAAAGCAAAATCCTCCGCAGGTTTCTCAGTGGAACAGCCAGGCTGAGTCACACTACAGTTGGCTCTGCTGTCACACAGCCGTTCACCCACCCACTGCCACCTGCACCACCACCACAGGCAGAGGGCTTCAGATTTTTGGTGTACCACACTTAACCTACGGGCAGAGTGGCAACAATCCTTGGATAACTGAGGAAAGCATTTACCCTATTTCACGATTTTGAGATGCAAATGTTACGCATCTCTGAAATCCAGATAACACCTTACAGATAGTGTTATAACATCACCAGCAGCCAGGAGACAGTCGTGCATGATACAGCTGTGCAAAATAATTTCATGGACGCCTTCTTGGAAGATCAGAGAGCACTGAAGTCAAAGGGTCTTCAAGTCTATAAAAATAGGATAATACTCAAACCAGAGACCAAAGCAAACTGGGGGGGGGGGGGGGCGGGGAAGGAGAAAGCAGACCTCAAAACCACTGTCAATATCCTTAGGAAGATAATGAAAGACAGTGTTTTTAGTTTTAAAGAAATCTTTGAAGGAGGAACATTCAAATAATTCTTTTTTAATTAAATTATTTATTTATTCTAATTTCTTGTAGATGCTTGCAGAATGCAGTTCATTTCATATTACATATATAGAGCACAAATTTTTCAAGTCACTGGTTTTACACACATATTTTCATACCATTTGTGTCTTCATACCTGTACTTAGGGTAATGATGTCTAACTCATTCCGCTCAAATAATTCTTGAAAGTTAAATAAAAGACTAGGTTTACAAAGGCCGAATGTTTTCTCTGATAAGTGGATGCTGATCCATATGTGAGTGGGGGTGTGGGGGGGAGAATGAAGGAACTGTGGATTGTGCAGAGGGGAGTGAGGCGAGGGGTGGGGCTGTGGGGATGGGAAGGGCAGCAGAATGAGACAGACATGATTACCCTATATACATGTGTAATTTCACCACTGGTATGACTCTGCACCATGTACATCCAGAGGGAATGAGAAGTTGCGCTCCATTTATATACAATATGTCAAAAAAAAAACATTCTACTGTCATGTATAACTAATTAGAACAATGTTTTTTAATTTAAGAAAGACTAGGTTTAGAAAACTTCCCAGAGAGAACAAAGAGAGAAATCAGAAAAACATAAGACCCTTAGAGAATTTCCATGAGTTCCAAAATGAGACAACAAAGAAGCCATCAGCAAAATAATTCATGAAAATCTCTCAGGACAGAAAGACATGGATTTCTAGATTAAAAGAGGCTCTCTAGCTGGGCATGGTGGCGCACGCCTGTAATCCCAGCACTTGGGAGGCTGAGGCAGGAGGATCCAGAGTTCAAAGCCCAGCCTCAGCAATGGTGAGGCACTTAGCAACTCAGTGAGACCCTGTCTCTAATAAAACACAAAAAAGGGCTGGGGATGTGGCCCAGTGGTTGAGTACCCCTGAGTTCAATCCCTGGTACCAAAAAGAAATAAAATAAAATAGGTTCACCAAGCCCAGAAGAGGAAAGAAAATAGACCCACAACAAAGCACATCATTTCATATTTCAGAACACAAAGGGCAGAGAACCTATCCTCCAAACTTCAAAAAGAAGGGGAGAGCCACAGGTTTCATGTAACAAGCCAGAATACAATGGAGCAAAAACCTCCAAATATCTAAAGCAACATGTTTTAAAATCTAGAATTTTATACTCAGCCAAACTATCAATTAATTGAGAGGAGTAGAAAAGACCTTTCAAACCTGCAAAGAGAGAGGTGAAGGAATAATCTGGGATGATGAGTGAAGGTCGTACCCAACCTGACAGATTTTCATTGATATAAAACTCCACCCTTGCAGTTTGTAGCAGATCCAAAGATTCAGAAGAGATTTCTTCAAGAAAAAATGAAACTGAACTTACTGATAGATACACCCAACTGGAAGAGTGGCATTAATTTAGCAACAAATATATACAATAAACTATACAAATGAAACAAAAAGGCAATTATAAACTCTATGGAAAACAAAAAGGTACAGCAGAAAGTAATCATTGTGTATCACATGACTCCTCATGCATCGTCCTAATACAACATTAAAAAATGAGCCAACCAAGCTGGGCGCGGTGGTGCGCAAATCCACGCCTGTAATCCCAGCACTTTGGGAGGCTGAGGCAGGAGGATTGCGAGTTCAAAACCAGCCTCAGCAATGGCAAGGCACTTAGCAACTCAGTGAGACCCGTCTCTAATAAAAAACACAAAAAAGGGCTGGGGATGTGGCCCAGTGGTTGAGTGCCCCTGAGTTCAATCCCTGGTACCCAAAAAGAAAAAAAAATAAAATAGGGTCTTCATGTAACAAGCCAGAATACACATGGAGCAAAAACCTCCAAATATCTAAAGCAACATTTTTAAAATCTAGAATTTTATACTCAGCCAAACTATTCAATTTAATTGAGAGGAGTAGAAAAAGACCTTTCCAAAACCTGCAAAGAGAGAGGTGAAGGAATAATCTGGGATGATGAGTGAAGGTCGTACCCAACCTGACAGATTATTCATTGATATAAAACTCCACCCTTGCAGTTTGTAGCAGATCCAAGATTCAGAAGAGATTTCTTCAAGAAAAATGAAACTGAACTTACTGATAGATACACCCAACTGGAAGAGTGGCATTAATTTAGCAACAAATATACAATAAAACTATACAAATGAAACAAAAAGGCAATTATAAACTCTATGGAAAACAAAAAGGTACAGCAGAAAGTAATCATTGTGTATCACATGACTCCTCATGCATCGTCCTAATAAACATTAAAAAATGAGCCAACCAAGCTGGGCGCGGTGGCACACGCCTGTAATCCCAGCACTTTGGGAGGCTGAGGCAGGAGGATTGCGAGTTCAAAACCAGCCTCAGCAATGGCAAGGCACTTAGCAACTCAGTGAGACCTGCTTCTAATAAAATACAAAAAAGGGCTGGGGATGTGGCCCAGTGGTCAAGTGCCCCTGAGTTCAATCCCTGGTACCAAAAAAAAAAAAAAAATGAGCCAACCAAAATTAGAATTTAACGATGTTGGGAAAATGAAAATGACAAATTGTGTTCTGAAGGTCATGTGAGTAAAAGAAAACAAAATCCATATATTCCACAATAGATCAACAAATGTTGATCAAATTTTGATCAAAGGTTGATCAAAAAATAACAAATATGCAATAATATTCAACATCTCTAGCAATTAGAGAAATGCAAATCAAAACTACTCTAAGATTTCATCTCACTCCAGTCAGAATGGCAATTATCAAGAATACAAGCAACAATAAATGTTGGCGAAGATGTAGGGGGAAAAGGCACACTCATACATTGCTGGCAGGACTGCAAATTGGTGCAACCACTATGGAAAGCAGTATGGAGACTCTTTGGAAAACTGGGAATGGAACCACCATTTAGCCCAGCTATCCCACTCCTCAGTTTACACCCAAAGGACTTATTATCAGCATACTACAAGAACTCAGCCACATCAATGTTTTATAGCAGCTCAATTCACAATAGCTAAACTATGGAATCAACCTAGGTTTCCTTCAACAGGTGAATGGATAAAGAAAATGTGGTATATATACACAATGGAATATTATTCAGCTCTAAAGAAGAATGAAATTATGACATTTGCCAGTAAGTGGATGGAGCTGGAGAATATCTTGCTAAGCAAAATAAGCCAATTCCGCTACCCCCCCCCCAAAAAAAAAAACAAAGGCTGAATGTTTTCTCTAATATGTGGATGCTAATTCAAAATAAGGGGGTGGGTGGCTAGGGAAGAATAAAGTTACTTTGGATTAAGTAGAGGGGAGTGAAGGGAGAGGAGGGGTCTGGGGGTAGGAAGAGTGGTAGAATGAATCGAATGCTATTACCCTATGTACAGATATGACTACATGACCCGTGTGATTCTACATCATGTACAACTAGAAGAATGAGAAATTATAGTCCATTTATGTATGATGTTTTAAAGTGCATTCTACTGACATGTATAATTAATTAGAACACATTTTTTTTAAAAAGAAGAAAGAACCACATGAATTGAAAATTAAAGGGCAGATTAAAAGTTAGCAAACCCTTTTTAAAATATCCAGCAAATACTTACTATTCAATTTCTTTTTCCATCAAGAAATTAATTAAAATATTGCATTTTTATAAATTTACATATTTTACAAATATGGATGCAAATGTCAAAAGGATTGGTAAAATGTTCACATGGATGCTTCTGGAGGGTGAGGCAGGGAGGTACAGTAATGCTTTATAATCATCCATGCAGAATTTTCTTTCTTTTTTTTTTTTTTTTTTTTTTTTTTTGGTGGTACCGGGGATTGAATTCAGGGGGACTTGACCACTGGGTCACATCCCCAGCCCTTTTTTGTATTTTATTTAGAGACAGGGTCTCACTGATTTGCTAAGTGCCTCACCATTGCTGAGGCTGGCTTCAGCAATTCAAGGAGTTTCCAGGTCCGAGCTGTCAGTAGAGGGTGGGCTGATCCTCCACTGCAGTCACTTCCTACACAGTGACCACCTGCAGGCCCAGGGCACAACCCCATCTGAGTTCCGGCTTCACCCCTCTCCTGAGATGCGTTAGGTCACCAACCACCTTCACTTGCCCAGTGTGACGCCCACAGCTCTGCCCTAGCCTTCTTAGCAAACCTCTGACATGGGGACCACTCTCAGAGCCTTTCCATCCTGCCCTGGTGATGCCTTGTCCCCCCAGGCGTCTGTTCTTCACCATTGTCCATGCTGTCACCAACTGTCCTGACCTTCCTCTTAGTGTAGACAACTGCAGCAGCCTCTGGTGGCATTCCTGATGCCTTCTTGCTGATCTCTGGTCATTCTCCACGCAGCAGCTTGAGTTGATGACTAAGAATGTAAATAAGATGGTCCCTCCCTCTTCAAGTGCTCCAGTGGCTTCCTGGTGCAGTTCAATCAAAGCCACAGTCCTCAGGACAGGGCCTGGCCAGACAATCAATCTGACCCCCAGTGGTTTCACCTTGCTTGCAGATGTCAAGGCATCTGGACATCTGCCTGAAAGATGCCTCCTGGCCACTCCTCTCAAGGCACTGCTTGAAGGGCAGAAATCACACCAGAGACAACCGTGCAGCCAAGAGATTTATTCACCAGCCTTATGGCTGGTCGGAGGTAGAAGAAGTACGGGGAGAGAGGAGTCAGGGAGAGGGGAGTGTGCGAGCTCTGAACGGAAGGTGGGTGCCTGGTCACGCTGGCTGTGGTCTCTGGAGCTGTTGGCTAAGGCAGGTGCTGTAGGGCTGGAGACTGGAGCTGTCAGCTGGGGGCAGCTGCCATCGGGCTGGAGGAGGTGGGTCTGGAGCTGTCGCAGTGGCTGCCTGCTCTCAGCAGGGAGGAGCTGTTGAGCCTGAGCTCTGGGCCAGCAGGAGCTTCAGGAGGGATTTCTAGTGGGGGTGCACCAGAGCGACCTTTTAATGCTATTGGCTCATTGCCTGGGGAACAGGGTGACCTTTAAGCCTATTGGCTCCTGCTGGCGGGGAGCAGGGGCTCATCAGCCCAAGAACTTCTATCATGGCTCCCTGTCACTCACCCTTGTATTGCTCATTTCCTCCATGACACTACAAACGGAAATCGGAAATCGTCTTCATGCATTGATTTACCTGATGATTACAACTTCCCCCCTACAAAACACAAGCTCCCCAACGGCAGGAACTTGGTCTGCCTGGCTCAGTGTCTGGATCAGAGTAAGAAATAAACAATATTTTTAATCAATTCATTAATAGAGGGGAAAATAACAGCTCAAGAGAGATGGAATAAAAGGAACAAAAGCAAAAGACCCTACAGGAAACAGACAATACAGGAAATAGGAGAGAACTTCAGAACTTTCTCATTAGTATCTCAGAGAAATGCAAGAATTTGTAGCTTTGGTTTGGATGGGCTTGTGTGTTAGAAGCTTGGTGCCTGGTGTGGGGGTGGTGGAGGTGATACAGAACCTTAATTTTATGGTTTAGATCTAAAAAACGTCCTCTAAAGAACTCATACATTAGGGAACGTAGCAATGTTCAGAGGTGAAAAGATTGGATTAGGTAACCTCATAAGTGGATTAATCCATTTGATGGATTAATAATTTGAAAGGACTACTGGATGGTAACTGTAGGCAGCTTCGGTGATGACTGGAGGAGGTCGGTCACTGGAGACCTGGCCTTGGCCTCTGTCGGGCTCTGGCCCTCCCTCCCATCCTCCTCCTGCTTCCTGGCTGCCATGATGTGAGCAGCTCTTCTCCACCAGCCCTCCCACCATGGGGGAGCAGCTCTTCTCCACCACAGCCCTCCCACCATGGGGGAGCAGCTCTCTTCTCCACCAGCCCTCCCACCATGAGTGAGCAGCTCTTCTCCACCAGCCCTCCCACCATGGGGGAGCAGCTCTTCTCCACCACGCCCTCCCACCATGGGGGAGCAGCTCTTCTCCACCACGCCCTCCCACCATGGGGGAGCAGCTCTTCTCCACCAGCCCTCCCACCATGGTGAGCAGCTCTTCTCCACCAGCCCTCCCACCATGAGTGAGCAGCTCTTCTCCACCAGCCCTCCCACCATGAGTGAGCAGCTCTTCTCCACCAGCCCTCCCACCATGGGGGAGCAGCTCTTCCCCACCAGCCCTCCCACCATGGGGAGCAGCTCTTCTCCACCAGCCCTCCCACCATGAGGGAGCAGCTCTTCTCCACCACAGCCCTCCCACCATGGGGGAGCAGCTCTTCCTCCACCACCAGCCCTCCCACCATGGGGGAGCAGCTCTTCTCCACCACGCCCTCCCACCATGGGGGAGCAGCTCTTCTCCACCAGCCCTCCCACCATGGGGGAGCAGCTCTTCTCCACCAGCCCTCCCACCATGGGGGAGCAGCTCTTCTCCACCAGCCCTCCCACCATGGGGGAGCAGCTCTCCCCACCACGCCCTCCACCATGGGGGAGCAGCTCTTCTCCCCACCATGGGGGAGCAGCTCTTCTCCACCAGCCCTCCCACCATGGGGGAGCAGCTCTTCTCCACCAGCCCTCCCACCATGGGGGGCTCTTCTCCACCAGCCCTCCCACCATGGGGGAGCAGCTCTTCTCCACCAGCCCTCCCACCATGGGGGAGCAGCTCTTCTCCACCAGCCCTCCCACCATGGGGGAGCAGCTCTTCTCCACCAGCCCTCCCACCATGGGGGAGCAGCTCTTCTCCACCAGCCCTCCCACCATGAGTGAGCAGCTCTTCTCCACCAGCCCCCCACCATGGGGAGCAGCCTTCTCCACCAGCCCTCCCACCATGGGGGAGCAGCTCTTCTCCACCAGCCCTCCCACCATGGGGGAGCAGCTCTTCTCCACCACGCCCTCCCACCATGGGGGAGCAGCTCTTCTCCCACCAGCCCTCCCACCATGGGGAGCAGCTCTTCTCCACCAGCCCTCCCACCATGAGTGAGCAGCTCTTCTCCACCAGCCCTCCCACCATGGGGGAGCAGCTCTTCTCCACCAGCCCTCCCACCATGGGTGAGCAGCTCTTCTCCACCAGCCCTCCCACCATGGGGAGCAGCTCTTCTCCACCACGCCCTCCCACCATGGGGGAGCAGCTCTTCTCCACCACGCCCTCCCACCATGGGGAGCAGCTCTTCTCCACCAGCCCTCCCACCATGGGGGAGCAGCTCTTCTCCACCACGCCCTCCCACCACAGCTCTTCTCACCCTCCCACCATGGGGGAGCAGCTCTTCTCCACCATGCCCTCCCACCATGGGGGAGCAGCTCTTCCCCACCAGCCCTCCCACCATGGGGGAGCAGCTCTTCCCCACCAGCCCTCCCACCATGGGGGAGCAGCTCTTCTCCACCACCAGCCCTCCCACCATGGGGGAGCAGCTCTTCCCCACCAGCCCTCCCACCATGGGGGAGCAGCTCTTCTCCACCAGCCCTCCCACCATGGGGGAGCAGCTCTTCTCCACCAGCCCTCCACCATGGGGGAGCAGCTCTTCTCCACCCGCCCTCCCACCATGGGGGAGCAGCTCTTCCCACCAGCCCTCCCACCATGGGGGAGCAGCTCTTCTCCACCAGCCCTCCCACCATGGGGGAGCAGCTCTTCTCCACCAGCCCTCCCACCATGGGGGAGCAGCTCTTCTCCACCAGCCCTCCCACCATGGGGGAGCAGCTCTTCTCCACCAGCCCTCCCACCATGGGGGAGCAGCTCTTCTCCACCAGCCCTCCCACCATGGGGGAGCAGCTCTTCCCCACCAGCCCTCCCACCATGGGGGAGCAGCTCTTCTCCACCAGCCCTCCCACCATGGGGGAGCAGCTCTTCCCCACCAGCCCTCCCACCACCATGGGGGAGCAGCTCTTCTCCACCAGCCCTCCCACCATGGGGGAGCAGCTCTTCTCCACCAGCCCTCCCACCATGGGGGAGCCCTCCCCACCATGGGGGAGCAGCTCTTCTCCACCAGCCCTCCCACCATGGGGGAGCAGCTCTTCTCCACCACGCCCTCCCACCATGGGGGAGCAGCTCTTCCCCACCAGCCCTCCCACCATGGGGGAGCAGCTCTTCCCACCAGCCCTCCCACCATGGGGGAGCAGCTCTTCTCCACCAGCCCTCCCACCATGGGGGAGCAGCTCTTCTCCACCACGCCCTCCCACCATGGGGAGCAGCTCCCACCATGGGGGAGCAGCTCTTCCCACCAGCCCTCCCACCATGGGGGGAGCAGCTCTTCTCCACTAGCCCTCCCACCATGGGGGAGCAGCTCTTCCCACCAGCCCTCCCACCATGATGCTCTGCCTCGACTCTCACCCAGAACAATGGCGTCAGCTGACTCTGCACTGAGACCTCTGAAACCATGAGCCCAAAATGAGTTTTTCGTCCTCTGTGTTGTTTTTCTCAGGTAGAAAAGCTGACTAACACTGTGTAAGAGGTGGGGCCTGATGAATGGTGGTTAGGTCATTGAGGGCATTACCCTTGGAAGGGATTAATGCTAGTCTCACAGAGTAAGCTCTCCTGAGAGTGGGTGGCTATTAAAAAAGAATGACAACAATAAAAAGCAAGACTGACCCGTCCTTGGTTTCTGGGCTGCTGTCTCACCGTAGGATGTCTCTCTCCTGCAAGTGCTCCTGCCATGACGGGGCCACTCAGAGCCCTTCTCAGGGGTCAAATCAAAGGGACCCCCCAGCCTTCAGCTTTCAGTCTCCAAAACTGAGCTAAATAAGCCTGTTTTCATTATGTGTTGACCCAGCCTCAGGCATTTGGTTACAACAATAGGAAATGAATTAATGCATGTATCCATTAAGGAAAAAAAGAAAAAGAAAAATGAGATATGAAAACAAAATGACAAGAAAAAGGTTTTGAGTTTTTAAAATATAATCGACAAAATAAAAACTTCAATAAAAGGGCTAGAAGCAAAACATTGATCACTCTGATATTAATTAAAAATGCAGTGATTTAGAAAAAAAAATTAAAGTTAAGAGCCTTTGCTAGGCACAGTGGTGCACCCCTGTAATCCCAGCAACTTGGGAGGTTGAGGCAGAAGGATCCCAAATTCAAGGCCAGACTCAGCAACTTTGCTACTTAATGAGATGCTGTCTCAAAATTAAAATTAAATATGGCAGATGATGTAACTCAGTGGTAAATCTCCCTTGGGTTCATTCCCCAAGACCAAAAAAAAAAAAAAAAAAAAAATGGTTAAAAGACTTAAGAATGGGGCTGGGGTTGTGGCTCAGCGGCAGAGCGCTCGCCTCGCACGTGCGCGGCCCGGGTTCGATCCTCAGCACCACGTAAACATAAATGCATTGCATTGTGTACAACTAAAATAAATAAATAAATATTTTTAAAAAAGACTTAAGAAGATCAGTTCACAAAGTCTAATATCCACCTAGTATATGCTCAAGAAAAAATAAAGAGAGAACATGCAAAACAGAAAATGATTAAAATTTTTCCAGAACAAAAAAAAAAAATGTGTCTCCAGACATCATCAAGTCAGGAAAGGATGGATTAAAACACACATCATCATCATGAAAGTTCAGAATGCCAACTTAAAAAGTTTCCCCCAAAAAGAATAAGTTGGGCTGGGGTTGTAGCTCAATGGGTAGAGCGCTTGCCTGGCACATGTAAGGCACTGGGTTCGATCCTCAGCACCACATAAAAATAAATAAATAAATAAAGGTATCGTGTCCAACTACAACTAAAAATTAAAAAAAAAAAAAAAAAAAAAAGAATGAGTTGCTTTCAATTGAACCAGATGAACATCAGCAACAGATTCCTTTCTTTTTTCCTTTTCTTGTTTGTTTGGTTGGTTGGTTTTGCAGCAGTTGGGATCCTGCCCAGGGTTCTACCTCTCATACACCTCCCTCCCCGCCCCAGCAACTGATTTCTTATCAGCAATACTTCATGCCTTCAGACAATGGAGTATTGCCTTAAAGTTTTGAGAAAATTTCATTTTAAACTTAAAAGTGTGTGACCTCTTGAGGTATCCAACAAGGAAAAGAATAAAACCTAGATATTGATGTTTAAGCGAGGACACCGTTTATCACATAGTGATCTGCTCTGCTCTGAGAGCACTACTCAAGGGTTCAGCACAGCCAGACAAGAAGGGAGTACAAAAAAAAAAAAAAAAAAAAAAAAAAAAAAAACTAACCAACACAGTGGTTTTAACCCAGAGAAGGAAGGAACACCCAGGGAGATGGCAGTATAGCAGGTCTAGGAAGCCTGAAGTCCAAATTAGAACCTAGAAAACTTCAAAAAGCTCTATAGGAAGGGTATTCCTTTAAAAAATGGATTCCCCACAAAACACAATATAACTTAATACCTAGATCATTTTAGCGTAAGATGCATATATAAGCAAACACAAAGGTAATCATCCAAGGTAATACCCAATATCTATGAATTCTACCAATCATGAATTGGAAACATTCAGAAAAAAAAATCGCATCTGTACTAAATAGGTACAGATTTTTTCTTATCATTATTCTCTAAATAATATAACAACTATTTGCACAGCATTTGCATTTTATTAGGCATTATAAGTAATCTTATAATGATTTAAAATCTACAAAAGGCTGTGTATAGATTACATGCAAACACTATTCAGAATTATATAAGGGACTTGAGGACCCATGGATTTTGAGTATTGTAGGGGGTCCTGGAATCCCCTGCCCCGTGGATACTGTGGGAGAACTATAGTTACAACATGCTGTCTCCCTCCCTTCTGCTAGAAATAACTCTTCCTGCTGGTTTTGAAGAATTTTCTTCTCTCTCAAATACCCAGGTTTATTAAGTTGGGATCTCATTTCCTTCCCTAACTATGCAATCACAGGGCACAGTCATTCACTGAGCAAATGTTTATGTAACCCTAATAATTTATATTCTGGAATATTGACATTCAGTGTCTGGAATCAACCTCTAGGCAAAATGTAAAGGGCATATATGGTTATAAAACATAACGTGTTATAAAGCTAGACACTGAAATGTACCAGCATTGACAACTGGGGCTAGGAGATCCACAGAGCTGGAATAGGAAAGGCAATTGCAGGGAAACCGATTTTCTCACCTTCCACAATGAGGATTGAAGGGAAATTCTAGTTGAAGGTCAAAATATAAAAGTTCAAGAAGATTAGTTAAAGCTACGCTGGTGACCAAGAGAGGAACGAAAAAAAAAAATGTGACAAGCAGCAAAGAAAGAAAGAAAAATTCATTGTTGTCATGGTGGGAAATAATACAGACTGTCTAAAAACTTACAAGTCAAGGAACGGCAGTAAAATTATATCATACAGAATCCTGGAAGTAACTTCCAGAAAAAAATCCAAAGAGAAAGTTTGAAAAGTTATTCAGTAAGGAGAAAAACAGGCTGAAGTGACTAGAAAAGAAGGAAAACTTGCACTTTTCATTTATATCTCTCATGCCATTTCACTTTTATGTGTGTGTGTGACAGAGACAGAGGCTGGCCTCAAATTTAGGATCCTCCTGTCTCAGCCTCTCAAACTGCAACTGGGATTATAAACATGCACCACCATGCCCAACTCACTTTAACTATTTCTTCTCACTGGTAGAGAGCAGTCCAACATGTCAAGGCCCTGGGTTCAATGCCCAACACCTCCTACCCCCCCCCCCCAAAAAAAAATCTTTTGTACCATTACTTTGAGGCTGTATTGTTGTTTATATATTAGAATAAAAATTTTACATACAATTTGGTTTTTTGTTTGTTGTTTGGTATTGGAGTTTGAACCCAGGTATTCTCAACCACAGAGCCACATCCCAGGCCTTTTTTTTTTTTTTTTTTTTTTTTTTTTTGAGACAGGGTCTTGCTAAGTTGCTTAGGGCCTCATTAAGTTGCTGAGGCTGGCCTTGAACTTGCAATCCCCCTGCCTCAGCCTCCTGAGCCGCTGGGATGACAAGCATGCACCATCATGCTTTGCTTATATACGATTTTAAACTAAGATACTAAAGCTCTAGATAAAGTTAACTGCCTTCTTGCTGAAGTCACCATTGACCAGATGATCTGTAAAATCTCTCCAGATCTAACATTCATTGGTTCCGTGACCTGGAATTTGACTTCAGACATTGCCAACAGCATCTGTCTGGAAGTACATTGTCGATGCTTCTGACCTCAACCTTATAGGAGTCTCCAAAAGCATTGCTGTTCTTCATCTAAGTCACACTATCAGGGGCAAACCTGCTTTGGAAACAATCCACAGGACAATGTTTCCCCTAAGGCCAGCATTCACAGAGATGACCTTTCTTATAGGATTTATACTGAACCATTATATAAAGTATCCCACTTAACACACACAGTAGTGCAACAATTCTTTGAGGCAGGGACAGTGTGTTTAAATGATGAGAAAACAGAGTCCCAGAGATGTTAAGTTACCATCCCAAGAGCTCCCAGCAATTCAGTGATAAAAATCAGAGCTCAGACACATCTCTGAGCCCAAGTACTGGTCTCCTCACTAAACTCATTCCCTCCGGCATCTTTAAAATCCAAAATGACATATATAACAAATTAGAATAAATAAATGATTTGATAAAAAATAAAAATAAATCCAAAGTGATCCAAAGACATATAAATGGTCAACAGAAATTTGAGAAAATGCTTCATGTACTAATCATCAGGCAAATTAAAATCAAAACCACAATGATATCACCTCCAACCTGTTGGCAATGATCAAAAACACAAAAGATAACAACAAGCATTGGCAGGAAAGTGGAGAAAAGGAAACCCTTGCCCACTGTTGGTGGGGATATAAATTGGCACAGCCATGCTGGAAAACAGTTTGGAGGGCCTCAAAAAATTAAAAGTAGAACAACCAAACAACCCAATAATGCTACTTCCAGGTATGTATCTAAAGGAAATGCAATCAGGATCTTGAAGAAATGACTGTGTTCCCATGCTCATTGCAGCATTAGTCACAATCACCAAGGTGGGGATTGTGTCCCCAAGTGCTCATCAACAGAAGAATGGATGAAGAAAATATGACGTGTATATACAATGGAATATTATGCAGCCCTTAAAAAGAGGAAAACCTGTCACTTGTGACAACTCTATGAAACTAGAGGACATTATGCTGAGTGGAAGATCTCTCCTTTTTTTTTTTTTTTTTTTTTTTTTTTTTTTGGTACCGGGGATTGAACTCAGGGGCACTTGACCACTGGGCCACATCCCCAGCCCTTTTTTGTATTTTATTTAGAGACAGGGTCTCACTGAGTTGCTAAGCACCTCGCCATTGCTGAGGCTGGCTTTGAACTCGCGATCCTCCTGCCTCAGCCTCCCAAGTGCTGGGATTACAGGCGTGCGCCACCATGCCCGGCTTGCATGATCTCTCATGTGGAATTTAAAATAGTCAAATTCATGGGAACAAAAGTAAGTGGTTACTGGGGGCTGGGAAATGGTTACAGGAGGAAATGGAAAGATGTCAGTCAAAGGATACTAAGCTTCAGTTATGCAGAATGAAGAAACTATGGCCACCTAACGTACAGCATGGTGACTCTAGTTAGTGACACTGCTTTGCATAACTGAAGTTAGCTGAAAGGGTAAATCTCGAGTAATCTCACCTTTAAAAAAAGGAAAGAAAGAAAAAAGGAAAAATTCCACAGAGAATGGAAAAAGGCAACATCCCTAGACTTGTTTTATGAGTGATCTACAAGCTTGGTATATTAAAAAAAAAAAAAAAAAAACTTAAGCAAAGACAGTATTGGAAAGGAAAATTAAAGGTCATTTTCATTCATAAACATAGATGCAAAAACGCTGAGCAAAATGTGTTGTGATCTGGATGGATGTGGGAGAAAGCATTTGATGAAATTCAAAACAGCATTCATGAGACAAAAGCAAAAAGTATTCCTTTACAAACTAGAAAGAGAAAGGAATGTTTGTAACATGATAAAGAGTATCTTCGAATTAATAAAGAGTGGAAACACTTTTTTATTGTGAATATTAATATCTGCTCTTGGCCTGGGAGATAACTCAGTGGTAAAGCACTAGCCTCACAAAGCCCTAGGTTCAATCCCCAGCACCAAAACAAGGAGGAAAAAAAAAAGACATATGCTGTTTAAAAGCAGACGTAAGAAGAGATTATACACTATCCCCAATTCTAGGTGCACTCCAGTAAGGATAAAGAAAGGAAGATATCTGGGCACGGTGGCACACGCCTGTAATCCCAGCAGCTTGGGAGGCTGAGGCAGGAGGATTGCGAGTTCAAAGCCAGCCTCAGCAACAGCAAGGTGTTTAGCAACTCAGTGAGACCCTGTATCCAAATAAAATACAAAAAAGGGCTGGGGATATGGCTCAGTGGTCGAGTGCCCCTGAGTTCAATCTCTGGTACCAAAAAAGAAAAAAGAAAGGAATATAAATTCAGAAAAAAGAAATCAGGGGGCTGGGGTTGTGGCTCAGTGGTAGAGCGCTGGCCTAGCATGTGTGAGGCCCTGGGTTTGATCCTGAGCACCACACAAAGATAAATAAATAAAAGTATCATATCTACCTGCAACTAACAAATATTTCTTTTAAAAATCAAACTATGATTATTTGCAGGTAGTGTGTCTTATGCAGAAAACTTCCAACTCGCTGTAAACTATTAGGATTAATAAAAGTTCAAGGGGACTGGCGACATGGCTCAGTGGTAGAACACTTCCGTGGAATGGATGAGGCCCAGCACTGTAATCAATTAAAAAAAGTTTAGTAAGTTTTCCTGTCTTAAAATCAATATAGGCGTAAAGTGCATTTCTACATACTATCAAAAATAAGTTAGGAAATGGGCCAGGTGTGTTGGTGCACGCCTGTGATCCCAGTGACTCAGGAGGCTGAGGCAGGAAGATCAAAACCAGCTTTGATGATTTAAGGAGATCCTATCTCAAAATTAAAAATAAAAAGGGCTGGAGATGTAGCTCAGTGGTTAAATACCCCTGGGGTCAATCACCAGTATTGAAAAAAATAGAAAATGCAATTTTTGAAAATATTTACAGCCAGGTGGTGAGTAGCATGTGCCAATAGTCCCACCTGCAGGAGGATCACTTCACCCCAGGAGTTCAAGACTAGCCTGGGTAAAATAACAAGATCCCATCTCAAAACAATAAGTAAATAAATATTTACAATAGCAACAAAATAAAATAACTAAGAATAAGTGTAAGCTGGGCGCAGTGGTACACGCCTATAATCCTAGCACTTGGGAGGCTGAGGCAGGAGGATCGCATGTTCAAAGCCAGCCTCAGCAATGATGAGGCACTTAGCAACTCAGTGAGACCCTGTCTCTAATAAAATACAAAAAAGGGCTGGGGATGTGGCCCAGTGGTTGAGTGCCTCTGAGTTCAATCGCCGGTACCAAAAAAAAAAAGAATAAGTGTAAAAAACCATGTGCGAGACTTTGGGGGAGAAAGTTACACAACTTTGGTAAATGGTATTAAGTACAACCTAAATAAACAGAATGACATAATTTTTCCATCGATAAGACTGAATCTCTTAAACGATTCCATTCTTACCCAAGTTGTTCTATAGAGTCTATGTAATTCTAATAAAAATCTCAATAAGACATTTGGTAGGACTTGGCAAACTAATTCCAAAATGTATAAAGAAAGTCAGTGGCCAAAAGCTGAGACAAGTCAACATATTCTGCCAGAATAGACATATGATAAGCAATTAGGATTGTGTGCTTTTAATACAAGGAAGAATAAAAGGACAAATGGAACAAAAAGGAAGCCTAGAGACTGACCCACACTTAAATCAAACATGGTCTATGATAGATCTGGGGAACAAAAAGAAAAACGGATTCCCATCTTACATCATGTGTAAAAACCAATTCTAAGCCGGGTGCAGTGGCACACGCCTGTAATCCCAGCACTTGGGAGGCTGAGGCAGGAGGATCGTGAGTTCAAAGCCAGCCTCAGCAAAGGCGAGGCACTTAATAACTCAGTGAGACCCTGTCTCTAATAAAATATACAAAAAAGGGCCGGGGATGTGGCCCAGTGGTCGAGTGCCCCTGAATTCAATCCCCGGTACCAAAAACAAACAAACAAACAAAAAACAATTCTAGGTGGATCAGGAACTAAAATAGAAAAATCAAAATATCTAGAGGGAAAAAAAAGAAATATTCTTATGATCTGTGGATAAGGAAAAAATATTTTTTAATCAAGCAAGAAAAACACAAGAAGCCATAAAGAAAAATTATTAAACTTGACCAAAGAAACCAGGGGCGGTGGTGCACACCCATAATCCCAGCACTTGGGAGGCTGAGGCAGGAGGATCGCGAGTTCAAAGCCAGCCTCAGCAATGGCGAGGCACTTAGCAACTCAGTGAGACCCTGTCTCTAATAAAATACAAAAAAGGGCTGGGAATGTGGCCCAGTGGTCGAGTGCCCCTGAGTTTCAATCCCTGGTACCCCCCCCCCCAAAAAAAAAAAAAAAAAAAAACTTGACCAAGGACTTTTATTCAGCAAAACCATCACTAGGAAACTGAGAAGATAAGCCTTAACCAGAGAAGAGATTTTTAATGTATAACCAAGATAGAATCATCATCCAGAATAAGTAGAGAATCCCAGAGAATTAGGAAAAGTAAGAACAGAGAAACTAGAGAGGACATAAATAGATATATCTATGGAAAAGAAACATAAGTGCCCAAAATATAGATGAAGACATACTCAGCCTCGTTATTAATCATGGAACTAAAAATTCAAATGATAATGAAATCGCTTTTCAAAAACAGAAACCCAACAAAATCAAGCCTTGGCCAGGATGTAGGACCACAAATATTCTCATACATCCCCGCCAGGAGAAGAGCTTGGTTTAACCACATTAGAAAGAAATCTGGCTTCATTCCCTGCAGCAGATACTAGAAACTGGTTTGCTCGACTTTTATCCCAACTTCCTTCTAGTGTGCCTCCCTCTATTTCAAAAAGCAGAAGACTAAAAAAACGACATTGCCAAGACACCCCTATAACATGGGTTCCAGTAGGGCTAAGGCACCCAATGTCCTCTGTAAGCCTCAACTCAGTGGGGAAGAGAGGCAGGGCAGAGGGTGTTCATTTAGCGGGTGGGGATTATAATGGTGGCTTCCCAATTTTAAAAGGTGGTTTCAGAGCCGCGGCTTGGTTCTGGAGCCAGCGGGTCTAACCATGGCTTCCTGATGGAACTGAGGTGGTTCCCTAATTGTACCTAAGGCTGTGTGGCTTGGGGACCAGAATCGAACTGGCAACTTTCCATTTCAAAACATAGCTTTCTCTGGGAGGGAAAAGTGGTGGCTTCCTTGGTGGCCCAGTCACTGGGTGTGGGTTTGGGACTCATTCCTAGAAGCTCCGTCTAGAATCTATTTCTTCAACCTCCCAGCCATTCTGCAAATGGTCATGGGGTAATAAATCCCTTTCTGCTTTAATGAATGCAGCTGTATTGGATTTTGGGGTTTTTGTTTTTTGGTGGTTTTTTTTTGTTGTTGTTGTTTTTTGAGCTTCGACTTGGTCCATACGCCTAGCAAAGTGGTACTTACCCATCTTCCACAGTCCAGCAATGTGTTCTTAGATACGTACCCTAAAGAAATTTTGAGTTTAGACACCACCAATGCTTGCAAGGATATCTACTGTGCAGCATTATTTATAATAACAAAGCTGGAAACAACCCAATGTCTATTGAGAGTAGGGTGGATAAATAAGTTGTGATATAATTATGAGACTATTACACAGATATGAAAATTAATGACCTTTAGTGATTTTTTTTTTCCCTACATTATTAATTGGTGCATTATAGTTGTACATTTTTTTTTGGGGGGGGGGGGGGGACTGGGGATTGAACTCAGGGGCACCTGACCACTGAGCCACATCCCCAGCCTATTTTGTATTTTATTTAGAGACAGGGTCTCACTGAGTTGTTTAGTGCCTCCCGTTTGCTGAAGCTGGCTTTGAATTCCTCCTGTCTCAGGCTCCCTAGCCACCAGGATTTACAGGCGCACGCCACCCACCCAGCTTATAGTTGTACATTTGATGGGATTTGTTGTTACATATTCATACATGCACACAATGTAACAGTATAATTAGGTCAGTATCACTCTCCAGCATTTCTGCCTTGCCTCCCTTCTTCCCACCCTTTTCCTCTACTAATCTCCCTTTGATTTTTAGGAGATCCAAGCCCACCTTTATTTTCCTTTTTCCTCTCTAACTTCTACATATGACAGGAAATATATGACCCTTAACCTGAGTTTGACTTAACATGAGGGTCTCTAGTTTCATTCATTTTCCTGCAAATATCATTATTTCATTTTTCTTTAAGGCTGAATAAAATTCCATTGTGTATATATACCCCATTTTCTTTATCCATTCATCTGTTGATGGACACCTAGGCTGGTTCCATAGTTTGGCTATTGTGAATTGTGCTGCTATAAACATGGCTACGCACATATCACTGTAGTAAGATGATTTTATTTTTCAGGATAAATACCGCAAAATGGAATAGCTGGAGAATGACCTGCAGTTTTACAAACCAGCAGTGCAGATAAATTGTGAGAATGAAGTTCAATGGAAACAACAGAATATATACAGCACGGTTTCATTTGGGTCACATGTTATTTTACAGGGATACATTGTGAGAAAAAACACAATGTTAGACAATTTCGCCACTGTGTGAATATCACAGAGTGTACTTAATACAAGCTAAGACAGCTACAATGTTGCTAGGCAATATAATCTTAGGGACCACCATCACATTTGAGGTCTGTCATTGACCAAAATGTCATTATGCAGCACACCACTGTACATAATTTTTAAACTAAATAATACATGACTTGAAGATATAGAATTATGTGACAAAACTGCAAAGAAAATACAGGAAGCAGTCCATGTGGAATTCAGGATAATCACCACAACTTGTGGGAAGAGATGGGGGTATTACCAAAGGTTCCATGGCCTATTATTCCAAACATAGATTATTCCTGCAACTTAACATTTCTGTTACATACTCTTCTGTAGAGTATATAAGCTTTATTGTATAATCTAAATGCTAGAGAAAAATAAAGAATAAGAAGGCAAGAAAAAATGAAGGTGTTAACAACCAACCATACAATCCAGTTCTGTCCTAAAGACATACCAGCACATCCTAATCAGAATAAGTTATACTCCATGTATGTATATGTCAAAATACACTCTACTGTCATATATATCTAAAAAGAACAAATTTTTAAAAAAGACATACCAGCACAAAAATGAAAAGACAGAGGTAGAAGGTGATTGTGGCAGCACTATTTGAAATAACAAAAGATTGGAAATAATAAAAAAATACTTGTCAATTAGGAATAAGAGTATATTCATAGGATGCAATCGTAAAGTATATCAAAGAATTCTATCTATGGTATCATTTCCAGTGGTGTTCAGTTGAAAATACATGGGGAGCTGGGTGCAGTGGCACATGCTTATAATCCCAGTGACTCAGGGGAGGCTGAGACAGGAGGATCAAGAGTTCAAAGCCAGCCTCAGCAATGACAAGGTGCTAAGCAACTCAGTGAGACCCTGTCTCTAAATAAAATACAAAATAGGGCTGGGGATGTGACCCAGTCCCCCCCCCCCCAAAAAAAAGTCATTTGGCAGTCCTTTTCTATCAATTATTTCCATACTCACTCCAATCTCTTCTGGATTCCTTTGTTTGTTTCTAAAGAGAAAAAAGCCCTTGATTGCACAGTTGTTTCCCGTGCATTTGTTACTTACTTGGTGAGCCTGGGGACATAGCTCAGTGGTAGATCTGTGTCTAGCATGAGCAAGACCACAGGTACAATCCCCAACACTACAAAAAATTACATAAAAAATAATAGTGAACTATAGGGAGAATACACCTTCTGTATTAAGAGAAGACACATAATACAATGCTATTAATATAATGTAATGTAATATTTATACACAATTGAATGCCCTTTATTTGCAAAACAAAACATTAAAAGAATAAGTTAGAAACCAATAAAAATGATTACCCATGTGGGAAGGGCAGAATTCAAAGAAAGGGATTGGAAACAAGCTTCTCTAAGTATATACTTTCAGTTTTAATTTTTGAACCATGCAATTATTTTTAATACTCAAATAATAAACCTAAATCTTTTTTTTTTTTGGCCTGGGGATTGAACTCAGGGGCACTTGACCACTGGGCTACATCCACAGCCCTTTTTTGTATTTTATTAGAGACAGGGTCTCACTGAGTTGCTAAGTGCCTCGCCGTTGCTGAGGCTGGCTTTGAACTCGCGATCCTCCTGCTTCAGCCTCCCAAGTGCTGGGATTACAGGCGTGTGCCACTGCGTCCAGCTATAAACCTAAATCTTAAAGGGAAAAAAAAGCAAACCCTGGAATTGAAAACAAACTGAAATAAATTAAGCTAGCCATGTCAGAAACAATCATACAAAAGAAAGAAATACTTTGAAGGACTTTGAAGCCAGTACTTTGGCTATACATATTTGGTGGCATCTTTCTGCAGAGAAATTCTATCTAGCAGTTCTGTTGCTAGTAAAAATACTGTTATGTTATTTTGAAACTATGAATATTGTGGGATAATGCAAATAACTAATTACAGTAAGATTCTTAGGAAATGCAAAACAGTATAAAGAGAAAAGAGATATAAGAATGAAATCAATTCAATGTCAAATTTGAAGTTTAAGTAAAACAATGTAATATTAAATTATTAAATTTGGAAATATCAACATGAACTTATAATCCTTTTTTCTCTCTTTTTATTTATTTATTTTTTTCAAGATGGAGTCTCGGGCTGGGGCTGTAGCTCAGTGGCAGAGCGCTTGCCTAGCATGTGTGAGGCATTAGGTTCAATTCTCAGCACCACATGCTGAGACAAAATAAATAAATAAATAAATAAAGCATTCTATCCATCTACAACTACCAAAAAAAAAAATGGAGTCTCACTACGTGGCCCAGACTGGCCTTAAACACCTCTGCTCCATCCATCCTCCAGGCCCAGCCTCAGAGTAACTGGGACTATAGGCACCACTATCATACCTGGCTCATCTTTTAAATATGTATTTCACCACCATGTCCACTGAAACAGCCTGAGTCTTGCCATATGAAAACCCAGTGCTGGGCTGGGGATATAGCTCAGTGGGTAGAGTGCTTATCTCGAATGCACAAGGACCTGGGTTCAATCCCCAGCACCTAAAAAAAAAAAAAAAAAAAAAAAAAAAAAAAACAGTGCAATGAGCACCCTCAAAACACAGGTTTTGGTAACTAAATACCATTTTTCCACTGAAAAGAACTAGAACTCCTTAAAGAAATGGCTAATCCAATTTTGGGTCAAGGAACATAGAAGATAATCTGAGACATCTTATGGTAGAAACTAAGAAGATATGTTAGACATCGTTACCCTAAGTACATGTATGAAGACACAATCGTGAAAATACTTTATGTAAAACCAGCAACTTTCAAATTTGTTCTCTTTATATGTAACATGAAATGAATTGCACTCTGCAAGCATGTATAACAAATTAGAATAAAAATAAATTAAAAACAAAAGAAACTAAGAAGATGTTGAAAACTAATAGGAACATGTCAAAAGGACCCAGAAGGTAGCTTGAAGAAGCACCCATTAGATACATTTGGGACAACTTTACCTTTAAAAGTATAATGACTGCAATTGAGTAAAACACATCGAATATTTTTTTTAATTCATGAGTCCCTATTGACATACAAAAAGAGAATGACCATTAACTCAACTTCCATCTCTTAAAATTGTAATTAAAAAGAAGGGAATAACAATTTATCCTACATTTACAGCTGATAAACAGAGAAAGAATGGTAAATTTTTTTTTTCAAATCACCACTTTTTGTTTTCCCATGAAATAGTTGACCCAAGCAAAGATAATCAATGGGTGCCAGGCACAGTGGTGCACGCCTGTAATCCCAGCAGCTTGGGAGGCTGAGGCAGGAGGAGTGCAAGTTCAAAGCCAGCCTCAGCAATTTAGTGAGGCAGTAAGCAACTTAGTGAGACCCTGCTCTTATAAATAAATAAAACATAAGGGCTGGGGTTGTGGCTCAGCGGTAGAGCGCTCACCTAGCACGTGCGCGGCTATGGGTTCAATCCTCAGCACCACGTAAAAATAAATAAATAAAATAAATGTATTGTGTCCAACTACAACTAAAAAATAAATATTTTTAAAAAATAAAATTTAAAAAAAAAAAAAACATAAAAAGGGCTGGAGATGTGGCTCAGTGGTTGAGTATACCTGGATTCAATCCCTGGTACCAAATAATAATAATTATATAACAATCAATGGGCTCTAAAAGCCTTAAATAAAAGTTGATTGGGGAACTGGGGGTGGTTGGGGAAATGTACAAAGTGATTAGAGCAATATGTCCTGGTGTCTATTTCACAGCACAGTGACCATATTTAATAATAATGTATTATGCATTTCAAAATAGCATTAAAAAAGCATTTTAGGTTTTTTGTTTTTGCCACAAAAAAAAATGACAGATATTTGAGGTGATGAGTATGCTAATTTGCCTGATTTGATCATGCCACATATATGTATATATGGAAACTTCACACCATACCCATAAATATACATGATTATTATTTGTCAGTTAAAAATAAAACTTTAAATATGAATTAATATTTTTTAAAGCTGATGAGGATAAACTGGATTTTCCTATGACCACTAAGAATCATCCCACAGATTACTCTCTGGTCCTAAAGGAAAAAGTGTAACTTTGCAGTGGAGAGACCTGGCTGTCACTGCCTTGAACCAATGACTAAAACCACATCCCCAATAGTAGACACCCTGTGGATATGTCCTGCATGACAGGACATGAAGTGCACAGCATCACCCACGAAGCTTCCCTGGACAGGTTCGATTTCAGCCTAATCCAGCCTCCAGTTCTGTATGACCTCCAGATACAGAAAAGAGTTCAGAAGGCCAAGCCAGGGGAGTCTATGAGGAAACCATCAGGCACATCCAGAATGGAGGATGCTCAGTGGCCCCATCGCATCAACAACTCAGTACACTGGGGAGGAAGGGAAGGGAAGGAATGGTTGATCCAGAAATGGAGGGATGCTCTTGATTGGATCTTGTTTTGGACAAATCAGATAAACAAGACATTTGGAGAACAAAATGTAGACTGGGGATTATCATTAGGTGATCTATGTACCATGTGGTTGTGTAGGACGATGCCATTTTTAGAGACATATGCTAAAGTATTTAGAGGTAAAACTTCTTGATGGTTGTAATTTAACTTTGTGTGTGTGTGTGTGTGTGTGTGTGTGTGTGTGTGTGTGTGTGATGCTGGGGATTGAACCCAGGGCCTTGTGAATGCGAGGCAAGCACTCTACCGACTGAGCTATATCCCCAGACCCTGTGATTTACCTTTTAAGTGGTCTGGAAAAATAGTACATATGTGTGTGTGTGTGTGTGTGTGTGTGTGTGTGTGTGTGTGTATCTGTTCAGCATCTGTGTCCTCAGGGTCCACACGCATGGATTCAACCAACTGTGAGTTGAAAACACCACAAAAAAGGTTAAACATATACAGACTTTTTTACTTGTTATTACTAAATAATGCAGCATAACAACTATTCACATAGCTTTGACACTGTATTAGGTATTAGAAGTAATCTAGAAATGATCTTATGTGGGGGGGGGGGGGGGGGGGAGAGAATGGCCACAGGTTCTATGCAAACACTAAGCCAGTTAACGTAAAGGACTTGAACATCCATTGATTTTGGTGTCTGAGAGGGTCCTGAAACTAGTCCCCTTTGCTACCAAGGAAGAGCTTGGTATCTGTGTCTGTGTTTGCATATGAAGCAGAATGGCAAAATATTAGAAATTGTTAAGTCTCTGTGGACTCATTGTACCCCTCTTTTACTTTTCTGTAGTATTTGAAATATTTCATAATAAAAAGTGCAAAATTTGGGGTTGGGGTTGTGGCTCAGTGGTAGAGCACTCATCTAGCATGTGCACGGCCCGGGTTCGATCCTCAGCACCACATAAGAATAAAGGCATAAGCCGGGCGGGTGGCGCATGCCTGTTATCCCAGCACTTGGGAGGCTGAGGCAGGAGGATCACGAGTTCAAAGCCAGCCTCAGCAATGGCAAGGCACTTAGCAACTCTTAGCAACTCAGTGAGACCTGTCTCTAAATAAAATACAAAAAAGGGCTGGGGATGTGGCCCAGAGGTCGAGTGCCCCTGAGTTCTATCCCTGGTACCAAAAAAAAAAAAGAAGAAAAAGAATAAGGCATTGTGTACAACTAAAGCAAATAAATATTTTTTAAGTGCAAAATTAAAAGTGAAAGAGAAAAATTCAAAACACATGAGGGCTGGGGTTATGGCTCAGTGGTAGAGCACTTGCCTAGTAATTGTGAGGCACTGGGTTTCATTCTCAACACCACATATAAATAAATGTATAAAATAAAAACAAAGGTCCATCAACATCTAAAAAAATTTTTAAAAAACATTATGAAAGCGATAAGCCATGCAATCAATAGTCATTGGATTCAACAAATACATATTGGCACAGGCACAATATTTTCAAAGAAAAAAATAGAATGTGTCCTAAAAAGAGAGTTCCCTCTATAGATTATGTGCACAAAATAAAAAAAGCAAGGGAAAAAACAAGACCAAGTTATCAAGTCAAAAAACAACACTGGGGGCTGGGGTTGTGGCTCAGCGGCAGAGCGCTCGCCTCACACGTGCGCGGCCCGGGTTCAATCCTCAGCACCATGTAAACATAAATGCATTGCATTGTGTACAACTAAAGTAAATAAATAAATATTAAAAAAAAAAAACCACTGACTCCTATACACACCAATTTCACAGAATCGTCTCCCTCCAAATACATTGTTTGAAGCCACACGAAGTCACCTGGGGAAAACAACCAGATTCAGGTCTTCCAGGAGACCCTTCCTCTCTTGCTAACAAGCATACACCAAAAGAGATGGTGCTCCCACGATACCTATTAAAAGGTTCAAAAGTAAATTCCTCATAGGAATTTAGCAACGGCAAGTTCTGAAACACAGTTACACATAAGGGTTTTAAAGACCCAAGAATCTCTTCTTCAAGGCAATTTTTTTCCAAAAACAAAAACACACAGAAATTAGATCTCACCTTTGAGGGTCCTCAACTTTCAGAATTAAAATAATTAGTGTTTCTGGGTTCAGTCAATCGTTGTTGAGTAATTGAATTCCTTAGGATGTTTTTCTCTCTAAAGCAAGAGTGAGATGGGGTCAGTCTTTTCAAATTGGTATGATCTTTGCGGGGTCCTGGAAGGGAAAATAAACCAATCATTTCCCACTCAGTTCTCCCATCCGTGAACACTAGCTCTTCGCCCACCCCAGCATATATACTCCGAAGAAAATTGCAAGGCAATCCTGAATTCCAAGGTCACTGGCCTCTTATCGTTCCTCATCCCTTCAAGAACTGCAATTAGCCGGGTGCGGTGGCGCATGCCTGTAATCCCTGCACTTAGGAGGCTGAGGCAGGAGGATCACGAGTTCAAAGCCAGCCTCAGCAATGGCAAGGCACTCAGCAACTCAGTGAGACCCTGTCTCTAATAAAATACAAAAAAGGGCTGGGAATGTGGCCCAGTGGTCAAGTGCCCCTGAGTTAAATCCCCAGTACCAAAAAAAAAAAAAGAACTGCAATTAACAACATTCACGACATTGACCACTCACCCACTCCAACTTTCTTGAAGCTCTTCCTTCCCTGGACTCTGAGTCTGCACTTGAACTGCTTCTATTACCTTTCTGGCTACATCTCTCATCTCCTTTACTCACCCTATTTTCTTCTTCTGGACACTAGGCGTGCATTTCACAGTACTCGCATTCCTCACTTTCTTAAACAGCTCACCACTTCCACAGCTTCAGCTATCTCCTTCCTATAGATGAAGCTCCATTTTACATCAGCCCTGTTCTAACCTCGTTCTTGAATCCCAGACTCAACTATCCAACCATCTGCTGGAAATCTGCACCTCATTGGCCCACAGGGGTTTTAAACTCTATTTGTTTGCCAGGCATGGTGGTGCATGCCTATAATTCCAGCAGTTCGGGAGGCGGAAGCAGGAGGATCACAAGTTCAAGGCCAGCAATGTAGGGAGGCCCTAAGCAACTTAGCAAGACCCCTTCTCAAAATAAAAAATAAAAAGGGCTGGCAATGTGGCTCAGTGCTTAAGTACCCCTGGGTTCAACCCCTGATACCAAAGCGGGGGGCACTAACTTGGTTACAGTGTTAAGGATGGAGACCAGAGTTGAGATACAATGTAGGCACCACTACCAGATATTTTATATAATTAAGACTTGAATTGGATATTTCTTTTTGCAATAATGGGACCTTGTGTGTAGTGGGTAGGTACTCTACCACTAAGCTATTGGGCTACCCCTGGAATTTTTTTTTTAAGGGGAAAGTGCAAGAGTCATTCAAAAGGAGAAATTCCGGATTTTGTGACTAATTATATTTGGAGACAGAAGAAAGGGAAAAGTCCAAAATTATGTCCAGATTTCAGATGGAATAAATAGAATAATGTTTCCGACATTAACATGGGGAGAAAAGATGAGACAACCCATTTTGGGCCAATGGAGTTGAATTGACAGAAGGACACAGTGGTCACCACCTAAGGGTAGGTGGTAACTCATGAAATTGTGCGTATCTCTGATCACTCAGACTCCAAACATCAACTTCATCTGGCTGCTGGGTATCTCCACTAAGTTATCTCCAAGGCACCCCCAACTCCAAATATCCAAGGTGGAACTCATCCGCCTCCTCTCAAAGCTGGTCTTCTTCTTCAAGTTTCCCTAATGTGGTAGATGGCACCCCCATTCATTCACAACCCCCAGAATCTTAAGAGTCAAATTTCACGACTTCCACTGACTCCCACCATCATTTCTAGTCCATCACCAAGGACTACTGTTTGTCCCATCTCTCTGCCTTTGGCTCATCCCAGCTCTGGTCCATCACAGTCACCAAGCTCCCATCATCTCTCACTTGAACAGCCGAATCCTGACCCCCTCTCTCATCTTGTCTCTACACTGTAGCTGCATGATATTTTCTCAATGAAACTTGGTTTGATTATACCTCCTGACTTTAAAAACATTTCAATACCATCGTTTTGATTGCGGGATGGAGATGAAGTCACACAGGCTGCACAAGGTCTCTTCCTTACCACCACCACCCCCTTCATCTTACACGGGGTTAGCTGTGATCTGTGTTGTTTCACACTCTTGCCTTTGCTTATATGGCGGAATACTCTGCACCCACCCTGCTACCTCCAATCTGAACCGGCCACCCCTCCCCTAGCTAACTTCTACTCTCCCTTCCATATGGAATCCATACTCTCTTCCATAGGAACCTCCTCCCACCTCTTCACCTAGTTTAATTCCCTTATCATGGCTCCCCTGAGACCATACACCTAGAGCCAAGAAAAAACAGAGCCACACAGGCCTATGGAGAACAAAACAAGATATTAATGTCTCCCACGTGCCTTCCAGCCAAGGAGGTTTTGTTCCTTCTTCAAGGACAACAGATAGACTTTTGCAATAACAAGATAGGTAGCCAGCCTAAGCTCTCTGAAGTAGCCTGTGTTTGACTCAAAAAGTTGAGACAAGCAAGATATTCAAGAGAGACGGACAAGAATTCTCTACAGCACCCCCTGGTAACCATTGTTACAGCACCCCCTGGTAACCATTGTTACGGCCGCTCAGTCATGCTGATTGAACGGTTTCATAGTTTTTGCTTACTTTGACTGCGCCTGACAGTTCCAGCTATTAGAATCAGAACCTGAGGCTAGTAATTTGTACTATGAGATCCAGATGAGGGAGTGGTTGTGGGTCCAGGTTGGAGAGATGAAATCCACTGGAGTATCCCACCAGCCACCACCCCACTAGAACACAAATAGCCAAGAGCTTCCTACCCCACAGTCAACTGGACAGGCCTGGCCTTTCCCAAATGGCCACTACTGGCACCACCACGGAGTCAGACAGAAGTCAGGGATGAGAGGTCACAGATGGCTCTCCAAGTGTTGTTCCCTAGGAGACAAGTCAGGGAAGTGAGGATGCATTCATCTCTGTGTTAAAACATGGGGCTTCACTCAAAGTAGGCCTGAATCAATGTTTTCTTATTGATGAATAAATAAACATTGTCTAAAACCAAGCCTGTGCTGTCCCCTCTGATTCAGATCCTGCACCTGCTCTCCAGCCTGTCCGTTCCGCACTGACCCAGCCTTCCGGGCCCCATATGTGCCATTGTAGCCAACAGTCCTAATGGAGAGCTCTCATTAGGCCATTTCGCTGCTCAGAAGCCTGCCAAGGCTCCCGCTGCCTGTGCCAATCCGACCCTCAGAACCACGTAGGGGGCTGGGGATGTAGCTCAGTGCTGAAACCCTGCCCTCACCTGTACAAGGCCCTGGGTTCAATGCCCAGCACCGCAAAAAGAAAAAGAAAGAACCACTTGGAGTTCTTCTCAAATAGGCAGAATCAGCCCTAATGATTCCCATGAGAAAAATGGAAAGTGAACTCATACTTCTTTTGCCCCTGATACATGCCAAGCAGTTTGCACACAATACATTATTTGATCCTTTCCCATTTCTTAGGGGGTATATTTCCATCACCACTGTAGATAGGAAATGAGGCCCTGAGACTCAAATAATTTGTCCAAGATTACATAGTGAGCAAAGGATGCAGTTAATTCAATGCCAAGACTATCAAATGCTTTATTGTATCAGTACTATCTCTGGTCTTCCAAATTTCTTACCTGTGCATTCAACATCATTTTAAAAAATAAGACTTCTAAAATGGATACATTTAATTGTATGCAAATAATGACTTCATTTAAAGTGAAAATGACTCTTGAAACATTTGCTACGTTTGGATTTCTCAGTAGTGGTGAATCCAGGTGGTATCTAAGGAAGGCAGCTCCTTTGCTTTTAACCTTTCTTATTTGTTACTGTACTTAAAGCTGTAAGTACTGCTTTAGCTGTGACACACAAGTTCTAGCATGTACTGTTGCATTTAGTATTTTTTTAAGCTGAGTGCTATTTATTTTTTTATTTTAAGAAATATTTATTTATTTGCTTTTAGTTGTACACAATGCAATGCATTTATGTTTACGTGGTGCTGAGGATCGAACCCAGGCCGCACACGTGAGAGGCGAGCGCTCTACCGCTGAGCCACGACCCCAGCCCCTGAGTGCTATTTATTAAAACACTATCTAGTTCGTAAGCAAATAGGACTTTTAAAATTTTTTGTGTTCTTTTTAGTTATACATAACAGTAATGACAGTAGAGTACATTTTGACATATCATACATACATGGAGTATAACTTCCCATTCTTGTGGTTGTACATGATGTGGAGTTACAATGGTCATGTGTTCATATATGAACATAGGAAAGTTATGTCCGATTCATTCCACTGTCTTTCCTATTCCCATCCCCCCTCCTTTCCTTTCATTCCCCTTTGTCTAATCCAAAGTACTTCTATTCTTCCCTCCCCCTCCATATTGTGTGTTAGCATTTTTGAAGAGTGAATTCCATGATGGCATTGTAGTTGGAAAATATTATGTGGATAGGATTGATTCTTTGGAATTTATTGAAGCTTCCTTTTTGGCCTATTTTTGTGACTGTTCTAGGTATGTTCCAAAAAAGGGTCTGCTTTCTGTTTATTTTGGATTTACATATATTTTATCATATTTTCAGCTCTTTTATATCCATGCTATTTTTATTTCTATTAGAGATGCATGTTAAAACATTTCCAACTATAATTATAATTTACATAGTTTTCATATTTATTTGATATAGCTTAAGAGTATATTGTTTGGTGTATGTATGTATGTATGTATGTTTATGATGATTATATTGATTTTCTACTGTTCTTTAAACAACTTTAGGTATGAAATAATGTATGTGCAGAAAGTATATAAAGCTTGTATATATATTTAAATTCTTATAAAGCAAACATACTTGTAACCATTACTAAAGTCAAAAGATAAAACATTGTCAACATCTTTTTAAAATTAACGTTTAAAAACAACTTTAGGGCTGGGGTTGTGGCTCAGAGGTGGAGCACTCGCCTAGCACTTGCACGGCCCAGGTTCGATCCTCAGCACCACGTAAAAATAAACGCATTGTGTACAACTAAAAGCAAATAAATAAATATTTAAAAAAAAAAAAACAACTTTAACCCAGTTTTTTTAAATGTTTTTTAGTTGTAGATGGATACCATATCTATATTTATTTATTTATTTTTAGGCGGTACTGAGGATCAGACCCAGTGCCTCACAGTGCAAGGCAAGCGCTCCACCACTGAGCTACAGCCCAGCCCCTCAACCCAGATTCATAGGCTTTCATCTCCTCCACCAAGTTTTCCACAAACCTCAGGCTTCTCAGGAGTCAGGCTGCTGGTTGCCACGTCTACTGCTGTCATTCATTACACCTGGCCATCTCCAGTCCTAACCGTACACTTTGTGACTCTTCCTTTGAGAGCTCCTTATCCCACCTACATCTGCCAAGAAACCTCCCCAGGTGTTGAGTTGCAACTACTCAGTACCTCTGTGCCCTCTTCCTGCAGCCTCTCCTCTGAGGGGAGCCTCTGCCTCTCTCCTCTTTGTACCTCTACACCTTAAAAAAAAAAAAAAAAGAAATTACCCATAAGCCAGTTTCCATGTCCTCCTCAGACTGTAATTATTTTCTTCATCTACTATAGGATCCTTGAAGGCAGACTGGGGTTTTACCTTCCAGATTTCCCACAGCACTTGTAAGTGCTCAACCAATATTTTTTATTGTTTGTTTTTGTTTGGTTGACTGGTTTTTTGTTTAGTTCTCTTTTGTTTTGGGGTCATGGAGATTGAACCCATGGATGCTTAACCATTGAACCACATCCCCAGCCCTTTTATTAATTTTTTTTTTTATTTTAAGACAGGGTCTCACTAAGTTGCTGAGGCTAGCTTTGAATTTGTGATCCTCCTGTCTCAGCCTCTTGTGCTCACCTTTTCAATCAATATTTTAAAGAAATGAATGGAATGTCTCTGTATTCCAACTGTGTTTCATCCGTCAAGGTAGCAGGCATTTTTTTTTTCCCCTTTAAAATGTCTTGATGTTAATTCTTCTCTGTTTTGATTGCTGCTTATTTCAGGTCTTTATCACACCCAAATAGCTGCAGAAAGAGATGCAGGGGTGGGGTGGGGAAGAGGAAAGAAGGAAGGGCCGGAGGGAGCTAGAATGATACTGTGCTCCAACTCCCTCCCCAGACCAAATACATCAGAATTTCTGGGGAAAGGGTTGAGAAATCTCTGATTGTTCAATGTGCCACCAGGGCTGAGGACCACTGCCTCTTTGTTCCCTTTTAATTTGATCCATCTTATGTCCAAACCTTAACCCTAAAAAGCAATTGATCTTTCTAAAACACAACTTTCAGTGCATGTTCGACTCTTAAAATCTCTTTCAGCCAGAGACCAGATGATTTGCGTAGTAGATGCTCAGAACAAGATAAATAAACAAAGGAAGGAGAAAAGGAATTGAAAGGCTTTGGGGGCCTGGCATAAAGGGACCCAGTGGAAGGCCTCTGCTACTTCTCCCAAAGGCCCCTCTGCCACGTGTATGCCCAGCTACGCTTTCATTCTTTGCTCCCTGCACCTGGAATTTCCTTCTCCCTTCCCCCACTCATACCCTAACCATCCTTTGTGGTCTTGCCCATAATTTAACTCCTCCACAAAGCTTGCCAGACTTCTGATGTCCTCCCTTTCCAAATTCCTGTGGTTAAAATAAGCATGATGACTACAATTAATAAGATTGGCTTATATACTGGAAACTTGCTAAGAGAGTAGATTTCTCTACTCCATGCGCACAAGAGAAGGTAACTGTCAGGAAAAGGATATGTTAATTTGCTTGACTGCAGTAATCACTAAGCTGTGTATATCTATATCAAAACTTCATATTGCATACCTTAACTATATGCAATTTTAAAAAAATAATAAGCCAATCAGATCAACACAAAATCCCAAATGAGGGACCTTGTCATTAACATCAGTGTACGAACTTGCCTCCCCCAAAAGCACTAAGTCCTTAAGGAAGGGCTGAAAATGCTATCCCTCCTCCCCTGAGCCTGGGGCCTGGCCAGTGTGAAGAGGGGATGGTATGCTAATTGTATGGTATGCTTTCTCTAGAAGGGGCCTGGTAGCCCCACCCTCCCCTGCTGCAGATAAGGATGAAGCAAGTCTCCATGACTTTCCGGAGGTCACACACCTAGTGGAGGGCAGAGCTTAAAATAGAAAAAACTTTACATGGTTTTTGGAGACTGGCTGAAATACTAATTGCTTTTGTGCTCATTGTTTACAAAAAAAAGGAATGCTTTGCTGTCTTGTTTATTGTTGTCTTGTATAAAAGGGGTTCACTTAATGCTTTGACTGTATCCCTGTGGCTTTGAAACTTACATGTTTTTTTCTTTTCCCAATTTCCTCCTCCCTGATCTTTTTTTCCCTAACCTTCTCCTCCCTGATCTTCTCCTCCCTAATCTCATTTTTTCTGAATCACCTCTATAAAAGCCCCCTGTTCCTGTGGATGGGCAGAAGCAATAAACCATCGTTTTCCTCAAAACCATCTTCTTGGAGACAAGGACCATCTGCCACTGTGGACCTCGGGGTTGCTCTGATGCTGAATGCCCTTAACTTTCCACACCCCACTTGATAGTGGTTATTTCCCCCAACTTCACCTTAGAGTCCTTGGAGATGTCCTCGCCCATTTTTCCATAGAAAAGGAACGTAGAAATTGGCAGTGGGGAAATGTAATAGTGGTTTACTTTATGCTTGGAATATAGCCCTAGCTGCTCTGTCACTGCAACTGACTTTGGTTTTTTTGTTTGTTTGTTTGTTTTGTTTTTGTTTTTGTAGGTGGACACAACACCTTTATTTATTTATTTATTCATTCATTCATTCATTCATTATATATATATATTATATATATATATATATATATATATATGGTGCTGAGGCTCAAACCCAGGGCCTCACACTTGCCAGGCAAGTGCTTTACCGCTGAGCCACAACCCAGCCCCACTGCAACCGATTTTTAAAAAGGACGTGTTTCTTATTCTCTCTCCCTGCTGCTCCCTAATCTCTCCCCATCCCTAATCTCAGGGGAAACAGGATTACCTTTCTTCCCCATTTTAGGCAGAGTTATCTGACCTTGAGCACACACCCACCACAGAAATGAAGTAATCCAGATTTGGGGATGATATCAGAAGATCTCAGAAATGACTGTCTCCCAAATTAACGAGCGTATTATAACTCCAACAGGGAATGTGTGGAATGGAGCCTTTGAATCACCTCTTTAAAAGCCCCCTGTTCCTGCTGATGGGCAGAATCTCAGCTTCTGGGATAGGAGTCCCCTGTGTTTCTCCTTTGCAAGCAATGCAATAAAATTTCTGTAATCCCAGCACTTGGGAGGCTGAGGCAGGAGGATCACGAGTTCAAAGCCAGCCTCAGCAATGGTGAGGCACTTAGCAACGCAGTGAGACCCTGTCTCTAATAAAATACAGAAAAAGCGCTGGGGATGTGGCCCAGTGGTCGAGTGCCCCTGAGTTCAATCCCTGGTACCAAAAAAAAAAAAAACAAAAAAAAAAAACTTCTGTTTCCTTTTTCTCAAACAAACAAAAAAAATCACTCGAATCTACTGAGCTCAAAGCTCCTGTCCAGATGTTCACCATGGTTCTCCTTGTTTTCTTCTCAGGTTCCTCCTCAGGAGATGCAGAAGGCTCTCTTCTCTCACCTTACTCATTAGCAGCAGCGTCTTTACCAGTGAGAGGTCACTCACCTGATGTATTTGGTGACAGTCCTAGAGAACAACACAGAATCACTGAATCAGGGAAATTCAGATACTTGGATTGTTTTCTGAAAATCTTTCTCCAAAGAAACATTCTTCACATATGTGGGGAACAGTTCTGGACTTGACACTGATATACACCTCAAAGACTAAGTTTGGGGCACTGGGGTTGTGGCTCAGTGGTAGAGCACTTGCCTAGTACATGTGAGACACTCGGTTCAATCCTCAGCACCACATAAAAATAAATAAGTAAAAATAATAGCAGATGGAATAAAAATAAATTTAAAATAAAACTAAGTTTGTTACCCTTTGGGTTGGATGGAGGAAGCACCCATCTTAAATTGGCCAGGGAGAGGCTTCCAGAGAGGCCCCAGAAGAGCAAGCCACCCTGGACTACAAAAGAAAAAAAACAAACAAAAAAAAAAAAACCCACTTAATTAGAAGGACCTGCTGCCACCAATCTGGGAAGATGCAAACTCTGTGAGCCAGTCTAAAGTCGAACCAGCAGAGGGAAAAAGTGCTTCTGGAGAGGCTGTCTCTTCTCCTTGCAAAAGCAGCTCCTAACAATAGCGACCCTGGGGATTCATGCTAAGAGCATGTGACAGTGAGATTAGAATTCTGCACTCCAGCAATAATGGCTGTGTTGTCCCAAGTCCTTGGCAGTCGTCAAAATGATTTCCATTCCCCTGGGATGGAGAGATGCCAGGAATTTCCCTGAATTTCTTGCTGGGCAAGACTTTTGGCAGGGTCTCCAGGGAAGGGAAGAAAGGAAGACAGGAAGGGGGAGCCATGCAGGTGGCTGCTACCCCCATTTGCAGCAGTTGGTGGCCCAGACCAGGGCTAGCCTCCTTCATAGGCACAGCTGAAGGTCACCAGAGACCAGGACAGCTGCTGATGGTGGGTCCTCTCATGCCCTGTGAGCTACCACACTGGGCTCTCCCTCGTATTCACACACCCACTCACACCTGGAACCACTCTTCCAGTCTCCAAGAGATTTAGAGAGTTAGAGCCAGGGGATTTTATAGCTTAAAGTGGCTGACTCCTGTTTATGCAAAATTGGACCAGAGAGCCAAGGAAAGATTTGCGACCTATTTACTACAGATACCCAAGCCACAAGAAGTAGGGCTTGCCATCTTTCAAGTCCTTGAGCACGAAAGGATGGGCTCCTGGTTCCCACTTCTATCAAATGAGGAGGGTCAACAAGATGGCCCTGTGGAAATTATCCTGACAATTCTCTAGTTTCGCAATCCGGAAGTGGACAATAAGGCCACACAGCCAATTAGGGACACAGCAGGACAGCAAACTGCTTCCCCAATAATCGTGGTACTTCTCTGCCCTCCAGGCTTCTGATTCCCAGCCTTGCTTTTGCTGGAGGCAGCCAGAGGAGGATCCTTGAGCTTTAAGGCTGGAGGAAAGACTGCCCCACCCCAAGGTGGTGGCTGTGGGTAACTTCTGGACTCCTGGGAAGGACCTCGCTGCCTCTCTATCAGCTCGCCAACAAAACGGACAATCAATGAGTTCAATTTCACCAGCAGGGTGCTTAAGGCCAACTTGCCTTTATGGACATTATTTGCATTTCAAGCAATTGAGTTCCCAGCATTACTTGGATAATTAAGAACCGAGTACAGATGTAAAATTATACTATTAATTTGCTTTTCTGTTTTTCTTTCAGCTCAAGTAATACTTAGTAACACACAAATATCCCACTGGTGGGACCCTGACACACAACTCCCTGTGGATGACGACCGCAGCTGAGGTTCAGGGAGAGCACACCACGTGACATTCCATGTAGCATGTCATGGCATGTTTACCACAACCTACGAGGTATGTGCAGCTGTGGCCCCTGCCTCACCGAGGCAGCCGTGTGTCTGGACACACAGGGGAGGTGTGGAGCTGGCACTCCACCCATGTTTTTCTGACTTCTCGCTCGCCATCCCTAACCCTAGACGGCACTGCCTTTGGGTGGCTATTTTCACCTGGCATCGATGTGTCTCCGGTGCCTTTTCTGAAATCAGGTTTTGAGAGTGCAGGAAAGACAAGAGAGAGAACCTCGGAGCACCAGGGCTCAAGACCCAGCTCTACCACTTAACTGCATGAAAGTTTGGGAGAAAGAGCTTAACCTCTATGACCCACGATGCCCCATCAATAAGGTAAGAATTATTATAGATACTGCTCACCGGGTTGTTGGGAACACGTTTAACTCAGAGAATTCACTGGAGTTCTCAATGCAATGCCTGATAAGCCCTCAAAAAATAGAAGGTTTCTTCATTGGGGTTCGGGACACCAGAGATTAGCCTGGCCCCTTGGCAGCACTGCTGCTGATCAGCCCGCCGTGGAGGGGTCACCTCCCCCAGCTGCCAGATGCCAGCTTCCTCAGCTCTCAGCCACCCTGATATTCTTCCCCCCCCCCCCTTTGGTACTGGGGATTGAACCCAGGGGCACCCTGCCACTGAGCTGCAAATACATGGCACCCCTATTTATTTATTTATTTATTTATTTATTTATTTTTGGTACCAGGGATTGAACTCAGGGGCACTCGACCACTGGGCCACATCCCCAGCCCTTTTTTGCATTTGATAGAGACAGGGTCTCACTGAGTTGCTAAGTGCCTCGCCATTGCTGAGGCTGGCTTGGAACTTGCGATGCTCCTGCCTCAGCGTCCCAAGTGCTGGGATTACAGCGTGTGCCACTGTGCCCGGCTCGTGACATTCTTTATGCCTTCCAGGAAAGGAACATTTGTTCCTGAATTAAACTGTGATGTCAAAGACCAGCTGCCATTCGTATGGAGTGTCTTTGATACACAGATAAGTTGGGGGTGATGCCAGTCCTTCAGGGTCCTATCACACATTCCCCAGCAACCCCCGATGCTGACTAGTAGAGAATTCACGAGCAGCTGGTCTAGAGAAACCTCAGTCACCCCAGTGGCCTGTGTTGACAACAGCAATCTCGATGTACCGTCTGAGCCTGGGTTCAGCTCAGCTAAACCAGTTAAAATAAGTTAAAATATAAGTAAAGCTTTTCACCTTTCTGTCTTAAAAGCCCAAAGAAATGACCTCAGTTGTTTTTATTTATGCAAAACAAACTCCAGAAAGTATAAACTTCCCAATGCCACTTTCGATGCCAAACTACTCACTGCTCTGAAAACATGTCATGCCTCTGCACTTGCCTCTGCTCTTGCCCTGAGAATGGGCTACTTTCTCGTCTCCATTTGAACTCTTCATTGCTTCCTTGCTTTAGATCCTTTTGCATAAGGTGTTGGGAATGTGTTTGTCTCCTACTTCATCGTAGTGGTTTTGAAGATAGCAGCACCCCCACGTCATCTCCGTGTCTTCCAGTCAATTGGAAAAGGTAAAAAGGCACTGGGATGGCCCTTCACGTGTGATGCAGATGTATTTGCAGTGCCATAAGTGGTGGTCTTCCAACCCTTGTGACAAATGTCAAGCCACCTGGCTTCCTTAGCCTTTTATATATTGTAACACATCATTATAAATTGCAAGTAACCAAGATATTGGCATATATTGTGGTAAAGAAGAGCAAGTTTGACAAATTTAAATGATGCTTTTTATTCTTTATCATTTTAAATGTATTGTTCCTTTTGATGCAGCGCTGAATGATATTTATTGCTTCCTCTGCAAGGCACAAGACGCTGGCTCACTCTCAAATTCAATACGGACCTGAAGAAAGAAGTTAAGTGTCACGAGGCTTCGCTTTTCCATTTACCGTAGTAAATTCCTCTTGTTGGGATTGTAATTGCAGCTGGTAATCAGAGAACACAGAGACCCCGAAGAATTTGATGGCATTCCAGCCAGGACACAGCACGGCCTGGAGGACTAAGAACTGGAAAGACAGACAGTCCTACAATGCCAAGACCAACCAGCAACTGAATTGGTTCTGATGCAGTAGGGCAGAATTTTTAGAAGACTCCTCCCCTTATTTAAAAATAATTATTTTATTAGAATGTACTCAGTATTTGTGCAACATAAGCATTCTGGTATTACATAGTTGTAACACTGTAGCTATTCCCACAATGCCTTCCCTCCTACGAATTCTTTTCTCTTTCCATTCTCTTTAAATCTTCTCCCATCTGGCTTTTCTAAATTAATTTTTTTGTAGCCAGAGCTTCCGTTTCAAGTGTGGTGGTTAACTTTTGTGTCCCCCTATTGCTTTCTTTAATAACTTTTAATGACCTAAGAAATAGTTGGCTGTGTTCCATTTTCCACTTCCTCCAAGTCCAATGACAGCACATCCTACACCCTGTGTTTACAAGTATCACAGAAGGCAGCACTAATCCCTTTTGCCTTATCTTCACTAAAGGATGCCTGGATTCTTGACAAGACCGGATAGAATGTGCAAGTGGTTTTCGACAGCGCTAAGAAATAACAAGCCAATGAGGACATCACGAGAGCTAGCCACTTGAAGCCATCCCTTCTTCTTTCACATATTTGCCACACATTTCCAGGTGCCTCCCATCAGAAGGACACCAGCTATGTGCTTTGTGGTGTGCAGAAATGGGAAAGACAAATACAGACCTCGAGGAGTTTTCATTCTGCAAACAGGTGCTCCAATCGATACAGCATGGGTTGCATGAACGAGGTGCCCCAAGAGCCAAGTTCAGAGAGGTTGTAGTCAGTTCCCTGACTCCTGTTTGGACTACCAGGCCACTCACTGCTGTGGCTTCCAGAGCCCAGTACAGCTGGGGCTTTTAATTTCCAGTAAAGAGCTGGGCACAGTGACGCACACCTGTAGTCTCAGCACTTGGGAGGCTGAGGCAGGAGGATCACGAGTTCAAAGCCAGCCTCAGCAAAGGCGAGGCACTTAGCAACTCAGTGAGACCCTGCCTCTAATAAAATCCAAAAAAGGCTGGGGATGTGGCCCAGTGGTCAAGTGCCCCTGAGTTCAATCCCTGGTACCAAAAAAAAAAAAAAAAATTAATTCATTTCCCAGTAAAGAGACTTCCTGCTGCAGCTGTGTATTCAGGGTCCACGAGAGGTATTTCTGCTTGAGAAAAGTTGCATTTGTTTTTTTAAAGGAATGGGATTTTTTTCTGTTTTTTTTTTTTTTTAATATTTTTATTTATTTGCTTTTAGTTGTACACAATGCGTTTTATTCAATGCGTGTTATTTGTACCTGGTGCTGAGGATCGAACCGGGGTCGCCCATGTGCTTGGCGAGCGCTCTACCGCTGAGCCACAATCCCAGCCCTTTTTTTCTGTTTTGTTTTATCATTTTGTTGTTTTTCTCATTTTTAAAGTAATTGTTACAGTTTAGATAGGAAGTGTACCCCAAAAGCTCACATGTGAAACAATGCAAGAATGTTCAGAGGTGGGTCACTGTGGTGGTGCACGCTGTAATCCCAGCAGCTCGGGAGGCAGAGGCAGGAGGATCACAGGTTCAAACCAGCCTTAACAATTTAGCAAGGCCTTAAGCAACTTAGTAAGACCCTGCATCAAAGTAAAAAATAAAATAGGGCTGGAGATCTGGCTCAGCGGTTAAGCGCACCTGGATTCAATCCCTGGTACCAGAAAAAAAGAATGTGCCGAGGTAAAATTATTAGATTATGCGAACTGTGACCTAATCAGTAGATGTATGCACCGAAATGGATTAACCAAGTGGAAATTGTAGGAAGGTGGGGTGTGACAGGAAGAGGTGAATCACTGGGGGTGTGCCTTTGGGTTTGACATTCTGTTCCTGGTGAGTGGAGCTCTCTGCTTCCTGGTTGCCAGGGGCTGAGCTGCTCTCCTCCTCCATGCCCTTCTGCCATGATGGTCCACTTCATCCGGCCCAGAGCTATGGAGTTGGCCCACCACCGACTGAACCTCTGAAACCATGAGCCAAGACAAGCCTTTCCTCCTCTATGTTGTTGTCAGGTCTTTGGGTCACAGCAATGGAAAAAAACTGACTAAAGACATAACACTCATTGAGTATTTTTAATCTTTAAAGTATACATTTTTTTAACAAATTCTGTATTCCCACTACCCAAAGACAATATAGTATATGTACCAAAGCTTTCTATTTAATTAATGCAAATTAATGGTTGCATATTGAGTCTACTTCTTGACATGCATATCTTTAAAAATCAAAATTTAGATGGTGTTATACATAGTTTTTGGTATGATTTTCCTTCACACTAAATAAAAAATGTGGTCTCTTTTGACTTCTGCATCTTTATCGTTTTGGAGACCTACAGAGTATTTCAACCCTTATTGATTGATGTCAGATTATTTCAATTTTTATGCTGCTTTTAGACAATACTATGATAAACATCATCCTGGTAAGTATATACTTGTGGATGTAGCTGAGCATCTTTCCTGAATACAGATGTGCAGAAGTAGGATTACGATGTCAACAGATGTGTTTAACCACATTAATATGTAGCATATTAACATCAAGTGGTGTAAACTTTGGCCCCTCCATACCTGTCTGTTCAGCGCATCTCACCCATTACACACCACCGCTTCCCATCCATACCGCTATCTTGACTCCCACTCTTGCAAGGGCTGAGTTGACTATCAGCTAATCATTTTAATCATTAGGATATTCACTTTTATGACTTTTAAAGTGATGACTCATTTTTATGAAGATTAAAGTGGCTTCTAGAGTTAGAGGAATGAAGCTATAATGAAGATGAGATAGGAAAACTATTATGGAGGGGCCCTTGACTGATAGACTTTGAAGAAGACCATTATTGCCCAATGGAAGCATCCTGAGTAAAGGTCAGATAATCTGCCCACCTGTAGTGGGGGATATTTTGGATCTTTTATTTCATTGAAATGGTCACCAGAATTTTTATTTCTAAGATCTCCCACCTCTTTCCCCAAAATACCATTTACTGCCATTACAGAGAAAGAAAATGCTCCCCGCTAGTAAAGAAAATGCATAATTGGACCAGTTCTCTCCACTGTGTCCAACACAGTGTGTTCACAATCCTTTGGCCTCCGAATTCCTTTCTGCAGTCCATTTCCATGGTTATTGCCACTCAGGATTATGAGTCAATAATTACTAAATCCATTCATCTTAAACTCTACTACAACAACCACTGACGCCACAAACTAAGCTTGCAAAATACACATGTGGGCAGTCCACGGAAAGCGAAAGACAGTTTAGCATGGGATTCTGGGATCTTATTCTATACCCACAAGTTTCTCTGGAGGAAAAAAAAAAAATTGTGACTTGTCAACACTGAGTCAAACTCTTACAAACCTGTAACCTTCATAAGGGTTCAAAACAGAAGGGGAAAATACTCTTGAAACCTTGGCCTAAAAATGTCAATGCATATATGTAATTTTTAAACACGACCAAAATGAATGTATACTGATTTTTTTATTTCTGATAGTTAGATATTTGAATAGGTACCATGCTTGCCACTGTGAAATTTTATTTTCTATTATTGCGTTATACACACTAGGCATTAAATAAATGTGTATTAAAATGAACTAAATCTAATACAGTTAGGTCAATATCTTTCATACATGTTTATAGTATTTAATAGCTGGAAAGTAATATTAACTGTAGCCATTTTCATAAATAACATTTCCTTTGTCCATGCAGAATGTAAAAACTTTACCAAAGGGAACTACCCGAGGTGTCTGAAGTGAGTCATTAAATTCTAACTTAACCACAGCAGATACTACCAAATTTTGTTTGGTGTTTGTTTTGGTACTGGGGTGCTCTACCACTGAGCTACATCCCCAGCTTTTTTTTTTTTTTTTTTTTTTTTTTTTCCCCTTTTTTGGAGGGGAGAGAGTCTTACTAAATTGCTGAGGCTGCTCTCAAATTTGTAATCCTCCTGCCTCAAATTGCTGGGATTACAGGCGTGCCCTGCCACACCTGGCCCTACCAATTTGTTTTAAATAACTTGTCCAACTGTTAGAAAGAAAAATTGATTTGAGGAGCAGAAGTATATCAAGAAAATTGATATTAAATGGCAGGAGTGAAGTAAATATTTAAAACTCTGGTTTCCTGGAGTTTCAGGAATAGTTAAAATCTCTCCTACTAGAAAATAAATTCTGGCATTGAAAAACCCATTCAGATTTCTATCTCAATTAGATCTCCTCCTCCTAGGCAGGCTATTTAGTCAAACAGTATGATGGCTACTAATATTGCCATATAATAAACATACAACTAATGGAAAAAATAAAATAAGCTGCATTCCAACTATTACCCCAATGGGATAAAGATGTCTTCTCAAAACATCTGCTGCTTTTTCTTTCCCATTGATGTGCGTCCTAGGAATCGACTTAGACCAATCTGTGGAATTAGGAGCAGGAAAACATAAAGTGTGCTCTTCAGAATATGCACGTATCTTCTTCTAGTCTGGGAAAGACCGTGTGCAGGAAGGACAGGGCAACAGGAAACCATCATTTAAAAGGCTTTAAGTCCTGGGGTTGTGGCTCAGTGGTAGAGCGCTCACCTAGCATGTGCACGGCCCGGGTTTGATCCTCAGCACCACGTAAAAAATAAACACATTGTGTACAACTAAAAGCAAATAAAATAAATATTAAAAAAAAGGCTTTAAAAAAATTTTTTTAATTGAAAACCACATTCAAGCAGCCCTGGTTTTCTTGCTGCCAGACATTCTGCCACACCATTCAAAACTTCCGAATGAGCACGTGTATGTCACAATTCGCTGTCCTACGTGTTCCTTGGTTATTGTCCTCTAGTGTGAACATATTCAGAACCAACACAGTTCATGCTCTGTTGTCTGTAGAAATTTACTGAAAGAGAAAGAAGACTTTCAGGCACAGATCTTCTCGCAAGTGAAAAATATTCTGTTATCGTTTAATAAAACAACTTTACAAATAGCCATCTTTTGAAAGATAATGTTCCTCTAAAACCAATTTAAAATTTTAAAAGACAGTACATGATCCAGGGACCAACCCATCCTGGATTATTCAGGATTGTCCTCTTGTTAAAACTAAAAGTCCCAGCGGGGCGTGTTGGCGCATGCCTGTAATCCCAGCACTTGGGAGGCTGAGGCAGGAGGATCGCAAGTTCAAAGCCAGCCTCAGCAATGGCGAGGCACTTAGCAACTCAGTGAGACCCTGTCTCTAATAAATTACAAAAAAGGGCTGGGGATGTGGCCCAGTGGTCCAGTGCCGCTGAGTTCAATCCCTGGTACCAAAAAAAAAAAAAAAAAAAAAAAAAAAAAAAGAAGAAGAAGAAAAGAAAGAAAGAAAGAAAAGTACCAGAGTTTGGAGCCTGAGGCAGGAGGATCTTGAGTTCAAAGCCAGCCTCAGTAAAAGCAAGGTGCTAAGCAACTCAGTGAGACCCTATCTCTAAATAAAATACAAAGTAGGGCTGGGGATGTGGCCCAGTGGTCGTGTACCTTTGAGTTCAATCCCTGGTAAAAAAAAAAAAAAAAAAAAAAAAAAAAAACTAAAAGTCCCAAGTCCTGGGTATCCCAACACGCAAACCCAAACTGAGACAACTGGTCACCCTCACATCAGCAGCAATCTCAAATAAAAAGACCAGCTCAGAATACTCTGTGTAATTGAGTTGAGTAAGCCTTTATTGAATGCAGAACTGTGTCTAAAGTACCGTGTTAAACAGGAGTCCATCGAGGCCCACGCAGGAGACAGCTGGTACGGTCATTTGCGTGGAGTTTCATTAAAAGGCTATTTATAGAGGTGTGGATGGAGTCAAGGAAACCCACGAGACCTGGAGACGCATCCTGGGCTAGCAACAGTGGGCAGCCCCGTGCATCCCAGGGGAGGCTGCCCGGCCTGAATTCACCACAAGGCAACAGGGAGGGAGCCCAGGACCTTCCTCCCCCACCCTCCAGATATGCATTAATGCCTCCCGAAATCCAAACCAGAAGCCAGAGGAAAGGAGTCTGGTCAGGGGGTCTGCAGCGTCCCCGGCCACAGCACAGGGCAGAGCGCGGTGTGGAGGTGCCCAAAGAAGTCCTAAGCCTGACATTTCAAAAGAAACGCTAAACGTAGGTCTTTGGAGCGATGACATTATGGGTATCACTGTTATTTTCTTCTTCACTGAGCATTTTCGACATTTGGGCATGGAACGTGGAAAACTTCGGTTATTTCATCTTGATGTTCAGCACCGAGTATGCTATTTGGCTGTGGTGGGAACGTTGGCTTGCTGCTACCACCTGTGTTTGGAGCTTTACACTTCTGCAAATGCATTCTGTGATGGTATTCATCATTTTCAAAGCTGTTTAACACTTTTAGTTTGCATAAATCTCGTCATTAACTAAAGCTTGGCCCCTGCTCTTAGCAACTTAAAATCTAAGGGCAAGTTGAAGGCATTATTTTAGGCACATTACTGACACAACTTAATAGTAGCAATACCAAGTGTGCAGGTCTAACTAGCTTTTGTAGAAGTAAGCAAAAATCAAAATCAAGATGTTGGGTTTTGCCGGGCATGGTGGCACACGCCTGTAATCCCAGCACTTGGGAGGCTGAGGCAGGAGGATCGCAAGTTCAAAGCCAGCCTCAGCAATGGCGAGGCACTTAGCAACTCAGTGAGACCCTGTCTCTAATAAAATACAAAAAAGGGCTGGGGATGTGGCCCAGTGGTCCAGTGCCGCTGAGTTCAATCCCTGGTACAAAAAAAAAAAAAAAAAAAAAAAAAAGAAGAAGAAGAAGAAGAAAGAAAGAAAGAAAGAAAAGTACCAGAGTTTGGAGCCTGAGGCAGGAGGATCTTGAGTTCAAAGCCAGCCTCAGTAAAAGCAAGGTGCTAAGCAACTCAGTGAGACCCTATCTCTAAATAAAATACAAAGTAGGGCTGGGGATGTGGCCCAGTGGTCGTGTACCTTTGAGTTCAATCCCTGGTAAAAAAAAAAAAAAAAAAAAAAAAAAAAAAAAAACTAAAAGTCCCAAGTCCTGGGTATCCCAACACGCAAACCCAAACTGAGACAACTGGTCACCCTCACATCAGCAGCAATCTCAAATAAAAAGACCAGCTCAGAATACTCTGTGTAATTGAGTTGAGTAAGCCTTTATTGAATGCAGAACTGTGTCTAAAGTACCGTGTTAAACAGGAGTCCATCGAGGCCCACGCAGGAGACAGCTGGTACGGTCATTTGCGCGGAGTTTCATTAAAAGGCTATTTATAGAGGTGTGGATGGAGTCAAGGAAACCCACGAGACCTGGAGACGCATCCTGGGCTAGCAACAGTGGGCAGCCCCGTGCATCCCAGGGGAGGCTGCCCGGCCTGAATTCACCACAAGGCAACAGGGAGGGAGCCCAGGACCTTCCTCCCCCACCCTCCAGATATGCATTAATGCCTCCCGAAATCCAAACCAGAAGCCAGAGGAAAGGAGTCTGGTCAGGGGGTCTGCAGCGTCCCCGGCCACAGCACAGGGCAGAGCGCGGTGTGGAGGTGCCCAAAGAAGTCCTAAGCCTGACATTTCAAAAGAAACGCTAAACGTAGGTCTTTGGAGCGATGACATTATGGGTATCACTGTTATTTTCTTCTTCACTGAGCATTTTCGACATTTGGGCATGGAACGTGGAAAACTTCGGTTATTTCATCTTGATGTTCAGCACCGAGTATGCTATTTGGCTGTGGTGGGAACGTTGGCTTGCTGCTACCACCTGTGTTTGGAGCTTTACACTTCTGCAAATGCATTCTGTGATGGTATTCATCATTTTCAAAGCTGTTTAACACTTTTAGTTTGCATAAATCTCGTCATTAACTAAAGCTTGGCCCCTGCTCTTAGCAACTTAAAATCTAAGGGCAAGTTGAAGGCATTATTTTAGGCACATTACTGACACAACTTAATAGTAGCAATACCAAGTGTGCAGGTCTAACTAGCTTTTGTAGAAGTAAGCAAAAATCAAAATCAAGATGTTGGGTTTTGCCGGGCATGGTGGCACACGCCTGTAATCCCAGCACTTGGGAGGCTGAGGCAGGAGGATCCAGAGTTCAAAGCCAGCCTCAACAACGGTGAGGCACTTAGCAACTCAGTGAGACCCTGTCTCTAATAAAATACAAAAAAGGGCTGGGGATGTGGCCCAGTGGTCGAGTACCCCTGAGTTCAATCCCCAGTACAAAAAAAAAAAAAGATGTTGGGTTTTTATGCCTCTTGACCTGGTCTGCTTTTAGTTAATTTAAAATTAATGGACCCTGGAAGTATTTTTATACACACACACACACACACACACACACACATATGGAAATTATAAAGGGAGGGGAATATGGAAATATGTGTGTGTGTATATATGTATATATGTATATATGTGTGTATATATACATATATATCTATGCATACAAACATACATTTATATATGCACATATACACAGGTATGTATATATGTATTATATTTTAAGACATAAATATATTGACATCTAAATATATGGAAGTAAGACATATTTATATGTCTTAATCTTTTTTTTTTTTTTTTTTTCTTTTTCTCTTGTACTGGGGATTATACCCGGGGGGTCCTCTACCATGGAGCTACACCTTTTTATTTTTTATTTTGAGATAGGATCTCACTAAGTTGCCCAGTTTGGCCTTACACTTGCCATCTTCCCTATCTCAGCCTCCCAAGTAGCTGGGATTACAGGCATGTGCCACTGCACCCAACTGTCTTTGTCTATTTTCTGTAGTTAATAACACAATGCCACATACTGAGTTATAAAGAAGTCTATTTTGGCTCCATGGTTCTGGTCCAAGGTCAAGGAGCACATCTGGTGGTGGCCTTCTTGCAGGCAGTGTCCCAAAATGGTGCAGGGTATCACATGGTAAGAGAAAGAGAGCACGCAAGACCTAGCCAGATTGGGTTTTACAGCAGACCTGGCCTCAAGGTAACCTAGGACCCATTAGTCTATTAATCACGTCAGTGGTCATTGCGTTCACGAGGGCTATTATAGTTTGGATCTGGAATGTGCCCCTTGTGTTAAAGCCTTGGTCCCCAGCCTGCTGTGCTATTTATAGGTGGTTGATATTTTAAGAGGTGAAAGAGGCTGGGAATATAGCTCAGTGGTAGAACACTTGCCTAGCAGGCCCAAGACCCTGGGTTCAATTCCCATTGCCACAAAGAGAGAGGAGATGGAGACTAGAGGGAGGTTTTAGGTTATTGGGTGCATGCCCTCAGAAGGGATTTCAGGACCCTGGTCTGTTCTCTTCCTTTCTTTATACCCTACCCATGAAGGGAGCAGTTTTACTGTCACCCACTCCCCATCATGATATTCTGCCTCACTATGACCAACCAGTCATGGATTGAAACCTCCAAAACTGTGAGCCAAAATAAACCTTTTGTCTTTAGAAGATGATTATCTCAGGCATTTGTTATAGTAACAGAAAGCTGACTAATACAAGGGCAGAGACTTAATCACATCTTAAAAGTCCCACCTGGTCCCACCTCTTAATATAATGGCAATTAACTTTCAATATGTGGGGCTGGAGTTGTGGCTCAGCGGCAGAGCACTCACCTAGCACGTGCGTGGCCCAGGTTCAATCCTCAGCACCACGTAAAAATAAAATGCATTGTATACAACTAAAGCAAATAAATAAATATTTTTTTTTTTTTTTTTTTTTTTTTTTTTTTTTTTTTTAATTGAAAATTCCTTTCAATATGTGTTTCAGAGCCTCGGGACAAACCATCCCTCAAATGCATAGCATTATATAAAAACATGAAATTATTTTAGTCATCCTATTTGTCATCCTATTTGTCTATACAAGTTTCATGGTTGAGCCTTTATATAAGTCCTACATCCATTCCCCTCCCTTCATAATTACAAAAAGAAAATGACATCAGGTACCCATAGCACTGGGGAGCTGACATTGTTGGATTTATCTGCAGTATTCTGACCATTTTCACTCTGAAGCTACCTGCTCTTATTGAAAATGCATATATCCATGCTTTTCCAAAATGCATTAATTTTTGTCAAAGCCAGAAACAAATGAGCAAATTACAAAGCAGAGTTTAAGTATTTATAAGCTGCCTGCACCTTCTGACTTGCAAAGCACCAACTTAAGTTTTCAAAAAAAAATATTACAGGAAGTTATTGCCCATGTGATCTCCAATGTGGCCCTTAATAGTATCCATAAATCCAATGTTTAGAGGTTAAAATTCTAAAACACATATCACAAAATCAGATTTCATTCTCAATGCACTGAACCACAGAAATTCCTCACTCTGCGGCATCTCAGCCGCTGATAGCTGATGACAAGACTCCAAGTTTTCATGTGAAGGGTGCTTGTTATCTTCAGAAGGATTTGGATCGAGTACTCTGGACTCCTTTTCTTCCATTGGAAAATGAGAGAAATAATGGTACTCGGTTGTTATAATGATGAATATAATTTTCCAAAAATACCTGACCCTATGTAGGCTTTAAAATCAGGGTTCCCACCATAACTCTCTTTACCTTAGCCTGGTATAAACACATTTAGAAACATGATTTCAGTAACTTTGTGTTTAGTAACTTTACATTTAAATAACTTAAGGAATATATTTTCCATCAAATGTCATAGAACTTCCAAATATATTGGTTCATCTCTGCCTGCTTGACACAGAGTAGCTAGCCATTTGCAAATACTGGATGAAATGAGACAAATATAACACTCCTTTGAGCAAAAGGTTTCCAGAGAGGCATGAATTTTCTTTCAACCTATTTGATGTGTAATCCAAATCAATAAGTAATGAAATCTATCCAAGTGACATGCATTCAGGTGTGGGAGATGGGGAGGAATCTTTTTTTTTTTTTAATTATTTATTTGCTTTAGTTGTACACAATGCCTTTATTTTTACGTGGTGCTGAGGATCGAACCCGGGGCGCACACGAGCTAGGCGAGCGCTCTACTGCTGAGCCACAACCCCAGCCCAGGGAGGGATCTTAACAACTTTATGGAGAGACAGATTATGGGCTCCTCTCTGACACCATGAATGGAACTCCTTTTATCCATACCTGGGATAGATGTGTGTCACACACAGACCTTCCTAGGCTAGAGCCCACCTGTCATAAGAAGTATGAATGAGCCAAACGTGGCGGGGCACGTCTGGAATCCCAGCAGCTGGGGAGGCTGAGACAGGAGGATCATGAGTTCAAAACCAGCCTCAACAAAGTCAAGGCCCTAAGCAACTCAGTGAGACAGTGTCTCTAAATAAAATACAAAATAGGGCTGGGGTGTGTGGCTCAGTGGTCAAATGCTCCTGAGTTCAAACCCTGGTACCTCACCAAAAAAAGAAGTATGAATGAGATACAAACAATGAAGAAAACTACCAAATCATCTCTGGGCAATATTCTAATTTGCTTTTTCAAATTTTTCTCTTTTCCTCTCTTCCATTCCATTTTTGTCCCTTCCCCCCATCAAAAGAAAATCCTAGCGTTTCGAGAACCTCCCCTGATGTTGTGTTTAACATAAGCCCTGAGTAGACAGAGATTCCCTTTCTTGAATTTTCACTGACACACTGCTTCCAGCTGTCCTGGGGTAGGACGCCACCACAATAAAATGCAGTGTTTGTTGAGGATCTCAGCAGCCACCTGGGGGCTCAATGAACTCAATGAATGCTATTTAGTAGGGCTAGTGGTGAAACGGTGACAAACGGTATGTTGAATTTTTTTTTTTTTCCTGTGTTTGTGGTTTTAGGACTGGTTGGTTTCAGCCTGGCTGACTCTTTCTTCTGTGTTACCAACCTTTTCCACATTAAAAGCCTGTAACCGCCTCTCCCAGCTTCTGGCAGCGAGCTTCGTGCTGTTGACAGAAGCCATTTATTGGTTAGATGTGGCCTGTTGGAAACTAGTGGCAAATACTGATTTTTAGAGTTAATCCACACTTTGGAATGTGTGTTTATTCTTTTATTTAAGAGAAATTCTTTCTTCAACCAACTATACAGTTTTTCCTCTCTTAGGGTGTTATCATTCCAAAATGACCCTGACTGTTACTTCTCTTATCTCTGGTCACACCCAGTAAAATTAGGCTTGTTTGCATCTGATTAGCCCTAGAAGGATCCACTGCTAACCCTCCCCGCTGGCTTTGCTGGTTGGTTGGACTTTGGCTCAGGCTTAGCCCCAAGGGCACCACCTTGTCACCTCGACCGGGGCTCCTTCCCAGCCTAGGCCCCAACTCGCAGAAGCCCACACCTCCGGAGAAGCCTCCTTAGCCTCGGCCTCCTCCTCTTTGCTTCCCTGTCCTTACACAGCATTCCTCCCCCGTCCCACTTGGTTCTAGAACATTTCCAATTATTTCCACCGTGAGGTTCTGAGTTCCGAGTGTTGACTGAACTAAAATATGGCAAGGATGAGAGCCAGGCACTGAGAGGCCGATCGGTCAAGTTGTTCAATGATCCCAAGAAAGGCCTGTTTCCCTTTTACTCCTGATGAGGCTTGGGCTCATTAAAGGGAAGCTCAGTTTCACTGAAGGCTTGTCACAGAACTCCAAACAACTCTTGGACAGAAGGCTTCTGCTGCCCGTGTAGATATCTGTTTCCAAATGTGAAAAGACCTGAGAGCATTTCTCCTTCAAAAAGATGTCATGGATTCAGGGCCCTTTCTCTGCCCTTCTCCGCATCTTGCCCACTCCAGGACTCAAGGTCAGGCTGTTCTTTCAAGTTGAAAAATGATTTTTCGGTAATCCAAATCGATTTGGGAAACAGTCAATAAGCAACTTAAACTTTTGCGCAGTTTCGTACCAATCTTGTATTTTACAACCCAGGCTTCAACCTGGCCTCAGTTCTGCTCTCTAGACCCAAGCCCAGAGGCACACCTTCCTGAAGCTCTTCTCTCCTCCCACCTCCCAGTCTCCCTCTTGGGATTAGACCAATTCAATTTTTTTTTTTTTTTTTTTTTTTTTTTTTTGTGGTACCAGGGATTGAATTCAGGGGCACTCAACCACTGGGCCACATCCCCAGCCCTTTTTTGTATTTTATTAGAGACAGGGTCTCACTGAGTTGCTAAGTGCCTCGCCATTGCTGAGGCTGGCTTTGAACTTGCAATCCTCCTGCCTCAGCCTCCCAAAGTGCTGGGATTACAGGTGTGTGCCACCGCGCCCGGTACCAATTCAAATTTAATGTCTCCCAAGCACCTCCTCCATCCCATATACTAGCTAGGCGTGTAAACTCATGAACTATAACACAGAGTGCGCAGGACACCGCAGAAGTGGGCTCAAAGCCCCTCTTCCCCAACACACAAATCTCACCTCTGTAGCATCTTGGTTTCTGCACCTGGAATTTCCCCGACCAGACTCTCCCTAGTGCTGGCACACGACCCAGTTCAAAGTTCTAAAGAGGCTTTACCGCCTATTTTTGCTCAGACCTCCTTCAAGACTTGAGCACACACATGCACACGCACGCACGAGCTCGCGCGTGCGCGCGCACACACACACACACACACACCCCAGAATCAACATGTCACACTGGTATTACAAAGCCCACATCCATGTGCCAGACCCTCTTACCTTTCCAGACCTTTCCAGGCCAGTTAGTCAAATTGTTCTATAGGGGCAAAAAGTAACAACTCAGACTGGGGCTATCTCCATGTTATTCACCATTTTAGAGAAGGAAATATTTGTCACACATGGGCATAGATCTAACAAGTCTGCTCACATGCCCACCTGCCAAAGGCCTGTTCCTCAAGTATTCAGAAATCTATCACTTAAAAAAATATTTTAAGAGTGGCCCAATAGACTTTTTTTTTTTTTTTTTTGGTACCGGGGATTGAACTCAGGGGCACTCAACCACTGGGCCACATCCCCACCCTTTTTTTGTATTTTATTTAGAGACAGGGTCTCACTGAGTTGCTTAGTGCCTCACCATTGCTGAGGCTGGCTTTGAACTCACGATCCTCCTGCCTCAGCCTCCCAAGTGCTGAGATTACAGGCGTGCACCACTGCGCCTGGCTCAGCCCAATAGACTTTGACTATTAGGATTCAAAGACAGATCATAATGCAGGAAACATCCAGAAAAAATTTTAAAATCTCAAAGTTTTTCTGTTCTGAAAGCATCAGGAGATTTTTCTTTAAGGACATACATTTTTTGTGATGATGCTTTGATTGAGATATTATTAGGACAAGTGTTTACACTATGGGTAGTCTGGAACATGGTAAAGGTGAGCTCAGGGTGGCACAGTGAAACTGGCCCGAGATTAAAAGCATCGCTGAAGGTCAATGGGACAATTGATCACAGAGACGTAATTCAATGTTGTTCTAAGATTCTGAGGCTAGATAATGGAACCTACATGCTCCCAAGTGAAGGAAGGAATATCTATGGGAGGCAAAGCTTAATGGTTTCAGTACTGGCACCAAATCTTTTTCAAAGTACTGCTCATGAGCTAAGTACATCTATGGGGGCAAAAAGTAACACAGTCAAGGAAACATATAGATTGCTTCACATAGATTATTCCCCATAATTGGTAGTCAAATCAGCCAGCATATATTTACAGTGTATCTGTTCTGAGATGGAGGATAGGGGTTTAATAAAAAATTTAAAAGACAAAGGCTTCTGAAACTACAAGAAGTTTAGAGTCCAGACAGAGCTATAAATCCAGTACCTTCATCCAAGTCGGACTGCTTAGCGCGTGGCTCTGGGAAGGACGACTCACAGAGGCAGTAGCATTTGAACTTGATGTTGAAGGATTAAAAAAAATAAAAATCAGTAGAGAGAGAATGCAAGGACAGGGAGTCTAGTCACTGGATGCTGCTGTAAGAGCGAAGAGCTGTGGTGAGCTACGCTCTGCAGAAAGGAAGGAAAGGAGGCTGTGACAGGTCCCTGTGTGCACAAGGACACATCACTGGAGGCATCGTCCGAGAGGCAGCTAGAAATAAAGTCTGATACCAGGTCATGCAGGACTTTGAATGCCATGCTAAGAACATAAGCCATCATCCTGGAGACAGCAAAACTGCCACCTGTTTCTCAGGACAATGACATTCTTCCAACTGTGCATGAGGGGAAAGTCTTTATCTTACTAGGGAAGGATCACAACCCAGATGAGCTGAAAGGCAGAAGGCGAGAAAAATGACCTGAGGCAAAGTCAAATGAACGAAGAACCTCCAGACTCTCCGCCTCCTCAGTTCCCCCTCCCTCTGCATTTCTCTGAAATGACACAGAAGTGACGGTCTCCCTCCCGATGGCTGTGGTTAGACACCCTCACTCCCCGCCCATTCTTCTCAGCTTCCTCTGGGTACATCCTGTGTCCCTGTCCCTCTAAATTTTTGCTCCTGTTTGACAAACATACTGGACAAACATTCCTGCCCCCCATGGCTCTGCCCCTCTCCCAAATGCTAAATATGGGCAACGCTGTTCTTCACCCTGTATTTTCAATGCGTGGGTGTGGAACAAGGATTACTTGGTCATTTCATCATGGCCTTCAGTGTTGAGGATGCTGTTTGACCATAGTGGGGCGACTGTGTTGCTGGTGTCCACTGTGTTTGGAACTTAACACTTCCAGTGACACATTCTATGACTGTATTCACCCTTTACAAACCCACTTAACACTTTCAGCTCAGATGAATCTTGTAGCTAGCTAAAGCCTCCAGGTCTTTTTTTTTTTTTTTTTTTTTTGTACCGGGGATTGAACTCAGCGGCACTGGACCACTGGGCCACATCCCCAGCCCTTTTTTGTATTTTATTAGAGACAGGGTCTCACTGAGTTGCTAAGTGCCTCGCCATTGCTGAGGCTGGCTTTGAACTCGCGATCCTCCTGACTCAGCCTCCCAAAGTGCTGGGATTACAGGGCGTGTGCCACCGCGCCCGGCGCCTCCAGGTCTTTTTCACATGAAATGTTCACATCCACCATGAATCTCCGATCCTGTTTTCATCTTTGAGTAGTTAACATCTAAATCCTTCTTTAAAAAAAAAAAAAAAAATATATATATATATATATATACATATATATATATTTTAAAAAAATATATATATATATATATACATATATATATATATTTATTTTTTTTTATTTGCTTTAGTTGTACACAATGCCTTTATTTGTATGTGGTGCTGAGGATCGAACCTGGGCCGCACACGTGCTAGGCGAGCGCTCTACTGCTGAGCCACAACCCCAGCCCAACATCTAAATCCCTCTTACAGTAATAAAGGTTGCTTCTGTATTAAACTAAGTAGCCAGCATGCTTCTGAAAAGGGACTGTCGCTATCTAATTCACATGGTAAGGATTCCAGGAATTGAGCAGGTGTCCCGGCTCCCTCTATCTCCCATCCTTCCACTGTGGAACCACAAAATATTCCTTGGAACATTACCTCCTGCAAAAATGAATGCATAAAAAAATTCAAGGTGGTGGTAACCTGTGTACAGGTAGAACGATTGGTAACGTTCTAAGTCTTTGGGATATCAAATTCTCTTGTATATATGAAGTATTACATGATGAAAATGTCAAATAGGTTATAATTTTAAGGTGATATGTAGGGATGATTTAGGTGGGAAGAAAATTCTCAGGATCCCTTGAATTTTGAGTAAAAAATAAAGGTAATAGAGGGAAAAATGAGGAGAAAGAAAGCATGAAATAAAGAACATTTAAGGAAATTTTTTAAAAAGTAGGGGAAAGAAAGTAAAAGAAGAATGAAGGAAATAAAAAAATAAATAGGTCTGAAAGACAAGCTGAAGTAGTGGAGTTGGGGACTGGGAATGTAGAGCATTTGCCTAGAATGTATGAGACCCTGGTTTCAATCCACAGAACCAACATAAAATAATTAGTAAAGAGACAGTGGCAGGGGGAGGAAGAGAGAGAGAGAGAAAAAACAAACAAACAGAAAATAAAGAAAGAGTAAGGTTGAAAGGAGGATTTGGCCGGATGGGAGTGGTGGAGGTGGTTGATTAACAGACAGGTTGATGAAATATCACCAGCCAGGTACGGTGGTAGACACCTGAATTCCCAGCAACTTGAGAGGCTGAGACAGGAGGATCTCAAGTTTGAGGATAGCCTCAGCTACTCAATGAGACACAGTCTCAAAATAAAAAAATTAAAAAGGTCTGGGGATGTAGCTCAGTGACAAAGCACCCTCTCAGTCCCATCCTCAATACCAAAAAAAAAAAAAAAAAAAAAAAAAAGGGCATCCCCATTGGTGAGTACCTTCAGCACTGCAGACTGATAGAGAGACAGGTGGGAGCCACGCAAAGTGCCTCGAATCCTCCAAGAACCATCAGCAAATCCATGATACCCCTTGGCTTTGACTTCAGCCACCCCAGGGAGCAATCTTTCATTTCTGTTCAGACTATGTGGCCCAAAGTCAGGAGGCACAGAAACCAAGTTCCTGCTGGCCATCAGCCGGGCATTCCCTCCCCCAGCTGTGGGTGCAGATTCTCCACGCACAGGCGTGTGGCCCAGGTGACTCAGCACGCTGTCCTTCCTTCTCCTCCCGCAGGGCCTGAGCAGTAGGCTGCCCTGCCATGAGCAAGAAGAGCCCTACAAGCCTCAAGAGGAGTGGCAACACCTTCCCACCCAAACCTGCCAGGTAGGTGTGCAGCGACGGTCCAGGGGTCTCTTGGCCACGTTGGCAATTCTAACTTCAGACTGAAAAACAAGGTTGCCCTCAGCCCCACACAGCACAAAAAAATCAATTCCAGTGGGATTAAAGTGTTACACATTTATTTAAAAATGAAACCATAAAAATATACATGATTTGAATAAGTGGGGGAAATGAATTCTGTTTAAAAAGAGGGCGAGCATAAAAGTTTCTTCAACCCCTGCTTCCAACTCTCCAAATTGCTGGTCCCTTCTTGACTCCTTGGGCTGAACAGATGGCTCTTTAGTGACTCAATTTTAAGAGCGGCTATATCCAAGTCATTAAGATTCCCTTTCAGGTGTTTAAAAGTTCAGTAGGCTAAAGCAGAGATTCATTTTAATCCCATTCAAAGGCTTGCCCACCTCCCTCCAGCATCTCAGGTCCGACTTGTGACCCAGGGGACTGTTTTGCATTTTGTTTCTCTCCTCTTCCTCTCTCTGTGGCTTCTCCGTGGCCCTCTGAGGTTGGGGGAAGAAGGGCGGAAGGCTCAGGGGAAAGGCAGTTTGAGTTCACTCCTACAGTAGCTGCAGTCCTGTCTCGGCAGGGTCTCCCTGTGCGGGTTCTTCTGATCTTCGGGATCTCATCAACTGACTGTCGCAGGATGCACTGTGGGGCCCCCACTTTCAGGCTCCCGCCCAGCTGTGCCCATCACAGCCTAGGGGCTCAGGAAGGAGGACTCCACACCAACCATCCAGCCACCTCGTCTGCATTTATTGGCCCACACCCATCCTGGTCTCTCCAGAAGGAGAGAATGGGAGCCACTCCCTCTTCCCCCTGCTGGGGTGGGCTGCTGCAGTAAGAGGTGGCATGGCCTCTAAACTCCCAGGGGGCGGTGCAGATCCACCTCTCTTGAGAACTTTCCCAGTTGCTCTGTGTAGTGGCGGAGACTAGGTGGGACTCCAAGGCCCCTGCATCTTAGTAAGCTGCCACCAAGGGAATGAGGCCTCCTCCTCCCTGTCTGTAGGGAGGGCTGGGTTCGCATTATAGATGCTTCTCGGCTGACTTAGGACGAGGTGATGCTCCCCCACCCCCTCCATCAACCCATCATAAAGTGCAAATAGTCTAAGTGGAAAATGCATTGAACTCACCTAACCTTCCGACACCCCCACCGAGTAACACCGACCACAGTAGAGTGTACGCTATTTCCACGTGGGATCGTGGGGTGACTGGGAGCCGCAGCTGCTGCCACTGCCCAGCACTGAGGCAGAGGACTGGACTATCCTGGAAAAGACCCAGATTCAAACTTTGCAGGTACAGTTGCTACATCACGTTCACACAATCATAAAATTAGAGAGAAAAAAAAAAAAGTACGTTGAATCATTACATTGGGACCATTCCTAGTGGCAACCTTGGAACCCCTTATTTGGCTTAAGGGCCAGTAGGGAAAGCCCCCCACACCACACACCGCCCCGCTAGATCCTTCCTGTGCTCTGTTCCTTTGGCAAATCTCATGGGCCTCCTTCTCCAAATAGTGCTTTTAAGTACATAAAATAAAATATACAGGATTACAAAGGAAACCAATGTTACTGAAATGCAGTTGTCAAAAGCACTTTAAAATTGATGCTCTAATAATAATCCTTCTTTTTAAAAAAGATCACTTTATTGAGGTGTGATTGGCAGACAAAAAGCTGTATGTATTTAATATATACAAACTAAGGAGTTTGGAGACAAGCGCGTATCCGTGAAACCATCACCACAATTTAAGCCACAAATATCTCCAAATATGTCCATCATCTTCAAAAGTTTCCTCCTGCTCTATTCATTCATCCGTTCATTCATTCTCAGAACATGTAACATAAGAGCTACTACCCTCTTAACAAATTTTGCAGAATGTCACAGAGGATTGTTAACCACGGGCATTGTGCTGTACAGGAGGTCTCTAGGGCTTATTCATCCTGCATAAGCAAAACTTCGTGCTTTTTGATCAATACCTCTTGCTTCCTCCTCCCCAGCCTTGGCAACCACCGTTCTGCCCTCTGCTCCTTTGTGTTCGACTGTTTCATTGTCCTCATTTACGTGGTATCATGTCGTAGTTTTCCTTCTGTGACTGGCTTATTTTTGCTTAAATGCTGTTTTATTAGTACATTATTAATAAGTCCTAGCAGTAATTTCTAAGTAGGGATGAATCGAAGTGACACTTGGAGATATCCACAATGACTGCCTGTGATGTGAAAAAACCTGTGGTTTCTACTGGTGACAAAGTTACCAATGTTGCTATTACTACTGTAGTCTGTTGGCTACGTTCATAATCAAAGGAAATACTAAATTTCAACTACAGAATAGTGGAAATAAGGATGGAATATTTTTTTCCATCCCTGATCTTGGACCCCCTGAAATCTATCCACAGACTCTTGGGGACAGATGAGGAAGCCCTAGACTGAAGCCTGCCTACTCCAGGGGATCTTCCCACATCCTTCCTCTGCTTATATAGGTCAGCGGGGGTGGAGAGGAGGTGGCTGCAGGGCCGGTTTGGTGGCCTGTCGGTGAGGTTTGCCAGTCACCTAGCAACTCCTTTATGAGTAGAGAGAAGTTACAGCCAGAAGTCCTTAGCTTTGAGACACGCAACTCTAAGAAGTCTACTAAAGGACCAGTGGCTGTAAGGATTTTCTGAGTATAAAAGTAATAGAAGAAATGATGGGGAAATTGAAAGATTTGATTACACACAAAAAAATAGGTCAAAACAATAATATCACAGAGTGAAACAGAGCCAAGCATTGTGGCACACATCTGTAATCCCAGAGGCTCAGGAGGCTGAGGCAGGAGGATCACAATTTTGAGGCCAGCCCCAGCAATTTAGTGAGACCTTAAGCAGCTTAGCAAAAGCCTGTCTGAAAATAAAAATAAAAATAAAAAGCACTGGAAGCCGGGCGCAGTGGCACATGCCTGTAATCCCAGCACTTTGGAGGCTGAGGCAGGAGGATTGAGAGTTCAAAGCCAGCCTCAGCAATGGCAAGGCACTTAGCAACTCAGTGAGACCCTGTCTCTAATAAAAATACAAAAAAGGGCTGGAGATATGTGGCCCAGTGGTCGAGTGCCCCTGAGTTCAATCCCCGGTACCATCAAAAAAAAAAAAAAAAAAAGGAGATGCAGCTCAGTGATTAAGCCCCTCTGGATTCAATCCTTGGTATCAAAATAACAACAACAACAACAACAATAATTAGTATGAAGAAATATTCACAGTGAAAATTACCAAAAAAAAAAAAAAAAAAAAAAAAAGCAAATAGTCATATATTATAAAACAATCTTATAAATCAGAGAGGAAAAAAATAAGGTACTATAAATAACTGTTTGGGACCTTTCATTACTTTTCTTTCTGCCCTAATTTCACCATCTCTGTCTTCAGAGAAAAAGTGTGCAGCAAAAGAAACATAGAGTGAAAGCCAGGCTTGGTGGTGCACACCAATAATCTCAGCGACACAGGAGGCTGAAGCAGGAGGATTGCAAGTTTGGGATCAGCCTCAGCAATTTGATGAGGCCCTAAGCAACTTTATGAGACCCTGTCTCAAAATAAAGAATAAAAAGGGCTGGGGATGTGGCTCAGGGGTTGAGCACCCCTGGGTTAAATCCCCAGTACATGCTCCCCCCACAAAAGAAAAAAAAAGAGAAAGAGAGTGAAGCCCAATAGACAGATCAAATGTCAGCAGTCAGTGATGGAGGATGCCACTTCCACCTCACTTGTGTTCCCCATTTAGGCTCAGGTTTGTTACTGGCCACTGGTGCTATAAGCCAGATATGACCTGGAGAATTCTACACCAAAGTGGGCCTGAACTTCCTCTACCCTGGAATGCAAATGAATAGACCTCAGAGCCTCCATTCTGTCTCGCACCTAGAGGTGTAAGTCAGACCCTCACAATAAAATGCATGAAACTAAAATACTATGCACATTCGCACCAAGCCTTCTGGAACAGCACATGCTGTGTGGAAAAGAACATGAGTTTTGAGACCAAACACACAGATCTAAGTCCTGGACCTGCTGCCTTTTACCAACAGTGCTTCTTGGGCCAGTCGTTTATCTATGTCTTGGTTTTCCCATCTGTGAAACAAGAGCGGTGTGCACCCTACACACTTGCTGTGAGGTTGAGAGATAACACATGAATCATATCCTGACCTTGCATCATATACACAAAAATACTCCAGATGGATTAGAAGATAAACGTTGAAATAAAACATTAAAAACTTTTAGAAAAGCTAAGCATGGTGGTGCACGCCTGTAATCTCAGCAGCTTCAGAGGCTGAGGCAGGAGGATCGCGAGTTCAAAGCCCGCCTCAGCAAAAGCAAGGTACTAAGAAACTCAGTGAGACCCTGTCTCTAAATAAACTACAAAATAGGGCTGGGGATGTGGCTCAGTGGCCGAGTGCCCTTCAGTTCAATTCCTGGTATCAAAATAAAGAAAAAAAAAAAAACTTTTAGAAATACACAATAATGGGCTTATGACCTTGGAATGGGAAAAGATTTCTTAAATAAGTCCCCCAAAGGACAAATGATAAAAACAAATAGATATAAATTGAACTGCATCAAATGTAGGAATGTCTACACAATAAAAGACACCTTGGAAAAAAGTAAAAAGACAACCCAAAACCAGGAGGAAGATGTCTATAATCTGTTTTAAAAGAACAAAGCATTAGTGTGTGGTACATACTAAAATTCTTTTAAATAAATTTGTTGAAGAAAATCAAGTTAAATAAGTGGAGTTAAATAACTCAAATAACACCTTTGCCCAATCTAAAAGAAAAGAAAACCTAATAGAAAATGAGCAATTCTATTGCTCTCAGGATGTATAATTGACAGAAGAAATCACCGAGGTCAACAAATGCAAGAAAAGAAGCGTAGCTTCACCTCACATGTGGAACTGCAAATCAATCCCCATTTCAGTCCCATAAAATAGTTCCCCTTTCATAAGAACTGAAAAACTCCCTTAAGCTTAGAAAAATCGTAAGATCCTAATAATAGTGTTGGAGAAGATTGTGAAGCAATGTGGATTCATATGCTGCACTAGTGGGAGTATAAATTGATTCAACCACTTTGGAGAATAACGTGGCATGATTCCGTAAATGGGCACAACCTCCGATCAACAATTCTTCTGAAGAGACACTCGTGCGTGTGCTCAAAGAGACCACTAAGGATTCTGCTGCAGCGCAGCTTTGGAGTGGAGCTGAACTGAAATCGATGTGAACCTCTCTCTGTAGAAGGGTGGACAGGTGGACTCCAGCTCACGCAGACAGCAGGATGCTATGTGCAAAAGACAACAAAGTTGCCAGATTTACATGAAACATCAAGGGTGAATGATAAAAAGTACCATTTTTAAGTTGAAAAATGCTGCAGATTGTTTTATGTAGTTATGACATCACTTGTGTAAATAATTATAGATAGGCAAAGCAACACCAAATATTATTTACACATGTATGTGTTTTGTGATTTGCATCTTCAATGTCTCCCAAAGACCCATGGGATAAAGACATGGTTCTCAGCACATGGTGCTCATTGGAGCGGGTGGGACCTCAGGAGGTGGGGCCTAGTGGATAGTGGAACTCCCCTCCCTCTCTCCCCTCCCCTCCCCCTCTCCCTCCCTCCCTCTCTCCCCTCCCCTCCGTAGATGAGCAGCTCTCTTCTGCACCCCCACCATGATGTCCTTCGGTGCTGCCACAGGCCCACTGCAGCAGAGCCAGATGACCATGATCTGAAACCATGAGCCAAAATAAACTTTTTCTCCCTTTGAGCTGGTTATCTCAAGTATTTGGTCACAGTGACAAAAAACAGACTAACACAATGTCTGTGATATAAACATGTGAAAATGTGGCCTGGACACACACCAACTTTCTAATGGGAAGGAAATTGGGAAAGATACATAGGAGAACTGTTATTACACTTTTGTCTACTTTTTAAAAGCTTTTCCCAGAAACAACAATAAAAAGTAAATGTGAAGTATTAAGGAGAATGCATGACCTTTACTAGTGACTTACTTAACTGTGGCCATTTTTTAAGTTATCTACCAAGTGTAGGTAAGTAAAATGTACTTTGGTCCTGTGCCCTGACTATACCCAGCTTGTAGCTGCTCCCCACCCAGCTTGCCAGCTTGAACAGCAGACTCTGTGTGTGGTAGAACACGTGACATCAATGTTAAGCCTCATGGCAAGCCAGCCATTCTTAACTGGGGGCAGTTGTCACCCGCAAAGGACACATAGCAATGTCTGGAGACATTTTGGCTGTTACAGCCCAGATGGAGGGTGTTGCTACTAGACTGCAGCGCAGTCTACTTTCAACCTGTGATGCATCGACTTAGGTGGTACTGAACATGAGGACTAGGGGCAGGGAGCAAGCACTTGCCTAGTATGTGCAAGGCCCTCAGTTCACTCTCCAACATTGCCGAAAAAGAAAAAGAAAAGAAAGAAAGGAAGCAAAGAAAAAAGAGAAGAGAGGGAGGGAGGGAGGGAGGGAAAAAGAAATCTCAATAGTGCAAAGGTTGAGGATCCCAGTGTGAGCCCACAGAAAAAAAAAACGCACATCCCAGCAGGGCGTGGTGACACATGACTGTAATCCCAGCATTTGGGAGGCTGAGGCAGGAGGATCGTGAGCTCAAAGCCAGCCTCAGCGAAGGTGAGGCACTTAGCAACTCAGTGAGACCCTGTTTCTAATAACCTTACTAAACTTTTTTTAAAAAAATAAAAATATATAAAAAAGGGTTGGGCATGTGGCCCAGTGGTCGAGTGCCCCTGAGTTTCAAACCCCGGTACCAGAAACACACACACACACACACTAAATTTAACTACCTTTCTGATGAGTCCTTTTTCTGAATAACTGGGGATTAGTAAAGCCACTCCTCCTTTCTAACCTAGACACTGGGCTACCCCCTACAGCATGGGTGACAGAGATGTTTCTGCCCAAACTGTAGTCTCCAGTTCTCGTATCCATGTCATCTGCAGAGGGAGCATATACTCCTATCATTCAGTTGAGGAAAATTCTCCCAGACCTGAATACGTATTGGTTTGCATCCTAATTCAGACTAACCCTGTCTGTCTCCAAAACTAAAGGGAGCACAACATGGGTTATTTCTTTATAAGCTCCCAGGAAATCATTTAGCAGATCCAGGGATCACGCCTCAAATCCACACCACTAGATCAACTGCTCCATATTCTTAAAGTTCAATTGGCCAAATCACGCACGAAGAGTGTACCAGTCATGATCCAGCTTTATGTGAGCAAAGCCCCAAATATAGTGGCTTAAGGAAAATTGAGCTTTATTCCTCTCTCAGTTAACTATATTTTAGGGTTTGGCAGCCCCAGGACCCTTCTTGTATTCTCTGTGGTATGACTCTTGTTCTCATTGTCCAAGATGGTGGCTGACATTTCACAAGAACATCCACATTCAAGTCAGAAGAATGGAGAAGGGCATGCCTGTCCCCTTTTAAGAAGTCTTCCAGAAAATTCCTTGCAAAACAATTGATTTTAGCTCATTGGCCAGAATTTAATTACCTAGGCATACCTAATGATAAGAGAGGTAGGGAAATAAAGTTGACCCTCAGTGTTCACATGAGATAGGTCCCAGAACCCCTGTGGATACCAAAATCTCCAGGATGTTCATGTCTCTGAGGTAAAATTACATAGTATTTGCAGATTACCTACACACATCCCCCTGTAGTCTTTAAATCATCTCTTGATGACTTCTAATACTTAATACAATGTAAGGTTATGGAAATAGTTGTTCACACTGCATTGTTTAGGGAATAATGATGAAAACATCTCTACATGTTCACAACAGATGCAGTATGTTAAATATATAAATATATATATATATATATATATATTTTTTTTTTTTTTTTTTTTTGTACCAGGGATTGAACCCAGGGGCACTCGACCACTGGGCCACATCCCCAGCCCTTTTTTGTATTTTATTAGAGACAGGGTCTCACTGAGTTGCTAAGTGCCTCGCCATTGCTGAGGCTGGCTTTGAACTCTGTATCCTCCTGCCTCAGCCTCCCAAGTGCTGGGATTACAGGCGTGCACCACCACGCCTGGTGTTAAAAATATTTTTGACCCACTGTTGGTTGAATCTGCAACTGTGGAAGCTGCAGGTTAGAAGGTCCAATTGTATAGAATTTTTAGCTGAGTGATAATATGCCTATTAAAAAACCAAGGGTGTAATCCCAGCACTTTGGGAGGCTTGTATTGGCGAAAGCAAAGTGAGACCCTGTCTCTAATGAAATATAAAAAAGGGCTGGGGATGTGGCCCAGTGGTCGAGTGCCCCTGAGTTCAATCCTGGTGCAAAAAAAGAAAACAAAACAAAACAACAAAACAAAACCAAGGGTGTTTGTATTAAAGAAGAGAAGTATGGATTCTGGAAGGCATCTAACATTTTCCACTATAGTCTGCTCCTTTGGCTCCCCAAATACCCATGAATACTCTTTCTCTTTCATACCCATGCATTTTCCTCAAAGTCTCATCCTGTTACTAAATCTCTCTTAAAGCCCAGGTGATCTAGACTTTAAGGATCCCTAGCTGATATGCCCTCATCTCTGTGGTGTCCAGACGGGACTCCATGTGGTCTGCTCTTTTGTAAACCAAAAAGCAAGTTATCCACACCAACATGCAATATCACTGCTGAGGCAGGAGCTGAATAACCACAATAAAAACTCACACCTGTAATCCCAGCTCTTGGGAGGCTGAGGCAGGAGGATCTTGAGTTCAAAGCCAGCCTCAGCAATGGCGAGGCACTCAGTGAGACCCTGTCTCTAATAAAATACAAAAAAGGGCTGGGATGTGGCCCAGTGGTTGAGTGCCCCTGAGTCCAATCCCCGGTACAAAAAAAAAAAAAAAAAAAAAAAAAAAAAAACCTCACCTCCAGATGGGCACGGGCATGGTGGTGTGGTCTGTGGTTCCAAGTCGCTCATGAGACTGAGGCAGAAGAACCACATGGTCCTCAGAGTTCAAGGCCAGCCTGGGCAACATAGTGAGACTCCCATCTCTAAAATAATTAATTGATTAAAAAACTCACAATAGACAAAGGAAGAGAAGCATTGCAGGAATTTGTCCCCGGCAATGATCAAATCCTGCTCGATAAAAATGGCAAAGACTCCCCTTGCTGTCAGTGTGAGCCTCAACTGTCCCTAGGTAGCTCTGCCTTGGAGAAACTATCCTGTTCATTGTCCTCCATGACCTCTGGCTCTGCCCTCTAGCAGGTTCTTCCTGTGAAGGAAAACAGACAAGTCACGTGCATCAGATGTTATGGTGATTTTTTGATGCCGCATGGTTTCCGTAGCCAACTTCTTGCTTTGGAGGGTGCATGTTCCCAACATTTGAGAGCTGAATGAGCAGACGTTTTTGCAGGCCAAGCCTGTGGTTTCTGTCCAAACGTGGTGAGCTGCCATCCAATCTACTTGGTGCCAGTGGGTTCCAAGCCTGAGTTACTACAGCTTAATAACTGTGTCCAAAAGCACTGGTTAAGCCTGAAGGTTCGGATCTTTTATTTATGTCTCTTTACGCTTTGCCCATCCTTCCCTCTCAAACTGATGCTAGCTCCCTTGAGACTCTTTGAAACACAGAGAGAAATGTTGGGTGGGATGGGAGCATCTTTCAACAGATCAGCAGCGGGGCTGGGCGCAATTCCATTGTCTGGAGGCAACTGTGGAAGATGCCTGGAGAGGGACTGGGGCCACATCCTTACCTCCTGCCAAGGCCCAGGGCTTGCTGTCACTCCTTACTACTCCTTCCATATGGGTGAAGAAGCAGTTCGATTTTTCACCCCTGCAAGACTCCCAATTCCAGTATTCATGGTGGATTTAGACTGCAGGCAGAGACTTTTACAATGCTTTCTTTTTTTTTTTTTTTTTTTTTTTTTTTTTTTTGCTTCCACTTCTGCTGGTGGGTGGGATAACTTCAGCTCAAGTTCATATCTTTTTTACAGTTCATAGCTAAAAGCTATAAGAAGTAATCAAAGCTGGGTGTGGTGTTGCACACTTGTAATCCCAGCAGCTCGGGAGGCTGAGGCAGGAGGATCGCAAGTTTGAGGCCAGCCTCAGCAACTTGGCAAGGCCCTGAACAACTTAGCGAGACCCTGTCTCTAAATAAAAAATAAAAATAGCTGCGGATGTTGCTCAGCAGTTGAGCATGCCTGGGTTTAAACCCCAGTACCCCCGCCCCCCTAAAAAAAAAAAAAAAAAAAAAGAAAGAAAGAAAGAAAAAGCAATCAATACAAACTTTTATATTTCCTGTCTCTGGCCCTAGCTACACCCTCAGTTTGCATATTGCTTGCTTGACATAATACATCAGGTGATCATTTGATCAAATTTTTTGCTACAGCATAACAAGAGTTACAAACTGTACACCAAAAATATTCATTCCATCTCTGACCTTCTTTACTAAGCCATTAACACAATTGGATTTTATTACATACACTATCCAACGCCCAAGTGTCAAATTTCATATTGATGAGGATACAGTTTAGTTACTTAAAACAGGAAAATGCAAAATAATATTGACTTGAACATAGAACAAGGTACTAAAACCCCACATATGGGACTAGTTAATCATGTAACTTGACAAGAAATACATCGTGTTAGCCGGGCGCGGTGGCACACGCCTGTAATCCCAGCACTTTGGGAGGCTGAGGCAGGAGGATCGCGAGTTCAAAGCCAGCCTCAGCAATAGCGAGGCACTTAGCAACTCAGTGAGACCCTGTCTCTAAATAAAATTTAAAAAAAAAAAAGGTCTGGAGATGTGACCTAGTGGTCGAGGGCCCCTGAGTTCAATCCCCGGTACCACCAAAAAAAAAAAAAAAAAGAAATACATCGTGTTAGTCAGTTGACTGTTACTATAACAAATACCTAAGATAATCAACTTACAAAGACAAAAGGTTTATTTTGACTCACAGTTTTGGAGATTTTGGTCTGTGATTGGTTGATGCCATTGCTTTTGGGTCTGTGGAAGGGAGTGTATGGTGGAGTAAAACTGGTCACCTAATGATTGGGAAAGCAAAAAAAAAAAAAAAAGAGAGAGAGAGGGAGAAAACAACATCCCATAATTAGCACTTCCCCAGTGACCTAAAACCCCACTGGGCCCACCTCTTATAGTTTCCACCAATAGCACTAATCTAGGGAGCAAGCCTCTAACACGTGTGCTTTGGAGGACATGTACAATCCAAATTATTGCATGTTTTATTAATCATAATCATTTATTAATTAAAATAGTTCCTAGTAGTAACCTGCACCTGAGAGTTTAGGACTTGGATAAACACTCAGGAGTGAATGTGCTTACCATCCCTTTTCCTATGAGCTCATAAGCTTTTTCTCCAGCTGGAACAGAGTTTCAGATGATGTCTCTCGTAAGGACGGATCCAGATAGTTCACGATAATGTCAACCGATTCCTAACCCAGACATAGGCTGGTGATGGAGGGGTGGGGGCTTACTCACTGCTGAGCGGGACAAAGGTCAGACAGGAATTGGGAAGAAGAACCTGGAGGTAAAGCCCATTGGTTGAGGCCCATCAGTCCAGAATCTGACTTTAAAATTGCTAAGTTATGAGAGATAAAGAAAAAGTTACTCTCACGAATGGTGTGAATATACTTTTACAACCAGAGATATGTAAAAATGTGCTCTACGAGTATAATATGAAATGTAATACATTCTGCTGTCATTTCTAACAACTTAGAATAAAAAATAAATTTGAAAAGAAAATTCACATTTAATCGCTATGGGCAGATGATACATACTAAATATTGAAAGATCTAATTTAATAATAATAAAAAATTCTTCTGTTAAAAAAACAAAAAGAGAAAGTTACTCGTTGAAATCAAAGAGAAACCTAAAATTCTACTGCTATTGATTATTACAACCAACTCTTTTTTTTTTTTTTTTTTTTTTTTTGGTACCGGGGATTGAACTCAGGGGCACTCAACCTCTGGGCCACATCCCCTGCCCTATTTTGTATTTTATTTAGAGACAGGGTCTCACTGAGTTGCTTAGTGCCTCACGGTTGCTGAGGCTGGCTTTGAGCTCGCCATCCTCCTGTCTCAGCCTCCCGGGCCACTGGGATTACAGGCCTGTGCCACAGCGCCCAGCACAACCAACTCTTTTGGGGGTACGCTACTGGGGATCAAACCCAGAGCTTTGCACAAGCTATGTATGCACTCTGCCAATGAGCTACATCCCCAGCCCTTTTTGTTTTGTTTTGAGGCAGAGTCTCACCAAGTTGACGTTTTAGTTAGCTTTTCATTGCTGTGACCAAAATACCTGACACTGACAAGAACAATTTAGAGAAGGAGAACTTTATTTTGGCTCATGATTTCAGAGGTTTAGCCCATGGTTGACTGACTCCATAGCTTGGGGCCTGACGGGACGCAGAACATCATGGCAGATGAAAGCAGCTCAGGGCTTGTAGACCAGGAATCAGAGAGAGCCTCACACACCAAGGACAACATATAAACCTTCAAGGCACACCCCCATGACCTACTTCCTTCAGGCACACGCTACCTGCCTATAGTTACCATCCAGTTAATCCATATCAGTGGACTAATCCACTGATTAGCTTACATCTCTCATAATCTAATTATCTCCCCTCTGAAAATTCTTGCATTGTCTCACATGTAAGTTTCGGAGGGCGGGGCTCGTATCTAAATCATAGCCGTCGCCAAGGCTGGCTGCAAATTTGAGATCCTCCTGCCTCAGCCTCAGCTGGGCTCACAGGTGTGCGACACAGTGTCTGGGGACCAACATACTTTAACATTATGTTCCAAGCAATGTACTAAATGATTCACATGTTAACTAATCTCCAAAAGTAGTAGGTACTGCATTTTACAGATAAGGAATCTGAAGCTTAAAGAGGTTAAATAGGGGCTGGGATTGTGGCTCAGTGGTGGAGCGCTCGCCTAGCGCGTGGGCGACCCGGGTTCGATCCTCAGCACCATGTACAAATAAAATGTATTGAATAAAACGCATTGTGTACAACTAAAGCAAATAAATATAAATATTTAAAAAAAAAAAGAGGTTAAATAATCTACCCAAGGTGATGACAAATAGTGGAATCAAGGCTTGAACTCAGGTCTCTTGGAGACCTGAGCTAATTAATCTCCTGAACACTGTGGTACACTGTACAGATGGTAAATTTGGGGTGGTTTGGGGTTTTTGTGTTGGTGGTTTTTGTTTTGTTTTTTAGGTACTGGGGATTGAACCCAGGGGCATCTTACCACTGCATGTCACATCCCCAGCTCCACCCCCACCCCCACCCCCACTTTTTTTTTTTTTTGTACCAGGGATTGAACATGGGGGCAAACCACTGAGTCACATCCCCAGCCCTTTTTTATTTTATTTATATATTTATTTTTTTTTAATACTGGGGAATGAATCCAGGGGCTTAACCACTGAGCCACACTCCCAGCCCTTTATTGTATTTTATCTAGATACAGGGTCTCACTGAGTTGCTGAGTGCCTCGCTAAGTTGCTGAGGCTGGCTTTGAACTTGAAATCCTCCTGCCTCAGCCTCCCGAGCTGTTGGGATTATAGGAATGTGCCACCATTCCCGGTTCCCAGCCCTTTTTTATGTTTTATTTAGAGACAGGGTCTTGCTAAGTTGCTTAGGGCCTCACTAAGTAGCTGAGGCTAGCTTTGAACTCTGGATTCTCCTGCTGCAGCCTCCCAAATCGCTGGAATTACAGGTTTGCACCAGTGTGTCAGGATCCCCCCTTTTTTTTTTTTTTTTTTTTTGAGACAGGGTCTCACTAAGTTGCTTAGGGCCTCACTAAGTTGCTGAGGCTGGCCTCAAACTTGCGATCCTCCTGCCTCAGCCTCAAGAGACTAGGGCATTGCAGGCGTGCACCACCACACCCCGGTTTTTACTTTGTTTTCTTCAGAGGGACGCCTCCTGGCTGTGTTAATTATTCAGTAGTATACAATCATCACCCGTCATCTGCATAATCAGACTCATTTCATCACAAGGAAAGTCACTGCAGCCCCACATTCATAATTGGCATTTTCAAGCCACATATTACAGTCTTTATGAGCAGGAAGTAGGGAAAAGGAAGAAGTTTGCATTTAGGAAAATGAGCAAACAGACTAAGTGGGATTTGAAGCCCTCTCATCCTTCCTTCCCTCCCTCCATCTTCCATCAAAGACTGAGCATCTGCTCCATGTTCTGCGCTTAGATTGCAAACGTCACAAAGCCCAGCTCTGCACTCATGGAACAGGGGCTGGGGAGGGCCAGCTCAGGAGCTGTGTACACACTTGAAAACCAGTCACCCCCCATCTTGGGAAATGGGGGTAGAAGGGATTCTTTTAGGGCCGGAATGTAGGTCAGCCATAGAGTGCTTGCCCGGCATGTTCAAGGCCCTGGGTCCCTTCCCAGCATTAAAAAAAAAAAAAAAAAAAATTGCCCAAGCTAAGACCTGTGTGGGCAGTGCCCATGAGCAGACTGTCAAGGCATGGCAGTCTTGAGATGGTGGTGGCCCAGCTCAGGGGCGAGACCAAGAAGGAACAGAAGTGGAGAGGCTGCAGTGGCCCTGAGGAGGCGGCTTCAGTCCGTATTTTCACCACTGTGACCAGCACACCTGACGAGAGCAATTTCATAAGAGGAAACGTGGATTTGAGGGCTCACGGTTTCAAGGTCTCAGTGCACAGAGGGCTGACCCCACTGCTCCAGGCCTGAGGGGAGGCCGCACATCACGGCGGAAGGAACTGACTCAGGACACGGCACCAGGTGGCAGAAAGAGAGCTCTGCTCAACAAGGACAAAATATACACCCAAACGCACGCCCCCCATGACCCACCTCCTCCAGCCACACCCCACCTGCCTCAGTTACCAGCCAGTTAATCCTATCAGGGATTAATGCACTGATTGGGTTAAGACCCTCCCAACCCCATCATTTCACCTCCAAAGTTTCTCGCATTGTCCCCCATAGGATCTCTAGGGGACACCTCACATCTAAGCCATACCAGAGGTGGAGAGAACAAAGCCCAGTGCCACTCAAGTATGGTGGATGAGACAAGAAAGAGAGGCAAAGCCGGGCGCGGTGGCGCATGCCTGTAATCCCAGCACTTTGGGAGGCTGAGTCAGGAGGATCGCGAGTTCAAAGCCAGCCTCAGCAATGGCGAGGCACTTAGCAACTCAGTGAGACCCTGTCTCTAATAAAATACAAAAAAGGGCTGGGGATGTGGCCCAGTGGTCTAGTGCCACTGAGTTCAATCCCTGGTACCAAAAAAAAAAAAAAAAAAAAAAAAAAAGAAAGAGAGGCGAGGCCACGCCGAGGAGTCTGACTTGGAATATTAGGTGGGTGAGAGGGACTGGAAACAAGGAAGCAAGGAGCAGATTTGGGGACAGTTACTGGCCACGCAGAGATCATGGACTCCAGAGTTCACAGGCGAGCTCAGGCCCAGAAAAGCAGGTGTGGAACTGTTGGCACACAGAGCCTTGAGAGCTGCGGGGAGGAGCGCTGTGCCCTCCCTCCCCTCCCTCAGGCGGCAAGCGCTGGCCGGTTCTTCCCACTGTGCTGGCCCTTACTAGTCCACTCCTGGGAATCTGGCCCAGTGCTTAAAGAGTTGCCCTGATCTCCATCCAAAATCAGTTCTGAGTCTCTTAGTGTGTCTCTCCTAGCCATTCTGATTAATGATTTATAAAAATTATATAGGCATTCATAAGTTATTACCTAAAACATTTCTGAATTTTAATGGAAGAGAATGAACAAGATTTGAATCCACAGAAATCTCTGAGATTTTACTGTCTTTCACTTATTTTATTTATTTTATTTTATTTGGTACCAGGGATTGAACTCAGGGGCACTGGACCACTGGGCCACATCCCCAGCCCTTTTTTTTTTTTAAACAATTTTTTTTAATATTTATTTATTTGCTTTAGTTGTACACAATGCGTTTATTTGTATGTGGTGCTGAGGATCGAACCCGGGCAGCGCACGTGCTAGACGAGTGCTCTACCGCTGAGCCACAACCCCAGCCCCCCAGCCCTTTTTTGTATTTTATTAGAGACAGGGTCTCACTGAGTTGCTAAGTGCCTCGCCATTGCTGAGGCTGGCTTTGAACTCGTGATCCTCCTGCCTCCGCCTCCCAAGTGCTGGAATTACAGGTGTGCGCCACTGCACCTGGCTATCTTTCATTTATCTATTTACTTATATTTGGCTGGTGGTTAACACTGAGGTTAACATCTCCTCAATCCTCCACCCATGCCACTAAATGCCCCATTTCTTCAACCGCATATTTTCAAAAAATTGTCTTTAGTTTTGTACTTAGATTTTTTTTTTCCACTCCAGTACTGGGATTGAACCCTGGGCCTCGTGCATGCTAGGCAAACACCCTGACAATGAGCTACATCCCAGCCCTTATTTTTTTGCTTTGAAGGCGTGGGTATACATGGACTTTCCAGGTCTTCATCCTTTTTTATCTAGGAGGACCTATACAAGCACGAAGCACACTGCTTTATCTGTAGAGGTGGACAACTCGGGTGAAGGCTATTTTGGTGCCGGACATGGACAAAACAGAGTTGGAACATGTGTCTGTTTCTGACCAATGCAAGGTTCCCAAGTTAAGGCCACCTGGCAGTGGGTGGCAGGGAAGAAACAACTGTGCTTTGAAAGTCAAATGCCAATACCCCAGGGAAGCTCTCCTCCAGGAATCATTAGGGACAGCTTTGCTGTGTTCCCATGGCAGTGTGGCATTTGTCAGACTGGATTGTGTAAGTTCCAAGAAGAGAAATGTCATCTCTCACCCATCTTCTTACTCCCCATCCCTGTGCCTTAAACCAGTGCAGTGTACAGCAGGTGTTTCATACATATCCACTCAACAAATGGATTCATGAATGAATCTGCAGAGGGAGCTGCCATTCACAGACCGCGTGGAGAGCAGATGTGCAGATGTTTCTCAGCTGAGACAATGAATGACTGCACAGAGGGATGCCACCTCAGCACGCCGGAGGAGTCCCGATGCACCAAGCCACATAGGCAGATTCTTCAGGAGACACAAGATTCTTACTGCTCTATCTTCCTTCTGGGAGGACTTACTAATAACACAGGCCACGAGCAAATGTCTAATCAGCTAAGTGCAGAGGATTCTAGGAAAACCAAAATGGAAACGGGTGGTGAGAATTAGAATGGGACATAACTGGGACATGATGGCCTTGAGAGGTGCCAGGGAGGTGACAGAAGGCGAGAGGATGAATGGGCAAAAGGAGGAGGGACAGGGACAGGAAGATGATGTGGTTGGATGGAGAGACAGGGAAAGACAGGGAACATAAATTCTAATAAAAGAAATAATAAAGAAGGAGAATCTTGGCAAATTGTAAAATTGAAGTTGAAAGGCAGAAAAGAAAGTATTCAAAATCATCCATCCCTAAAGGCTTCTACCATCTTATTCCCTCTACTATTCAAAGCTTTCCTGAAATCCTTCTCTTCCTAGAAGTCTTCAATACCATCAAAGAAAACACTCCCACCCCTACATCCAGGGCCTTGTGCATGCCTGGCAAGTTCCCTACCACTGATGGACACCCCAGCCAGAAGCATCTTAGCTCCTGTAAGAGAAGTGTAGGACTGAAAGGAATCTGGGCGATCACCAAGCTCTCTTGTGATCAAGGGCCAGGGCATGGAAGCTACTCCCTTGTAGACACATTGTCAGATCACTATGGAGCCTGAGCCCAAATCACAGTCTTCTATATGTCTAGAACAATGTTCATTCCAATAGATACTTGTCTCATGCTCCCATTTTTCCAAACAGATGGCTGTAACTGATAGTGAAAAATGAATGCCTACTTTTGAAAATGAGTCGACAAACATTTCTATGTGCAGGAGTTAAGCAGTCGGCCTGGGAGGAAGGGCTGTGCTTTCCTTGCTGTACTTCTAGGATCGAGCTCAGGGCTCGGCACAATGTCGTCTTCAATAGAGTGTTATTGGGTGGATGGATGGATGGACAGATGGACAGACAAATGAGTGGGTGCACGGATAGATGGATGGATGGATGGATGGACAGACTGACAGATGGATGGAAGGACAAATGGTGGGTGCACAGATAGATGGATGATGGATGGTGGGTGCACGGAAGGGGGGCAGGGGGGCATGGATGGATGGATGGATGGACAGACGGATGGACAGATGGATGGACAGATGGACAAACAGATGGATAAATGGGTAGGTGCATGGATGGATGGGTGGATGGATGTGCCCTATTAGTGATTTCCTCACTACCCAGATATCTATTAAACAGACATAAGTATTTTCTAGTGTTACAAAGCATCTGAATCCAACTTGCATCTGCAATGATCCCGGGTAGGTTTTTTTTCTTTTTTTTGGTACCGGGGATTGAACTCAGGGGCACTCGACCACTGGGCCACATCCCCAGCCCTTTTTTGTATTTTATTAGAGACAGGGTCTCACTGAGTTGCTAAGTGCCTCGCCATTGCTGAGGCTGGCTTTGAACTCGTGATCCTCCTGCCTCAGCCTTCCAAGTACTGGGATTACAGGCGTGCACCACTGCGCCCGGCTGATCCCAGGTAGTTTTAAAGAGTACACAGTAAATATTAATCTGATGAATGAAGGACACTAGTGCTATTCTTGAATAAGTTATTGTCTCATTGGAAACATGAGACATAGACGCAAGTAGAAATGATTAACAATATAGGAAAATGGTGTGTTAAATACCACATGGCTATACACACAATAAGTGAAAGTAGGGTGATTCTATGATTTATCCTTTAAACTGGGTCCCTTTTGAGAGTGAAAAGTGCCTTGTTAATGTGCCTAGGCAATAGGAACCAGCTTGGCCATCTGGTCAAGAGAGGTGTAAGGGAGTTCAAAGAAAGGGCCAAAGTTCCATTTGATTGAGGAAGCCTCTGGGCCCTTGCACATACTGTTCTCACAGTCTGGAACACTTCTCGTTGCTCATTACTATTTAATTTTTTTAATTAATAAGTATGATGCATTAAAATGAGGAGACAAAGTATACATAAATGATCAAAGCTAGAAAAAGAACAAAAGGAAATTCTGTACGTGCTTTAAGTTTGTGGACATGAGCTTATCTCATGGGGGAAAAAAAAAGGCCAGGCATGTCTTTCTAGATTCAAGATATTTATCTTTGAGCAAAATGCTCTTAATGGTCTAGTGAAGCTATCCCAGAATTTCATCTTTTTAATGATGGAAAGGTTGCTAAGAGAGGTAGGTTCATACCCTTGCTATTGAATGTGGTCCATGGACCAGTAAAGTCCACGTCACCTGAGAATCTGTTGGAAATGTGGATACTCAGGCCTCACCCCAGATGTACAGAGTTAGAATCAGCCTTTGAACGAGGCCTTTAGTTGGTTTTGTAGGTACAATAAAGTTTGAGATACACTGGCCAACAGCACATTAATTCTTTCAAAAGGGTAAATTCTATTTAAACATTTAAATATACTTTCCCTGCTTGGCTCTTGCTCTCCTTTATAAAATATATTCAAATTATGCATCTTTATGCTATTAATCCATTTAAGTGAATAGAGCTTAAATGATGATCATTAGGAGGATGTTGTGTGCAAAGAAAACGGTCAACATGAGACAGACACCGCACATTCCCACAAATGCCTTCTGCACGGGGGTAACAATGGAAGACAAACTCAAATTCCCATGATAAGCTGCCCCATCCTGGACTAGATCCACTTTTAACTTCATTCAACTAACTTTGTTTTTAAAAGTCCTAGAGGGAGAAACAAAGAATGATCGAAGCAGAAACCATACCTGGAAATGCCAAGTATTCCAGGAAATCTGCACGTGCTGTCGACGGTACCTATTTAGCAAAAGATTTGAAGCTGAAGGAATCCAGTTGAAGGAATACTCACGTGCCGTGGGGTACCTTGCGCATCTTTTCCTGTGCCTGTTTTGCTGGCTCTGGGCCCAGCATGAATGTCGTGACACCAGGCAAGGCCACAGGGGCGTGCCAATCTGCATGGCCTCTTTATTTTTGTAGGCATTAAATAGCTTCTCAATCTCCAACATGTGTTGCTGCATATGACATATGACCCAGTGATTCAGTGCCCTGTAGAATGAAGCAACGGTGAGGACTCTGGGGCAATTAGCACAGGTGGGTGGCTCGTCCTCACCGGCTCTTGCCTGAATTAATATTCTCAGCACATTCTGGGCAGGTGCTCCTGGGAACTCCACGACAGCCCTGTTACCATCACCCAGGCTGGGAAGGGCAGTGTAGAGATCAGCGGCACCTCAGTGGTGGGCCCTTTCCTTCTTTCCCAAGACCAATGCTGTGAAGGGCAGTGGGGGTGGGGCCAGGTTGTGAGTGCCTTCAAATAAAGGTCTTTTATGGCTCTTTAAAGCTGTCATTCAGTGATAGCCTCTTTTGCCTGCTGGCATGACAACTTTAAAAATTTACATTTCTGAACTTGTACTTTAACAGGCTTTTATCATTACTTCTGGGAAAATTTAAGTGTAGAGTCTGGGCTGAAATCAGAATAATATTGACTAAGCTCCCTACCGGGGCTCTCCTAACATAAACAATTACCCTGCCTCCTAGGATTTCATATTCCAAAAAGGATAGTTGAATGTGAAAATAATTGAATCCCTCATGCTGAAAGGCCAGATAAACAAGGTATTTTATAGTGAAAATTATGAAATAGCTCTCAAAGAGATTTTAAAGATGCTCTTCCTTTTTTTTAACAATCGCCTATAAAATGTGTTAGTCAGCTGGGCGCGGTGGTGCACGCCTGTGATCCCAGCACTTGGGAGGCTGAGGCAGGAGCATCATGAGTTCAAAGCCAGCCTCAGCACTGGCAAGGCACTTGGTAACTCAGTGAGACCCTGTCTCCAATAAAATACAAAAAAGGGCTGGGGATGTGGCCCAGTGGTCTAGTGCCCCTGAGTTCAATCCCCAGTACAAATAAAATAAAATATGTTAGTTAGCCTTCCATCACTGTGACAAAACACCTGAAATATTCAACTTAAAAAGAGAAAAGGTTTATGTGGGTTCATGGTTTCAGAGATTTCAATCCACAGTTGCTTGACTGGCTCTGTTGCCTTTGGGCCTGAGGTAGTATAGTACTTCATGAAGGGAGTGCCTGGTGGGGGAAGCTGTTCACCTCTTGGTGACCAGGAAGCAAAAGAGAGAGGAGAGGGCTAGATCCCAATATTCACTTCAAGGGCATACCCCCAATGACCTAAAGAACTCCCATTAGGCCCCACCTCCTACAGGTTCCACCACCTCCCAAAAGCACCACAGGCCAGTGACCAAGCCTTCAAGATATGAGCCCTTGGAGGACACTTTCCCAAACCACAACAGTAACTTTCTAAGAAAAGCTTTCCCTTTTCCCTTAGGCCATTGGTAGCTGAGGTGCATACCCACCCTGATAATACAGAATACCTGTATTCTGGGCTCTCACTATAAAATACAACCTTGAGCTCTTTGTTCTCTGATCCCTTCGCAAAATTCTAATTTTTGAGAAATTATGTTTGTGGAAGGGTATGCAAATTCTCCATCCTGTTGGATGGATATCTTAAAATTTACCTTTGGATCAAGCCTGATCGTCAGAGCTGTGTGTATGCAGATCATGGATATTTGCCTCCTTGTAGAACTGATTGGACTGAATTGTGCTTATGTGAAAGGGTGCTATCCCAGTCAACTCTAAGAAATGCATTCTTACATTTAACTCAGGTATTTTATTGATAGCCCACTCTGAGAGAGTGCCAGACTCCTCTCCATAAGGACCCACAGAAGGTATTTCCCTGGGACTACAGCTGCAGGAGAACTTTGGCGTCACTAAACACTTTTTATCTTGCTGGGTGAGGTGGCACACCTATAATTCTAGCAACTCAGGAGGTTGAGGCAAAAGGATTGCAAGTTCAAGGCCAGCCTCAGCAATTTGGTGAGGCCCTGTCTCAAAATGAAAAATAAAAGGGACTGGGGATATAACTCAGTGGTAAAGCATCCCTGGGTTCAATCCCCAATAAATGGTGCAATCTCCAGTCCTTCCCTCCGCCCGCCCGCCCCCCCCCCCCCCCGCCAAAAAAATCTTTTCTTTTTTCTGGAACCAAGAATTGAACCCAGGGGTGCTTAACCACTGATCTGCATCCCAAGCCTTTTTTAATATTTTATTTAGAGTCAGGGTCTCGCTGAGTTGCTAAGTGCCTCCCTAAGTTGCTGAGGCTGGCTTTGAACTTGTAATCTTTGCCTCAGCCTCCTGAGGCACTCGGATTACAGGTGTGCGTCACTCTGCTCAGCAAAATTAAAATATATATATATATGTATATTTTATGAATAATAGATATGAGTATGTTAGCTTTACTATATTGTATTGTTTCTTCACTGTAATAAAATACCTGAGATAATCAGCTTAAAGAGGAAAGATTTACTTTGGTTCATGGTTTGGCCCCTTTGCTTTGAACCTGGGGCAACACAGTGTGGCAAGGTGGTGTAGTGGAGCGAAGCTGCTCATCTCATGATGACCAGAAAGGGGAAAAGTCCAGGGTCCCACACAGTTCAGGGGCATGCCCTCAATGACCTTGGACCTCCCACTAGCCCCCACTTTTTTAAGGTTTCCACCACCTTGCAATAGTCCCATGCTGGGGACTAAGACTGTGGCATGTGGGCTCTTAGAGGACATTTCAGATCCGATTCGAATGTGAGGAGTATTTTCCCTTTTGCTCTGGCTGCTAGGAAATATGGAGCCAAATTTATTTAGAAAATGGATTATATTATCTATAGTGATCTTATTCTTGACTTTAATTTCCTTACCCTTTCCCCTTTGCTGATATATTTTCTCTCTTTGATTGCCTAGATTTTGTAAGCCTGCTTGTTTTTAAAATCAGTTGTGGTGATATTGAGGCAGAGGGATCATAAGTTCAAGAACAGCTTTGGCAAAATAAAAAATAAATTCAATATTCCCAGTACCAAAAAAGTTTAACAAATAAAAATAAAGTAAAAAATAGAAATTAAATTAAAAAAGAATAATTGCATTATTTTAAAAAATAAAAACATTGAAAGATCAGTTGTGTTAACTTCATAAATTTCAGTAGAATTAAGCTGAGTTCATGGTATTATTTTTGGAATATTTGGAAACTCTAATCCAGCTCAAGCTCTTTGCTTTGGAGGTAAACTGACTTGTCCAAGGTCACACAACTCACTAATACAGACCCAAAGTGTATTAACTCTCCACACCTCACTCCTTGAGTGAAAAACTGTTTTTCCTACAAACAGAAAGAATTGATTTTCCATATGACATTTGAAGAAAAGACTTTATAAATTTTGTTCACTAATAATAAATTACTGAAATCCTCCCAAAGAATGACTTTGCTACTAAGTGGAATAAACTGGGTTAAAAGCTATCCTTTTTTTTTTTTTTTTTTTTTTTTAACCAGAGATTGAACCCAGAGGTGCTTAACTACTGAGCCACATCCCAATCCCTTTTTATTTTTTATTTTGAGACAGGATCTCACTAAGTTGTTTAGCCCCTTGCTAAGTTGCTGGTGCTGGCTCTGAACTTGCAATCCTCCTGCCTCAGCCTCCCAAACTGCTGGGATTACAGGGGTGTGCCACCATGCTCTACTAAAAACTATGTATCTTTTTACATTTTGTAAAAAAAAATTTAAAAATGGATTTACTAATTTTTTGACTTCAGAAATTTTGATTTTGAAAAATTAAAAATTTTAATTTAAATGCTTTCATTTATTTTCAAATAAATGTGTTCTCATTAAAAACATCATTATGTACATAGAAATTTAGGGGAACACAGAAATATAGGAAGGAGGAATAAAACCCCTGTATTTCCATGGAAAAATCATTGTTGATATCTTAGGATAGTTTCTGCTACATTTTTTGTCTTTCTTTCTTTCTTTTTTTTTTTTTTTTTTTTTTTTTTGGTATAGTTGAAATTATACCAGGATACCTTTACATTTCCCAATTCTTTATTTTACTTTTGTATCTTAATTTTAAAAATAAGAAATACAAACAGGGTGTGGTGCTGTAAGCCTGTAATCCCAGTGGCTCAGGAGGCTGAGGCAGGAGGATTGACAGTTCAAAGCTAGCCTCAGCAATTTAGCGAGGCCCTGAGCAACTTATTGAGACCCTGTCTGAAAATGAAATATAAAAAAGGGCTGGAGAAGTGGCCCAGTGGTTAAGCGCCCCTGGGTTCAATCCCAGGTACAAACAAACAAAAAAATATTATCACATGTGTATCCTTCTATAGGTAGCTTATGTATTGCATTAATGTTCTTTAGCTTAGTATTAAAACATGCATCTTTTGATCTTATCTAAAAGCCTATGCTGGGCACCGTAGCACATGCCTGTAATTCTGGATGCTGAGGCAGGAGGATCACCAATTCAAAGTCAGCCTTAGCAACGTAGCAAGACTATGTCTTAAAATAAAACAGAAAAAGGGCTGGGTATGTGGCTCAGTGGCTAATCGACTGTGGGTTCAATCCCCAACACCAAGAAGAAAAAACAAAAACTTATAAACATAATTTTAAGGGCTATCTAACATTATTATTGTTGTTTATTATACCAGGGATTTAACTCAGAGGCACTTAACCACTGAGTCACATCCCATCCTTTCTATTTTGAGAAAGGGTCCTGCTAAGTTTCTTGCGGCCTGGTTAAATTGCTGAGGTTGGCTTTGAACTTGCAAATCCTCCTGCCTCAGCCTTCCCAGTCTCTAGGATTACAGGCCTGTGTGCCACCACGCCCAGCCCAGCCCTGAGGACGACCTCATTAAAAATATCATTGTGTACATAAAATATACAATATTTTATTGTATAGATATGCCATGACTTATTTAGTCACACAGAAGAGATAGGGAAGATGTTCTGAGTTTTGCTTTTTATTAACTTTGCAGATTCTAGCACTTAAGCTAAAAGTGCCCATTGATCTCTCTTTATTTTTATAAAGTATAGAACTGTCCCAATAACTTACCTTGAACAAATGATTATTTCCTTCTACCCCTGTTCCCAAAAACCAGTCTATCACTGCTTCTGCGAAGCTAGACAGTGAGCAATCTCTTCTCACCATGATCTGACCTAACTGGATACAGTCATATCCTCTAATACCCGAGAAAGAACAGGCCCCGCGTCATGTTCCATGCACATTTATTGTAGGAATGCAGCTCAGAGTGGATGGCATTTTGACCTCACCATCCAGGACTCCTGTGTCCTGGGCACTCTGGGAGCTCACGTGTTCAAAATATTGTGCAAGTCTGCCTTTGGAGCCCTTTCTTTGTAAAGCAGGGTGGTGACACATTCACACACACACAAGGACAAAGACAGAAAGCATAGCAATACCAAAAAAAAAAAAAAAAAAAAAATGATGATCCAAGTAGAAAACATACCCCAGAATAAATAAATGTTTATGCTGCTTTCAAAGGACTGTGCAGTGTTGATGGTTTTGGTGCTAAATGCTGAAGGCATCAGTTCTTTATAGATTGGTCAGGAAAAAGTTTGCTCACTTAGAGGAATATTCATGGCATTGGCAACCAACAGAGAGGAGAGGAAGCTTCAGCAGAGTTGGGTGGGGGGGAGGGAGAGGCCGACTATTTCTGGCCTCCAGGAAGGTAGATGTGAAATTGAGCTATTCAGAGTGAGAAATCTGGACCTGAGCTATGAGGAAATTAGCATAAAGGGACAAAAAGAAATGTGATGAGAAAGAAATATACTTGGTTGAAAGATTTGTGGTAAAGAGGGAGAAAATATGGGCTTAATGTAGATGGAACTGTCAAAGATACGTCTTAACTTTCAGGGGAAAAAAAAAAACAAAACAGATACATGGGTGGGGCTTTACCTCAAGTTTTTTTTTTTTTTTTCTAGAATTCTCTCCCAACCAACCCAACTTCTAGGCCTATCCCATCCCAGAAAATTAAAGTCCATTGGCCTTGCCTCATTCTTTGATATGGAAATTGAACATGTCCTCAATTCTATTCAAGTGTTATCACTCAAGTGGAATGCAACCTGATAGGGAACCCTGGTCCTCTGACTCTGTTTCCTACTATGTGATTGAAATAAGCAAAAACTCTCTTTGATAGAAATGTTCAAAGGAACTCTGGCAAAATTAACGTCTGCTCTCAACCATTTCATACATTTCCTAAAAACTGTTTCCACAACCTGAGAGCTAATTTAAGACAAACTCTTAGGGGCAGATGAAGGCCCAGATTGAGCACTCCCAGTTACAGTTAAGTTAAATAGATCTTTAAATAGATCCTTTCAAAGCTGTATTTTCAAGGAATATAGAGTACCACAGGGGCTCTGTTGCATACATGTCTGGCATAAAGGCACTTTGCCCATGATTGTCAAAGGTAACTCCTCATGTGGTGGCATTTGAGGGTTCAGAGACCACCTCCTCTTACTTAGCAAAATAAACAGCTTGTTTTATATCTATGACTTTGCCCTTCTCCCTTCTTTGTGGCACTGGGAATTAAACCAAGAGCTTTGAGCACTGAGCTACATCCCCATTCCTTTTTATTTTTTATTTTGAGACGGGGTCTCACTAAGTTGCCCAGGTTGACCATTAACTAGTGATCCTCCTGCCTCAAACTCCCGAGTAGCTGGGATTACAGATGTCACCACCCCAGCTCAAGACTTTGGTGCCATTTATTTTTTTCCTGGGTTTTGTTTTTTTTTTTTTTTTTTTTTTTTTGTGGTACCGGGGATTGAACTCAGGGGCACTTGACCACTGGGCCACATCCCCAGACCTTTTTTGTGTTTTTATTAGAGACAGGGTCTCACTGAGTTGCTAAGTGCCTCGCCAATGCTGAGGCTGGCTTTGAACTCGCGATCCTCCTGCCTCAGCCTCCCAAAGTGCTGGGATTACAGGCGTGCGCCACCGCGCCCGGCTTGTTTTTTTTCATTCTTCTTCTTTTTAGATGTACATGACAACAGAGTGTTTGTTGTTGTTGTTTTGTTTTTTGAGTACCAGGGATTGAACTTGGGGGCACTCAACCACTGAGCCACATTCCCAGCCCTATTTTGTATTTTATGTAGAGACAGCAACTCACTGAGTTGCTTAGTGCCTCGGTTTTGCTGAGACTGGCTTTGAAACTCATGATCCTCCTGCCTCAGCCTCCCAAGCCGCTGGGATTACAGGTGTACGCCATGATGCCCTGCTAGTAGAGTGTATTTTGACATATTATACATACGTGGAAGATAACTTATTCTAATTAGGGTCTCATTCTTGCAGTTGTACCTGATGTGTGGTCCCAATTTTTTTTTTTAATATTTATTTATTTGCTTTAGTTGTACACAATGCGTTTATTTGTACTCGGGCCGCGCACGTGCTAGGCGAGCGCTTTACCGCTGAGCCACAATCCCAGCCCCAGTGTGGTCCCATTTTTAAGTCACTCTCAACCCATTTCTTTTCTCTAAGGCCCCTTCAGAGTTTAATCTAGTATAAGGGTAGCTCTAGTGTGAGCTGGCCCTGAGCACCAATCCCCTTCACCTTAGTCCTGCGGACATTTTTTTTTTTTTAAATATTTATTTATTTACTTTAGTTGTACACAATGAAATTGCATTTATGTTTACATGGTGCTGAGGATTGAACCTGGGCCATGCACGTGCTAGGCGAGCACTCTGCCGCTGAGCCAGAACCCCAGCCCATTCCTGAGGCCTTTGACACTCCAACTCAGCTTCTTGACCTCTCAGACTTTCTTGTTCTCACAGGGAAGTCATACTGAAACTCCAGGTTCCCCTCTGGAGCCCCCAAGTTTCCCCCTTTCAAACTCAGTTTTTTCATTGTCATATCAGCTTTCCAGTGTTTCGAACCAGATTCTTTAAAATGTTCTCTTTTTTTTTTTTTCCTAGTTTTTCTGATTTTCTTCAGCAGACTTATTTAATCTGTCATTACTAGAAACTGGATTTAACCTTTATAATCCTTTTGTAAAATAGAAGGTTGGGGATACAGTAAAAATAATATTGACTGTCTGAACCAGCAATCAGTGACTTTTGGCACTTAACACAGAAAATTAAAACACAAAAGCTGGGATATGAAGTAAGTGGTGCCAGGTGCATGTCAGCAGGACGTGGAATCAACAGTGGGAAGCATTGCAAGGTTCTCCTGTTATTCAGGAAACGACAGAAGTATCGATCTGACAGTAAGGAGTAGAGGGCACCACTGTATATTGTAAAGTAACAAATGACTTTCAAGGTAATAAGGAGAAAAAAATAGTCTTTTTTTTTTTTTTTCAAAATTTCTCAATCAATTAATGAAGAAAAAAACAGAATAGGTAGGATAAATTAAAGATGCTGAATAGCTAGGCACGGTGGTGCACACCTGTAATCCCAGCAGCTCAGGAGGCTGAGACAGGAGGATTTAGAGTTCAAAGCCAGCCTCAGCTAAAGTGAGGCACTTAGCAACTCAGTGAGACTCTGTCTCTAAATAATATACAAAACAGGGCTGGGGAGTGGCCCAGAAAGAAAGAAAATGCTGAATAACATGGAAGAATCAAAACTGCACATATCAATAATTACCTTTAATGTAAACAGATTAAATGCTCCAATGAAATGACAAGGATCGTTAGAGTGAATCAAAACAATGAAATTGCTATTTTTAAGAGACACATGGAAATATGAAGATCCACAAATGTTAACAATACAAAGAGGGAGAAAGACTTTTCTCTCACAAAAACATGAATCCAAAGAAATTTGGTATCTTAATATCAAACAAAGTAAATTTAAAGTCAAAAGCATTATTGTTGTCTTTAGGATGATGAGAGTGTTTTGTTTAACAGGAAAGTAAACAGTTTTAAACCTGTGTGTGCCAAATAACATATTTATAAATATATATAAAGCAAAAATTAAACAAACCAAAAGACATGCAAATTCACGATCATATGGGAAATTTCTAATATGCCTATCCTAAGGCTGGGGTAGAGTGCTTGCCTAGCATGTACGAGGCCCTGGGTTCTATCCCCAGCACCACCAAAACAAAATAATATACCTATTCCACTAACTGAAAGATTTGAACAACATAAATAGTAAAATTGAATGTATATATGGTGGGAACGCTATGCATAACAACTGCAAAATATACAGTCTCTTTAAAATACCACAGAATATTTATAAAACCTGAGCATTGTGACATATATAAAATCAACAAATTTCAAAGGATTGAAATTCTAAAGATTGTTTTTTGATCACAATATCATTAATCCAGAAGTCAAATTAAAAAAAAAAAACTAAAAAAATCCCTATAATTTAAAAATCAAGAAATATACTTTTAACAATCCATAGTCCAAGAAGAAGCCAAAATGGGAATTAGAGCATAATTTGAAGTAAATGATAATGAAATATAAAATATTAAGACTTGTGAGATGAAGGAGAATTTGTAAATTTAAATCCATGTATTTGGAAAGTAGAAAGATTGAAGATTGGTGAACAAAGTTGTCTTAAAAATTAGAAAAAGAATAATAAAACCCATAGAAAAAAAGGAATTAATAATAGTAGGAGTATAACAACATAAAACAGACTTCACAATGTACAGAATCAAAAAAATCCAAAATTGGCATTCTCAAAAGACTAGTAAATTAATACACCCCTGGAAAACTGATAGAGAAGAAAGGAGAAACTCATACATGCTCTCAAGAATCAAAAATGGGACATGACTAGCAATCCCACAAGTATTAAAATTTTATGAAAAATTCTATCTCATTAAACTTGAAAATAGATGAAATGGACAAATTGACACAGGAAGAAATAGAAAACCTGAGTATTTCTTTCTTAAAGAATTGAATCTTTGGGGCTGGGATGTGGCTCAGCGGTAGGGTGCTTGCCTAGCACGTGCGCGACCCGGATTCGATCCTCAGCACCATGTAAAAATACATGCATTGCGTACAACTAAAGCAAATAAATAAACATTTTTTAAAAAACTTAAAAAAAAAAAGAATTGAATCTTTAATTTAAAACCTTCTAACAAGAATGCTCCCTCACTGGATGACTTTATAAGCAAATGCAAAAAATACTAAAGGAAGAAATAAAGGCACTCATATATAAACCAAAAACTGGAAAAAAGGAAGTACACAACAACTTCTTTTATGAGATTTATGATATTTAAATCTGACAAGGGCCTGATGTGGTGGTGCATGCCTTTAATACCTGCCACTTGGGAGGCTGAGACAGGAGGATTGCAAATTCAAGGCCAGCTTTAGCAATTTAGTGAGACCCTGTCTCAAAATAAAAAATAAAAAGGCTGGGGATGTGGCTCAATCGTAAAGTGCCCCTGGGTTCAATCCACGATACTAGAAAGAAAGAAAGAAAGAGAGGGGAAAAGAAAAAAGGAAAGAAGAAGAAGAAGAAGAAGAACAACAACAACAACAAGAAGAAGAAGAACAAGAACAAGAAAGAAAAGAAAAGGAAAGAAAGAAAAAACCATCAGGACATAAGAAAGGAAAATTTCAGGTCAACCTTCCTCATGAATATACATTCAAGATCCTAAACACATTATTGGCACACCAAATCTAGCAATTTATAAAAAGCATAATGCACCAAAACCTTATTTAGTATATTCCAGAAAAAGAAAATTGGTTTAAGATTAAAAATAGTACCCTGGGTTAAAAAAGAAGAAGAATATAAGTCAACACATTTACAAAATGAAGAAATAAAATCAGATGACAAAATCTGCTATCCATTCATAATTTAATTGAAACAGATTTCTGGAAAACTAAGATTAGAAAGGGACTGCCTTACTCTGATTAAAGATGCTGTAAAAATTCCTTCAGCAAATATAATTTCTAATGGCAAAAGCTTTCCCTTTATAATAAACCTTAGGAGAAGATATCCATTATTGCCACTTTTATCCAGTTTTATATTGGAGAGCCTAAATTGGGTGCCTGTCACCTAATGGGCTTGTGGAGTATGCACTGGGCATCAGCTAACCAGGGTCACCAAACTTTTATTTTGAAATAAATTCAGGTCTAAAACAAACAAGTAGCCAGGCAAGGTGACACATGCCTGTAATGCCAGCAACTTGGAAGGCTGAGGCAGGAGGAGCACAAGTTTGAAGCCAACCTGGGAAATTTGGGGAGACCCTGTCTCAAAATAAAAAATTAAAAAGGGCTGGGGAGGTGGCTCAGTGTTAAAGTATCTCTGGGTTCAATCCCCAGTACCACAAACAAAAAAAGCAATGAGAAAGAACAACAACAAAAATTTTTTAAAAATCACAAAGCATCCAATTTAATGCAATAATGCAACAATTCCCTAGCTGCTGTACCCTATAACCAGTTCTTCATAGAGCCAAGCCTTTTAAAAATACAGATCAGATCACAGTGGTGCATGTCTATGTTCTCAGCGGCTCAGGAGGCTAAGGCAGGAGGATCACCTGTTCAAAGCCAGCCTCAGCACCTTAGTGAGGCCCTAGGTAACTTAGTGAGACCTTGTCTCAAAATAAAAAACAAAAAGGGCTGGGGATGTGGTTCAGTGGTTAAACACCCCTGGGTTCAATCCCTGGTACAAAAACAACAACAACAACAAAACCCCACCAGATCAGATTATTGTTCACAAGACCCAGGACGTTGTTGTAACCTACCAGGTTCACCTGCCTCTTCATCTCCACTTTTGTCTCTCTTCCTGGTTTCTGCATTTCAGTTCTTTCTGGTTCTCAGAGGTGTCCTGCTCCTTCTACATCAAGGTCTTTGCACAAGTTCCGTCTGGGACCGTTTCCACTGCCCTCTTTTTCAAGTTTGCCCTTCAGATTTTACTTCACTAGTTTAGGTATGACCTAATAGAAAAGTGAAAAAAAAAAAAAAAAAAAAATCTCCAGTAGCAATGAACACACCTGGCACACAGACACTGCTCTCTAGCATAATGTGCTTCTTTCATGAAAGAAACCAGGGCTTCTTGCAGAAATGGCTGATTCTAGGACTAGAGCCGAAAATATACAAGATGAGCCTGGAGCAACTTATAGTGCCAAAAAGAGAGAAAATGCTCAAAATATACACCCCATAATGATGGGTGTAAGTCAAAGGAGCCAACTAAAAGAGCTCCCACTGAGCGCCCTGGCACATGCCTGTAATCTCAGCACTTGGGAGGCTGAGACAGGAGGATCACCAGTTCAAAGCCAGCTTCAGCAACAGGGAGGCACTAAGCAACTCAGTGAGACCCTTTCTCTAAATAAAATACAAAGTAGGGTTGGGGATGTGGCTCAATGGTCCAGTGACCCTGAGTTAAATCCCTAGTACCCCACCCCCCCAAAAATAAATAAAAATAAAAGAGCTCCCAATGGCCAGAGCTGGAACAATTTGAACTAGAAGATAGATAAAGTAGTATGAATTATAATCCAAAATATAAAATGAATATCCACGAGTCTATAATGATATAAATGATTAATCATCTAGTAAGTGGGGGAGAAGAGACAATTTCTTAGGCAAAAGAATTCCAAATCCTTTTGTGGATGTTCTGCTCTTGAGGAGAAGTGTGGGTCCTCATTGCTTAAGTGTGGGTTGTGACTCTGACACTAAGAGCACAGTATGAAAAGGAGGCCCAGGGATGTGTGGGACTGACAGGCACTGCTGCATCTAAGTGATCAAGGTCAAGGTCAACAGTGATAAGTAATGTTGGTTGCTATGTGCCCTTGATGGGATGTGAGCATGGCACTGTACCTCTGTGGTCTTCCTTAGCAAAACACAAAACCCCAGTCTAACCAACAGCTGATATTGGACAAATTCCAGCTGAAGCCATTCTGCAAGCACTCTACACAATAACTGACCAATATCTTCAAAACTGTCAAGGTCATCAAATAGAAGGAAATTCTGAGAAATTGTCACAGCCAAGATTAGCTTATGGAGGCAGGGGAACCACCTACAATGTGACATCCTGAATGGGACCCTGGTATACAAAGAGAAAATTAGGTGAAAACTAATGTTGTCTGAATAAAGTTTGAACTTTGGTTAATAATGTGTTGGGCTGGAGGTGTAACTCGGTGGTGGAAAATGTGCTTGTTACGCACCAGGGCCTGGGTTCAATCCCAGACACTGGGGAAAAAAAAATAACAATAATAACATATCAATATTAATTCATTAATTGTTTTTTTTTTGTACCAGGAATTGAACTCAGGGGCACTTGACCACTGAGCCACATCCCAAGCCCTTTTTTGTATTTTTATTTAGAGACAGGGTTTTTTTTTATTTAGAGACTGAGTTGCTAAGTGCCTCACCATTGCTGAGGCTTGCTTTGAACTCACAATCCTCCTGCCTCAGCCTCCCAAGTGTTGGGATTACAGGCATGCGCCACCATGCCCGGCTTAGTTCATTAATTGTGATAAATGAAACAAACTAACATAACATGTTAATCATAAGTGGAATTTAGGTGTGGAATATATGGGAACTCTCTGTACTATCTTTATAATTTTTCTGTAAATCTAAACCTAGTAAAATAAGAAAACATTTATGAGAAAACATCAACAATTCAATATGCCCCAATACTGAACACAATATGGTATACTTTCTACTTCCCAAGAGTTATTGAAAAGTCTGCTAAAGTATTGGCTGGAATAGGGGATTATCATTCCTCTTAAGCTAGGAATTAGGTCCACAGGCCTCTGTTGTATTATTCTTTATGCAATCTTTTTTTTTTTTTTTTTGGTGCCGGGGATTGAGCTCAGGGGCACTTGACCACTGGGCCACATCCCCAGCCCTTTCTTGTGTTTTATTAGAGACAGGGTTTTACTGAGTTGCTAAGTGCCTCGCCATTACTAAGGCTGGCTTTGAACTCACGATCCTCCTGCCTCAGCCTCCCAAATGCTAAGAAGTATTTCACTTTTTAAGCATGCTAACTGTAAAGCAATCATGCAGAAGTAAAAAAATGTTTGATTTCTCTTGTGATGTCTGCTTAAAATTTTTTTAAGTTATCAATTTATTTGAAAAATAACTTTTCAGTGATCCCGCTTTGCTTGTCCCCAGACAGGTCCCCTGTGCCCATGTGATGGGCACTGTCTTTGGGAAAGCAGCAGGACAGAGTCGTCCTTAAGTGGTCTAGGCTCACAGCTTCTTGCCATTTTCCTTGATTAGTAATTAAGAATGTTTTCCCCCCTGATGACTTGACGTCTATCTATTCCAGTAGATTGTTAGCTGTCTGGGAGCAGGGATGATTGTATATACATTGATTAGTAAGAGGCCTGGAACTCAAGTGGTCGGTAACTAGTCATCAAATGAATGAATGACTCTAACTTAGTGATTAAAAAGCCAGGCACTAGAGTTACCTAGACCTGAGCATGAATTTTAGTTTCTCCAGCTTCTGGGAATGAAGTCAGTTATGATGCTTATTCCAAAGGGTGCTTTTGTGGACAAATGTGCTTACTTAGGATTCTTTGTAAACATTAGCTATAATTTTATTAGGTGCTTGTTGAATTAAAGAGCTTAATATTTATAAAGTGTTTAGAACAGTTCCCAGCACAGGGTAAAGACTTCTTGTTTGTATTTTTTTTTTTTTTTAATGCTGCTGTTGACCAAATTGAACTTTATTCATTTTATTCAGTCTTCCACGTTCTTTGGAAAGAAAAGAAATACTAAAATACATACTATAAATGTTCATTAGTTTAAAATACACCACTCCTAGGATATTTGATAATTCAGTAAGGAACCTGGTCTAAACACCTTTGTAGTTATTTATGGAGAAATAATGTGTACGACAAAAAAGGGATCATTACACCATTGAAGAAAATGGCTTCAGAACACTGAGGAAATACCATTCACACACTATTAACAAACCAACTTTGCAAGGGGTTTGTTACCCATCTTTCCACACACTGGCTTTCAAAATTTTTTGACTTAACTCAAAATGTAAGAAATACATTTTGCATTATGACCTAGTACACGATAAAATACATGTGTGTGTGTATATATGCACATATATACGTGCATAAATATGTATAAGTACAACAGAGATTGAATTTCATGACACAATAGGTACTCTAAGTGACTTGTTGAATGTACTATAATACTTTCTCCACATTGATTCCATTCTATCCATTCCCTTCTGTCTCATTTTAAAAATGTTAGTCAAGATCTACTAAAATGATCTAACGATTCACTCATGATTTGAAACCTTTAACTTGATGAATGTATTGCTCTAAACCAGTCTTTCCAAATGTTAGCTTGCATTAGACTCTCCTGGGGGACTTGTTAAAGAGATTGGCAGGCTCCAGTAGATAGTAGGGTGGAGAATTCACATCTCCTATCCACTGCAGACCTGGAGCTTGAAATTTTGGCCTTGTACATACAAGGCAAGTACTCTGCTACTGAACTAAACCTCCAGCCCCAAGTATTTATACTGTCAACAAATTCTAAGGTGATACTCTTGGTCCTGATCTGGGGACCACAATTTGAAAACCTCTACATTAGATAATACTTTTGATTAAAAAAAAAAAAAAAAACTATATCTATATCTATATCTAGCCCCACTATGTGTTTTCCAATGCTGTTTGGCCCCAGTTTTACTTTCAAGCTCCTTTATACTTTGCTTTAGATCGGCACCCACCTGCTTAGGTCCTGAGCTAATTCTGGGTTTCTCTATTTTGAGCAGACCTGCTGTTCCTATATTCCTTACCAGCCACAATGTCCACACTCATTTCCTACCTACTTATGCACTCTTTCTCTAAAACCAGAGGGTAAGGAGGTTACTGGGATGGTCTTGGTTAAGTGACAAATATAATTAATCATTAAAATAATTCAAGGAAACTTATACTTGCTGTTTTTTTGCAGGATCCAAAATAAGTTAGTTACTGCTATAACTGGCATAAAATCAACCAAGTCATGGGAGTGCCTTGGACTCTTTTGCTCTTTAAGACTTCAGGTCTTTTTTCTTTCCCTCAGTGGGGTGATGTTTAAAGTTATCAATAAAAACTTCCTTGCTCTTAATCAAGTACTTCAATTAAAAGAAGACACAACAAGCACATAGCATAAGGATTCTTTCAACAGAATCACCATCAAGTAAATAAAAAAGGAACTACAGTTAAAAATACTAAAACTAGTTGAGACAGAAAATGATGATTAATTGTCAATTGCCCTTGGGTAGTGGTGGTACCTAGCCGAAGAGGAAATTGGTGAAATGTTAAGAAGCCTCAGAATTGACATCTTTAGGGCAAAGAGTTAAATAAATGGTGTTTGGCTGGGAAGCAGCAGTGTAGCAGCTGGTTACTGGCTTCCACATGAAAGAGAGAAATGATACCCGGGACCAGGATGGAGAGAGGCAGGGAGAGGCTGCCAGTTAAAATGGGGAAATTGACTATTTGGCCAGGAAAGGAAACAGCGGCTGAAACCAGGAATCAGATGTTATTGGTTGGCCAGAAAAGGGCGCTGGTATCCAATTTAAGCTCTCTGGGAAGGCAGAACTGGTTGGCTTCAAGTTCATGAAAGTGCCCAAGCATCTGAATTCATCTAATGACTGGTTCTCTATTTCTCTCTCTTGCATATCAGGTTTGCAATGTTCTTACTTTCTTGATTGACTGAGATGGATAGTCCACCAACTTTTATGGAATGGATATGCTATGACAAGAATAGTGACTTCCTTTTAGTCTCAGTGTGTTTAAACAAACAAACTTAAGTCCCTTCCTCATAAAAACCACAATTAAATTTTGAGTTTTGGAGCAGGTTGCGAAGATAAAGTATGCTTTTGGGGTACAAAACTGATGAAGGGACTCCAGACCCACATCTTTTCACAGCTACCCAAGCTTAAACTGCCTTTGGCTTGGGGAGCAATGGTTGCTAGATTTTGGCTTCTTTTGTCTTAAAAGTCCCATCCCCCACCTCCTCTTGCATTCCTTGGGATTCAAATGCAGATGAAATGCAGATTATGGAGGGAGAAAGGGAGAAGTGGCCAGTTTGGCTGTTGAGTGGGGAAAAGGGAAGACCTCAAATTTAAGATTTTAGTTATTGTTTTTCCAAGATATAAAACGTCTGGAATTCCTGGTCAGAAGAGTCTTGGGTTGTACTGGTTGTCGATTATCAATTGTTTGGATATGTTTGGAAAAGGAGTAAAATGGATTATGTGGATCGCCTTCACTGGCTCAGTTCAGGTAAGCATTGAATTTTATTGCCGGTAGACATGTATTATAATTACATGTGTCCGTCGTCTCTCTTGTAGACCACTTCTATAGTCTTTTACGATTGATATATCTTTTTAAGCACATACTATTGTGCAATATGTATTTTTGGTACAGTCTTCCTGATGTTTAGGGAATGTGATTTCGCTTTTCTCAATCCACCGAGAAAGTACTTTCGCAGAGCACCCACACACGTGGTCATGGTAACTACTGTAAAACTTCACTATTTCATAAAAGATGATATAAATTCAAAGCTACTCAGTGATATCGGGCATATTTACTTCAGTGATGAGCACCGATAAAATATCGTTTATATTAAAAGTGAGAGAGGAAAGCAGAATTTGCTTGAAAGTAAGATAAGTTGAACTGATGAGATTAAAAAAATTAAGCAAAATAGCATTCAGTAAACTAGTGGGTGTTCTAAGGGAAGGGCAGCCAGAAGAGCAGATGAGATGAACAAATTGAACAATAGAAAACGTGGCCAACTTCTCAGTCACTACTTGGGTACCTCAGTATTGGCCTTTTCTGCATTGGTGGAAGCAGCTCATCGTTGGAGGAGAGAGGTGGTTGGAGCTGAGTTGGATACTACCAGTGGTAATACTTTTAACATACATGACTACCCATGGCAGTATACGTAATCCAGATAACCAGGATTAAAGGTCTAATATAAAATGTAAATTGACTTTTTGAGTTACCTGTTTTAGGCTGTAAATCGCCCTCCTGCGCGCGCCGGCACCCTCCCCTCCCCCCATGAGAAGACTCACCTTTCTTTGTATCTACCAGCTCAGTGTCTGAATGTGGTTGTCATGGATGGGTTTCCTTCCTACTTCCCCTCTCTCCTTGGGCAAAAGTGATACTGTTGGAGGCTCTTTAGAGATTATATATTTAACATCCAACATTGAGTCCATGATGGAGCCTCTCGTGAATGCTTAACAAATTCTGTTCTGAAAGTGGCAATCAGTAGGGTAGTCCTGGGAAAAAGAAACTCTTATTTTTATATTGATCTGTCATTGTATATAGGTTTATATGTGAGATGTATCTGTTCATTTTATATCGAGGATCCCCTTTTCTCTTCAGAGTTTATTTTGCTTGTGTGATTTCTCTTTTCTTTTACAAAAACCATCACCTGCAAGTATCTGAGCACTTGCTAGTGTTTGCATGGGTTCTAATTGCTTTGAGATTTCTCAAATGTGTAAAATCCTGCTCCTTACCTTCAAGAGGCTTGCAATTTATATCGATGAATTGGAGCTTATCATTTATATTGATGCTTGGTACACCTAGGGAGATAATCGTCAAATGTAGCAAATAATGGAAAAGCTAAACGAGGGGAAAGAAGTGCTATTTGGAGGAGAGAGAATTGGACTCTTAGGGAAAGACGCCTCGGCTGGCATATGGGAATTGGACGTGTGGGTAACGGCTTTCTTGTGGACACTGAAAATTCCACTCATCGGACATAACGACTTGTTTTGTATGTAGAGGGCAGTGCAACGAGAAGAGTCAAAATTGGAAGTTGAGGTCTGATTGAAGGTCATAGTCTAGAGATGGGGGTGGGGCGAAGAGCGGATAAACATTAAAATATACTGAAATAACTACTGCATTGGAGCACGCATGGGTGCTTCGGAAGCCCCTGGAAAGGGAGGAAGTCTAGAAGACCATGCTTTTTGAAATGACGTCGGAGCTGGGAATTCAAGGTTCAAAAGAGGCTTTCAGGTGGTGGGAACCGCAGGTAGAGACATCCGCGTGAAGAGACGCGGCGACTTGACTTCTGGTCTACCGTTGTCCTTGTTTCTGGGCGTGGGGGAGGTCATGAAACTCCGCGAGGTCTGTGGTTGTTAAAACGTTGTTCGGGCACGAACGGATGGGGTTTTAGGAAGAAAAGTGGTTGGAGGAGCCTGGTGGCTGAGACGTTGGTTAGGCTTGAGCACTAAGGAATGGGCGGCTGGAGAGGATGCACTGGAAGAAATGCAGGAACTGGTGAAGGCTTCCAGATGTAGGGCCTGGGGAACAACATGAAAAAAAGTCTCTGCAGTGCCCCGTGGGGGAAGTTCCGCCGTATTTGGCGGGAGGGTTTTGAGTTGCCGGCTGTTTGGGGGAGTCCGGCCCGGAAGCCCCTTTTCCTTTCCCCACGGATGGGGGGAAACGTCTAGTGCCCCCGCAGGTGAACTCTGGCAGGTAGCCGGACGGGCGGGGCTCACTTTGGCCATCTCCCCTGTATGCTGGAGGAAGAGCCAGCCCATCGCCCTTCTGGCCGAGAAGGCTGTCGCGTAGTTGTCCACACCATTCCGCCAACGAGCACCAACCACCACTGACAGCTTCCTTCTATTAGAACCCCGACCTCCCGGGAGTCTAGATTCCGGTCCCAGCTCCCCTTCGGAGGAGGTGGACACTCCAAGAGGAACCCGGAGGCCCGGCGCGGGGGAAGCCGCGGGCAGAGCCCAGGCAGCCGCGCCCTCGCGCCGCCCTCCGCGGCGCCGGGCTCCCGCCCCCGGCTCCCACCCCCGGCCGGCGGCCGAGCTAGCGTGCCCGCCCGAGCGCGCCGAGACACTCGGCGGGCGCGGAGTCCGAGTTCCGGGTCTTGGCGGCGGCCTCAGGGGAGGCGGGCACGTGGTAGGGCTGGGGTTCCACCTGGCCACGCCGCTGGCTACTGCGCGCTGGCCGACTGTGTCCCGGACCCGCGGACAGAGGCGGGCGTCCTGGGATCCCCGGGAGAGAGGCGCGTGTTAGGCGGTGCGGCCGCTGCCGTCGGGGCGCAGGCCTATTAGCCTAGTAGGTCCCCTGTCCAACTTCGGCTCGCGGATGCCTGTCCCAATGGGCACCGCCGCCCCTCTCCTGGGTCCTCGAGGTCCTGGTCCCTCCCTCCCCGAACCAGCGAGCACCCACGTCTAGGCCGGTCGGTGGGCGGTGCCACCGCTGGGCCGACCCCCGCGAGCGGGACTCGGGGAAGCCAGAGCCCCGCCCACCGCCTTGCCCCGCCCACAGCTCTCCTGGACCCCGCCCACCACGCCGGCTCCTCCCCTTCCTGCCGGCTGGCTCCCGGCCCTCCGCCAGCCCGCCCGCCCAGGCCCGGAACGGAGCCCACTGCTCCGCTCGGCCGCCCCGCCCCGCCGCCTCCCGGCCCCTCCCGCGAGGGCGGCCCGAAAACCCGGAGCGCGGGAGCGCGGCTCCGCCGGGCCGGGTGGCCGCACTGGGCATGCTCAGTAGCCAGGGCAGGTTTTTTGGTCGCAAGTAGGAAGCTTTTTGCACTACACCGGAGAGGGGGAGCCGCGGATCCGGCCGCGCCGCCTGCACCGCCGCCGCGCCCGCCTCAGCCCGCCCGGCCCCGCGGCGGGGCGCGATGAGCCCGAGCCCGAGCCCCAGCCGGCCCGCCGGGGAGTGAGCGCGGGGCGCCCAGGGCGCGTTGCGCAGCTGCTCCTGCGCACAACCCCGCCGCCGCCGCCGCCGGCCCGCACTGGCCGCGGAGTGGAGAGGCTCGTCCGTGCACAGCGCCCGGCGCCGGCAGCGGGAGCAGGAAGCGCAGGCCACGCAGGGACCCAACTGAAACAAAGTGTCGGCCGCCCGGCGCCGCGCCCGCCCGCGCGCCTGCAACTCGGCCGCCCACCATGGCTTCCGAGGAGCTGTACGAGGTACCTCCCCTCCCCCCGGACCCTCGGGCCGCCCCCCGTCGCCGCCGAGCTGCCCCTCCCCGGCCCGGCCGCTGCCAGCCCGACGGCCCCGCTCCGCCGCCGGCGCCCGCCGTGGCCCCTCCCCCGCCGCGGCCGCAGTTTGCTGGACGGGAAATGTGTGCGGAGGGGACCCCGAGCCACGCTGCTCGGAGGGCCCCCGCGGGCGGGGTGGGGGCTCCCGGAGTTGTCGGGCCGAGGGGGGGGGTCCCGGCCGTGGGGAAGTAGCGCTGACATAAGTGACTTGCTCAGACTGAGCCCGAAGTGGTGTTGGCGTGGGCAGTGGGAGAGAAGCCCCCGTTGGCGCTTGCCGGGGTCTGTGGGCGGTGCAAGGGGGTGGTGGTGTTTTTCCTGTCCATTTAATAAAGCATTTGGGAGAGGGTTTTGTCTCTGCTGGGGGGGGGCAGGAGAACCAAGGCAACTGTCTTGACTCTACTGCTAACTAAAGCGATGCAAAATATCGCACCGAAAATGCTAAACGGTGACCACATGCTTTAATTAGGTTAGCATTGTGGCCAGAGCCAGGAAATTTAAATTTAACGCCGATACACCGTCGCCGCAGCGTTGCAAGTAAGAAAGGGTACAATCAGAACGATAAGTTATGGGCGGTGGGTTTGCCAGCTTCAACTTCAAGTTTGAGAGTTATCAATTTGGATCTTTGGGCATGTTTTGTATGTCTCGATATAACTTCTTGATGTATTTCGAAGTAGACTTGCCGAGACTTCAGAAGTGTGGCAGGCATTCTGTTCTTTTGGATAGATGGTTCTCCTGCTTCACACGTATTTAAATGCGTCTTTTAAGAGGCTTAAAACTTCTGGATACTCTCTACACTCATCTTTATGGTGCCTTTAGGGACCTGGTGTTTAGGGACCTGGGTGTAAGCGTCTGTAACATGTAGAGTCCCTGGGCCCTAAGTGATCCTTCCAAGGTGTGGTGTTTTCTGTTTTGTATTTGCAATTGACTTGGAATGGAGCTTTGTTGACAGTGATTGTCTTTAGCAACTTTTTTGTTAATTTTAAAAAGCAAGTGTTTGTAAAGTTATCCAGAGGAGGCTGCCTTCTGTAGACTAATAGTAGGTTGTTGCCTCTCCTTACATTGTGTGTGGTCCGTGTGCCTTAGCTGGTACTGAAAATGTTCCATTCTTTTCAATCATTTTACAGTTGTGTCCTACTGTATTCAAAATGCTGTCTTAGATTGTTTGAGGATGATCTGTTCCCAAGAACCTTCCCTTCTAGGAAGGATAAGTGTTTTGTGTGGGGAAGGCCCAGAGTAGAGGCTAGGATGAATGCTTGAGGTTTTACCTTCAACGTTCCGCATTGGGAAAGTACATAGGATGAAATAGGAGGGATTTTACTTTCTGTATGAGATCATTCTTGGGTGGTTTAGTCTTCAGTGTTCACTTTTCCATTTGTTTTTGTGGTTTTAAGTAATGGTTCCCTTGGTGTTTGGATGAGAGTAGCACCTTATACGTAAGTTGTATCTATGTGTGTAAAAATGAATCTGCTTGATGAATTACATTTTTTTGGTTTATTCTCTATCTTCAAGTTTTCTACTCACTATTTTTCTAGCAGAAATTACTTAGAAGCAACAATTTGTACTGTTTTGTGTTCATTCAGTGTGTGTGTTGAGTGCTGTATGGAGGTTCCATAGGGAAGATGGAGTTGTGAGAATGTTCATGCCCTCAAGGAGCATCCGGGGAAGAAATAAGTACATTGCAAAGAAGAAATGATACTTGTGCACAGTTGAACTTTTGATTCTGGGTGTTTTTTTTGTTTGTTTGTTTTTGGGGGAGGAAGTGATATGTGTAAAGAGATATAGCATGTCATAAATGCCTATTGGTCACTATCTTTGAGGCTGTTAGTTCTAACTTCTTGTAGTGAGCGCTGTGACTATACTGCTATTAATTTTTTTTGGTAGCGGGGATTGAACCCAAGGGCACTCAACCACTGAGCTGCATCCCCAGCCCTTTTTGAATTTTGTTTAGAGACAGGGTCTCACTGAGTTGCTCAGCACCTCTCCGTTGCTGAGGCTGGATTTAAATTTGTAGTCCTCCCGTTTCAGTTTCCCAAACCGCTGGGATTACAGACACGGGCCACCGTGGTCGGTTACTTTTAAAAATTAACATGTAAAAGTTTTGCATAGTGGTTGAGAGCCTGGTTTTGGAATCAGACGACTAACTATGGAATTCCAGCTCTGTCTCCTTGGGTAAATTAGCCCTGAATGCCCTGTTTCCTCCTGTGAAATTGGGATCAATGTTTCTCTTCCCTCATAGAGCTGTGAAGTTTAAATGAGAAAATACATAAGGTATATTCTACGATTCCCACTGCAAACACTTTGTAAGTGATGGTTGTTATTGTACTGTAACTGAGGTTATTATTGTATTTACTCACTGAGGCCCGTTTTTGTTTCTAAAGTCATAGAGTTGGATTGTTTTGATCAAGGCAGTCTTATTTGTGGGACAGTGATGATAACTGTAAATGAATACTGTGGTCTCACAGGCTAGGAAGAACACCAAGGTGCTTTTCTGGACAGGTCAAGGGACATAGTTGCTGTTTTTTATCTCCAACACTTAGCATGGCCCCTGGTATATAATAATATAACCTTAAGAAATATTTAAATGGTTATTGAAATTATGCTTTGTGGAAAAAAGGAAACAGGTCCTGGTAAAGTTGGTGGTCCATCAGTCTTGCAAAATTTTGAAGTGCTTTAGTTGAAGGTTGGAATAAATTTACCTCCTGTGTTGCCAGCAGGATTTTGGATCAGCATAGATCAGAACTTCATATCTTTCACCAAAAAACCAAGCAAGCACCTTTTATTTTAAACTTAAGAATTTACATTTCTTTTAAAATTAACATAAAAATTGTGTTTATTATGTATAGCAATGTTTTGAAGAATATATGCATTATGGAATAGTTAAATCATTGTGGAATAGTTAAATCTAGCTAGTTAAGAAGAGCAGTGTCTCAAATTTTATTTTAGTGAGAACAGTTAATATCTACTCTTTGCATTTTTTACTAATACAGTATGTTATTAATTATAGTCACTATCACTGTATAATAGATCCCTTGGACTTAGTCCTCCTATCTGACTATAATTATGTATCCTTCGACCATCATCCCCTCAACCTACCCCACCCCCCAACTACTCCAGCCTTACCACTGTACTATTCTCAACTTCTGAGCTCAGCCTTTTTAGATTCCACATATGAGTGAGTTCACATAGTATTGTCTTTCTGTGCCTGGCTTATTTCTCTTAATATAATGACCTCTAGTTCATCTGTGCTGTCACAAATGACAGGATTTCTTCCTTTTTTATGGCTGAGTGGTATTCCTTGGTGTACAGAGACCATATATTCTTCCTTCATTGATGAATTCAGGCTTGGTCCATATCTTGTTATGGTCAGCAGTGCTGTAATAAACATGGGAGTGCAGATGTTTCTTCAATACTGGTTTTATTTCCTTTGGTTGTATACCCAGTAGAGGGATTGCTGGATCATGTGGTAGTTCTGTTTTTAATTTGTTGAGGAACCTACATACAGTTTCTAACAAAAGTTGTACTAATTTACGTTCCCACCAGTAGTGTGCTAAGGTTCCTTTTTCTCCCCATGTTTGTTAGTGGTTATTTTTTACTTTTTTGTGTAGCAATTATAACAGGAATTTCATTGTAGTATTGATTCACATTTCCCTGATGATTAGTGATGCTGAGTATTCCTGATATACCTGTTGGCCATTTTATGTGTCTTTTGAGAAATGTTTAGTCAGGTCATTTGTTCATTTCTTTTTTTTTTTTTTTGGTACCGGGGATTGAACTCAGTGGCACTAGACCACTGGGCCACATCCCCAGCCCTTTTTTGTATTTTATTAGAGACAGGGTCTCACTGAGTTGCTAAGTGCCTCGCCATTGCTGAGGCTGGCTTTGAACTCGCGATCCTCCTGACTCAGCCTCCCAAAGTGCTGGGATTACAGGCGTGCGCCACCGCGCCCGGCTTGTTCATTTCTTAATAGGTTCTTATCCCCCTCCCCAATTGAACTGAGTTTCTTATATATTTTGGTTATTAACCCCTTATCAGAGGTATAGCTTGCAAGTATTTTCTGCCATTCTATAGATTGCCTCTTGTTTTTTTTTTTTTTTTTTTTAATATTTATTTATTTGCATTAGTTGTATGCAATCTGTTTTACGTGGTGCTGAGGATTGAACCCGGGCTGCTCACGTGCTAGGCGAGCACTCTACCGATGAGCCACAACCCCAACCCTGTCTCTTGGTTTTGTTGATGCTTTCCTTTGCTGTGAAGAAACTTCTTAGTTTGTATAGCCCCACTTGTCTAATTTTGCCTTTGTTGCTTATGTTTTTGAAGTCATATCCAAAAAAATCATTGTACAGAACAATGTTTTAGAGCTTTCCCCCTATATTTTCTTCTAGTAGTTTCATGGTTTGGGGGTCTTACATTTAACTGTTTAATTCCTTCGAGATGATTTTTGAGATGATGAGAGATGAGTCTAATATCTTCTGAGTGTAGACATCTAGTTTTCCCAACATCATTTTTTGAAGATCCTGTCCTTTCTCTATTGTGTGTTCCTGGCACCTTTGTTGAAAATCAGCTGGCTATAAATATTAAGATTTATGTTTTTGAGCTTTCCAATTTGTCCTGTTGTCTGTATCTTTTTATGCCAATACCTTGTACTTCTGGTTACTATAATTTTGCAGTATATTTTGAAGTCAGGTAGCATGATACCTCCATTTCTGTTCTGTTTGCTCAAGACTACTTTGGTTATTTTGGGATCTTTTGTGGTGGCATGTAAATTTAGGATTGCCTTTTCTGTTTCTGTGAAGAAGAATGCCATTGATATTTCAATGGAGATTGCATTGAATCTTTATTAGCATAATTTGGGTAGTATGGACATTTTAACCATGCTTCCAAGTCATGAAATGGGGTATCTTTCCATTTATTTCTTAATTACAGTTTCCAATGGAGAGATCTTTCATCTTTTTTTTTTTTTTTTTTTAAATACTTATTTATTTGTTTTAGTTGTACACAATGCCTTTATTTTTATGTGGTGCTGAGGATTGAACCTGGGCCACGCACGTGCTAGGCGAGCGCTCTACTGCTGAGCCACAACCCCAGCCCGAGATCTTTCATCTTCTTAAGTTTATTCCTAAGTATTTTATGTCATTGTAGTTATCATAAATGAGATTTTCTTTTTCAGATTGTTTTTTGTTAGTGCATAGAAACACTACTGATTCCTGTTATGTTGGCTTTGTATCCTGCAACTTTACTAAATTTAGCCCTAATAGTTTTTTGGTGGAGTCTTTAGGGTTCTTATGTATAAAATAATATTGTCTGGGCATTGTGGCACACGCCTGTAATCCCAGGGACTTGGCAGGCTGGGGGTGGGGTACTGGACTGGGGATGTAACTCAGTGGTAAATCTCCCCTGGGTTTAATCTCCAGCAAGGCCCCCCGGCCCTCCATAAAAAGCAAGACTCACATCGTCAGCAAACTGGGAGAGTTGAATTTCTTCCTTTTCAATTTGGATGCCATTTATTTTTCTTGCCTTATTGCTCTGGCTAGGGTTTCAGTACTCTGTTGAACAGAAGATAGTGGGCATCCTTGTCTTGTTCCTGGTCTTAGAGGAAAAGCTTGCATGTTTTCCCTGTTCATTATGATGTTATCTGTTGATTGTGTTGAGGTGCATTCTTTAATTTGTTGAGGGTTTTTGTCATGAAGGAATGTTGGATTTTGTCAAATGCTTTTTCTAAAACTGTTGAATGATCATATTTTTTTTGTCCTTCATTCTGTTAATGTTATGTATCAAGGTATGTCAAACCATCCTTATATCTTAGGATGAATCCACTTGATTTTGATTTTTGTGGATAATCAGCTGTCAAATTGGGTTTGCTAATATTTTGTTGGATTTTTACATCTGTGTTCATCAGGGATATGAGCCTGTACTTTACTTTCTTTCTTGTGTTCTGGTTTCAGGGCAATACTGGCCTCATCATGTGAGTTGGGAAGCATTCCTTCCTTTTCAGTTTTGTTTTTTTTTAATATTTATTTGTTTAAATTGTACACAATGTATTTATTCTTTATGTGGTGCTGAAGATCGAACCTGGGCCACACACGTGCTAGGCGAGCGCTTTATCTCTGAGCCACACTCCTAGCCCCAGTGTTTTTTTTTTTTTTTTTTTTTAAAGGATTTGAGAAGGTAATGTTTGTTCTTCTTTAAATGTTTGGTAGAATTTAGTTGTGAAGCCATCAGGTTGTGAGCTTTGCTTTGATGGGATACTTTTTATGCTGATTCAACCAATATTTTTATTTAGTCTTCAGATTTTCTGTTAGAAATCCAGTCTTGGTAGCCTGAGTGAGTCCAGGAAGTAGTTTCTTCTAGATTATCCAATTTGTTGGCATGTAGTTTTTTTGTATGTGGGGGGGTGGGGTACCAGGGATTGAACTCAAGGGGCACTTGGCCACTGAGCCATCCCCAGCCCTTTTGTATTTTATTTAGAGACAGGGTCTCACTGAGTTGCTTAGTGCCTCGCCATTTCTGATGTTGGCTTTGAACTCGTGTTCCTCCTGTCTCAGCTTACCAAGCTGCTGGGATTACAGGCATGCGCCATCATGCCTGGCTTGACATGTAATTTTTAATAGTTTCTTAGAATCCTTTGTATTTCTTGGTATCTATTGTAATGTCTGCTTTTTCACCTCTGACCTTATTTGTTTTAAATATTTCCTCTTTATTAGTCTGAATGTTTGTTGATTTGGTTTATATTTTCCAAAGCCAATTCATTGTTTTGTTGATCTCTTCTGTTTTTCTAGTTTCAGTTTCATTTGTTTTGTTGTGATCTTTATTGTTTCCTTCCTTCTCCTTATTTTGGACTTTTATTTGTTCTTGTTTTTCGAGTTTGTTGAGGTACAAAGTTTGGTCATTGTTTAAGGTCCTTTTTGATGTATATTTATTGCTTACACACTTCCCTCTTAAAACTGCTTTTGCTGAATCCCAGAGGTCCTATATTGTGTTTCCATTTTTGTCCCAAATTTTAAAATTTCCCCATTTCTCCATTGGTTGTTCAGGAGCATGCTTAATTTTCATGTATTTGTGAATTTTCTGAAGTTCCCCCTGTTAATCTTTGCTGGGGAAGATATTTGATACAGTTTTAGTGTTCTTAAATTGGTTAAGAATTCTTCCTGGGCTCCTATGTGATCTGTCCTGGAGAATGTTCCGTGTGCAGTTGGGAAGAATCTGCATTCTGCTGACGTTGGATGGGATGTTCTATGTATGTCTGTTAGGTCCATTTGTTCTCAAGTGTGCTGTTTCCTTGGTTGAAGTCCAGTGTTTCCTTGTTGATGTTCTGCCTGTTGCTGAAAGTGGGGCTGTTAAAAGTACCCTACTGTTCTTGTATTGCAGCCAGTTTGTTCCTTCAGATCCATTAACCCTTGTTTTATATGTACTTACAATTGTTACATCCTTGCTGAACTAAGGACCCCTTCATAAATACATAATGCCCTTGTCTCTTTTACAGTTTGATTTAAAATCTCCTGCATCTGATAAAAGCATAGCTGCTACTGCTCTCTTTTGGTGTCCATTTGCAGGGGGTGTCTTTTTCCATCTCGTCATTTTCAAGTCTGTGTGTCTTTATTCGAGGTGAGTTCCTTGTGGGCAAAATGGCCGGACTTAGGGAGGGTTGATTTAAGATCTTTTGACTTTATTATGGTGCTAAAACTATACACATTCAGTAGAAACCATACTTTGTATTTTGAATTTGGATTTTTCTTGGGCTGTGGTGTGTGGTGTGGCAGGGGCTGCGAGCCTCAGTTGGATTGAGCCCTGCAGTCATGGGGTAACACCAGTGCCCTGCATCTGCTCAGTTGCTAAGTCGAGATGTCCTGCAGGTTGGGATGTGTTGGATGCATTTTAGACTAAACAATATTTTCAACTTGAAATGGGTTTATCAGGACCTAACCCCAACATAAATTGGGGAGCTCTTTAGATGCATCATTTTTGTTTTTTTAAAATTCATTCAGCCACTCTGCCTTTCTGTTGAAGAATTTAATCTATTTGTATTCAAGGTAATTATTGACAGGGTGAAGACTTACTAATATCATTTGTTGTTTGTTCTCTAGTTGTGTTGTGAATTCTTTCTCTTTAAGTGATTTTCTCTAGTGCTATGTTTTGATTTCTTGTTTTTTATTTTTTCTCTATTAAGTACAAGTTTTCACTTTTTGGTGACTATGAACATTATAAAAAACATTTTTATATTTATAACAGATTATTTTCAGATTTTTTCCAGCTAGGGATTGAACCCAGGGCCATGTGCATGCTAGGCCAGAAGCTTTATTCCTGAGCTACACCACCAGCATGATAGGTTTTTTTTTTATATTTATTTATTTGCTTTAGTTGTACACAATGCATTTATTTTTACGTGGTGCTGAGGATCGAACCCAGGCTGCGTACGTGCTAGGTGTGCGCTCTACCGCTGAGCCACAACCTCAGCCCCCATGATAGGTTATTTTAAGCCAATATAACCACTTAATTTTGCTTACAAAAAGACTATACTTGCTGGGCGCGGTGGCGCACGCCTGTAATTCCAGCACTTTGGGAGGCTGAGGCAGGAGGATCGTGAGTTCAAAGCCAGCCTCAGCAATGGCGAGGCACTTAGCAACTCAGTGAGACCCTGTCTCTAATAAAATACAAAAAAAAGGGCTGGGGATGTGGCCCAGTGGTCAAGTGCCCCTGAGTTCAATCCCCGGTACCACAAAAAAAAAAAAAAAAAAAAAAAAAAAGACTATACTTTTACTCCCTATCCCAGATTTTGATTTTCTTTTTTTGGAGTACCAGGGATTGAACTCAGGGGTACTTGGCCACTGATCCACATCCCCAGCCCTGTTTTGTATTTTATTTAGAAACATGGTCTCACTAAGTTGCTTAGCACCTCTTTTTTGCTGAGGCTGGCTTTGAACTCCCAATCCTCCTATCTCAGCCTCCCCAGCCGCTGGGATTATAGGCGTGCGCCACCATGCCCGGCTCCAATATTTTAGTCTTTGCAGGCTATACAGTCTTCACCGCAGCTTCTCAGCTATGTTGTCAGTATAGAAGCAGCCATAGAATGACACTGTACGTTCGAATTTCATTTTTATGTGTCATGAAATACTCTTTTATTTTCCCCACTTAAAAATATCAAAATTGTTCTTAACTCACAGGTTCCACAAAGACAGCCAGTGGGCTGGTTTGGGCCTGCAGGTCATAGGTTGCTAACCCTGCTTGAGAAGATGAACAGAGCTTTACAGGAGAGTTGGAGCCTGTGAAGGTTGGAGGCTGGAGCAATTAAAGGCCTTCTGTTCTAGCTCTCATGCTAGAGGTTTCAAATGCCACTCTTCCCTTCTACTTTATAGCTATATGACTTGTCAACTGGCTATCTCCCCTGAGCTTTGTCATTGGTAAAATGAGTATGATGATGACTGAACATCTGTGAGGCTATGTGACGATACCATGTGACAGCAATTTATAGTTGATGAAATGCTGTGACCAGTTGTGAAGTGATTACTTTATCCAATGAAACGTCTTTATCTTCCATTCTTTTAAATATAGTTTTTAATTACCTTTTTTTTTTTGGGTACTGGGAATTGAACCCAGGGGCATTTAACCACTGAGCCAAATCTCCAGCCTTTTTTATTTTGAGACAGGGTCTCACTAAATTGCTTAGGGCCTCTCTAAGTTGCTGAGGCTGGCTTTGAACTTGTGATCTTCCTGGAGCCTTGCCCTCCAGAGCTGCTGGCATTGTAGGCAGCTCTTCTTCTATTCTTTCTTTATTTATTTTTTTTTAAAAATATTTTTATTTATTTGCTTTAGTTGTACACATGTGTTTTTTATTCAATGCATTTTATTTGTACATGGTGCTGAGGATTGAACCCGGGTCTCCCACATGCTAGGCGAGCGCTCTACTGATGAGCCACAATCCCAGCCCCTCTTCTTCTATTCTTAAAGAACAACAAAAACCAAACAAACCTTCTTCTTCTTCTTCTTTTTTTTTTTTTTCTTTTTGGTGGTACCGGGGATTGAACTCGGGGGCACTCATCCACTGGGTCACATCCCCAGCCCTTTTTTGTATTTTATTTAGAGACAGGGTCTCACTGAGTTGCAAAGTGCCTCGCCATTGCTGAGGCTGGCTTTGAACTCTGGATCCTCCTGCCTCAGCCTCCCAAAGTGCTGGGATTACAGGCATACGCCACCGCGCCCGGCTTATTTTTCTTCTTTGAGAGTTGCAATTTCATTTCAAAGTATCCAGTGACTTGATTATATCACTGGAGAAAACTGAGATAAAGAGGAGCTTTACTTTATCCAGTGTTCAAATGTACTAGGCATGTTAGCAGCGGGTTTCATTTTTTATTTTATTTATTTATTTATTTATTTATTTATTTTTGATACTGGGGATTGAACTCGGGCACTCAACCACTGGGCCACATCCCCAGCCCTTTTTGTATTTTTTATTAGAGACAGGGTCTCACTGAGTTGCTAAGTGCCTCGCCACTGCTGAGGCTGGCTTTGAACTCGTGATCCTCCTGCCTCAGCCTCCCAAGTGCTGGGATTACAGGGTCATTTTTTATTTTTAAATAATGTTGCTGGTGGCATTTCATTTTATTTTGGTTCATAATTTTTATTAGTTATGAGCAAAATTAAACTGCTGAATACTATATTTCATACACTATATATGTATGACTGACTAGCAGGTAGACTTTAAGTTTTACAGAGTATGGTACTCCCCTTCAAAAAAGGGAAAATATCCACAGCTTTTGATTATGGAAAATATACAATGCAAATTGAATTGGCCAGGGGTGTTGCACATGCAGATATATGTGTTTATATTGATGACAGAGTTGGAAATTGTATGTGCATATGGTTGTATAAGTGAAGTAGCGCCAAGAAAGATACATTCATACAGTGAAAAAAAAAAAATAACTTGGTGATTGTGATCACCAGAATGGGGTGGAGGAAGTGAGTTATTTGTCTTCTAGAAATTGAGTGGTGGGTTAGTGAAGTCAGACGTGTATGTGTGCTTTGAAACTTTCTGGATTATCTTGAATGATCTTCATCTTGTGAATTGCTGAGAAAATTTATTCATTTGCCTAAACCAGTGTGTGAAGATATCTCATGAGCTGTTGGCTTGAATTTGCTTTCATCCCTGGGTACAGAACAAATTCTGTTCTTTTTTTGTAAGAGCCATTGACATTTTCTCATGTATTGGGGATTGAACTCCCAGGATGCTTAACCACCCAGCCATATCCATGGAGTCCATTTTCAGGGTATATAGGCAACACTTTATTTGTGGTGTTCTTGTTCATCGTTTTGACTATCTGTGATGCACAAATCCAGTCCCCAAATTAGGCAGTAATAGTTTTTCTGTTTTGTGTGTTCATTAGTGGAACCAGATCATCGGAGGGTCCTGTTAGAATATAAACTATTAGGCCTAGACCATTAGATTGTAATTTTACTGTTTGGATGGAGACCAGAATCTATGTTTCAGGAAGCTTTTTTTCCTAGAATGCTGGTAGATTTTGGAACTTCTGGACTCTCCACCCTTTGGATACCTAGGCTCCAAGTGGAGGTGGAGAGGGCTGGAGATAGCCCAGTAGAGGAGGAGCTCAGTGGTGGGCCATACTTGCCTTTTTTGCAGGCTCTTTGACCATTGCTGGCAGTTAACTGAAGCCATTCCAGGAAAGAGAACATTGAACACACAAGGTAGTTGGTTAAGGGCGTTGCAATTTCTGTTTGTGTCTTCTTTGTGTGGTATCATTTTTGCTGGAGTGCTTTAGCTATGCATCATTTTGTGGTCATTATTTTCTGCAGTTCAAAATATTGCAAGAGTTGTGTGAGTGTTGAATTACTTCATTGGAAGAGTGAATTACAGACCACCTGACTTCGACGTGCCTTGTGCCAGTCCTTTTACACTTAGTGTGTCATATGCTTTTTTCATGGGAGGATTTCTAACTTTGCCTTCTCTCACTTAACCTGATTCTCTTGAGCTTTTCAAGCTGGACAAGGCCTGGGAGTTCATGTTCTCCAGGGAGTCTGTGGAAGGTCTACTGAATTTGAATGGAAATTTGTACAAGTTTGTATGAACATTTTTTTCTGAGACTATCAGGAGCTTTCTTATGATTCTCAAGAGGGATCTAGGATCCCAGCTCAAGTATTAAATTGCTCTTGAGACCCTTGAAAGCCGTTAACTTTCAGGCTGGGAATGTAGCTCAATCTCCAGTACTGGTTGGGTGTGGTGATGGACGCATGGCAATGCCCTTAACTTTGTCTGCTCTTTATTGACCACTTGGCATCATTTTTGGTCAAATTCATTAATGCTCCAGGCACAGTCTACACTAAAACCATATTAAAATATTGCTGATTGGGTTTGGAAGTTATTTGCTATTTCCAGTTTCAAAGTGGCTGTTCTTAAAATCACACATACATAAAATCTGAAGTTAATCAATATTTAACATCACTTCTGATGATACTAGGACTTTAGAATCTTAAAACTCTGGTTCATCCCTTAACTTACTATTATGTTCCAATGTCTTATTATGCCACAAAATAGAACATTGTTATTTCATGTAGATGGTGTTGTTTAGTTTTATACTTATGTCTTTACCAATTTTCTTTAATCATCAATCTTCTGAGAATTTTCTTTCTCAAAACTTCATTTTTCTCCCTTAAGTATATCCTTTACACATCTCTTTAGTAAAAGACTGGATGGAAAGGTTTAGTTTTTTGATTATCTGGAAATGTTTCTATTTTGCCCTCAATTTTGAGTGATAGGATTGTATTTCCTGTAAAGCCAGTTCATTGGTGTTTGAAGATACTTACTCTGTTGTCTTCAGGCCCCTGTTATTCTTGAGGAACTTGTCAGTGTCAATGTAGTTGCTTTGCAGGTCTGTCTTCTGTTTCTGGTTGCTTTTGAGATCACCTCTTTGACTTTGGTGTTCTGTAGTTTGACCACAGTGTATTTTGTGTGGTTTCCTTTTTATAAATATGCTTGTTGGTGGTGTGCTTCTTTTGTGGGTTTGTGCCTCTTTTTCAAAGACTGCTTCAAAGATTTGTGCATTCTGTCTTCAAAGGCTGCTCTCTTCTGTACTCTTCTGGAATTCCAAGCAGGCATGTATTGCATCTTCTCATCACTCCTCCCTGTTGCTTACCTCCTCATTTCTATCTCATCTTTTTCTTCTTATTTTTAAATTTATTCCTTTTTCTGTGTATGTATGAAAGTCATTGTTCTGTTTTGCTTTCTTTTTGTGAGATTCATTCTAGGTATTTTCTTTCCTCTAGGTTTTAGATCAAATGAGCCATGCTTAATTTGCTATTTAATTCATCTGATGCATTTTTTAAACAATTTATTTTTATTTTTTTTCCTTTCTTTTTTTATTTATAATAGTATGTATTACAATTCATAATGCACATATATAGCATCTTTTTACATACAACTGTTTGTATACAAAGTATATAAGTACCATTCAGATCTTCAATCATGCATTTAGGATAATGATATCCATTTCATTCAACCACCACTTTTTTTTTTCCCTTTTTCCCCCCCTCCCTCCCCCTTGCTCCCTCCCTTCCCTCCCTTTCCTTTGACCATTCTAGTGTTCCTCTAATCCTCCTATGTACCCCCATCCAACAACACTGTGAACTAGCCTCCTTATATCAGAGAAAACATTCGGTATTTGGATTTTGGGGATTGGCTAACTTCACTTAGCATTATATTCTCCAACTTCATCCATTTACCTGCAAATGCCATTATTTTATTCTCTTTTATTGCTGAGTAAAATTCCATTTTGTATATATACCACATTTTCTTTATCCACTCATCTACTGAGGGACATCTAGGTTGGTTCCACAACCTAGCTATTGTGAATTGTGCTGCTATAAGCATTGAAGTGGCTGTGTCACTGTAATATGCTGTTTTTAAGTCCTTTGGGAATAGACCCAGGAGTGGGATAGCTGGGTCATAGGGTGGTTCCATTCCCAGTTTTCCAAGAAATCTCCATACTGCTTTCCATCTGATGCATTTTTTTTATATTTATTTTATTTTTTATCCTTTCTTTTTTTAATATGTACAACTCATAGTGCATATATTTAGTATCTTTTTACATACAACTGTTTGTATACAAAGTTATATTCGTACAGTTCAGGTCTTCAATCATGCATTTAGGAAAATGATATCCGTTTCATTCAACCACACTTTTTTTTTTTTTTTTCCCCCCCTCCCTCCCCCTTGCTCCCTCCCTTACCCCTCCCTTTCCTTTGACCATTCTAGTGTTCCTCTAATCCTCCTATGTACCCCCATCCAACAACACTGTGAAACTAGCCTCCTTATATCAGAGAAAACATTCGGTATTTGGATTTTGGGATTGGCTAACTTCACTTAGCATTATATTCTCCAACTTCATCCATTTACCTGCAAATGCCATTATTTTATTTCTTTTATTGCTGAGTAAAATTCCATTTTGTATATATACCACATTTTCTTTATCCACTCATTACTGAGGGACATCTAGGTTGGTTCCACAACCTAGCTATTGTGAATTGTGCTGCTATAAACATTGAAGTGGCTGTGTCACTGTAATATGCTGTTTTTAAGTCCTTTGGGAATAGACCCAGGAGTGGGATAGCTGGGTCATAGGGTGGTTCCATTCCCAGTTTTCCAAGAAATCTCCATACTGCTTTCCATCTGATGCATTTTTTTTATATAATTTTATTTTTATAATTTTTAATATGTACAACTCATAGTGCATATATTTAGTATCTTTTTACATACAACTGTTTGTATACAAAGTATATTCGTACAGTTCAGGTCTTCAATCATGCATTAAGGAAAATGATATCCGTCTCATTCAACCACCTTTTTTTTTTTCTCCCCCTCCCTCCCCTCTTGCTCCCTCCCTTACCCTCCCTTCCCTTGACCATTCTAGTGTTCCTCTAATCCTCCTGTGTACCCCCATCCAACAATACTTTGAAATAGCCTCCTTATATAAGAGAGAACATTTGGTACTTGGATTTTTGAGACTGACTAACTTCACTTAGCATTATGTCTTCCAACTTCATCCATTTACCTGCAAATGCCATTAATTTGTTTTCTTTTATTGCTGAGTAAAATTCCATTGTGCGTATATACCACATTTTCTTAATCCACTCATTTACTGAGGGTGCATTTTTAATTTCAAAAATTAATGCATTTTACGTCTAGTATTCTGGTATTGCTTCTCCCACGAGGTCTGCTGTTGCCTCTTCAGCCTTTGGTGGTTATCCACTTTCATGAGTGCATTACTTCTTGTGGTAGAGTTGGGGGAATTATGAAGGCACTAGGATATTTCTCTTGCTTCCTGCAAGCCCTACAAAGGATATGAATTGTAGTTTATTGATCAGTGAGTTATTTTGTAATTGACGGCCTTCAGGAACTCTTGTATTTTTCTTTTTGGCCAGAAACTAAAGAGGTGTTCTTGACTTGGAATTTGTGTGGAATCATAGACAGGGGTTGAGGGTTTGAGCCAATATGGAGATTTACCTACTGATATTGAAAAAAAAAAAACAATTAAGGTATAAAGTAGATTTCATGGGTACTGTTTATGAAGGTGGATATGGTAGTTATTAAACAGCTGATTCTGAAGCAAAATGTTCACCTCCATGGTGTACAAGCTTATTGCCTCTAACTTTTCTTCCTCTGAGGTTGTCTTGTTCAGTTGGTCTGAATTTGGCTTGTTCATACCTATATCCCTTCCCCTGCGCCTGTGAGTGCAGTAAGTGGGAGGTTCCCGCCTCCCTAGCCTCAGTGTCCATTCTCCTTCAGACCCTCTCCTGGGCTCTCTGCCAGCAGGACTGCCATTCCAATTTTGTGGGGTCAATTTACCCTTGGTTTCACATTATAGTTTTTAGTGTTCACTTGCTTACATGCTATTCTTTTTTTTCTAGGTGTGATGTCTTGTCACTTTTTCTGGAATGGTGGGCAATGCGAGTGCTTTTTGGTATATCTAGCGCCCAGTCCGACTCGAATGTAGCAGTCAAGTCATGGCTAACCTTTAGCTAAAATTATGCCTGTGATTACAGTAACGAGAGCTATATTGTTAGAAGTTTTACCTTACTTGTGAGAACCATGCGTTTAGTTATCTTGTTTGAAGAAACCCTACAAAATGTCTTAGAGGCAAATTAGAATTCTAAATTTGATGCAAATAATTTGAAGAAGGAAATTGTGTTCCTAGAAAGAGAATTTGGATTTTTAGCATTGAAATGGATTTTATATTTAAAAAACAAATGGGTTTTATGCGAGTGGGGTGTCATGGAACAACGGTGCGGAGTAGTTGGAGGAGTTAGCTTCGGTATATTTAGGGAAGTGTTTTTACTTTGTCTGATTTCCATTTGTAATAGGCTCTGCTGTGTGCATTTTTCTAGAGGATGGTAGTTGCCTAGCATTTGTTTATTGCAAGTCATGAATATTCTTTGGTTAAAATGTACCCATTTTTCGCCAGTAGTTTACTGTAGGATTTCAGAGTTTCACAAAGCCGCATACAGAAGCATTTCTTATTTTGACATGTAACTAATTTGGCCAACCCAGCTATTTAGCATGTATGAGAACTGGGACCAAAAAGAAAAATAATCTTAATTTATGAAAAAGGCATCATGTCCTATGGACATTGGTCAGCTCCGCATCTGTCTCCCTTGGAGACTTTTTATTTTGGGCATGACGTACTTGGACTTAACTGTCTTCGTTAGCATGTTAGAAAAGGATGTTTGGTGAGGAACAGGGATCTGCCAAAGGCAGGTAAACTGGCACTAGTAGGTTTGCTCTTGGAGTCAGCCAAAGACTGCAGCTAGGGGTGGCCCTGGGGGAAGCAGAGTCTCCTGCTGCCCTGAACCTCACACAGCATGGGAAGGGCAGGCCAGTGCAGAGAAAGCATGTGTTGAAAGAACTACCAAGAATGGTATGTAGGTGACAAAGTTGGGTTTACCTCTATGGTCTCTGTTTTACAGTTGCCACCCAAGTTCTAAGAGCAGAGGAGAGCGATCAGGTATTCTCCCAAGGAGTTGGAGGAGGTGGAGGGAGGCCTGAGTGGCCTCCGCAAGCCTGACCTGATTGCTTGGCCTGTCATCCTGAAACAGTTTTGATGCTTACAGTGTATTCCATTAACTTTGGAGGGAGGTTCTCCCAAAATCTTTCCCAGGTTGATGTTTTAGGAAGATGAGGCATGGGTTATTAGTAGCTTCATGGAACCCTTGAGCTCCTGCTGCGTGTGTGTGTTTGGTTTAAGAAGCAGGGACTTGTGCTATGCTATCTTCTGGAGTGATGCTAAGTGAAGGAAGTATTAGCTCATTTGGTGATATATAAGTGAGAAGATTGGAGTCATTAAAAACATCTTGTTTCAGTAATTGTTTTTTCAATGAAATTTAAAGATACTTGTTTTCTGTCTAAAATCATCTTCTTGCTGGGTGTTTGGGAGGGAGGTGCGCTGGCTGTTGGTATCTCATGTCTGCCTGCTGCATCTCTGTACCTGAGAGTGTGATGCTGCTGCTGCTGCGTGGAGACAGCCATGGAGCTCCTGTAGGGTCACTCTTGGCCTGGGGGCAGGTCTGCTCCACAGTGCCCCCATCCATGAACTAAGCTGAGGTCTCCAATTAGTAATTGTTGACCGACAATTAATAATTATTAATTAATAATAATTATTAATTGTTTTCCCCAATTAATAACTACATTTATTAGTAGTAGTCTACATTTGCAGTGTTTTCCAGTGGCTCATGTATTAAAGGCTTGGTTGCTTCCCTGTGGCACAATTGGGAGGTAGTGGGCTCTTTAGAAGGTGGAGCCTAGTGGGAGGAAGTTAGGTCCTTGGGGGTGTGCCCTTGAAGAAATGTATCTTGGGACGCCAGCCCCATCTTCTCTATGCTTTTGGGCTGCCTTGAATTGAACAGCTTTGGTCCATCATGTGATCTCTGCCATACTGTTTGCCTCACCACAGACCCCCAAACAATGCAGTCAGCCACTTGTGGACTGAAAAATAGGGAGCCAAACTAAACCTTTCCCTCTTTCAAGTTGATTCTGTCAGGTATTTTGTTATAGCAACAGAAAGCTGACAATACACTAAGGAGTCTCCATCATCATCCCTTCTCTCCCTCTTGGACTGATGTGTCCGGCTCTGGTACATCTAGGTCTCTTATGACTTTGGGCTTCATTCTATTCTGACTATTGACCCTGGCCCTGCACTTGCTTATTCCTTGCCGAGGTCTGGCCTGGAAACTAGGATACTGACTGCCCACTTTTGTTTACCTAGCTTTTTATCTGTACAGTCCAAAGGGAAATTCCCTTACACTCCAGGCACCTGAGGCAAAGCCTAGCCAACTCTTAGCCAGCACAGAACTGCCCCATCCTAGACTCCCTGCTCACCTCTTGTATGCAGATGAACTTTTGAGCCTAAAGCAAGAGGTGATATGATTATCTTATGACCCTTTCTAAGGATGAAAAAGGGTACGTGTGTGTTTGAAAGTTGCAATAAAAGATGGTTTGTTGTTTTCTTCCTTCAGAGTTCTGTGGTACTTACCCGGAGGGGGACATGTTGCAAGATCTCCAGGGGGTGCTAACGTGTGGGTAGCACTAAACCCTAGTACACTGAATTTTCCTGTTCATACTGTAACGTTCCCCCAAAGGCCCAGGTGTTGAAGGCTTGGTCACCAGCTTAGTGCTGTTGGAGGTGGTGGAACCTTTAAGAGATGGTGGCTGGTGGGAGGACTTAAGGTCATTCAGGGTGTGCCCTTGAAGGGGTTGTGGGACCCTGATTCACCCTGAGGTGAATAGTTTTCTCTAGTAGAAACTCCTGCCATCATGTACGGCCATAGGCCTGGAGCAAGGGAGCCAGTCATTCATAAACTGAAATCTCCAAAACTGAGAGAAAATAAAACTTACTTACTTTCTTCTTCTTCTTTTTTTAAATATTTGTTTATTTGCTTTAGTTGTACCAATGCTTTTTATTTTTACATGGTGCTGAGGATCGAAACTGGGCAGTGCACTTGCTAGGCGAGTGCTCTACCACTGAGCCACAACCCCAGCCCAGAACTTTCTTTTTTGTTTATCTCAGGTATTTTGTTACAGAAATGGAGCTGACTGACAAAAATATGTACCTATACTATTTAATTTATTAATTAAGCATAGTAAGAGATTACTAACCACAGTAACTAATAATATAATAGAAAAATTATAGCAATATTCTCTAATAAAAGTTAAGTGAATGTGCTCTCTTGATTTATTTCTTTTTCTTCCCCCAATTTTTTTTGTACTTTTACCTTTTCACTTAAAGAAAACAATTGTACAGCTTCCTGCTGGTGTAGTTGCCTGCATTACTGCTTTTGTACTTTGGGCCATTAAGTAAAATAAGGATTACTTGAACACAAGTACTATGAGTGTGACAGAGGGTCTGGTAACTACGGCAGCTGTCAAGTGACTGTTGGGCATGTAGTGCGTACAGTGTGAATATGCTGGACAAAGGTGTGATTCATTTTCTAGGTATGATGGAGTGAGATTTCATCATGCTACTCAGGAAGGTGTACAATTTTGTTTGTTTCTGGAATTTTCCATTCAGTATTTTCAGACTGCAGTTGACTACAGGTAACTGAGACCACAGAAAGTAAAACTGTAAATAAACCATAAATACAGGCAGTGGGCACTGTTGTCTGAGTAACAGTTCCTCCAGAATTATTTAGCATGCATGCCATCCTTCAACTAGATTCTGCTCATTAATGAGTCTTTTGAGGATGACTTGGTTCAACTGATAGATAACATCTGAATGTATATTTCTCAGGGAGATGCTGCTTCCTAAGTGGCTCCAAGTTGATGCTGCTTAAAAACAATGAGTTGGCATCTATGATCTTTGATCGCATAGAATAAGTTTAAATGATCATGTTGAAGTATGTGGGTGGGAGGAGGTTGACTGTTAAGACCAGAAGGTGATTAGTCCGTGGAAGAGAGCTGGGCAGCCACCCTTCCCCTTTGTCAGGAAGATGGCCAAGGGGGAAAAAGACAACCAACATGCAGTAGAGGTGGGGGAAGGGTGGTTATAAAATCAAGACTCTTAGTTATAAAAGGAAACCTAAAACTTGAGGGTCCTCATCTTGGGGCCTCCGGTGGCTAACTTTGGTAGTACTGGAGGAATGTGGGTGAACTATATGGTTTCTAGTGGAACAGGTCTCCCCTTTTGAAGAAAAGTGCTCTGAAGAGTTTAAAGGAAACATCAGAGCAAATAAGACATTCTTGTGCCCTGAGTTGGGCCAGGGAATGCCCGTGCGTACCCTGAAGCTGCAGCAAAAGATTGGAATGCCCTTTGTGTTCCTGAGCCAGGCGGGAACTAAAGTAGCTTGGAAATTCCCATCCTCTTTGAGCTTTGCCACAGCCCTTATCCCGTCAGACCTGGGGGTTTTCATTTAAACTTGACCCCATCTACCCGCATTTCTCTGAAATTTGTCTAATAGCCAGCTCCCTTCCCACCTCACCTGTTAGGACATGGCTGACTATCTCTCTGCTCTCCTGGGACCAAGAGTTGTTGCCACTGTCCGCATTGCACCTGTTGGGACAGCCTCCTGCAGGAACCATCCCCCAGGGTGATGTGCTGTGAGCTAGGGGCTTCTCTGCCCTGTTGGCAACGTGGGCCCTCACCCCAGCAGGAGTGGAGGGGCTCAGGATACTTCAGCCTTCCTCCTTTGACTTTGGAGGGACAGACTAAGTGTACTGCTCTACCCAGAATCTCTTGCTTTTCAGGTGTGTCTTCTCTCTCAAAGCATCCTGGGGAAGGGAAAGATCCAGGGGACAGACAAGGAGCCATGCTCACAGTCAGCCCTCCCCCCAGCCTGTGGGCCACACCAGCCTCACCTCTGCTTCCCAGTCCTAGCAGGCATCTCTCCCAGGCCCAGAGGGGGCGAACTCTAGTGATGGAAACTAAAGCACTGTTGCTGCCTTGGACACAGGGTGCTTTTGAAGACCACTGTGTGTTGGAAGCTCCCGTCACTGAAAACTGTTACAACAAGATCAATTATTGAACTATGAGATGTTTCCAAATTCCTTACTTTTCTTTTCTGTAGGTCTCTGACATTAATAAGTTTACCCATGAAATTAGCTAGAGAGGGTAACTGGGGATGGCACCTCTAGGTCCTGGAGTAGCAGTCTCTTCTCCTGGGCCCACACAGTGTGTGTGGGGGGACATGTTTATGCAAAGAAAAGGCATGTGTTGAAAGGGCTATCAAGAATGGCTTTTAAAAAGTTTTGGCATGTGATAAAATCAAGTCAACTGCCATGGCTTGCTCTCTGCAGTCTCACAACAAGGTGTGTTTGGCCCTGTCTCACTCTGGTCAGGGGAACTGAGTGGAGTGTAGCTGTCTCCTCTACCTACCCCTCCTCCTCTCACGCTTCTCACACTCCCCAGTTTTAGAGCCTTGTTCCCTTCGAATGGGCTTCATCTTGTGATATAGAAGTGAACCATTCAGAAGCCTAGTTTCCTGTTCTTTGTGAAAAAATCAGGTGAACAACAAAATCCGTCTTTGTAAAACAAATAAACTTTCAAACTAAACTACGCTACTCTTTGGGTGTTTGTCCCACTTCCCTGTAGGTTCTTTGTCCTTAGTGGAGACTGGAGTTCTCCTTCTTGCTATACATTGCCAGTTCAGAGCATACCATCCAACCAAGTTTTTGCTTCTGTTGTTTTCATTTCTCTGGTTGTACATGATGTAGGGTTGCACCTAGGTAATGATATCCATCTCATTCCACCATCTTTCCTGTCCTCAATTCCTCTCCTTCCCCTCTTTGCCCAATCAAAGTTCCTCCATCCCCCGCCCCCCAACGGATCAGCATCCACTTACCAGAACATTTGGCCCTTGGTTTTTTGGGATTGGCTTAATTACTTCACTTAGCACAGTGCTTTCCAACTCCATCCATTTACCTGCAAATGCCGTGATTTTATTTTATTTTAATGCCGAGTAATATTCCATTGTGTACATATACCACACTTTCTTTATCCATTCATCTTTTTTTTTTTTTTTGGTACTGGGTTTGAACTCAGGGGCACTCAACCACTGGGCCACATCCCCAGTCCTTTTTTTTTGTATTTTATTAGAGACAGGGTCTCACTGAGTTGCTAAGTGCCTCGCCATTGCTGAGGCTGGCTTTGAACTCGCAATCCTCCTGCCTCAGCCTCCCAAGTGCTGGGATTATAGGCGTGCGCCACTGCACCCAGCTATGATTCATCTGTTGAAGGGCATCTAAGTTGCTTCCACAGTAAGGAAATCTTTTAAATGTGAATACAACCAAAAATTTTTTGAATTCTCTTCACCTAAGAACTTTTCCATGAGCAGTTAACAATCATGTGACCTCATGCTGTATGCCAGTGGCCTGTGGGTGCTGTGTGAAAGTGTGTCTTGAGTGTAGGAGGTGTCACTTCCGTGCTGCAGGGTTGACTCTGGTGTGTTGGAGTTGTCATTGTTCTCTAGGACACACGCTAATAACAACCTAAAGCAGCTTTTTCTTGGTATGAGGACTAGAGGTATGAGGATATCTTAAAGTCTTTTTGGTGTAAGTTGACAGATGATGGTAGTTCATTGTAAAAGGTAAATAGAATCCTAATCAACGTCCTAGTCTGCCTTTTCTCCATTGTTGTCACGTTTGGGGGTCATTAAGCAGAACCCACTGCAGATGTGACTAAAGTAGCAACGTTTTATAATGTTGCTTGTGGAAGCAGAATAAGCAGCTTTCAAAGGCAGCCAGTAGGGTTCCTGTACACAACATGGAAGTCTTTTGTATGGACAAAAATGAGTGGCTAAGGATGGGATAGAAAATTAAGTTTTATTCGATGTGAAGCAAGTTTGCAAGATGAATGAACTGAACCCAGCATCATCATGGAGAGCAGTGTTAGACTGTCATCAAACATTCAGGTTGAGCAGGTGTCTATAGAGGAAGGACAAAACACTGATGGAAACAGAGAAAAGATCAGAGATTGGATTTGTCCAGGTAGGTGAACTGAAATTTGGTTTTGTCTTATGGAAATCAACAAAAGCTCACTTTGGAATAGAATTTGAAAGTTTCTACAAAAATGATAAAAATACAAACTGACATTATGAGTTTTTATTTTTTGTAAGAAATAGAATGGAATGTGTTTGGAGAATACATTAAGGAGGGTGACTTGTCCTGTCTAGCAGCAAACACTGGCGTTCCTAAGAAGCAAGATAGTTCCAGTGTCAAATCAGCATGTGATCTTTGTCACTAATAGCATTGTTCATTGTATAAATAAGTCCATAGGTCAGATAAATTTAGTGTGTGGGAATCAGAAAGTTTTAAAAGCCAAAGAAGAGCAGAGGGAACAAAACAGATCTGCTAACTGTGGTGGCACATGCCTGTAATCCTAGTGGTTTGGAGGCTGAGGCAGGAGGATCGCAACTTTAAAGCCAGCCTCAGCAATTTAGCAAGGCTCTAAACAATTTAGTGATCCTGTCTCAAAATAAAAAATAACAGGGCTGGGGATATGGCTAGGTGGTTAAACACCCTTTGGTTAAATCCCTGGCATCAACCCTGACCCGCCCCAAACAAACAAACAAACAAACAAACAAACAAAAAACCGGGTCTAATGATAGATTTCCTTATTAGGACACTTCACTGTGTAGGAAACAACTTTTTTAAAAAAAATATTTATTTATTTACTTTAGTTGTACACAATGCAGTGCATTTTATGTTTACGTGGTGCTGAGGATCGAACCCAGGCCGCGCACGTGCGAGGCGAGCGCTCTGTCGCTAGCCACAACCCCAGCCCCAACTTTTTTTTTTTTAATTTATTTATTTGTTTTAGTTGTACACAATGCCTTTATTTTTATGTGGTGCTGAGGATCAAACCCAGGCCGCGCATGTGCTAGGCAAGTGCTCTACTGCTGAGCCACAACCCCAGCCCCAGGAAACAACTTTATATTTACAACATATCCTCACTCAGCCTCACTCTTCTTTTTTTTTTTTTTTTTTGTACTGGGGATTGAACTCAGGGGCACTTGACCACTGGGCCACATCCCCAGCCCTTTTTTGTGTTTTTTTTTTTTTATTAGAGAAAGGGTCTCACTGAGTTGCTAAGTGCCTCGCCATTGCTGAGGCTGGCTTTGAACTCGCGATCCTCCTGCCTCAGCCTCCCAAAGTGCTGGGATTACAGGCGTGAGCCACCGTGCCCGGCTTCAGCCTCACTCTTTAGTCTAGTTCATCCCACAATCCATTTCTCCTTTAGTGAGTGAAGACTTGGCACCTTGGAGCATATTGCAAAGATCGTTTCAGAGGATAGCACTAAAGGAAGAGAAAGTTCTGGGAAGGTTTTGTGTCGTTCACAGCCTGTTTGAAACAGGAGTTTGGCCTTCTAACGTCAGTGTGTTGTGACCATGCTATTTAACAGAAGACAAAATAAATGTGAAGGAGCGGTAAGGTTTTATATAAAATCCTTTATATATCATTGGCTTGTTATTCTTATCGATTTGTTGGAATTCTGTGTAATGGTTACTAATTTTTGTTATATACGTTGGAAACGTCTATTGATACATGTTGTGCTTTAGATCTTCCTTAAAAGTCTTTTAAGTCAGTCATATAGTTACATGTTTCACCTGTAAAATTAATGAGATTTTTACATTTTAATGTGGTCAAAATTTTTCCTCCATTTGTTTTTCCATTTAAGAAGTTCTATTTGCTGGGTGTGGTAGAGCATGCCTGTAATCCCAGTGATTTGGGAAGCTTTAGGTAGGATTGCAAGGTCAAAGCCAGCCTCAGCAATTTAGCAAGGCCCTAAGCAATTTAGTAGGACCCTGTCTCAAAAAATAAAAAGTGCTGGGGATGTGACTAGGTGGTTAAGCTAGTATTTAAAACAAACAAACAAACAAACAAAAAAAAAGAAAAACAAAAACCCTTTCAACCATAGTGTGTTCTCTGTCTTTATCTAAAAGTTTTGCTTTTTACAGCATAAATTTTAATCTGCCTGTATTTGTTTTTGATACATAAGATAGGGGTCTCATTTCTTTTTGAAGTGTGGGTTACCTGTTGTCATACTTATTAAAAGTTCATCTCTCCCCTACTCATTTGCCACATCTGGAAGTTTTTGTGATGCATGGGTCAGATGCTTCTGTTCTCTCCTGAGTCATGCCACACTGTCCATTTGTATGGCTTTGCTGTATGTACATCCTGGACACCTGCCCTGCCACACGTCTTCTTCACCTTATTCTCTGGCATACTTCTCAGCTCTTCCTCTTACACACTGGAATCATCTTGATGAGCTTCATGAGAAACCACACTGGTGTGGGTTGGATAATGCGTCTCTTCAAGGACTCATCTATGGCTCTAGGGAAGCAGCAGTGACTGGAACAGATAAGCTCCTGCCCTTGAGGAGCTTTTATTCTGCTAATGGTATGAAAACTAATTATGATCTGGAGTACTAGTGGTTTTGGGGAGGAGGGTATTATTTTTATGTAAGATGATCAGTGAGAGCTTCATTGGTGAGGTGATATTTGAGATGAAGGTTTGAGTGCTGCCAGCCACCCCGGAGGCCAGTGTGTCTGGAGACCTACAGAATGGCTAATGAGATCAGGGTAGAAGGGGGGGTGCATGTAGAACCTTGTGGACATGCTAACTACTTTGAATTTTATTTGGAATAAGATGGGAAGCCAGGGAGGAATGATGGAGTGAAATTAAATTTTTAAAAGGATGGTTGGATATTATATGGAGATAATTGGGTGGGGAGTGCTAGGAGGAACAGGTGGACTGAAGAGCTGGCTGACAGATAGTTCAGGCAAAGATGGTGGAGATTTGCGGCCCAGGGTGTGGCTGGGCAGATAGCGAGGAGAGATTGCATTTCATACACATATTGAAGGTAGAGCTCAGCAGGGTCCATTTGTGGATTGGACATTGAATGCACAGGAAGGAGAAGGAGTGGAAAGAACCCAGGGTTTTTAGTCATTGGGATTTGACATTTATTGAGATGGGGGTTGCTGTTTAGGGTGCAGCTTTTGGTTTCATTGCCAGGGAGGACTGGAAAGTGGATATTAGGAGTTGGGTTTGAGACAGGGCAGGTTTGAGATGCCTGGATCCATAGGAGATGTTGAGCAACAAGCTACAGCCGCAGTCAGCTCCTGTTTAAGGCAGAAGTAATTTGGGGAGTTGTCGGTGTATATAACATTCCCAGTCCTTTTTTTTTTTTTTTTTTTTTTTTTAATTTTGAAATAAAGTCATGCTGAATTGCCCAGTCTGTCCTTGAACTTGAGATCTTCCTGCGTCAGCCTCTGTAGTACTGGAATTACAGGCGTGTGCCACTGCATCCAAGCTGTAAGCTTTTAAAATTAAGTTGTTCTTTGAAAATCTGTAGGTTCTTTTAGATTGTGATTATTGGTCATATTAGATAGGTCTTGTACAGGTAGAGATGGTTGTACTTTTTCTTTTCAGTCTTTCATCTGTTATTTCTTTTGTATTTTCTGGGACCATCCTGTCCAATGTTGAATATAGAATCATTCTAAAAAAATTTATTAAGTAAAAGCTATGAATATTTGCTAGATACTATTTTTTTTAATCTGGTAAAATTTCTGGGTCTACCATGTGAAGAGTCTTTAATCATGGTTATGGAATTATATTGAATATACTGTGTTTATTGGAGAATTGTCACTTTACTTACCTTTTAATTTATATATTTTTAGTTGTAGATGGACCTTTATTTTTTTTCTTTATTTATATGCGGTGCTGAGAATCAAACCCAGTACCTCACACATGCTAGGCAAGTGCTCTACCACTGAGCCACAACCCCAGCCCCACCTTTTAAATCAGCCCCTTGCCTGGGCTAAACCGTTTTTTTTTTTTTTTTTTTTTTTAAATTTAAATCTTTAAAGTAGTACTTTATTGATAGCATTTATGTTTTCTGGTTGAGGCCATCCTTGCAGCGCTTTCTAAGCCACAACCCCGGCTAAACCGTTTTAGTCACATGTACTATTTTATGCACATTGTTAAATTCTTTTCCTAATCATTGTTTTCATAGCCTCATAGAAGAGCAGTAATTTTTTTTTTTTCCTATTCATAGTTCCCAGAATCTTTGGATTTTCTGTTTTCTAGATTTGGTTTTAATTGCTTATGACATTTTGGTTACTAGCTCTTGTTGATTTATTAGTGCCTTTTATCCCACCCCAAACCCCTTTTGGTACCAGGATTGAACCCAGGGATGCTTAAGCACTGAGCCACATCCCCAGCCCTTTTTATATTTTATTTTGTGACAGGTCTTACTAAGTTCCCTAGGGCCTTGCTAAGTTGCTGAGCCTGGCTTTGAACTTGCTATCTTCCTGCCTCAGCCTCCCACAGCTTCCCAAACCTCTGGGATTATAGGTGTGTACCAAGTTGATGAGGCTGGCTTTGAACTTGCTATCTTCCTGCCTCAGCAAACCCCCCCCCCCCCCCCCCCCCCCCCCCCCCCCCCCGCACAACCAAGCTGCTGGGATTATAGGTATGTGCTACCACATCCGGAAGTACTTTTTATTTCTTAAGTCAATTTTGACCTAAAGTTTTTTAGATTAGGAGATTCTAAGTATTTTTCTCCCGGACTTAAGATTCAGCAGGCCTTGTGCTTTTGTACCTTTTTTTCTTACATATATTTTCTCTTACTTGATTTTTTTTAAAGAACCAGTTTTGAGTTCTACTGTCTTTCTCCTCTTTGTCTTCAACTTTATTATGTCCTGCTCTGTGTTTCCTTCTGCCTTCTCTAGGTTGTTTTTTTCCTTATTTATTGAGTTGAACACAGCCCATGTTGCTCTGTATTAAAAGCTATAAAATTACTTATGAGTATATAAGTAATTTTAGCTGCATCTTATAAATTTAGTTCATTATAAGCTCAGTCTTATGGCTCTGAGATTTTTCTTTCTATTTGAAATATGTTCATGCTGGACACAGTAATCCCAGCACTTGGAAGGCTGAGGCAGAAGGATCGTTTATTTTTCATTTATTTGATTAGGATATTTATTCACATGTTTAAAAAGTCAAAAAAATTGACAGCCACAGGTTAGTTTATTTTTTTGAGAACATTTATATTTCTAAGGCAATTTTTTTTTTCTTCACAATTAGACTTCAGAATTCTAAGTGAATCGCATCATGGTCAGAGAATAGTCGTTAGGAAGGTTCAAAATTCATGAAACTTTCTTTTTGTGACCTTAAAGGTTTTGTTTGGGGATTCAAGTTCAGTATTTGTGGTGTTCAGTATTCAGTATATGCATATGTATCAAACTTATTTTCTTTGTCCAATATTGACTAAACCCTTCATTTTCTCTTGTCTCCTTTGTCAGTGGAGCTAACTCCCTGATATTATAGATTTATTCCTCATTACATGTTCCGCATGTTTCTTTTAAAAATATTTTTTAGTTGTCAGTGGATCTTTATTTTATTTATTTATTTATTTGTATGCGGTGCTGAGAATTGAACCCAGTGCCTCACACATGCTAGGCAAGAGCTCTACCACTGAGCCAAAACCCAGCCCTGGCCCCTGTTCTGCATGTTTTGAGCCTAAGCTTTAGATGCAATGAAATTTATGATTATTCCTTTTATTAATAGATAGTGTCCCTCAATGCATTTTTCCCTTAAGTTTTTTATATATTGCTATACTTACTAGTTTGTGGCAATATTTTTGAGTCATATCTTTTTCCTTTTTTTTTATTTAAAAATGTGGTTTTAGGCCAGGTGTGCTGGTGTGCTCCTGTGATCTCAGCTCCTCATGAGGCTCAGGCAGGAGGTTTGCTTGAATCCTGAGTTTGGGTGCAGCCTGGGCAACATAGTGAGGCCCTGTCTCCAAGAAAAGAAAAGAAAAAAGTCTGGTTTTGTTTAGAGTTGCAAGCAACATACAACCATATTTAAAAATTTAAATATGATCTCTCTTCTGAATTTGATGTGTTTGTTTATTATGACCGCTGAAATATTTTGGACTTAGTGTTGTTCATCACTCTTGTTTGCTTGCGTTTTTCTTTTGTTTTGAGACTTTTCTATATGAGTTTGCTTTTCCTTTGCCATTTTGGAAGGTACAGATCTTAGGTCTGGTGTTATGGTTGCCATTAGTTTCATTAAGTTCTTCCTAACTAATATTGTGAATAATCAAATCATTCAGTTATAACTTTTGGAATCTGACAAGGATGTCCACTTTCTTCCCTCTTCCATCTTATGCTCATCCAGAATTTTGTATTCTTTTTTTTTTTTTTTTTTTTTTTTTGGTACTGGTGATTGAACCCAGGGAAGCCTAACCACTGAGGAGCAACATCCTTGGCCCTTTTTGTATTTTATTTAAAAACAGGGTCTTGCTGATTTTTCAGGGCCTCTCTAAGTTGCTGAGGCTAGCTTTGAACTTGGGATCCTCCTGCCTCAGCCTCTCGAGCTGCTGGGATTACGGGCATGTGCCACCATGCCAGGCTGTATTCTTTTTAATGTACAAAAATGTGATACCTTTTTTACGGAAGCTCTAGCTACCTTCCTAAAAGAAAGATACAAGGAAATTTGCTCATTTTAATTCTTACTGAAATCTCCAGGCTTCACCTCCAGTTAGCTTAAGACTTCTGTTTGCATTTTATTCTTAAAAGATAGACTGACAGGGGTTGGGGTTGTGGCTCAGCGGTAGAGTGCTCACCTGGCACATGGGAGGCCCTGGGTTCGATCCTCAGCACCACATCTAAACAAACAAACAAATAAATAAAATAAAGGTATTGTCCAACTTCAACTAAAAAATAAATATTTTTAGAAAAAGACTATTTTTTTCACATCACAGATTATTTAAATTTTCCAACATTGTATTTTGAGTGCTAGTTGTTTCTTTTACTCCTTCCTTGTGTGCTGATTTTTCTTCTTGAATTATTCCCCCCCCCCCCAGTATAATTCACATGCTATAGAATTTCTCTTAATGGGGTTTGGGCATATTTGCAAAGTTGTAGAGCCATACACACTAATTCCAGAATGTTTCCATCACCTCAGAAAGAAACTCCAGTAGTGTACAGAATGATGCTGTCAGTCCCTGACCCCCACCCATGGTGGCCACTGAACTACTCTTCATCTTATGAATGAAGAATACGTACTGGGTATTTCCTGTAAACAGAGTCATGAACATCCGGTGTTTTTCATCTGGCTTATTTCATTTAGTGTGATGTTTTTAAGGTTCATCCACTTTGTAGAAGGTCTCAGTGCTGCATTCTTTTTTATGACTGAATAATATCTTATTTTGTGCACACAGTATATTTTATCATTTATCACTTGATGGGTATTTGAGTTGTTTCTGTGTTTCATTATGAATATTTATTTGCTTTAGTTGCACACAATGCAATTTGTACGTGGTGCTGAGGATAGAACCCGGGCCGTGCACGTGGTAGGCAAGCGCTCTATTGCTGAGCCACAATCCCAGCCCTCTAGTCATGTTTTAATAGTTATTTTAGTGAGGATTTAGGATTCTGAATTCTTGGTATTCATATGTTGAAAGATAATCTCACTGTCATCACTATTGGTGACTTTTTAGCTGCATGTAAGTTTATTGTTTGGGATTTTTATTAGTCTTACCATCTCTTTTTTTCTTTTTCTGAGTTGCTGGAGTATCTCATTCCCTCCGCTCTGTGGGCGTGAGTGGATATGGTATACTTTTGATCTGAATGATCTGAGGACATTTGGTCCTGTTAGTGTATGCTAATGAGGAATTGTACGTGTTCATAAGGTACATGGGTCTATCATTTTCTTGCCTGTTTTGCGTCAGAGTTTATACTAGCCTCATAAAGGAGTTAGGAAGCATTCTCTCCTATTATTTTCTGAAGTTGGGTGTTTTAGGTTGGTTTTGATGCTTCCATAAATGTTTATTAGGATTTATTAGGGAAACCATCTGGGACTAAGATTTTCTTTATGATAAATTCTTAGATTATAAATTTAATATCTGTAATAGACATAAAGATATGCAGACTTAGATTTTTTTAAAGTTAATTTTGATGTAAGCTATGTCTTTAAAGGAATTAAAATGCTGGATTATTGGCTGAAAATTGTTTCTGCTCTTTATTATTTACCTTTCACTTATTTCTAATTTTATTTGCTTTTTGTTTCTTAAGTGGAAGTTCAGGTGATCAGTCAAAGACTTTTTTGTTTGTTTATTTTCTTATATGAATATTCTGTCTAAGCTCCATGCTAATGTATCCTGCAAAGTTTGATATGCTTTCATTTTAATCCAGTTCAAAATATCTTGTAACTTCCCTTGATTTCTTTGACTGTAGATTATTTAGAATTAGGTTAATTTTCATACATTCAAGTTTCTAGATGTTTTGTTATTGGTTTTAATTCCATTACAGTCAAAGAACATTTTCTGTAATATTTCAGTCTTTTTGGAATCTCTTCAGACTTGTTCTATGGCCAGTAAAGTGTCAGCCTTGGTGAGTACTCTTTGAGCACTTGGAAAGATTATAAATTTGTCAGTTGTGTTTAAATTTGTCAGAGTATTTCATAGTTATCAGCTTAATTAAGATTAATATTGTCACTTAAATGTGTCCCACATCTGTACTGTTTCTAGTCCAGTTTTATCTCAGTGAGAAGTATGTTAGAATCTCCAACTATGATTGTCTATTTGTTTTCTCTTTATTTTTGTTTATATTTTGAAGTTGTTAGATGCATACAGATTTTTTTGTTTTTGTTTTTGGTACCAGAGATTGAACTTGGGGGGGTACTTCTACTGAGCCACATCCCCAACCCTATTTTATATTTTATTTAGAGACAGGGCCTCACTGAGTTGCTTAGCACCTCACCATTGCTGAGGCTGGCTTTGAATGTGCGATCCTCCTGTCTCAGCCTCCTGAGCCACTGTGATTACAAGCATGCGCCTGGCTGCATGCAGACTTTTAATATTAATTTACTTTCCTAATCTGGCTTTTAAAAATTACTATGATTTAATATATATTTTTAGATGTTGATAGACCTTTATTTTATTCATTTATTTATATGCCATGCTGAGAATTGAATCCAGTGCCTCACACATGGTAGGCAAGTGCTCTACCACTGAGCCATATCCCCCATCCCTTTTGTTGTTTTCAGTAGTAAGTTGAGGTCTACTTTGTTTTACTATAATATATACATTTCATTCTTGATTTTTTTTTATCATGTCCATTACTTTTAGTTTGTTTTTTGTCTTTATATTTAAAGCCCTTCTTTAGACATTTGAATGTAGTTGTTTTTGCTTTTTTTTTCTAATCCAACCTGACAGTCTCTGCCCTTTTATAGGATGTTTATACCATTTATATGTAAAGTAATTATAAATATGGTTCTATCTAGGTCTATCATTTTGTACCTTTTTAGAGAGGAGATTTTTTTAATTTCCTTTCCCCCTCTTTTGTATTAATCTATTTTTAAATTCCATCTTAATTTTCTTAGTTTTATAGCTATTATCTTTGCTTTTTTGTGTATAGTTGATCTAAGGGTTACCATATACATTAGCGTTGTCTCAATCTACTTTAGCATTAATATTGAATCTCTGGTTGTAACACTGAAGCTTTTCAGTAATATGTTTTTTTCCCCATATTTATTTATTTATTTATTTGTTTTAGTTGTACACAATGCCTTTATTCTTAGGTGGTGTTGAGGATCAAACCCAGGCCGCGCACATGCTAGGCGAGCGCTCTACCGCTGAGCCACAACCCCAGCCCCAGTAATATGGTTTTATGTTTTAATCCTCAGTATTGTCATGTGTTATGTTCATATACTTTGTAAACACATCAGTAATGGTTTTAACATGTTGTTTTAAGCTGTTATCTTTTATGTGCTTATTATATATTCCCACATAATTACCATTACGGACTCTGTTTCTGCCTGTAGCTCCATCTTCCCAGCTCCTATATTTTCCATTTGGATTAGAGAACCTTTTTTAGTATTTCTTGTAGCACAGATCTGCCAGACAAATAGTATAATTGGAGATACCTTCATTTAAAGGATAACTGTGCTGTATGCTGGAATTCTTGGTTGAGAGGTTTTTTTTTTTCTCTCTTCAGCAGTTGGGGTATGTCCCTGGTTTCTAGTGAGCAGTTCGTTTTGTTCTGAGCATCATTGTCATTTTTCCCTATGTCATGCCATTGTTTTGTAGCTACTTTTCAATATTGCCTCTCTTTGGCTTTCAGCAGTTCAGCTAAAATGTGTCTGAGAGTTGTTTTATTTGTTAATTCTCTTTGAGGTTTGTTGAGCTTTTTTTGCGGGCTTCAGATTTATGTGTTAAGTTTTTTTTTTCTTATCCTTCCCTGCGGCCCCCCTTCCCCACCCAAGATTCCAAGTAGTGTACTACTTCCTATTGTTGCTCATGTCTGTGTTTTCTACTCATTCTTTGATCTTTTTTCTTTTGTTCAGATTATCCTGTATTCAAGTTCATTGCAGATGTTAGAAGAAAGTATCTATCTTGCTTTGCCAATCTAGTTAGAATTTATTTTAATTAATGTTTTGTTCAGATCTAGAATTTTCACTTTTCAAGCTTATTTTCTCTGAGATTGTCTTATCTGCTCATTTATTGATACCATATTTTCCTTCAGTTTCTTGAGCATGTTTTAAAAAAACTCTTTGACACACTTATAGCTGCTTAGAAATCTCCTAAGTCTAATATCCAGGCCCAATTAGAATCTGTTTTGATTCACTGTCTTTCGGTTTGCATATTGGTCATGCTTTCCTATTTTTTATTGTCCAATTGAAAATTAAACATACTATAGTGAGTTGGAACTCTTTTTGTGTTCATATGAGGGTTATTGGTTTTTTAAAAAATATTTTTATTTATTTGCTTTAGTTGTACAAAATGCATTTTATTCAATTCGTTTTATTTGTATGTGGTGCTGAGGATCGAACCCGGGTCGCCCACGTGCTAGGCGAGCGCTCTATCACTGAGCCACATCCCCAGCCCGATTATTGGGTTTTTATCGTAGCAGACAGTGAAATTGCCTGTAGTCAAACTTAGGAACTCCTCTTTTCCCTGTGGTTTGAAGCTGATCATCTCTGCTCTGTTTTTATGTCTTTCCACTCATTCTTCTTCATTTTGCTCCCATTGCTGGTCTCCCCTGTGCCTGTAAGACTTGGAGGTTGGCTGAGGCTCCGGGTAGAGTGGGCCTGCTCCCGCTGTGGTATTCTTTCTTGTTGGGGTTCCCCTGCCTTTTCATTACTCTGCCATCCTTGAGCGCTGTGCTCAAGATACTTCAGGCTTTGCCACCCAGCTGAGTGTGGTTCGTAAAAAGCACCACATTTATAGATCTGGCTGCATGTTAACTCCTTATGAAGATTTCTTCCAGGTCCCTGACTTCCTTTCACCTTGCTGGCTGGATTCCTCAGTGCACACGTGGTTAAGCTGTCAGTGAGGGATTTCAGTGTTTTACTCTCTGCATTTGGGTGCCACTCTCTGCAATTCTCTCGCTGTCAAAATCCTTTAGATTTATGATTGCTTCCCCAACTCTAAATTCTGATAAGTTCTAGCTTGGTATGGCCATAGTTGTGAGGATTGGGCAGTGCTTGTTTTAGGCAGTTTTTTGCTGTTGTTGTCTGTCGTCGTTTTTGTTTTGTTTTTGTCACTGACCAAAGTACCTGATAAGAACAATTTAGAGGAGGAAAAGTTTATTTGGGACTCATGGTTAGGTCTCGGTCCATAGATGGCTGACTCCACTGCTCTGTGCCCTAGGTGAGGCAGCATGTTGTGGGAGAAGCTTCTCAGCTCCTGGCAGGGTCAGGAAGCCCACAGAAGAAGGAGCAAGGGGCCTCAGGGAAGTACACCCTTCAAGGGCAGAGCCCCAGTGACTCACTTTCTCCAGGCATATACTCCCCCCCCCCCCCAAAGTTCATTCAAACTGGGATGGACCAATTAGGTCACATCTCTCGTTTGATCATTTTTCCTCTGACTATTTCTGCATTAACAGGAGCATTTGAGGGACACCTTTCATCCAAACCATTGTTTTTAAGCCAAAAGGCCACAAATTTACCATTCTTATCCCTCTGGTTGTGGTTTTAACTTTTAACCTGGCTCTTTTAAGCACTGTCTTTAGATGGTTTGTTTTTTGTTTGTCTAGTTCACTTATACATGACATCTGTGGGTGTTCCAGTGCCCCCTTCACCCTTTTGCCGTTATAGAAAGTCGACTTGTAGTTTAGGAATAGTAGGGCACAGTTGACCTGTTTTATAAGCATGTCTTTCTGCTGTGCTTTCATTGCTTTTAGGGTCATTTTTCTGTTCAGTTTTTTAAAATTGATATGATTTTGTGCGAGATTTAACCACCATCCTTTTTCTGTAGTTCATTTTATTTGAAATTAGACTCTGGGCACTTTCTAGGGGGATGGGCCAGGAGAGGTTTTCTGAAGCCACAGCTCTAGAGCTCCCTCTTCTGTCATCTCAGTGAGTGTTTGAAAGCACGTGGGTACTCTCCAGCTCGGCCTCCACCCTCCCATTCTTCCCCTTCCACTTTCTCTTTCCATTGCCCCTCCTCTCCCCTTCTACTCCATTTGCATGCGCTTCCCAGCAGTTCTCCTTGGTGGAGGGGTGCTTTGGCTGCTCTCAGGAGCTCTAAGGCTTAAGGGCAGCAGTCCCTTTACACCTGACTGATCCCTATGCTCACCTGCAAATGGAAATGTGTAAAACCCCTCATGGTTTAGGCTGCTCTGTGGTAGAGTGTTACAGCAACTACCTGCTGAGTGTGCTGGGGTGCTTCTGTTCCCATCCACAGACACCCTGTTGCTTCTCTCTTCCTCCTGCACAGACCCTGATACTTTGGGTCTTTAGCTTTTGCTGATTTGTCCCTGCTCAGCAATTTTGTAGTTTGTGGGATGTTAAACTTTTTCTTTGGCTGTTCTCCGAAGATTTAGGCTTTCACTAAGGGAGCCAGGGAGATTGAAAGCTGCCTCAGATGCCCCATTCTCCCTTATTTCCTCCTGTCTTGAGGTGTCAGGTTTTATCCTGCTTCGAAGGCTGGAATGCAGGTAAGCATTCTCTCACAAAGCTGCCCTGCAACTGAGATTGATATTAGGCAGATTCCTGATGGCCTCCATTCCCTAGTCACCATTTTACCTGAGAGGGTAGCCTGGGATCTTGCCTTCCTGTGTGGTCTCACCCAGTGTGACCCCCCACCTCCCACAGCTTTGTGTCCTGACCACTAGGTCACAGGCATCAGCACAAGTTCTTGGTGTATAATCTTCAGACTTTGATTACCTTTCTTAACTTTTTTTTTTTTTTTTTTTTTTTTTTTTATGGTCCTGGGATTGAACTGAGGGCCTCATGCATGTGGGGCAAACACTCTACCACAGAGCTACATTCACAGCCCTTGATTTAAAAAATTTTTAAAAAATCTGTATACTACTCAAGATATCCCTTTCTGCCCACTGAGTGATGCCTTTTAAAAGATACTTTACTCAACTATGTATGTGCAGTTACGGTGCTAGAAAGGGAATCTTACGGGCCACATTGGTGAAAATGAACACTTCATTTCTTTTTCTTTAAACTTGTCTGATCCTTTTTACCATGACTTCTCTGTCATGGCTCACCACACTTTCTTTGCTGTCTTAATTGTTTTTGACAATTGAGCACCTTTGTTTTCTCTGTGTGTTCTAATGCTATGTTATCCTCTCCTTAAGAAACCAGTCCAGAGGCTGTAACTTTTGTGCAGCCTTTTGGACGTTCAGCCACGTAAGACCTGCAAGTGTAGGTGGTATGGAGAAGGAAAGAGGAACACTCAGTTGTCAGACTGATAAAGCCTGACGACACCCCCATCTCACAGGCGGGTATACTGTTCCCGCGACAGAGGTCCAAGGCAGAAACTTTGCTTAATCATCCTCTTCCAGTGCTGGGACTGAGACCCAGGGAAGGTAATTATTGAATCATGACCAAGTGCAAGAACTTAACCCACGTATTTCTTATGCACTGCAAGGCAAGTGTTGGTCTCCATTCTCTTTAGAATGGAGCTTCAGTTATGTTGAAATATCTCAAAGACCTCCATCACTCCAGGACTGCATCTCTTGGCCAGCAGTCTGGGAGCCAGAGAGCACACCCCTTTGACACCAGTGCCCTGGCCTCCATCCCTGCCTGGAAGTCAAGCTGAAGTGGTTTGATTTGCTTCCTCCCTAGCCCCACTGCTCTAAGCAGTAGAGCAGCCCTCCCACTGTTTGTAGACCTGGTACTGTGTCTCAGACTTGACTAACATACAGACTGCTGTTAACAGTCAAAAATATTGTAACGCATCCCTGTGCATTGTCTGTCCTATGGCCAGTGATAGAAATTCCTAGTTCTTTGAGAAAATTCTTTTTGGTGGCAAGATTAACCTGTAGGAAGAGGCATTAGACTTGATAACTGGACTTTTTAAGGTCCTCACTTAAATGAAAACACAAAATTGGTAAATTGTGCAGTTATTGGATCATGTACATTTGTCCCACATCTATACCCCTCTCACCCCTCCCTCCCTCCCTCCTCGCCCCCCTCTCTTTTGGTACTGGGAATTGAATCCCGGAGTGCTTAACCACTGAGCCATATCCCCAGCCCGTTTTTTTAATATTTTATTTTTGTGACAGGGTCTTGCTAAGTTGCTTAGGGCCTCACTAAGATACTGAGGCTGGCTTTGAACTTGTGATCCTTCTGCCTCAGCAGGTGTGCACCACCATGCCCAGCTATACATTTATCTCTGTGTTCCAGATTATATCATTTTTTAATATGATTAAAGTAAGGGGGAAATAGTTCATAATAGATTATACTTAGTAATGATTTTAGTTGAAATAAAGGTTTACATAAAATAAACTATAACCCCCCCACACAAAAAAAGCCATCCCAGACTAGAAGGCACTTTTAAGTAGCAGCAGTAATGTATGTAAACTCATATCTCAAGACAATAAAAGTTATTAATATGCTAATCAATGAGTTAATTTTCTTTTTCCTTTCAACTTGTCAATTTTGTTTTATTTTTAGAGACTTAAAAAAATAAAACTCCATAACTCATGTTATTTTAGCACCGAAGATATAGTCTGCTTTCATTTAAAAATGTGTGTGTGTGTGTATATACATATACATATATATACATACATACGTACATATGTAGTTTGTTAAAGGAGAAAGAAATGTATTAAGCAGGTTACAGTCAGTAGTTAGCAGCCACACCAGTAATTTGAATGGGTGGAATTTTAAATAATGAGTTGGTAGGTGTTAGGATTTTCCAGAGGAATAATCAACAGGATATACATAGCTATGTAGAAACATTTCTTATGGGAGTTGGTTCAGATATGTAGAAACATTTCTTATGGGAGTTGGTTCATATGATTATGGATGTTGGGAAAAGTGTCCACCATCTGCCATTTGCAAACTGGAGACTGAGGAACCCAGACCTAAAGGCCTGAGAACCAGGGGATCCATGATGTGAGTCCCAGTCTGAGTCCAAAGGCCTGGGAACCAGGAGCACCAGTGTTGAGTGCAAAGATGATGTCCCAGCTGAAGCAGAGAGTCAATTAGCCCTTCTTTTGCCATTTTGTGCCCACCCACATGGGGAGAGCAATCTTGTTCACAGTTTGCCCATTTAGGTGCTAATCTCTTGCAGAGACATCCCTGTAGACACACCAGCTATAGTGGACAGCACTTAGGCCAGTCAAGTTGACATGTAAAAAAAATCAACCATCACCAGGGGGTAAAGGAAGACTGCTGTGTGCAGGAGTAGCATCCACAGAATGCAGCTAATGAAGAGGGACAAGGAAGGAGTGTAGTGGAGGACAGTTTGCCTGCTGCTAAGCCTCCTACCACCAAGGGTGTGTGTGTCCCATAAGAACCCAAGACCGGCCAGCACTGAAGTGAACAGTAGGGGCCCTGTGTGCAGACCTGCCTGCTGACCTGCCGGCTGACCCAGTAGCTGGTGCCACCTGGAAAACACTCAGCAGAAGGAAGAAGGAAAAGGAAGATACCTCCTTACAGTGTCCCTCCAGCACCCTCTGTTGGTAAAGCAGCCCTATCAAGTCAGCTGTCAGTGGAGAAGTACTTGCAGTGTCCAGTGTCACACAGCAGGGCAGACAGTTTGGAATTGAGTGTAAATTCACACCTCCTCTATGTTGCTCCCAAAGTGGTCTTTCTAAAATGTTAAAATAATCCTTGCATTCTACTACCAAAGCATTTTAATGGTTCTTAATATTTAAAAAATTATTTTGGAGTAATTTTAGACTTGCAGAAAAGTTGCAAAAGTTGTACAGAATTCTCAAATATCCCTCATCCAGCTTCTTGAATTTTAACATCACTCATAGCCATAGCACAGTCCTCAAAACCCAGAAATTCATTGGGACATGATTTTATATATACACAGACTTTATTCACATTTCATCAGTTTTTCCATTAATGTCCTTTTTATGCTCTGGGATCCAGTGTTGCATTTAGTTGTCATTTCTCTTTAGTTCTCTTTCAATCTGTGACAGTTACTCAGTCTTTTTTGTTCATGACCTTGACATTTTTAAAGAATAAGTTATTTTGTAGAAAATCCCTCAATTCAGTTCTAGTACATTTTTGGCAAGAATTTCACAGAAGCGATGTTGTCTCCTGTATTTTCCAGGGTCTCTATAACAAAATTCAGACTGAGTGGCTTGAACAGCAGAAGTTGATTTTCTCACAGTCTGGAGGTCAGAAGTCTGGTGTAAGGTTGGACTGGTCTGGTTTCATCTGTGGGCTTTCTTCCCTCAGAGGACCAGAGGATTGCTCTCCTCTAGCCATGTTTGTGCATGGTCTGTCCTCTGCATGCATGCCAGCTGGTGTCTCTGTATACAAATTCCTTGTAAGGGCTCCAGCTATATTGGATTAGGGCCTACCCACAGGCTCTCATTTAACTTAATTCTATCTCAAAGGCCTGCCTTCCAAGCAGTCATATTCTAAGGTTATGAAGATTGGGGCTTCAACATATGGATGGGGTGGGGGGAGTTCAGCCGTAACACCTTCTCTAGCACATCAGTAGGAGGATATGTGATGTTATCTTATTAGACTTGATCACTTGGTTAAAGTGGTATTTGCAAATATACAGCATATTGTTTTAGTCAGCTCTTTCACTGCTGTGACTAAAAGACCTGACCAGAGCAATTTTAGAGGAGGGAAAGTTTATTTGAGGGCTCATGGTTTCAGAGGTCTCAGTCCATAGAAGGCTGCCTCCATTCCTTGGGCCTGGAGGTGAGGCAGGACATCATGGCAGAAGAGTGTGCAGAGGGAATTAGCTCACATGATGATTAGGAAGCAGAGAGAGAGAGAGAGAGAGAGAGAGAGAGAGAGAGAGGTCTCCCCTTGCCAGATACTCACATATACCCCAAAGCCATGACCCTAGTGAACCACTTTCTCCAGCCAAACCCTGTCTGCCTGCAGTCACCAATCAGTTAATCCTGTCAGGGATTAATTCACCGATTAGGTTAAGGCTATAACCCAATTTTCTCCTCCAAAACTTGCATTGTCTTACATGTGAGTTTTTTGGGGACACCTCACATCCAAACCATAACACATGTAGAAAGTATAAGGTTAATAGTAGTTATTTTTCACTTTGTAGTTAATACATGTCTTGGGGGAGATAACTTTGAGACTACATACGCTGTTATCTCTTCAAACTTTTGCCCATTAACCTCAGTGTTCTGTTAGTGAATCTTGTCTGCAAAATTTGTTTCCTAATGGTGATTGTTTATTCTTCTTGTTTCCTCTACATTTGTTAATTGGAGTTCTTCTATAAGGAAGAGCTGTCCCTTCCCTATGTATGTTCATTCATTCATTCCTTTCTGCACTCAATTTTTAAAAATTCTGTGTTATAATCCAACATTATTATTTTGTTATTAAGATTGTTATGATATTGGTCATTGGAAGTTCCTTCAGTTTGGCAGCTTTATCTTTGTACCCTCCCACACTTTGCTTTTTTCAGCACTTTTAGACCTTCCTTTTCCTGGTTGTGGAGTGAAACACTTCTCCAGAGGAGCCCTCTTTTGTTTTATTGGAGAGTGGCATTTAGAAACCCAGATCTGGGGGCAAAATGTGCTTCTTGCTGCACAATCTCCTGTAGAGCTGTGGTCATGTGTTGTTTATTAGTCCATACACACCTCCACATCTTCATCTGGATTTATCTGTATATAACTAAAACCCCATATTCGTATTGGTAAGTTCCATTTCCAGTCCATCACCAGTAGTGTTCATTCTGACTTTACTTCTTTACAAATAACTTCTTCCTGCAACAGTGAGGAACCTGGATCCTGTCATCTATAATACATTTATTCATTTGTTCCATCACCATTAGGAAATAAAATTCTAGTATGTACATGAAAGTATCTTCAGACTTGCTAACTCATGTGCCTACGAGGAACAACTTTATCAACTAGAGCAGGGATCAGTGACCTAATTATACCCATGGGCCCCGTCTACCCCCTCCCATTTTGTGAGTAATGTAGCCTGCCCATCTTTTTGTATATTGTCCACGATGGTGTTTGCTTCTTCACTACAATGTCTAATGCCAGTAGTTGCCACAAAGACTGGATGGCCTGCAAAGCTGAAAATACTCACTGTCTGTCCCTCGACAGAAATGTTTGCTGACTCTTTTTTTTTTTTTTTTTTTTTTGGTACCGGGGATTGAACTCAGGGGCACTCGACCACTGGGCCACATCCCCAGACCTTTTTGGTATTTTATTTAGAGACAGGGTCTCACTGAGTTGCTAAGTGCCTTGCCATTGCTGAGGCTGGCTTTGAACTCGTGATCCTCCTGCCTCAGCCTCCCAAAGTGCTGGGATTACAGGCGTGAGCCACCGCGCCCGGCATTTTGCTGACTCTTGAATGTTAACAATGTAGATTTTGTGCATAGTTCTTTTTTTGTCTTTAGCTTTATAGTGACCTAGTCAAAATCTTTATAGTGACCTAGTCAAAATCCGGTTTCCCAAAGTTACTTTTCCTTCCCACCATCTTCAGTGTGGCTGTTTGATTCATTTGTCATGCAGTTAGGTTGCTTCCTTACAGTTTGTGTTTCAGTTTCAGTTCCCCCACAGCACATCCTGGCTAACTGTAGTCATGTATTTTTGGGGTATGTGAAACAATGGCTCCAAGGGGAGCTGTTATCAAAAGGTGTGCTCAGAAAGGCACTCCTCCGTCCCACTTCCCCATTGCCTTCCCCAGCTCCCCACTCCTTTCCTACTTGCTCCCTGTGGGTGACCAGTCTCCTCCGTCCTCTTCGTCTTTCATGTACATCTTTGGAGCAGAGCAGCAGAACCTCGTGCACTTTCTTGATCTACGTCTTCCTCTTATAAGAAGAGTGGCACACAATAAGGCACTGTTTTGCACTTTGCTTTCTTAGCAGTCATTCTTGGAAACCACTCTAAATCAGCTCGTAGGGATCATCCTTGTTTTTAAAAGTAGCTGAATAGGACTCCATTGTATGGATGTACTGTGCCTACTTGACTACTCTCCTAGGTATGACATTTAGAATTTCTAATATTTTATAGTTATAAACAGTGCTATAGTCAATAACCTTATGTATGCATAGTTTTTACTGTTATTTCTAGAATGGTATTGCATGGTCAAAAGGCAAGCACAAATGTCATTTTGTTAATCGTTCCCAAATTCTTCTCCAGAAGGGCGGGCCCAGTCTGTGCTCTGTCTGGTATGGGAGGCCTGCTTCCTCAACACCGCCAGGAGAATATGTCATCACTGTCCCTAATTCAATAAAGAAATTTTATCTACATATTTTAAACTTGGAACTTGTCTCACAGTGAGTTTGAACACATATTTTCCATGTTTGATATATTTTTTGGTATTAAAAATTTCTTGCAGGTATGAATTGTCTGTTTTTGTTTTACTGTCAGAGGTTAGTCCTGTGTTCTTCAGTTTTTAAGAGTTCTTGGTATGGTAGAGATGTTAGCCCTTGGTGATACTTTTGTGTGTTTTCTCCAGGTTGACTTTGGTTTGATTTTGTCTCCATGTCTTCATTCCTTGCCTGCGGGCGAGTCCCCTAACCCATAGTTCTCTGGGTGCTCCATTGCTCACTCTCTGCTCTTGCCAACTCCTACTCAGCAAGTCTCAGCTCAGGGGAAGGATCCTAAATGATTTCTCAACTAGAATGAAAAAAAGAAACCAATGCCTTGATGCCTTTCCAGAGGGTGCTGCTTATAAAAGTTGTTTGATCTTCATGGTACCCTTCAGTGACTCCTTGTGATTATGTGACTAGTGCTGGTTAACTCAAGAGTCTCACATTTCATCAGCCCCCATGTCTGTTTGGAATGATTCACCATTGCATTAGAGACATTTTCCCTGATTAATATTTTCTGATTTCATCAATTTATTTTCGCCAAAACCTTTTCTTTGTTTTGTTCCAGCATATGATAAAATTGATGTGTTCCAAAAGTTAACTTGGTAGTGTCCTAGTCCATTTGGGTTGCAGTAACGAAATATCATAAATTGGGTGGCTTGTAAACAACAGAAGGTTATAGCTCACAGTTCTGAAGGCTGGAAGTCTGAGATGGAAGCTCCAGCAGATTTGGTGTACAGTTAGGGCTCCTTCTGTGATTCATGGATGGCGCCTTCTCACTGTGTCCTCATTGTGGGGAGGGGGTCACTGGCTCTCTGGGGCCTCTGTGGTAAGGGCACTAAGCTCACTCCTGAGGGTGAGACCTCATGACCTAATCACTTCTGAAGATCCCACTTTCTAATGTCATCATGTTTGGATCAGGGTTCAGTGTGGATTTTGGTGAGCAGACATTTAGACCAGAGTGAATGGCTGTTTATGGACAGTAAATTACAGGCAGCTTTTTCAATAGTGAAGTAGCTAGTGAGTGCACACTATCAGCAGATCAGCCATAGCAAGGCCAGTTCACAGGGAGTGAATGAAGCTCAGATTTGGGTACCCTCACTGTAAGGGCTAGCCCTGGAGACTTTAGTAGTTGGCTATCGAAGAAATATTTATGCGAGCTCATTAATTGTTGGGTAGTTAAGAATGACTTTCTCTGGGAGGATTAATTAACAAGAGTAGGAGATGAGTAAAATTTAGTAGGCCACATTAAAAAAAAAACTTCCTGAATTATGTTGCATGAATACTACTACTTCAGGTAGGAATAACAGTTATTTTAAGTAAACTTATTGGACTTAAAACAATTTTAAATAAAAGGTGACCATGTGATGTAAAATTAAAATAGTTTTTAAAAGTATTTCTGCCTTAGTCATGAGCCGTCACTGCCAGCTTATTGATTAATTTCTCTTTGCTGCTGTTCTCTTCTGGCCCAATTACTGATTGGTGTTTGAGGAGCAGAGCCAGTCGGCCAACCTTAATTGACTCTTTCTGTGTACTTACCATTATGAGACTCCTAGAATCTGGTAACTATATACTTAGACGTTTTCTATCAGGGATTTTAAAATCTAGTTTTTAATTACACAAGTACTCAGTTATATGATTCTTGTAAAATAAATTAAAACATTATAAATAAGCCTGAAACCACTTTTGACTCCAACTTGCAGTCTCACTTGACTCCCACTCTCTTCCCCACTTCTGTAACTGTTATTGTTCTTCTTCAGAACCTCCCAAAGGAAGGGGAGCACTTGTTTTCAAGGTGGCCCATGGATGTCACCAAGCTGCAGCAGCATCTCATAGGAGTTGGTTGGAATTACAACATCTCAGGCTCTACCCAAATCTACTGTTGGAATCTGCATGTTAATAAGATCTTTGGGTGATTATAGGCATGTAATTATTTATGCATGCATTAGGAAACAGTGCTGCAGATGTATGCTTAATATGCATACAAAGGGTATAACATGCCAACTTTCTCCAACAAGCTGCCCTGTGGTCTCTCCATGTTGTTGTGTGTAGACCTCTTGATTCTGGTTTCTTTCTTTCTGTGGTATTCAGTGATTAGCCATTTCTTTATTGAAGGGCAATTAGGTTGTTTGCACTTTTATTTTTTGAGATGTCCAGTTGGCGGTGAGCTTCCAAGGTGTGTTTTATGTTGGTTGTTGTATACATGCCAGGAAGTAGCTGGATGGAAGGGTGTGAACATCTTAATCACAATGATCCAGCCAAATTGCCCTCCAAAGTGGTGCTATCAATTTGACGCTGATTTATTTCTGTGTTCACTCTGCACATTCTTTATTTTTACAACAATGTTTTAATTACTGCAGTTTTGTAATAGTTTCACATCAAGTTGCTTGATTCTCCCCTTTGCTGTAATTGTTCAAAGTCCTATTGCCTTTTTAAGAAATTTCTTATTCTTGTATAATGAAATTGAAACTCAGCCTGTCAAGTCTAATGAAAAATTCTGGTAAGGTTTTCATGGCAGGAAGTGGCATTGAATTTCTAGATGAATTTGAGCACAAGAGGTAGTCTTGTTTAACTGTTGAGCTTGCTGATACTCATTCCTAAACATGAATGGTATTTCTCTTCATTTATTTTAGTTGTAAGTCCTGTAGTGAAGCTTTGTAGTTGGATGGAAATATATGTTTTTATATGTGTGTATTATTATTATTTTTTAAATATTTATTGTAGTTGTACACATGCCTTTTTATTTTTACGTGGTGCTGAGGATTGAACCCGGGCCGCACACATGCTAGGCGAGCGCCCTACTGCTGAGCCACAACCCCAGCCCTATATATGTGTATTATATATTGTAGTTTTATCTTTTTTTTTTTTTTTTTTGCAGGGGGAGAGTGGGTTTAATCTCAGTTTTTTCTAGCTGTTAAGAAAGGGAGGGGCGGTGCTACTGAGGATTGAACCCAGGGCCTCATACATGGTAGGCAAGTACTGTGCCTCCAGTCCTTTTTATTTTATTTTGAGATGGTTTCACTGAGTTGCTGGGGCTGGCTTGTAATCCTCCTGCCTATGCTTCCCAAGTAGCTGGTAATATAGGTCTGTGCCACTGAAGGAGCCCTAATTAGGAAGGGCTGTTGTAGCTAGCTGGAAGCCATGGGTTCCGCCTGATATGTATGTGACGCACCTGTAGGCACCCGCAAACCTGAAGGTATATAACCGGGTGAAAGCGGTCCGAGTTAGGAGAACGGAGAATTCAGTCAGCCGGGCAGTCACTCGGTCGGTCAGAAGAATCAGAGCGGCCAGAACGTAGGCAGAGCGGTTACAGAAGAGAAACCAGATAGAAGAAGTAATGACTGGCCAGAGTTAGGCCGAGGCTCCAGAGGACTGGTCAGAGTAAGGCCGAGGCTCCCGAGGAAGACGGAAGACAGAAGACAGAAGAAGGAAGAAAGAAGAGAGAAGAAAGAAGCTCTAGTCTTTCTCTAAGCTAAGCTCTATCTTTCTTTACTCTAAGCTAAGAAGAAAAGCTAAGCTCTATCTTTCTTTACTCTAAGCTACTCTACTCTAAGCTAAGAAGAAAAATCTTTCTTTCCCTCTCTAAGCTCTAAGAAAGTAGAAGTAAAAGTAGTAAAAGCTTAACTCTGCCTCCGAGAGTTTTTCCTCCCGGTTTACGGTACCAGGCAGCTTACATGCCACCACACCCAGCTATGAATGGGATTTTGGAGAAATCTTGATTTCTAATTGATTGCCAGTATATAGGAAAACCACCAGTTGTTTTTGGGATCTTGATCTTCCATTTGGTTCCTTTGCTGGATACTAATTGTCAGATCACTGGAATTTTCTGAGTTGGCAATCAGATGCCTTCTAGTTAACTGTGGTTTAATATGTTTTCCTTGATATTTTGTATCTCATTTTATTTTCTTGTCTAATATAGGCTGGGGATGTGTAGACAGGAGGGTGTTTATTAGTAGCATGGTAGATAGCATTGCTTTCGTGGGCTTCACTTACTTACTGGAGTGCTTCTCAAGGTTTTCCCAAAATGTTTTATAGGTACTCTTCTATCCAAACTTTCTGGTGAGGAGGTCTTCATTACTTTTAAAAATCACAAGTGGGTTTTAATTTGATATATGCTTTTGTAGCATTCATCGATATTTTTAGATTTTATTGTTATGTAATGATGGTAGGACTGAATTTTCCTAGTATTCCTGGGATATACTTACTGGGTTACCATTTATTTTGGGGGGGGTACTGGGGATTGAACCCAGGGACACTTAATCACTGAATCATATCCCCACCCCTTTTTATTTTTTATTTTGAGACATGGTCTCACTAAGTTGCTTAGGACCTTGCTGAGTTGCTGAGGCTGGTCTCAAACTTGTGATCCTCCTGCCTCAGCCTCCTGAGTTGCCAGGATTACAGCCATGTGCCACCACACCCAGCCATTTATTCATTAGTCACTGATGAATTCAGTTTGCTACATTATTTGTTTAGGAAGTCTAAATCTCTGCTGTGAGAATAACCCATGTATTTGTGTAAGTGTGTGTGCACCATTTTGTTTTGTTTTGTTTTCCCTAACAAATAATTACAATCTAATTATTTGTTTCTTGAAATTTTGGTGGAATTTGGCTGACTTGTAGACAGAATTGTTAATGCTTTTTTTTTTTTTTTTTTTTTTTTTAAACATTTCAAGTAACAATGAACATTAACTTTGGGCACATCTGATTAGGTAGCGTTTCAGTAATTTTTCATTACTACATTTAAAATTATCCTCAGCATACTTTTGGGAACAAAACATTTTAAAAAATTAGAGTAAGTTTTCTATAACTTACTATAAACAATTATTTTTGCATTTATGTATTTATGAATCACCGTAGAGTTGAAATCATGAGGGGAAAGAACCTTTACATCTTGACTTGAATCTAGTAGAAAGTGAAACTGAACGGAGGTTTTACTGCCCCATTGAGCACATATGCAAAGTTAACCTCAGAGATCAGAGCAGTTTAATTCAGGAGGAAGTTCTATTTCTGTTCGCTGTGGGAATTTAATGTTACCAATGTAGGGTTGGCAGATAAGTGTAGGACTGAGACCAGCTCCTACAGATGTGCCTTGTGGAATTCGTGTCCTGTTGTCGTGAGTTTTGGTGGAATCCTTTCAAAGTCTCAAGAGGATAAGTAGATCAGCTGGAGTAGTGGTAGTGATGTGCTGTCCAGTTCCTGTCACCCCCTTGGTGACAGATCTCTCGACCCCCGTGTCACAGACTTTCCCATTTTTCTTTGTGACTTCCAGTTGGCTTTCTTTTCTGTCCCAAAGTCACATTTTTAAGCCTGTCAGTAGGAACTTGAGTTTTGAAGGTATATGCTTATCTGCTAGTAATAAATATAGGCAGGAAAGAGGAACGTTGATTTTTCTGATCTTCCATTTGACCTTCTAGAACATGCATACGTGTGTGTGTGTGTGTGTGTGTGTGTGTGTAGTATTATTGCATAGATAGGTTTTTAAAATGTTCACTGAAGATTTACATAGATATAGCTATGTGGCTTTTTCCTGTGCAATTTAAGATAGGCATTTTGCGTATCGTTACATTAGCCCATCAGTACGTGCCATCCAACCTCCTCAAGACCACAGGGTTTCTGTTTCTTAGCACAGGAACTGTAATTTACTTAGCCATCTCTCTGCTGAATTTTGGGTGGTAGGCAGGTTTTCAGATGGTCTTACTGAGTCAGAAAGCACACACAGCGAGCAGGTCCCCTGTACCAGATTGTCCTCCAGGCCGTACGTCTGTACTCACAGGTTGGGCGCCATCTTTCTTGTGTGTGATTGATAGTGGTCACTGTCAGCCTTTACTTTTTGCTAATCTAATAGACAAAAAAATTGGCATGTTATTGTTTTTATAGTGAAGTCAAACATTTTTTTCACTTTGTTATTTTTAAATTTTATTTTATTTTTTGTTCACTTTATCATTCAGTTTTCCCTTTTGCAAGACATGCTTATGTTAATGTTCTTCCTCATTAGTCCATAGTCATGCTTCATACTAAATATATAGTCTATGTCACAGTGTTTTCTCCTCATTTGCTGCCTGTCTTAACTTTTAAAAATATCTCTTGCTCTTCAGAATTTTTAATTTTGATAGTCCAGTCTTTTTCTTTATGACTACTGGATTTTGTGTCTTGGTTAAATTCTTCTTTCCTGTATCAAAATTGTAAACACCGTTTTATGTTTTCTTTGAGTATTTTTATAGTTTTAGGTGTTTTTTTCTTTTAGATTATTCTGTTTGCCCCCTTCTCCCCAATTTGGGAAGTTAGGGATTGAATTTAAGATTTCTTTCACATGAAATAGCCAATTGTCCCAATACTTTATTTTGAATTTTCCTTGTTCAAAAATTCTACTGAAGCCTGGGCGTGGTGGCGCACACCTGTAATCCTAGCACTTGGGAGGCTGAGGCAGGAGGATCGCGAGTTCAAAGCCAGCCTCAGCAATGGTGAGGCACTTAGCAACTCGGTGAGACCCTGTCTCTAATAAAATACAAAAAAGGGCTGAGGATGTGGCCCAGTGGTCAAGTGCCCCTGAGTTAATCCCTGGTACAAAAAAAAAAAAAAATCTACCGAGCGTATACTAAGCTTCCATATATTTCTGAAGTTTCCCTTTAGCTTCATTGAACAGTTGAACTGTTCTGCAACAGTATCACAGAATTTTAACTATTATAGCAGTAGAGTTTGTTTTGCTAATTTAGTGTGCAAGTCTCCCTCACCCTTGTTCTTTTTGGCCAAAATTATTGTGGCTATTTTTATGAATGTAGGTTGATTTTTAAGAGATTTACTTTGGATTTATGATTAATAAAGGAAATATTTTATGAAGAAAAAATATAGAGTCCTGAAAATTAATTCTGCCCATATCAGTACTTTCATGTAGTTGGTACTGTTTTAAGTTCTTTTAAAATATTATTGTGGAAGAAGCAATTATGTTTCTCAGCAATCATAAAATTAGTCTGATTGTAAGACTGAAAAGTCTAATTGTAAGACTGAAATGGGGAACAAGATCAAGCCAAGAACTCTGCCGTAGTCTAGGATGTGTGTGGTGTAGGCCCCCCCCCCCCAATGAATACCCCAGTTCACACACCTCATGTTTCATGTGGTTGACTGGGGGCCCTGCATTTGTGTCCTGCTTTTTACAAGGACTTTTCCCCTGTCATTAAACACTTACAAGTATAGCTTGTGAATGTTTTATATCCTATTTTCTGTATTGTTTTAAAATCTGCTTAATCTTACAGGCATTTCATTTTTCCATACTTTTTCTTTTGTAAAAAGAGTCTCATGTACAGCTATGGTGCATAACCTGTGGAGCCACCAGGAACCAGCTAACTTCAGCGAGAGCCTTTTCAGTGTTCAAGCTTGGAGCAGTGTGCTCTTTCCCAGTAGGTATTCAATTACTGGTGCACAGTTATAAGTAGGACTGTTGACGTGCTCCCAGATTGTGCTTTGCGTTTTAAGAGAGGATTAAAAAAAATGCAGTGAAATCACTGGATCAGAAGCCGTGAGCATGTGAAGCTTTTGTAGGCGCCAACTATTACCAGGAGTACCCGAGGAGGCCTCCGGAGCATCGCTTTCCTGCACTGGGCATTACGCAGCAAGCAAAATAAAAAAAAAATGCACTCACTTGATAGAAGAGGGTCATCTTTTAATTTGTATTATTCAGATCATTAGAAGCTAAGCAAGTGGGCTTCGTTAGCCCTTCTCTATTTAAAAATAATTTCACATTATTCATATAAACACCTTTTGATGGCAGATAAATATCTCAATTTACTTTCTTTATGCTTTGACACTTTTTATTTATCTCTATTTTGCTTTTTAAAACGTAGGTAAGGGCTGGGGTTGTGGCTCAGCAGTAGAGCGCTTGCCTAGCACGCATGCGGCCCGGGTTCGATCCTTAGCACCACGTAAAAAATAAAGGCATTGTGTACAACTAAAACAAATAAATAAATATTTTCTTAAAATGTAGGTAGGTCCATTGGTCTTGCAGTTTGTAATTTGAACTTAAATGCCATTCCCAAGTGTAAATTTACAATTTAATCATGTTAAACTTTTTTTTTTTTTTGGTACCGGGGATTGAACTCAGGGGCACTTGACCACTGGGCCACATCCCCAGCCCTTTTTTGTATTTTATTAGAAGCAGGGTCTCACTGAGTTGCTAAGTGCCTCGCCATTGCTGAGGCTGGCTTTGAACTCGCGATCCTCCTGCCTCAGCCTCCCAAAGTGCTGGGATTACAGGCGTGCACCACCGCGCCCGGCTTTAATCATGTTAAACTTTTAAATTTGTAATTTGCCTGGCAGGATTTATTCTGCCCAAGCTGTGTCTGAGCAGACTGAGTTTCATATTCAGCCAGTATTCAGTATCACCCACGGCCCATCTTTTCCCTTTACCAAAGGGAAACCTTTTATACTGGGATCTGTGTTGGGCAGGTTTACTAAATCAGAACTGAATAAATTTATCTGTGCAGTCCCATTTCTTGGGACAAAACATTTCCCTGAAGAAACTTTGAAAGTATATCTTTTATGTATTAAGAATGTTCAAGTAGGGGCTGGGGTTGTGGCTCAGCAGTAGAGCGCTCGCCTAGCACGTGTGCGCGGCCCAGGTTCGATCCTCAGCACCACGTAAAAACGCATTGTGTACAACTAAAAGCAAATAAATAAATATTTAAAAAAAAAAGAATGTTCAAGTATTGGTAATTTTTGTTCTGTGGCTACTGCTAAAATTATGTTCCCTCAGCTTCTATATCCTGAGTAAGATAGTAGCTGACTACTAAAATTAAGGCTAGGAAATAACCAAGAAAGGCAGTGGATAGTAAAAGTGGTACTGATACTGATAACCTTGAGAAAGGGAAGGCAAAGATTTTGGAAGCCTTTGGAAGGAATGCTTGGTGTCGTGTCTTCTGTGAGGGTTTGTGTTGTGCACACCTGGAGTGCTCTGCAGTCTTGCCCCTGGTTGGGTGTCTTGGCAGTGAGTGTGTTGTAAGTTCTTTCTCCATAAGTTCATCAGACTGTGGACCATAATTTGATTGTCTTCCATGTGCAAATGGACTTCTCGTGCCCAGGTTTCCTGCTCATGCTGTGCTTGTCCTACTTTGGCAGCTTTTGACACCAGTTTAACTCTCCTTCTTCAGGAGGGAGGCACAGTTGTATTCTGTAGTAACACACCAAGTGGAGAAGGCATGAGAGCCAGCTAAACCACCGTCTTTCACTATGAAAATTGTGGACTAAAAATCGTGTTATGGGCTGGGGCTGGGGCTCAGTGGTAGAGCACTTGCCTTAGCATGTGTGAGGCACTGGGTTTGATTCTCAGCACCACATACAAATTAAAAATTATTACTTTTTTTTTTTTTTTTAAATCATGTTACGGGGCTAGGGGTGTAGTTCAGTGGTGGAGTGCTTGCCTAGTTATGTGTGAGGCACTGGGTTCAATCATCAGTACCACATAAAAATAAATGAATAAAATAAAGGTATTATGTTTATCTAAAACTAAAAATAGGTTTTTAAAAAGTCATGTAATATTTGCACAGGGCCCTGGGTTTAATCCCCAGCACTGCAAAAAAGAAGGAGGAGGAAAGAAAAAGGTCATGAAAACTTGGGCGCCAGTCTTTTACTAGGTGACTGGAAGTCTTCTGATTTTAGTTGTTTTTCTTTTCCCAGGGGCTGATGTCCCCCTGCTCCTAAGTCCATGTCTGTTTGGAAAGTTGACCCAGGTGCTGTGTCATCGCAGTGCTCTTTGTAGGTCCTGTAGTTGGGAGTGCCTCCCCGAGGCCCCCAGAGGTGAGCTGGGGCCTGTAGTCAGATTTCTTTATACCTTGAAAAAGGTAGAGGTAGCACTGTGTATCCATGGGTTCTGTATTCATGGATTCATCTGACTCCAGGTAGTTCAGCAGTTGTGAATACTGAACACGTGCAGACTTTCTTCTTGTTATCATCTGCTAAACAATACAGCGTTTCAATCATTTACATAGCACTTACACTGCATCAGGTATTATAAGCAGTCTAGAGGTGTTTTAAAGTATACAAGAGGGTATGTATAGGTTCCATGCAGATGCTATACCCTTTTATATAAAGGACTTGAGCATCCACAGATTTTGTTATCTGAGAGGTCCTGGAACCAATTCCTTGCAGATATGGAGGGACTACTGTACTACTTGCTTTAATTTTTTTTTCTTCTTCTTTCCTTTTAATGTATAGCTCCTCACTGTTCTTTGTAACTAGGGAATTGCTTTGGATGTAATGTTTAGTGATAAATCCCATTAGTATTTTGAGGCTTTGAATGCTCTTTGCTAATTGATGACTGGTGTGGAGCCTCTGCCCCTGCATGTCGGTCACTGTGTGTAGAGCTTCCTTTGTTGAGATGCTCCCAGCCTGGACAGTGCCAGTACTCTTGCTGTAGGATGACGTGGTCTCTGTGGCACCCACTGTTGGGCAGGTGGGAGAATCAAAGCCCAGAGGTGGGGGGCTTTGCTCAGACTCACTCTGGTTCCAGCTCTTCTGACATCCACTTGGTAGTGTGGCTGACTTCCGTCCTTTCTGTTTCTGGCCTTCCTGTTGAGGAAGTTTGCTGTTTTGGGGGCCCAGCTCAGTGCTACAGGTGTCATCATGACAAAGACATGCGGTGTGTGTTATCCATAGTTTACAGTTAAGAACTTGGATAAGAGAAGTTGTGATACTATTTTTTTTCCTTTGGTCCCTGCTTATTTCTCCTTTGCCTCATAATCTGGTAGCAGGTATTTGTGGCAGTGGTTTTCAAGGGGGGTGTGTGTGTGGATTGAATTTGCTTCCCATGGGACATTTGGCAGTGTCTAAAGACACTTTGTCAGGGCCAGGTTGGTATGTGTGTAGCTGGCCTCAAATGTCAGTGGTGCTGGAGTTAAGGAACCTGGTTTTTGGGAATGCACTAGGTGTTAGTGATGGGGTAAAGTCTGGGGGTGACCCTGGCAGGACAAGGGACTTAGGCAGTGAGGAGGAGGAGGAGGAGAAGGGGCCATGTTGGACCGTGCTGGGATTGTATACTGATCTCTAATCCATCTTCCACCGGCACTCTCTGTGGTGGCTGGTTTTTAGGCCACACAGATACACTCTTAGAAACAAATAACCATGGAGAGATCTAGATTTTCCCTAAGAGAGTGTAGTTGCTCCCAACAGGCATATAAACAGCCTTGTTTCCAGTACTGGTAGCATTTCTCTGTTGTTTCAGAGTCCTGAATACACCTGGTGACTCCAAAGTGATTACTAAATACACACAATTTACTCTTTGTAGAGTCAAACAAAAAATTTTAGAGATAAGTTTCACCAATGGCTAGCTGTGAAGGTGGGCCTTTTTACTTCCTCTCACCCTGATTTTTCTGTGCACATTATCAGTCAGTCTCAGTGATTAATTTAGTTAGCAATTCTAAACCCAGTTTGTACCATGGGAAAGAAAGATAGGTTCCCCTGGTTTTTGGATTCTCCATTTTCTTCTGTCTTTCTAGTAGCATCAGGCTTTTTTCAGGGTCCTGAGGTTCAGCTCCTGGATCTTGGGCTGGTGTCTCTGAGTGAATGGGATACAGGAATCCAGTATTCATGCCAATTGATAGTCTCTCATTCTTGAATAGTGTGCATCCTGTTTTCCTGCCTCATGGTGTACTTAAGAGGCTGGATAGACTGGAGACTTTAGCTCTATGAAGGGACTACAAGATCAAGTTAAACCAACTCCATGGTGAGTGCATGGGGAAGTAGTTAGAAATGATGTCCACAAAAATGACTTGAGATACCTTAATTGCATGGATGGAAACAGCCCTTCAAAACTAAAATAAAAGCACAGTGGTAAGATACAGTGAATACAGGCCTAGAATATACCAAAACACCAGAATAGTGAAACATTTTTAAATCTGTAAAAAATCTAAAGGCCTTGCCTTGCATCCAGATGTGAAATCCTGAGTCAGAACAGTCTTACATTATATATCTTACTGAGTTCTGGGCACAGAAAATATCCAATGGTAACAGCAGTGAGAGCAGCTTTTGTGTTTTCTAGTCTTGCATTTAATATATTAATCTTATTAATGGTGTAATGTAGACTCTCATTTCACCTTTATCACCATTAATCTCTTCTTCACCTTTTCATCTTGTGACTGTAATGCTTTTATGGTCCAAGTAACAGAAGGTTCAGGTATATAGAATGTAGATCAGAGGAGCATTGATTATCACCGCCACATGGGAATTTTTTGTGTAGAAGTGTTCCTTGGATTTCCATGTGTTCTTAGCAGTTGTGATTTAGAAAATGAAAAGCATATGCCAGTGGGATTATGTAGAGGAAGATATGCATCTGCATTGTCCATATTATAATTTGGCTCAATTTCACTGGACCCCAAACCCACATTTTTGCAGCATTGTATTTACCACCTGTCATGGTTTGGCTCTTCAGTGTCCCACAAAAGCTCGTGTGTTGAAGGCTCAGAGGTGGGGCCTACTTGAAGGAAGCAGGTCCCTGGGGGGCTTGCCCTTGAAGGGGATATCGGGACCCCAGCACGTTCCTGTTCTCTCTTTGCTTCCTGGCCACTTCGAGGTACGCAGCTTTCCTCCACCATGTGCTTGCTCTGTGACCCATGGTCTCACACAGGCCCAAAAGCAGTGGAGCTGAGGGACCATGCACTGATACCTCTGAAGCCATGAGCCAAACTAAGTCTTTCCCTGTGTAAGTCTTTGTCAGGTATTTTGTTGTAGTGATGGAAAACTGATAACATACCACCCATTGTTTTTAACCATTATATTTAAAAGTAAACTTTATCACAACTATAAGTGTATCACTCAGTTAAATAGAAATGTAAAAAGCATAAAGTTATTTTTGGAGGAAATGTCAATAGTAATGTTTATTGATTGATAGACTTATAGGCTCACATGAAGCTAACTGACATGTACACATTTAGAAAGTACAGAAGATAACTAATCATTTTCTTTATTTTGTTGAATACCAAGAATTTCAAATGCTGGCATTGAAAGTGACTTTGGTTTCAGGGAGCCATCAGAAGCCATTCTCAATCTGAGAGTGTCAGAGGTAAGGGCTTAGCCACTCATTACTGACATCTGTTATGGTTAAATGAAACCTTATTTCATGCCTTTCAATTTCTTCATAATATGGAAAATGTTTTCAGTGAGTTTTTCTGGTTAGTTCCCATTGGGGTCCTGCAGACAGTGGAGACAAGCCCCCACACACTGTACGTATATGGCCCGAAAGCCCAGCGTCTGCTCACGAGGGAGTTCATCTCTTGCTGAGTGTGGGGTGCCGCCTTGTAAGTAAGCATAGGTCTAGACACCGTGAGCGTGCACATGCAGATGCCTTGAGTGAACAGACGCCCTTGCGGAACATACTCCTGCAGCCTGCACTGCCAGCCATGCCTGCCCTGACTCCGACCTTTCTCCATGGTGATTCGATGTCCTCACCATCCATCCCTTCAGAATGGGGGAGGAAAGGTGCAGGATTCTGCAGTGTTATTTAACAAGTTGTTACATTTTGAGTTTGCGTCTCTGTGTAAACAGGAAGTAGAATTTAGAATTTCACACTAGAATTCATATTTCCAAGGTGACTTTTACCTTTTAGACTTTTTAATCACTTAATCGATCTTAGCCACAATGGGTTCAACAGAAGGAATAGATATTCAGAAAGCAGCCTTAATTCCATTTCCCAATTATGTGAGCTTGCACATTGCACACATGAAAATACTGCCAGTTTGTAAGAGTGGATTTTTGGACTGTCATTGATAAGAATACATGGGGCATGTGGGTAATTCAGTGTTCAAGAATCTCCATTACAGGTCAGGCATGTCATCCATCCTGTCTGTATTGCCATTTTCTTGTGATAAACTGTATGTAACATAAAATTTGCCATTTTAACCATTTTAAGTGCGTAATTAAGTGACATTAATCACAATGTTATATCACTATTACAGAAATGTTAGTTACTCAACCTTACAGAAACGGCAACTATTGCATAGTAACTTCCCATTCTCTTCTTCCCGTATTCCTGCCTCAGTGAATTTGCCCATTCCAGATATTTGGTATAAGTGAAACCTTGCAATATTTATCCTTTATTTATGGCTTTCTTCATTTAGCATAATGTTTTCAAGGTTCATTCATGTTTTATGTGTCAGAACCTTATTTCCTTTGAGGGAAAGGGGCTTGAACCCAAGGCCTTGCTAATGCTAGGCAAGTACTATACCAATTGAGCTACACCTCCATCCCCTACCTTATCCCTTTTTATGGCTGAATAATCCTCTATGCTATAGTTATACTACATTTTATTTACTTGTTGCTGCCTGAAGCGATGGCTGCCTGCAGCAACAAAGCCGCGGAAATAAGTTCAGAGGCAGACTGGAAACAAACAGGCTCTTTATTCTGCCAGCTTCTCTCTCCGGCTCCAACAACACCCCAACACGCAATCCACACTCCTCCAACCACCACAAAATGGTGCCGACCACATCCACAGTGTCCTGGGCCAAGTCTCACGAGATCATGGAAGGTGGTAATGCTTTATGGCTCACAGCTAACCGCAATCTTAGCTATCTCCTTAATTAGGGCTCCTACATTTTCCCCCTTTTGTTTTCAAAGAGGGGAGCATGCAAATGGCGCTGACCTGATCCGCAATGTCCCAGGCCAAGTCCCGCAAGACCATGGAAGGTGGCAATGCTTGAATATCTCTATGGCTCACAGCCAACCATCTTAGCCATCTCCTTAATTAGGGCTCCTACATTTATTTATCTTGGTGGATATGTGGGTTGTTTTTATATTTTGTCTATTATGAATAATGCTGCAAAGTACATTGACATGTTTGAGTCTCTTGTTTTCAGTTATTTTTGATACATGTAGGAGTAAGTCATATATCATATGATGGGTCATTATTGGGTCATATGGTAATTCTATTTCTGACTTTAAGGGGCTGCCAAACTATTTCACACTGGCTACATCATTTTACATTCTCACCAGCAAAACCCCATAGCACTTATTTTTAGTTTTTCATTGTAGTCAGCCTAATAGGTGTAAAAGGGTCTCTCATTGTGGTTTTGATTTGCATTCAGGGAGAAGCATTTTTATTTTTGCCAAAAAGCCTGTTGTAATTTTAATAGGGGTTGCATTCAATTGTGTATCACTTTGGTTTATATTTATTGCTGGCATAGAGAAATATATTGATTTGTGTTTGGATCTTGTATCCTATAACTGTACTGAATTTTTAAACTGTAGTGGCTTTCCTATGGATTCTTTGGAATTTTCTATATATAGGCTCTCCTGTTGTTTGTGAATAAACAGTTTTATATCTTTTGCAATCTGGGTGCTCCCACCCACGTGCACCTTGTCTAATTACGTTGACTATAGCTGTCAGTACAGAACTGGTCAAAACAGGCATCTTTGCCATGTTCCTGAAAGTGCCAATCTCTCACCATTCAGTAAGTTGTGAGCTATGGATTTTTAACAAATACCCTTTATTATGTTGAGGAAATTCCCTTTTATTCTCAGTTCATTGAATGTTTTTGCTATGGAAGGATGTTGGATTTTTATCAGTGCCATTTCTACATTGATTGAAATGATGTAGTTTTCTTTCCTTCTATTTATTTTGTTGTTGTTGTTGTAGATGGACTCAACACCTCCACTTTATCTATCTATCTATCTATCTATCTATCTATCTATCTATCTATAAATAATGTGGTGCTGAGGATCGAACCCAGGGCCTCATATGTGCTAGGCAAGCACTCTACCACTGAGCCACAACCCCAACCCACCTTTCCTTCTATTCATGTATGGATTTTTTTGTGATGTTGATTGAACCAACCTTGCATTCCTGGGTAAATTCCATTTTGGTCATATTTCATAATCCTGTTAATGTCTTGGGGGATTGGTGTGTTAATATAGTCAGCCCTCAATATTCATGGGTTCTGTATTTGCAAATTTATGTACTGGCTAACCTCCTAATGAATACCGCAGGACTTTCAGGTCATCTGTGGACATGCCTACAGAGGCAAGAAAATTTGAGTCACCTGATATACGCCTTCTTGGTTGAGGTTGACCATGTCAACACAGTGCTTGTTCATCTTTTCACAGAGAGGTCAGAGGATGGAAGTATAGCACCCTGGGTCAGTTCATGGGGTTTGCATCCCAACTCTGGCACCTGTCAGAAGGGTGACCTCAGGCAAGTCACTAACACTTCTATTTTTTTCTCTTTTATAAAATAGAATCTACTGGAATCAATTTATTGCAGGATTTTAAGATTATAGTCTGTGTGAGTGAATAAGTATGAGCAAGTGAGTGTGTGTATTTGCTGTGACAGCAGTGGTTTATCATTTGCTAATTCAGTTTTCTTAGTGACTTCATAAAATTAAAACGACTATTAATATAACAATTCACTCTATTTTGTTGAGGATATTGTCTGTATATTAAGGGATTTTGGTTTAAATATATTTTCCAATTTAAATGGTTAGTTTAATAAAAATTGTTTTCTTTTCTAATGATATCTTTGTCAGGATAATGCAGGTATCATAGAATGAATTAGGAAATGTTATTCTAGTTTGGGGGAGGAGTTCAGGAAGCTTGGATGCTAACTCTGCTTTAAGTGTTTGGTAGAATTCAGTGAAAACACATGGTCTTTTCTTTCTTGGGAGGTTTTCATTGCTGATTCAGTCTCTTTATTTCTCGCAAGTTTGTTGAGGTTTTCAGTCTCCTCTTGAGCAGTTTAGGATATTTATGTTTCTAGGAATTTGTCCATTTCATTATCCAGTTTATAGGCATACAACTTTTTATAGTATGCCCTTAAATAATTTTCGTTCTGTGAAGTTGGTAATAATGTCCACACTTTCATTTCTGATTTTAGTTATTTGTGTCTTTAATCTTTTTTCCTTTGTCAATATAGCTAAAGATTTGTGGATTCCTGTTGAGCTTTTAAAAGAGCTTTTAAAAGCTCAACAGGGGGGTGGGGCAGAGGAGGGTATCTGATTGAACTCAGGGCATTCAACCACTGAGCCATATCCCCAGCCTTGAGACAGGGTCTCACTGAGTTGCTTAGCGTCTCGTCTCATCATCTCACTGTTGCTGAGGCTGGCTTTGAACTCGTTGTCCTCCAGCCTCAGCCTCCTGAGCCACTGGGATTACAGGCATGGCCACCACTCCTGGCTAAAAGAACCAACTCTTGGTTTCATTGATTTCTCCAGCCTCAGCCTCCTGAGCCACTGGGATTACAGGCATGGCCACCACTCCTGGCTAAAAGAACCAACTCTTGGTTTCATTGATTTCCTCTGTTTTTCTCCTATAATCTCGAATCTTTTTTTATTTCTGTCCTCCAGCTAGTTTGGGCTCAGATTGACTTTTCAAAAAAAAAGTTTCTTGAGATATATAGGCTATTGATTCAAGATTTCTTGTCTTTTCAGTGTAGGATTTACAGCTGTAGGTTTACCTCTGACCGCTGTCTCATACTTTATCTTGTGTTGTGATTTTGTTTTCATTTGTCTCATTAGTTATCTTCTATCTTCTTTTGTGATTTCTTTTTTGGCTCATTGATTATTGAAAGTTGTTTTTTTTGGGGGGGGAGTTCAGGAGATTGAACTCAGGAGCACTCGACCATTGGGCCACATCCCCCAGGCCTCTTTTTTTTTTTTTTTACATTTTATTAGAGACAGGGTCTCACTGAGTTGCTAAGTACCTCACCATTGCTGAGGCTGGCTTTGAACTCGTGATCCTCTTGCCTCAGCCTCCCAAGTGCTGGGATTATAGGCATGCGCCACCACGCCTGGCTGAAAGTGTGTTGTTTTAATTCTACATATTTGTGAGTTTTCTTATTGCGGTTGATTTCTAGTTTCATTCCAGCAGATTAACAAAGTGTCTTTTGATTTCAATCTTTTAAAATTTGAAACTTCTTTGGTGGTGCTGGGGATTGAACCCAGGGCCTTGTGCATGTGAAACAAACATTGTAGCAACTGAGCTGTATGTCCTGAAACTTTTTTGAGGTCTACTCTTTTGTCTGTTCTGGAAAATGATTCATGTGCACTTGAAGAAGGTGTTATTTTTGCTGTGTGGTGGAATGTTGTACATATCTGTTAAATCTGCTTGGTTCATAGTGTTGGTCAAGTCTCTATTTCCTTACAAATTTGTGTCTAGGTGTTCTGTCCTTTATTGAAAGAGGTGTATTAAAGTCTGCAACTATTATAGTAAAACTGTCTTTCTTCAGTTTTTTCAATCTTTGCTTCATGTAGTTTGGAGCTGTTGTTTGGTGCATATATGTTTTTGATGGATTGACCTTTGAATCAATGCCCTTTGTCTCCCACAATAGTTTTTTTTTCTTTTTCTTCAAACTTTGTTTATTCATTTATTTTATATGGTGCTTAGGATCAAACCCAGTTCCTCACACATGATAGGCAAGCACTCTATCCCTGAGTCACAACCCCAGCCTCCCTGTAATAGTTTTTTTTTTAAAAAAATGTTTATTTATTTATTTTGCTTTAGTTGTACACAATGTGTTTATTTGTATGTGGTGCTGAGGATCGAACCGGTCCGCGCACGAGTTAGGCAAGTACTCTATCGCTGAGCCACAACCCCAGCACCCCCCCCCCCCCCCTTTTAAAGTCTATTTTGTCTGATATTAATGTAGCCACTCCAGGCCTGTTTTCATTATTGTTTGACCATGTTTTTGTATCCATTTTGCCAATTGCTTCCTTTTGTCAGAAAAGTTTTTACCTTGCATTTAAAGTAATTACTAATAAGAAAGCTCTTCTTACATTTTGCTGTTACCTAGATTTTTACTTCTTTTGTCCATTATTTCCTCAACTACTGCCTTACATTATTGGATTTTTTTTTTTCTTTTTTTGTACTGGGGATTGAACTCAGGGGCATTTGACCACTGGGCTGCATCCCCAGCCCTTTTTTGTATTTTATTAGAGACCAGGGTCTCACTGAGTTGCTAAGTGCCTTGCCATTGCCCGAGGCTGTTTTTGAACTCCCCTCCTGCCTTAGCCTCCCAAGTGCTTACAGGTACTCCCTTCCTTATTTTTTGGGGTGGTGGTACCACCAGGGATTGAACTCAGGGGCACTTGGCCACTGATCCACATCCCCCACTATTTTGTATTTTTATTTAGAGACAGGGTCTCACTGAGTTGCTTAGTGCCTTGATGTTGCTGAGGCTGGCTTTGAACTCACTGTTGTCCTGTCTAAGCCTCCCAAGCCACTGGGATTATAGGTGTGTACCACCCTCCTTCCTTATGTCTTTTCCTTTAGGTATTTCCTTTGTGACTATCATGAAGATTACATGTAACAATTTAAATTTGTAAAGTGTAGCTTGAATTGGTACCAACTTAATCATAGTAGCATACCAGACGTCTCTCTGTATAACTGCACCCATTTCTGTGTGCCCAATAACATGGACTTTTGATTATTTTTCATGCATTCATCCTAAAATCATGTATGGGGTAAAAAATGGGTTTATAATCCCAAAATACAGTAGTGCTCCTGTTTTTATCATTACCACCGATCTTTCTGTTTGTTTTAGGCTTTGTGTTACTGTCTAGCTTGCTTTCACTTGAGGACTACCTGTGGCATTTCTTGTATGACAGGTCTGGTGGTAGTAAACTCTTGCCCCTCTATTTATCTGTGAATGTTCCCCCCCCCCCTCCTTCTTTTTGATATTTTTTAGTTGTAGATGGACACAATACCTTTATTTATTTTCATGTGGTGCTGAGGTTGGAACCCAGTGCCTTACCCATGCTAGGCGAGTGATCTACCACTGAGCCACAACCTAGCCCCATGAATGTTTTTCTTTATCCCTCATTTTTGAAGATCAGTTTGTGGGCCCACTCTCCACCCACTTCAGTACTTTAAATGTCATCCCATTGCTTTCTAGTCCCTGTGGTTTTCCCGAGAAATAATGCTGTTAATCTTATTAAGTTTCCTTGTATAAGTGTATAAGTAAGATTCTCTTCGTGTGGATAGTTTCCACCAGTTAATTGTAGTATGTTTTTAGAGTGTTGTCCTTTGAGTTTAGATGGCTTGGAGATCATTGATTTTCTTGGATTTGTAAATTCATGTCTTTCCCCAAATTTGAGACATTTAGCCATCATTTTTTTGAAAATATCTCTTCTCATCCTAAGTCTCCCATAATTCATTTGTTGTTCTACTTCATGGTATTCTGTTAGTGCTTTGGGGTTGGTTTACATAATATTTTTTACTTTTTTAGTTGTCCTGTTTTTAAGTGATTGTCATTTTTGCTTGCTCAAATCAGTTGCTGAACCCCTATAGTGAATTTTTTATTTCAGTCATTAAATTTTTCAGAATGTTTCTTTGATTGCTTTATAATTTTATTGAGTTTGCTTATTGATCATTTTCCTGATTTTCTTAAGTTCTTTTTTTCTAGAGGGTTAACTAATTCTTTTCTCAAGTTTGATGTCTGGGCTTCCTTGTGGCTGGTTTTTGTCAGTTTTTGTTCTTCTGAATAAATTATACTTTCTCATTTTATGAACCTGTGATATTGGAAACTGAAATTTGAATATTACAACATATGAAACTGAAATTTAAATATTATATTATACGAATTCTGGAAATCAGATTCCTCCTTCCTCATTTTTGCAGTATTTTTTTAATTGCTGAAGGCTATCATAGTTCATATTCCTTGTTGTATGTTGTCACTGAAATCTCTGATCCTTAGCCTGTGTTTCACTATTGCTTTGAAAGAAAATTCCTTTGTGTGCACAGAGCCAAATAAAGCAATACGTCACCTGGTCCTTGCATGCAGACCCACATAGGGCATTCCTCCCACACTTAGCCAGGCTTTCACGGAGCCGGGCTGAAAGCTGAGGGCCTGGGCCTGTGCATGGCTTTCTGTCAGCCCCTGTACTCCTGAATGCTTTTAAATATCCTGGTTTCCCAAAGACTCTTGCCCAACTTTTCTGTTCAAATGTCCTTTGAAGTGTATTATGTCTCAATTGTGTGATCTTTTCTCTCAGTATCTGTGAGAATTTTTTAATGTGCCCTCACTTTTCTTGCCTAAGGGATCATGTAACTGTCCTGAAGGGGTAGTCCCCAGTCAGGTTAGAACATATCTCAACAATTTGTAAATAAAGTCTGCTCTGTTTCCTTTGAACAGTGAGCTAAGGACCCCAATTGGGAATGCAGGCTGCGGGGGCGGGGGGGGGGGGGGGAGTGGGTGGGGCAAGAGAAAGGTAAAAATAACCACAAAGCTTTCTTACTGTTTTAAAGCTGCCTTGTTGCATTTGTGAATATGCCATCACTTGTTAGTTGTAAACCTTTGTCCAGAGTTCTGACAAAATTCGCTCTAACAGTCAATGCCGATGTTTGATGTTTCTGCTGGAGTAGGAAGTTAGAGCTTCCTACTCCACAGTTTCTGATCCTGTCTGTACTTCCGAGTGGTCAAAGGTCAGTAGAGATTTTAAATGCTCTAGTGTGCAGAAGCATGGCCCCTACAGCTCAGGGTCTGCATACGGAAGGTTTTCACCGCTGTAAACAGCTGGTGCTAGGTGAGGGGTGCTTCTCACTCACGTCCTGCATGAGCGAGGGAATGGGTTCCTGTGGAGGAATGGGCTGGCTGCAAAATAAAAGCTGTGAAAGTAGAAGCTCGAGATAGGCACCGAAGACCAGAAATATGTTTTACAGAGTGGGGGCAGTGACCAGTTAAGCAGACCAGAGGAGTATGGCATCTAACAAAGATGGAGCCTGTGCTTGCTTTATTTATAGTGGTAAGATTAAAGGGGATGGTAGGTGTCACCTAATAGCAGCGCTATTAATAATTACTTGGAGGTGGATTGTCTTTAAATGCAAGTATATATTCGATCACACCAATCATCAAATATAAACAATGCAAAAAGTGTTGGGTGTGCTGGAGCACCCCAACTAGCATCGGTGCACACTAATTAAACACTACAAGCAAACCACACAATCCTAGGGCAACCACAAGCCCCAAAATACCTCCAGTGTCACGTGACTTCCCTTAGCCAAAGAGCAGGCCTTGTCCTTGTCTGGTGGTTCTTTCCATTCGATTGCTGGACTTCAGGGAATGGTGGAGTCCAACCAGGGACAGCAAGGCGGCCAGTCACACCAATGTCCTTGGAGCAAAAACTCTTCAATGTGGCAGGACAAGTAACTTAAATACAGTTCCAGGTTGGCAGTTTATGTTGGTGATTGGTTACACCCAGTGAAAGTCAATGTCCATTGGTTATGTCCAGTGAGGTGATGAAATTTCAACTGGGCATATTCTTTGCACATGTTCATGTAACTACGCTCCCTATCAGTTGCAACCAGTCATTGCAAAGCATGCCTGTGGCTAGTGCCCCTTACAGCTCTTTATCAATTGCAAGCAGACATGACTAAGCAGTTCAATGGCTGCTGTTCCTTATGGCCAGCAACTTAGTGAGTCCCAGCAAGTCCCAGCATGTCTATGGCAGATGCTCCTTACAGTAGATATAAGGCTTCAGTGTGGGAGGAGTCTTCTGTCCTTCAGGGAGTCTTGCTTCTTCACAAAGAACAGGATATGGGTGGGAGTATGCAGCCTGTTTGGCTCTTAGCCGGTCACTCCCATCTCTGGTGCTGTGCTGAACTTGAGGATGCCTCATGAACCAGGCATTCTCAAACCAGTAGGATTGTTACTGGGAGTTCCTGATGCCAGACTTTCCTGCTTTGTGGCTTCAACATCACCTTTAGTTCATGCACAGTCCGCGGATGGTTCCCCGCAGGTGCTGATGTGCATGGAGTAAATACAGTGCTCATAAATCTAAACATCCATCCTGTGCCACCCAAACAGTCATCTTGTGTACCACTGGACAACAAGCGCCAAGCCTGATTCCCTATCATAAAGACAGACCTTGGGTAGCATTGACAATGTGCTGCAGCAGCTCCTGCTCTCAGGATGCCGTGTTAGATATGTTGTGACAGTTACATTGACTTGTGGGCACACCACAACTCCTCATGGTTTGTGATCTGAGATTTCCCCCCTAATTGGTGGTTTTTGTTTCTTCCTTCCTTCCTTCCTTCCTTCCTTCCTTCCTTCCTTCCTTCCTTCCTTCCTTCCTTCCTTCCTTCCCAGGGATTGAATTTAGGGACACTCGACCACTGGGCCACATCCCCAGCCCCATTTTGTATTTCATTTAGAGATAGGGTCCCACTGAGTTGCTTAGCTCCTCCCTTTTGGTAAGGCTGGCCTTGAACTTGGGATCCTTCTTCCTCAGCCTCCAGAGCCAAGCCGTTGGGATTACAGGTATGTGCCACTGTGTCCAGCCATAATTGGTGCTTTTTGATCTGGAAACTTTTAAATCCATTATTCACAAGGCTTAAGTTTCTTTGTCAGCCACAGATGCCATCCATGACTATAAGTAGTAGTAAGTGTTGTTGCCTGAAGCGATGGCCGCTTGGAGCAACGAAGCCGCGGGAAGAAGTTCAGAGGCAAACTGGAGACAAATAGTTTTTTATTCAAGCTATCTCCCCAAACAGGGCTCTTGCAAGTAAGTACTGTTAGAAGATACAGGTTCTGCAGAACCCAGAGTGGGTTTTATTTATTTATTTTATACATGTGCTTTCAAAATTCCAACACTCTAGACTATAGTACATGTTCTGAGCACATTTAAGGTAGGCAGGGCCAAGTTGTGATGCTGGTAGGTTATGTATATTAAATGCATCCTCAGCTTAACAGTATTTTCAGCTTAAAATGGGCTTATCAGGATATAATCCTCTTGTAAGTCAAGGACCATCTTAGAAAGAATGACCATATACAAATACTCCTCCTTGGCTTATGACTGGCTTACATCTTGACAAACCCATTGTCTGTTGAAAATCTAAGTCAAAATGCATTTAACCTCAATAAAACCATCTTGAAGTGGAAAAATCCTAAGTTGAACCATCTGTAACATTCAAATGGAGACAGATTGTTGTATGATTTTTGAAATATTTTTGACCGATGTGTTTGCTTTACCACATATCAATTAAATATTAAATGGGTCTATTCAAAAACCTTTCACAGGTAATCTGATGTGAACTTTTTTTTAAATTTTTTTTATTTAATTTGTTACACATGCTTTTAGAGTGCAGTTCCTTTCATATTACATATAAAGAGCAGTTTTCCAAGTCATTGGTTTTACACAAAGTATTTTCATACCATTTGAGTTTTTATACATGCACTTAGTATATTGATGTCCAACCCCTTCTGCCATTGTTTCTATCTCCTTGTCCCCTTCCCTCCCCTCCCCCCTTTTTTCTATTTAACATTCCTTCATTCCTCTCACCCCCCCTCCCTTGCCACTATAATTCAATATCATCATAGCAAAGGAATTAATCAACCTTTGGTTTTCTGGGACTGGCTGACTTCACTTAGCATTATTTTCCTCAACTCCATCCATTTTCCTGCAAATGCCGTGATTTTATTATCTTTTAGTGCTGAGTAGTGTTCCATTGTGTATATATACCAAAGTTTCCCTATCCATTCATCTATTGATGGGCATCAGGGTGAAGTGAACTTCTATGCATTGAAAATATACCAGTTGGCCATTGGAACATTACAGAAATTAATAATCATTTTTGCTACATTTTTTGTACTTTTATAATTTCTGTTGCAACATAATGTTGTTAATGTTATTTGAAGAATGTCTCCCCCCCCCCCACCCCCCCATTGTGGGTTTGTTTGTGAAATTCTTACAGAATTGCCGGCACACCTCTTTAAAATTGCTTTCTTTCAAGTTAATATGCTTGAGATAGTTGACATTTTTAGTTTATTCTTCTCTGTACACCATCATATTTTTCTATTAAAAAATAATCTCTTGGTGCTAAAGGAGCTTATTAGTAAGTTCAGAGTAACTTCTGAAGGGAAAATAGTTTTAGTTGTTGTTTTGTTAAATTGAAATATGAAGTATTGCTGCTTAAATATTTTCACAAGAACTGTCTTTTATTTATTTTTTAAATTTCCATTCAGAATACCATTGTTCAATAAATAATTTTACCAGACAAAACATTGTCGAATAAATTGCTTCTTTCATTCTTTTGAATATTTGGCTAAATTTAGATGCTGTAAAATTTAATGTCTTTATCCAAGTAAAAATAGGAACTTTATAAAATAATTGCACAAGTTGACATACTCCAAAACACAGTGAATTTCAAAATTATTGTACATTTTTAACCTCTCTGGTTTTTTTTAGTTAGCTGCTTGATTTATGAGGATTAATTTCATCATGTTTTCTTATAAGTTTTAACTATAATTGTACTTTGCTAAAGGCTTAAATTAACCCCTCCCAAAATTGTTGAAAATTTTGATAAATTTCTACCTGATTTTGAACAAAATGAAACCCAGATTTAAAGATCTTACTAAAAAAAGGTTGATATCATTTTGTCATACTTGGATTGATTTTCAAAGTAGTCTCCTGAGGGTTTAACTTGGTGAACAGCAAAAAAGAACCCGTACTGCGATTATGCTGGAGTTATTTTTTTAACTTTGGTCTAATTTGTTCCTTGTTATTATGTATGTATGAAAATTTGTATTTGTGTTAAAATCATAAAAACAAAGTCATGTTCTATATTGAACTTTTACAGCATTATTTACAGTAATACCAGATTTTAGCCTTCAGAGGTAGGGTTCAATGAAGTGTTTCTGTGCAGGGTCAGGCATTAAAGGTCTATTTTATGCTTTGTGGGCCAGTCTGGAAGTAGCCATGGATGTTAGGCAAATGAATGAAGACTGAGTACCAGTAAAAATTCACTTATGGGCACTGAAATGTGAATTTCATGTATCACAAATGGTTATTCCGCTTCCATTCTTTTTCCAACCACTGAAAACTGTATATATCATTCTCACCTTGTAAGCCATGCCATAACATGTTGCAGGTGGATTTTACCTGCAGGACTAGTTACAGACCCTTATCCCATGAGTTGGGTTGAAAAAATAGGTCACTTTCTGCTTGAAATCTGGAACCATCTAATTTCTTGTGTCACTTTTATATGTGCAGGAGAACATTTAGGGGGAAAACTGGGCACAATTAGTTTAAACAGTCATTTGATCTAAACGAAAAGTCATGTTTCACAAAGAAATGTAAATACTGCAATTGTGTAAATGCCAATTCTATAACTGCACTTGATAATTAGTTTGGTAGCTGTCTTCTTTTAAAAACAACTATTAGAACTGGGCGTGATGGCGCCTGCCTGTAATCCCAGCACTTGGGAGGCTGAGGCAGGAGGATCAAAGCCAGCTTCAGCAATGGTGAGGCACTTAGCAACTCTGTGAGATCCTGTCTCAAATAAAATACAAAAAAAGGGCTGGGGATGTGGCCCAGTGGTCGAGTGCCCCTGGGTTCAATCCCCGGTACAAAAAACAACAACAACAACAACAAAAATACCCACAACTATTAGGGCTGGGGCTGGGGCTCCGTGCTAGCACACTTGCCTGGCATGTGTGAGGCCCTGGTTTTGATTCTCAGCACCGACATAAATAAATAAATAAATAAATAAAAACGTCTGTCAACAACTAAAAAAAAGTTATTAAAAAAAAAAAAAAAACATAACAACTATTGAAGTGCCTATTGATACCAGTTCAGAGTTCTGGCTTTTGTGGGTCCACTGATAATGGCCCTCATGGCAAATGTGAACAAAATGTGTAAATTATAATTTATTCACTTTCTTGAACAATTTTCATACTTATTAAGCCCACATTTTTAATTTGTTAGTTCAGTGCTACTGCAGTGACTTATTGCAGAATAAGAGTAATCAAACAAACCAACAAACCAAAGTGTGGATTTATACCAGTTAGTAAATGGCAGACCGGCGAGACTAGTCTTGGATTGTTTCTCATGTGTTTCATGCACAGGAATCTGCTGATTCCTGCACACCTCGTTCTGTCAGTAAATGTACTCTGTGTTAAGGAACTGTTGGTTGTAGTGGAAATGGAAAAGGTTCAGAAAATAGGTGGCTTGTTGCTGGTTGACTTTAACAACCTGGTGAAGTAAGAATCTGTGTGCATGGCTTGCATACCGCCAGAGGAGATTGTGGCAGAAGCAAGATACACAAAGTGGAGGCCTGTTAAACTCAAACTGGCATATTTTGATGCAGTGGTGAATCATAATACACAATTTAAAATGGAAAAATGCAAAGGCCAAACTACTTAGGATAGTGAGACAGCAGGTGTCAGCCAAGACTGTTCTGCATAAGCCAGGACATATGGTTATCCTGTTTAAATCCATAAAATTGAGCTTTGCTGTATTTTGGATAGTTTTCTCTTTCCTTGTCTCAATTTAGTTGGCAAAGTGACCACCAGGGTTCCTCCTGTGGTCTGTTCCACTCAGCTTGCTCTCCCTGTTCTTACTTACATGCCACCTTTGCTCAGTCCTCCTGTGCGAGCTATGAAGACCAGGTACTGGCTCTCCCCTAATTTAAATCCAGAACAAGCTCCCCACAAATGCCACCAGTGGTCCTCCAGCTGTGGTGTGCCACGAACATTAACTGTATGTGAGGGTTGCTGCAAATTTCTGGTTCCTATCCCAGAGATTTGGGTTCAGTAAGTCTTGGGAAAGTGCTGGCACATGGGAAGTTAAGGTCCTATCTGTCTTGTTGCTTCATTAACCATCATCTCCATCCAGTCCAGCTGATCCAACTGCTGTGTCCCCTGTGCCCTGTTAAGTGGAATTTCCCCCATCAACTAAGAGAGCTATAGTCATATACCTTACTGTTGGAATTACATTTATCATTTTTTTTTATATTCCCTTTCTGTCTAAACTGGGCATCTTGCCGGGATCTAGGTTAGATCATTTCTCAATTCTTTTTTTAAAAAAAAAAATATTTATTATTTACTTTAGTTGTACACAATGCAATGCATTTATGTTTACGTGGTGCTGAGGATCGAACCCCGGCCGTGCACGTGCGAGGCGAGTGCTCTCCCGCTGAGCCACAACCCCAGCCCCCATTTCTGAATTCTTAACCTGACACCTAAACCTTATAGTGACTTTTATCCATATAAAATTCAAGGTATGATCTTCCCATTGTTGTGTTTGTCGTGAGCTGAAAGTTGAGTGAATTGAAGTAGAATTTACATAGCCAATTCATTTAGCTCATTGTTTATCTAAAGTTCTGCCGTCTGAAGTTTCAGTTTTCTTCAGGATCAGTCAGTGTGGTGATTTTTAATTTCAGACTTTAGAAATTCTGTTTTAGAGCAAAGGAATAACACCCATTAAACATTAACAGCTTCTACTGTATTTTAAAATAAAGTAGTAACTGTCTCTCCAGCCAGGATGTAGCTCAACCAATGAAAGCTGGAAGATGCTGGAAGCCTCCAGCTCCCCCAAGCTGCAGAGCTAGGGCTCTCAGCTGGAGTCCTATGGTTGATTTTATGTGTTGATCGCCATAAGGTTGGTTCTAAAAAAGACCTGCTAAAGCTTCTCTGTGGGTTCATGACAGTGGGACATGCCCTGCACTTAGTGAAGACCTGGTAGAAATCTAATGACCAGAGTTGAAACTGGGAACTTCTTTTCCTTCTTAGTGCTTTTGCTTATAAATATTGACATTTGATTAAAAAAAATTTAACCATCATTACCTCTTATTCTATGAAACCAGGTAGGCCTTTTCCAGAAATTTGTGAGCCTCTTAAGGCAGGGGTTTTTGTTGTTGTCTTTGAGGGTGGGTGTCTATGTATTCAGTCTCAAGCTCAGCGTCTGACACTGTCTGTCAAATCATCACATGGACGAGCTTGAGGTAAGGCTCCAAATATGGCACATTGATTCTTTAGTGATTTAAATTTTTTTCTATGACAATTTTCCCCCATTGGAGAGTTTTATGAAGACTTTTTAAAAGTAGCTTGTGATATTTTCTCCCAAATGGTTAATTTGAAATCAGTTGCTGGTACCTGGAGCCAGAGTTACTGTGCTTCCTGTCCCAGAGTTCAGAATGTTCTGTCTCTTGATTAGTGCATGGAGGAGCAAGCCTGAAGGAACAGTGCACAACTTCTTGTTCAGTGTCAGCAAGAAGTCTTCAGGGCAGGGTCCGCATTGAGTTGTGAGCAGCTGGCCTGAAAGTTCAAGACGGTGCGAGGGCAAACATTTTGGTAAGGAGAGGAATTCTTCTTGGAGACTAGTAGCACGGGATAATTTTAGTTGCGTGGATGCTTCTAGCTGCCTGATGGTTTGTGTGGGTTTTAGGACATGCTGAGTGTTCAGGGTCTTGGCCTCAAAGACAGAGTTCTGGTGGTTGCTTTGTGATTCCTGTGATGCTGGGTGGGACACCTCGGGCCAGTTTGGCCTTGATAGTGATACCAGTAAGGGCTGGAAATCACTGTGTGTATAGGATAGTTGAAGCTCTTATCTTGTTAACTTGTTGGTAATATTTGACATTTTCCTTTGGGTAACAGCAAATTAAGACCATACTGTAACATAATGGTTGTCATCAACTCCATAGAGCTAATGCCATTGTTTTATCCATCAAATTTAGTTTTAATTATGTCTGATTATTTTGGGACAGCTCGATGAAACTCTTTTGCCTTAATGCTTGATTTCTCCATTAAGTTGCCAAAGGCATGGTTTATAAATTGTAAGACACTGTTTTAAAGAGGTAGGGGCTTTATAATGATATCGAAGCCTTTTAAAATATGGAGAGAAAAACCAGTTACAAAAATAGTTAATAGTGACTTTTGGCCAAATAAGTCTTTATGGAAGCATACATTAGTGATTATCTGCCAAATACAATTGCTTTTTGAGGTTAGCAGAATTATAAACAGGAAGCTACAGACACAACTATCAATACTGAGCAGCATGATATTTATGTAGAATATTCTTTAAAAATTCTTAACAATCTTAAGTATTCTGTGTGGAATGTTACTAATTAATTTGGTTACTTAATTTGGGTATTTAAATAAATGTTCTTATTTTCTTTCTGCATTGATTTTTTACATAAACTTCACTGTTCAAAGAATATTTATGTATAATTGTATTTTTTAGTCCCTTTATTTTATTCATTTATTTATTTTTTTATGTGGTGCTGAGGATTGAACCCAGTACCTCACACATGCCAGGCAAGAGCTTTACCACTAAGCTACAACCCCAGCCCCGTTATTTATTTATTTATTTATTTATTTATTTATTTATTTATTTATTTATTTATTTTTTTTGTGGTACCAGGGATTGAACTCAGGGGCACTCGACCACTGGGCCAAATCCCTGGCCCTTTTTGTATTTTATTTAGAGACAGGGTCTCACTGAGTTGCTAAGTGCCTCGCCATTGCTGAGGCTGGCTTTGAACTCGCGATCCTCCTGCTCAGCCTCCCAAAGTGCTGGGATTACAGGCGTGCGCCACCGCGCCTGGCCCCGTAATTTATTTTTGATATAAAATTTTCCCCAAACTATAATATTAGTCCAATGGGGGGGATCCCTTTCCCCAGTTTAAGCGTGTTAGATGATGATTCCTGTTTGTTTTGCACCTGTTATGTGCTGAATACTTAGAAGTTCAAGGGAGTCAGCAGGAAACAAAACTGATGAACTCCTTATGAAACTCACATGTAGGCCCTAAGGAAATGAGGCGGTAAGGTGGCATTATAACTGCTCAGGACAAAACAGAAGGCAGAGAAAGAAAATAGTACTGGGGCTGGGAGCAGAGGAGGCCAGTTCACACTGCCACTAAATAGGGGGTATTAGCTGGGTGACTTCAGGTCAGTCATTTAACACTGCAGTCTGTTTTCTCATAAGTAAATTGGATTTAAAAATGCATTCAACATGTTGAATGGGTAAGAGGAGCATTATTAGTAAAAAGGTAGCACAGGTGTATATCATGATAATTTTAGCCTTTATTCATCATCAGCGTATTGAATCTTTACAGTAATGCTCTACAGTATTGCCCCTCACTCCTTTGTTAACCAGCAAATATTCATTGAATGTCTCTGTGCTCAGCACTGGGGGTCTGACAGGTTTTCGATAGCATGAGATTTCTGTCTTCATCCTTGTGGAGGTCTAGTTGAAGACACCTAGTGTCATGTTGTAGACCTCTTATGTTGCCTTAAAGAAAAAGTCGTTTGGTGACCTTTTGTCATTTAACTGCAAAAGTTTATATTTTAGTAAAACTTGTGATCAGATACTTAGTGTTTTGTTTTCCTGTTATTTTGTCTTCTCATTATTTAGCATAGTAATGTGTTTCATTCCATAAGCATCTATACCCTCTTGTACAATAGTCCCTGCTTTTATTCATTGTATTTATTGATTTTGACATGACGGGGACAATTTCTTGTTGAGCCTTTCACATTCTGGATTCACCAGACTGTTTCGGGCAGTGATGTAACTTATTTCCATATCCCTTGTACTCCTGTCGATTGGGGAAGTTGTAAAGGCTTCGTGAGACTCGGGCTGCACCATTTGACGTGAGGCTACCTCTGCTGTGCTGTTGGAGGTCCCACTGCCAGGCCCAGCAGCACTTTCACTTTGTCCCACTAGCAGGCATTGGGTTGATGACTTGGTGAGTGGTCTCTCTTGTGAAAGGACATGTGCCCCTTGCCTGTTGGTGACACTTGGCCCCAGGCAGAGATCCCATTTACCACTGTGTGAATGTGTGGATTTAAAACCCCTGGTGATTCCTGCAGAGTCTTCGCTGTCTGTCTCAATGTGATTTTCTAGGCTTGTCATTCCTGATGTATTTCGTGGGAAGAATTATTATGTAAAGGAGTTTTCTCTCAGCAACTGGGGTGAACTAGGGTTCCCCCTAAAAAAGCAGGGCTACTTTTTTTAAAATCAATTTTCAAAGTTTAGATTCAGTATAAGATTATAATTACCTTTATTGATGGGGATGAGTGAGGATTTAAAATTTTGTCCTATGTATTACTGTGGGCTTATGATTTTTATTCAGTGGTGCAAACAGTTTTTTTGACTGTCAAACTTCTATCCGAGCTGGGCGTGGTGGTGGCGCATCCCTATAATCCCAGTACTTGGGAGGCTGAGGCAGGAGGATCGCGAGTTCAAAGCCAGCCTCAGCAATGTCTAGGCACTTAGCAACTCCGTGAGACCCTGTCTAATAAAATACAAAAAAGGGTTGGGGATGTGGCCTAGTGGTCAAGTGCCTCTGAGTTCAATCCCCGGTACCACCCCCCCACCGCAAAAAAAAAAAAAAACCCTTCTATCCAGTGGGACCTTCTTGTGCATTTCTTTGTTTTTCTGACATCCATCCCCACTGCCTTATTGGTCTTTAAGTTCTGTAGTGCTTTTTGGCACAGAAAGATGGCCCAGGCCTACCTTCTCTGGATAGTTGACCACAACAGTAATTATGATAGCCATCACTGGGCACCGGTTGGTACTTCATGAGGAGTGAATGTACTCAATGAATGTGTGCCACATTCAGTCCTCATCCCAACCCTGAGGATATGGGTACTTTTATTCTTCCGTGTAAAATGAAGACACCAAAGCTCCAAAGCTCAGTGAGCTTAAGAAGGGGTAACACGACTTCTCCAAAGCTGGATGCTAAATGGCACAGCCTTCATCTGATCCAGTTGTGTCCTGTTACTAATCTGTCAGCTCACACAGACCTGCCCCCACCCCACCCTGCCTTTTTAGTAGTAAGGACAGCTCTTAACAGTGTCCCCTGGCTCTTCTCAGCTTCCTCTCCTTGCTTTAGGTACTGATTCCTCTTCTAGTTTATTGCGCCGGGTCTCTGCCTCCTGCTTTCCTCCTCCTCATAGGATCAGTCCTGCCAGGAGTTTCTTGTTATTGTTGTTTTTAGCCAAACATGACAGTAGAATGTATTTTGACATACCATACGTACATGGAGCGTAACGTCTCATTCTTGCAGTTGTGCATGATGTGGAGTTACACTGGTCGTGTATTTATATATGTAGGCAGGTTATGCCGACTCATTCCACTGTCTTTCCTTTCCCACACCCTCTCCCTTCCCTTCATTCCCCTTTGTTTAATCCAGCAAATTTATCACCCCACCCCACCCCATTGTGTGTTAGTATCTACATATCAAAGAGAACATTTGGCCTTGATTTTGGGGGGGGGGGTTGGCTTATTTCACTTGGCATGATAGTCTCCAGTTCCATCCATTTACTGGCAAATGCCATAATTTCTTTCCAGAAGGGTTTTCCTTTGAAGAGCAGCAGGATAGCACCACTTGCCATATAGTGCAGAGCCAGCCACCTGCAGGGCACATAGCACCTGCACGACTGGGCATCTCGGCCTACTCTGATTCTTGCTCTTACACCCTTGCATGCTTTGTTTCTTCTTGAAATCCTTCCACTTTTAATTTTTTTATTTTTTCCAAAATTCAGCCTAGAAGGGCTTCTCCTGGGAATGTGTTTTCCCATTTCTCTCTGCAGAGGTGTCCCTGCTTCTGGCGAGTCCCCCTGAAGCACACATACCTTCCACGTGTGTCCTCAGGGGCACAGTTCCTGCACACATGTGGCCTCCTCCAGCAGGCCACACACCAGGACAAAGCCCCACTGACCCATCTTGTCATCTAGTCTTTCAGTCAGTGTCTGAGTACCAGTTGTCATCGCTCAGCACAAACCTGAACAGGCTCATGCCTGATTCTCTTCCCTGGAGAGGAGTCGTCCCTTGGGCTCTAATTCAGTTGGTGCTGTCTTGTGGTGGGCTCAGCTTGTCCTCAGGACATTTTTTTTTTTCCCCACCCCATTTAAAAAAAAATTCCGCATTCACAGTTCTCATCACTCTGTTTATGGGACATTGTACAATCTAATGCTTAGTCATATGTTTACTCCAGCAGATTGCAACTATTTTTTAATTTTTAAAATTTAATTTAATTTGTTATACATGCTTTTAGAGTGCAATTCCTTTCATATTACATATAAAGAGCACAGTTTTCCAGGTCATTGGTTTCACACATACCATTTGAGTTTTTATACATGCACTTAGTATATTGATGTCCAACCCCTTCTGCCAGTTTCTATCCTCTTACCCCTTTCCCTCCCCTCCCCCCTTTTTTCTATTTAACATTCCTTCATTCCTCTCATCCCCCCTCCCTTGCCACTATAATTCTGTATCATCATAGTAAAGGAATCAATTGACCTTTGGTTTTCTGGGATTGTCTGACTTCACTTACCATTATTTTCTCCAACTCCATCATTTACCTGCAAATGCCATGATTTTATTCTCTTTTAGTGCTGAGTAGTGTTCCATTGTGTATATATACACCAAAATTTCCCTATCCATTCATCTATTGATGGACATCAAGGTTGTTTCCACAATCTAGCTATTGTGAATTGTGCTGCTGTGAACATTGATGTGGCAGTGTCCCTGTAGTAAGCTGTTTTTAAGTCTTTTGGGTATAGATCGAGGAGTGGAATAGCTGGGTCAAATGGTGGTTCCATTCCAAGTTTTCCTAGGAATCTCCATACTGCTTTCCAAATTGGCCGCACCAATTTGCAGCCCCACCAGCAATGTAAGAGTGTGTCCTTTTCCCCACATCCTCGCCAGCATTTATAGTTGTTTGTGTTTTTGATAGCTGCCATTCTGACTGGTGTGAGATGAAATCTTAAAGTAGTTTTGATTTGCATTTCTCTTAATTGCTAGAGATGTTGAACATTTTTTCATATATTTGTTGATTGATTGTATATCTTCCTCTGAGAAGTGTCCGTTCAGTTCCTTAGCCCATTTATTGATTGGGTTGTTTTTTTGGTGCAAAGGTTTTGAGAGCTTTATATATCCTTGAAGTCAATGTTCTGTCTGACGTGCATGTGGTAAAGATTTGCTCCCATTCTGTAGGTTCTCTGTTCACCTCACTGATTGTTTCTTTTGCTGAGAAGAAGCTTTTTAGTTTGAATCCATCCCATTTATTAATGTTTGGTTTTAGTTCTTGCACTATAGCGGTCTTATTGAGGAAGTTGGGGCCTAATCCAACATGTTGGAGATTTGGGCCTACTTTTTCCTCTGTTAGGTGCAGGGTCTCTGGTTTAATTCCTTGATCTACTTTGAGTTGACTTTTGTGCATAGAGAGAGATAGAGGTTTAATTTCATTTTATTACATAAGGATTTTCAGTTTTCCCAACACCGTTTGTTGAAGAGGCTGTCTTTTCTCCAGTGTATGTTTTTGGCACCTTTGTCTAATATAAGATAACTGTAGATGTGTGGGTTGGTCTCTGTGTCTTCTATTCTGTACCATTGGTCTACTGGTCTATTTTGGTGCCAATACCATGCTGTTTTAGTTACTGTTGCTTTGTAATACAATTTAAGGTCTGGAATAGTAATGCCACCAGCTTCATTCTTCTTGCTAAGAATTGCTTTGGCTATTCTGGGTCTCTTATTTTTCCAAATGAATTTCATGATTTCTTTTTCTATGAGGAATGACATTGGGATTTTGATTGGTATTGCATTGAAATTGTATAGTGCTTTTGGTAGAATAGTCATTTTGACAATATTAGTTCTACCTATCCATGAACAAGGTAAATCTTTCCATCTTCTAAGATCTTCTTTAATTTATTTCTTTAGTGTGCTGTAGTTTTCATTGTACAGGTCTTTCACTTCTTTTGTTAGGTTGATTCCCAAGTTTTTTTTTTTTTTTTAAACGTTATAGTAAATGGGGTGCATTTCCTAGTTTCTCTTTCTGAGGTTTTGTTGCTGATGTACAGAAATGCCTTAGATTTATGGGTATTGATTTTATATCCAGCCACTTTGCTGAATTCGTTTATTAAATCTAGAAAATTTCTGGTGGAGTTTTTTGGATCTTCTATGTGCAGAATCATATTGTCTACAAATAGTGATAATTTGAGTTCTTCTTTTCCTATCCATATCCCTTTTATTTCTTTCGTCTGTCTAATTGCATTGGCTGGGGTTTCAAGAACAATGTTAAAAGCCGGGCGCGGTGGCACATGCCTGTAATCCCAGCACTTGGGAGGCTGAGGCAGGAGGATCGTGAGTTCAAAGCCAGCCTCAGCAATGGCGAGGCATTTAGTAACTCAGTGAGACCCTGTCTCTAATAAAATACAAAAAAGGGCTGGGGATGTGGCCCAGTGGTCGAGTGCCCCTGAGTTCAATCCCCGGTAGCTCCCCCCGCAAAAAAAAAAAAAAAAAAAATAATAATAATAAAATAAAAGAGTTGTTGAATAACAGTGGCGAAAGAGGACATCCCTGTCTTGTTCCAGATTTTAGAGGGAATGCTTTCAGCTTTGCTCCATTTAAGGTGATGATCACCTGGGGCTTAGTATAGATGGCCTTTATGATGTTGAGGTATGTTCCTGTTATCCCTATTTTTTTTCTAGCGTTTTGAACATGAAGGGGTGTTTTATCTTGTCAAATGCTTTCTCTGCGTCAGTTGAGATGATCATATGATTTTTATTTTTTGAGTCTATTGATGTGGTGAATTACATTTATTGATTTCCGTATGTTGAACCAACCTTGCATTCCTGGAATGAACCCCACTTGATTGTGATGTACTTTTTTTTGTGTGTGTGTGTGTGGTACCAGGGATTGAACTCAGGGGCCCTCGACCACTGGGTTACATCCCTAGCCCTTTTTTGTATTTTTATTAGAGACAGGGTCTCACTGAGTTGCTAAGTGCCTCGCTATTGCTGAGGCTGGCTTTGAACTCACGATCCTCCTGCCTCAGCCTCCCACAGTGCTGGGATTACAGGCATGCGCCACCGTGCCCGGCTGTACTATTTTTTTGATGTGATTTTGTATTCGATTTGCCAGAATTTTATTGAGGATTCTTGCATCTATATTCATTAGAGATATTGGTCTGAAGTTTTCTTTCTTTGATTTGTCTCTGCCTGGTTTTGGAATCAGGGTGATATTGGTCTCATAGAATGAGTCTGAAAGGGTTCCCTCTTTTTCTATTTCATGGAATAGTTTGAGAAGTGTTGGTGTTAGTTCTTCTTTAAAGGTCTTGTAGAACTCTGTTGTGTATCCATCTGGACCTCGGTTTTTCTTGGTTGGTAGGTTTTTGATGGCATCCTCTATTTCTTTGCTTGAAATTGATCTATTTTAAATTGTGTATGTCATTCTGATTTAGTTTGGGCGTGTTATATTTCTAGAAATTTGTCAATGTCTTCATTGTTTTTATTTTGTTGGAGTATAGATTTTCAAAATAATTTCTAATTATCCTCTGTATTTCTGTAGTGTCCGTCGTGATGTTTCCTTTTTCATCACATATATTGGTAATTTGAGTTTTTTCTTTCCTTTTCTTAGTTAGCATAGCTAATGGTTTATAAATTTTATTTATTTTTTCAAAGAACCAACTTTTGGTTCTGTTGATTTTTTTTTTTTTAATTGTGTTTTTTGTTTAAATTTCATTGATTTCAGCTCAGATTTTAATTATTTCCTGTCATCTACTGCTTTTGGGGTTAATTTGTTCTTTTTCTAGGGCTTTGAGGTGTAGTGTTAATTCATTTATTTGTTGACCTTTTCTTCTTTGAAGGAATGAACTCCATGCAGATTGCAACTTTTGAACTTGATTCTTCTCAGTTCAAAGAACTGTGCACTCTGTAGGTTCCTAGTGAACATTTTGGTGTTTTAAGCAACAGACTTTAGTCACCTAGGAGCCAAATGTGTACCCTCCTTTTAGAAGTGTTCCTATGCCAAGACCAAATTCTTCCTATACAGCAAGAATTTCAAGTGTGGAAATGCCAAAGCCACCTAGGATGAAGTACCAATCTCATGACCCCAGGGGGCAGGTAAGTGGTTCCAAGACTGGCAAGTGCAAGCTTTTCTCATTTAGGGTAAATATTGTCTCACAGGTTAAGTCCCTACCTATCCATGGCAGCGCAAGGGAGACCCAGAGATCATCAACAACCACTGCCCCCTTGACATAGAGACAAGAACTACATTGTACACCCCAGGAGCGTGGCTAGGTGTGTGCCTGACACTCTCCACACTGAATTAGACTGGCATCCTCACCACTTGCTTTAAAAAAGAGAGATTAAGATTAAGGCCAGTCAACTGCAACCCCTGATGATCACTAGCCAAGACTCAGGTTGAGCCAGAGCTAAAGTTGGAATTCGACCAAATCCGGTTACAGTTTTATAAAACATATGGAAAAGAAGCTTCTTTATCAAGCGCTGGAATTCTAGACCTAGTCTGTGTTTTTAGACAAAGTTGTTTTAGGATAAAACGAAAGGATTATTTCCCAGGTAGTAAACTTTGTATTTTAGATGGACTGTAGAGCTAGATTGAAAGTGGTTTGCATAAATGAATGGACCCACAATGGATTCTCAAGAGTGAAAGCCCCAAATCTGACTCTTTATAAATAGAGTGAGAGAAAACCAACTCTCTTTTCTATTAATATTCTCTTACCAGCAGTCTTCAACCTGCATACATAGTAGTTTCCTTCTGGGATCTGCCAAAAAAGCCATGCACCTGTACCCCCAGGAATTTCCCTTGTGAGGAAGGCCAGGAAAGTTATTTATGGACTCTTTTTCTCTAAAAGTTCACCTTAGGGTATAGTGGGAAGTATTTTAATACATCACAGTCTGCTGTACACACTTGTTAAACATAAAAGTTCTGCAGAGCAGGGGCCTTGCTATGTGCTGTGTCGTGGTGTAGTTCATTTTATGAAGGGCCATCAGTTAAAACAACTTCGTGGCACGCTGGTGGGTCTGCACCTGCAGTTAGACAAACGTGACTCTCAAGGGGGCTGGGTGTGAGAACCCTTGCTTTCTCGTGGTCAGGCTCAGTATCGGAGCATCTCGTGTTTGGACATTGTTCTTACAGTCGTTGTCTCCTTGTTGCCTAGGAGGACAGGTCAGGTCCAGTTCATGCGTACGTCAAGCACTCAGAAAGAATTACAGGTTGGTCTCTGGCATATTAACAGTGTCGAGATGTGACCTACACTAGTCCCATAAATTGTAGGGCTCTTCCCTGCCCAGCAAGTGGGCCTCCTTTGTGGTCACCAAACAGGTATGCAAAGAGCTGCAGGATGTAGCAGCGAACAGAAGAGACAAGTGGAATTGGAGACAAAATACATAGTGTGGCAGATTGTGGTGGCTGCTAAGGAGACAAAGCAGGGAAGGGGATGTGAATGGCTAGGATTAGGTTTGGGATTTTAGGCAGGGTTGCTGAGGTGTTAGCATGGTTGAGAAAGTGTGTGTGTGTGTGTGTGTGGTGTGTGTGTGTGTGTGTGTTTTAACCTCCACACTGGGGGTTAACCCAGGGGCTGTACTACTGAGGTACATCCTAGCCCTTTTAATTTTTTTATTTTGAGCTAGGAACTTGCCAACTTGCCCTGAGTGAGAGGGCCCCATGGTGTCTGGAGAGGAGGGAGGGGGCTGAGGGGACAGAGGAGCAGCCTGGTGCTGACCCAGTCATGGGGAGCAAAGGGTATCAGAGGAGCTGCATGCAGGGCGCACAGGACCTGACTGGGATGATGGTGGCAGGAACACCCAGAAGTGCTCCCATTCTGGAAAGACTGAACCCCAGGCAAGAGAGAAGAGGAGAACCTAGAATTGACGCCTCCTGGATTCAGACTGGGAAGACGGAGGGCGTCAGGAGCCCAGCCTGTGGCCGGTAGGAGTTTGGGTGCCATTTTAATCTGATTGGAAAAGCCAAGAGGGTGTCAGGGTCCTTCATTTATATCTTTTTGCATAGTTCCTCATTTGTTTGAAAGAGAAGCCCTAAACAGCTTCTGATGAGTGTGGCCATGATATTTTTGTGTGTGGCTCTGATGTCTTTGTGTGTGGCTGTCCCACTCTGTCTTTCCTGTGGGGCTGAGTTCTTGGCAGCCAGGGGAAGTCTATTGAGTGGAAAGAGAAAACCAGCTGTGAAGAAGAGAAAGGTACCTTTCCTCCATCTTTCGGCACCCACATGGTTCAGTAGTATAATTTGTGGCCTTTTCCAATTATAGAAGTGTGGGTTAAAAAAAAAATGGTAAAATATACCTAACGCAAAATTTACCATGTGAGCCATTTTTAAACGTACAGTTCAGTGGTATTAGGCACATTCCTGGTGATGTGCAGTCACCACCACAGAACATCTCCAGAACTATTAAAAAATGAAATTTGCACTTAGGTGTCTGTCTCAAAAGTATCTCAAGAGTTATCCAAATTTACCATGAAAAAATAATATGTAAACAGAAAATGTTTTCACATAGATCAAATATTTGATTCTAAAACTGCCGTGAAAGCTACTCTAGAGGAGAACTTCTCTACATGGGAGCTAAACTAAGAATTCTTGTAAAGAAGTCCAGTGGACTCTTTCCAGACTCCGCCTTTTCTGGCTAACTCTCCTTAACTCTCCCTAACTCTGTCTTCTGGATGGCTTTGTTGGCCCTTAAAGTCCCTTCCAAATAGGGCTAGTCATGTAGACCCCTTCTGTTGGCTTTTGATATGTGTGAATGGTTTTCAAAATCTCCTGCCAATAAATCCCAGAGGATGCCTTGTGCTCACAATTTCACCTGTGTGTTGAGTATTCCTCCCTGTTTCCATGAACTCTGTACTGGACTCAAGAATTTTCTTCTTTGCTATTTGTTCCTCCCCCAAAACAAAACAAAACATACTTGTTGAGGTAAAGCCTGTCCCAAGTCCTTCCGCTGACTTTGCAGGGTCCTGCCTGATGTTTGCTGCTTCACCTTGAACTCTTTCTGCAGAATTAAACCAGCTTTATTCGTCCTTATTTCCCATTGCACCTGTTTAGAAGAAGGACCACTGCTTTGCTGAAATAACATGATTTAGAGACCTGGTTTTGCTGTGTCTGATTGCATCCATTCAGTCTGGAGATTTCCTACCTCACAAGTCAGCTTGTCCCATTTATGTGTTCCTAGTGTGGCACTAGCTCCAGGCTCCTGCTTCCTTCACTTGCTTTCCTTGCCCTTCAAAGTCATGCTCATTTCAGAACATGAGAATTTCAACTGGGAGCCTTGCTCCTTCACTTCCTTTTATCTCCTTTTATTTCAAAGTGTGCTTCTTGTTCACATCAGGCTTTTATTTCATTTTCCTTCAAATAAAGATAGTTTGTATTTTAGAAACATGCTTATCTAGGAAAAAAAAAAATCAAGCAGTAAAGGGAATTATGCCAGGATGTGGAAATGCACATAACATCTAAGCATCAGAACTAAACCCCTGTTACATTAACCAGATCATCTCCTTGTTCATATGCAGTAACGGCAACACGAATGCTGCCTTAGTTACCAACTTCCAAAATGCTTCACACCCACACAAGAGTTGCTTTCACAGCAACCCACTAGGGGTGGGTACAGATTGAACATCCCTAATCCAAAATCTGAAATGCCTCAAAATCCGAAACTTTTTTTTTTTTTTTTTTTTTTTTTTGGTACTGGAGATTGAACTCAGGGGCACTCGACCACTGGGCCACACCCCCAGCCCTTTTTTGTATTTTTTTTTTTATTAGAGACAGGGTCTCACTGAGTTGCTAAGTGCCTCGCCATGGCTGAGGCTGGCTTTGAACTCCCAATCCTCCTGCCTCAGCCTCCCAAGTGCTGGGATTACAGGCGTGCGCCACCGCGCCCAGCCCGAAACTTTTGAATACAGACAAAATGCTCATAAGATTTTGTTTTTTTTTTGGGAGCATTTCAGATTTTGTTTTGTTTTGTTTTTAAGATTAGGGTGCTCAGCCGGTGAACTCTATGCAAACAGGCTCAAATCCAAAAAACTCAGAAATATGAAACGCTTCTGATGCCCAAGCATTTTGAATAAGGGATACTCTGACTGCTGCTGCGCATCTATGCAGATGAGTAAACGGGAGCTGCTGGAGCCTGTGGAACCTGCTCAGAGCCACTTGGCCAGAGCCTGGCAGGTGTGACTTCAGGCCCAGCCACCCTGGCCGTCCTGGTTTCCTCCCCTCCTTGCTGTGCATAGCTAGAGCAAATGTATTTTTCTGTGTCCTACCTTTTTTTTTTTAACTGAAGGATATATTAGAAATAGTTTCATATCTTTGTACAGTAAAATTTAAGGCCATCATGAACGCAGAGAGGGGAGACTTTTGAATTAGGCTGCCTCTGTTCCCTTGATGAAGTTACTCAGTCCTCTTTGTGCCTCAGTCCCTTCTCTGTAGAAAAGGGAAGACAGATAAAATTTAACTTCTAGGGTTCTGCAGGAATTAATGAATATATATATATATATATATATATATATATATATATATATTAAGATTAGGGTGCTCAGCCGGTGAACTCTATGCAAACAGGCTCAAATCCAAAAAACTCAGAAATATGAAACGCTTATATATATATATATATATATATATATATATATATAAAAGAGAGAGAGAGAGAGAGAGAGAGAGCGCTTAAACCAGTGGTTGCAAAATAAGCACCCACAAATGTTAATTACCTATGTTAAATGTCAGGTACCTGCTGCATCCTTTGTTCATTCTGGGCTTATTCATGATGGATTCACTTGTGAGGGTGCTTTGAGAGTAGAGCTGGAGCCAGTGCACCTTTTTTTTTTTTTTTTTTTTTTCCTGATTTGTTATCTGAGTGTTTTTCCCCAGTAAGGTTCTCTGTTGGTTTGGTGGCTGGTGAGTCTCTTACCAAGCTTTTCTTAGTGGTGTGTTGTTTTCAGTGAGTCACACCATAGGTGTGTTCTGTGGAACAAACCTGTCCTTGGATTATGTCAACAGACAGGGAAATTTTATTTTAAGGGAGCTCCGTTCTGTGAGAGGGGTGCCTCTGCCTGAGGTCTTTTCTCTCTGTACCAGGTAGCACCAGCGACTTGATGCCCACTGTTGCTATTGCAGACCAGCCATGTCTGGGTGAGTTGCTTAACGAAGAACACCTGATTTAATCCAGCCCGAACCAGTTGCCTTGGCTAAGCGGATGGGGAACAGGCAGGGTTATGTCCCTGCCACACCCTGCCTTGACTCCAGGGCTTTACCACATTCATCCAAGGCAAGCTTCGTTTCTTTTCTGTGACTGACAGTTGTATAAAAGAACATTTTTACTATGGATTTTGTTGTAAGAAAATTGAGACTGCTTTAGCTGGTGCTAGTTTTGCACACTTTTGCATTTCAGGGACTCTGCCTTATTTAGGAGGTATGTTGTCTTTAGAGGTCCCCATCTACAAGCACTTTTAAAGTTCAGGTTCAGTGTTTGGTTCCTGTCTGCAGGAACCACCTCTTCTGTCTCCTCTCCATTTTCCCTCAACACCTGACGGCTGACTGCAGGTCACCAAGTTCTGAATAGCTGTCTCCTGGCTGGACTGACAGGATGACTTTTATAGACACACAGTTTATAAGGATCATGAGAACAAGCTTATACTTAATGGTTTTTTAACTTTGATTTGCGTGTTTCATGACATGTGCATAATGCATATAATCATTGCCACTACTTCTTGCCAGTCGTTCTCCTCCCCACTCCCTTTCTACACACCCCCACCCCCCTACTCCCGCTGCTGTGTTGGGGCTTTACATTAGTGATTCAAGATTGTGTTGCATGCAGGCATAAGCATATAGGTGGTGAGGCTCCAGTTATGAGCTTGTTACCAGTGATCAGAATAGTATAGAAGGTGACATTAATTCATTAGCAGCAGTTATTTATTTCTCTGATGCAGAAGACCTAAAAATATAGACCAGTTAAAACAAATGTCAATGAAAAACACAATGTTATGAGCAAAATATTAGGGAGGCACGTCCATGTCTTTCTGATCATATCTATTTTGGACTCACACAGGGAGGCCTGGTCACCCAGCCTGAACCAGGGCTCAGAGGGCTTGACTGGCTGGAGTTGTCTGGGGGCCAGGCTTGCTGTTAGGAGGAGATGGTCCCAGTTCTCCTTCTTGAAGGTTGCTGACAGTTGTGTCACCCATCTATCCCTAAGTGGCTCTTCGAAGTCACCTGAGTGACAGTGCTGGAGTTGTTGCCTGGGCCTTGGCCATGTTTGAGCCCCAGTTCCTTGCACCAGATTCCCATGAGAGCCAAGCGGGCCAGGAAATGATGGTCCCTGTTTTCACAAGAAAGAGGAAGAGACTTAAAGGAGAAAAAAACAGAAACTCGCTTCTTAAGATGCATAATGTGATGTTTAAGGATGCCCTTAGTAGTAAAGCTATGGCTGCATTGTGCACCTCTGTGAAGGAATTTTAATTTTATGGAGTTGCTTTTTTGAAAGAACAGTTAGAAAAGATTTGCTTCTAAGTGCCCCTGGAAACTGTCCCATGAGTTGAGCCTGTTGCCCTGGTACTGCTGTGTGGGGCCGGCATATAGTGGCTCCTTGTGCCTCTTCCGCATTCAGTGAACTGTGAGCAACTTGGCTACAAGAGGCACGAGACAGGTCAGGTTATAAACACCTGTGACCATGTCCTTAAAATCAGCATCCGGCACAACGGTTTATTCCCTGTTAAACCACAAGCCACCCATATAAATTCATAACCCTGGTCATAAACCAGGAAGAGACCCTCTGCTCCTGCCAACCCCACCCTCCACGAACTGCAGACAAACTTGTCAGGGTGCTAAGCAGCCTTTCCTTGAGATGCTGTGCAGGCCCCTGGGCACCTGGTGGTGGTGTTCCCACAGCTCCTGTGAACAAACACAATGCTTTAGGACAAACAGTGAAAGGTCCTCCTCCCCGTGGCTGGGCCTGGTCCCGGAGACAGTGTGTGCTCTAGCTCCAAAAGAAAGGGTTGAGTGCTGCTGTTCTGCTGTTTCGCTGGAGGCATTTTGTTCTTTTTTGAGGGAGCAGGATGAATTTACATTGGTTTTGGCTGATCCTGTAAAGAAGGGTTTAAGCTCACAGCCGAGATACCAGCTCCACCTAGTGACAGCCTACCCAAACAACTTCCTTTCTTTGGAAGAAAGTAATTTTTACCAGAGCTATATAAACTTAAAAGCCATAGTAAACAGTACCTATTGTAATTTCTATTAAAACAGTATTCTTTTCAACTAACCTGTGAAAGACCTCTAAACATGACCTAATAAATCAACAAAGTTCTCTGCCTTTGGGGCCAGTTCAGTTAATAAATTTGGAAGCCTACTATAGATATCAGTGTGGACTAAGTCAGATATATGAAATACTTGAGGACAGTTATTTAATTTCTTCATCTTTATTTTGCAGATCCTAGGCCTTTTACTCCTAAGTAGCTTCAAAGGGAAATTCCATGGCAGCGACTTTTAGCTTGTCTATGGCCTTTCCAGTTCACCTTGGTGCTAAGGGTCTGGTACGGCTTCCCAGCTCGTCAGTGTCTGCTGCTTGGAGGGAGAGTCGTCCTTGCAATGGGTGCTTCCTGAAGAACACTTCTGGTTCCACTTCATGCCCCAAATGGGAGGGGGGGTCATTTGGTTTCTTGATCTTTTTGGAATTAATTCATACTCACAAAGAATAACCCTCCAAAAGAGTTTCAACTAGCCAGGTATTGCCTGAAGTTTGCATTTGATGGCGTTCTGCCTAAGTGGTCCTGGCTTGACACAGCTGATTACTATTGCAAAATAGCATTTCCCATGTGTGTGAGTATGAAAAGTTGCTCCAAGAAAGCCACTTTTTCTCTATAAGCATCTAAATTAATCAGGAAAATAAATAACCATTTGAAGCCTTTCATAGGAAGGCAAAACAAATATTTAATGCAGAGCTGATCTCAAAAGCAGCTTAGTTTTAAATTACTGCATTGAAATAAACTTACAATCCTGTTCTTTGCTTTTTGTGGAACATATGCCTGTGACTTAGGCACAAGAAGGTCCAATTGTGTAAGTCAGTTATGTGTTTCTGAGTAGAGAAGAGAGGGCCTGATGAGAGAATTTTGGAAAAGATAATGTTTAGGAAAATACCATTGTAGATTTAAAAAACCAGTTCTCAGCCAGGCATGATGGTACATCCTAGCAACTCAGGAGGCTGAGGCAGGAGGATCATAAGTTTGAGGCCAGCCTCTGCAACTTAGCAAGACCCTCAACAACTTAGTGAGACCCTGTCTCAAAATAAAAACAAAAGGGGGTCTGGAACTATAGCTCAGTGGTAGAATGCTTGCCTCACATGTGTGAGGCACTGGGTTCAATCTTTGGCACCACATAAAAATAAATACATAAAAGATATTGTGTCCATTTGCAAGTAAAAAAAAATTGTGTGTGTGTGGTACCAGGGATTGAACTCAGGGGCACTCGACCACTGGGCCACATCCCCAGCCCTTTTTTGTATTTTATTTAGAGACAGGGTCTCACTGAGTTGCTAAGTTCCTTGCCATTGCTGAGGCTGGCTTTGAACTTGCAATCCTCCTGCCTCAGCCTCCCAAGTGCTGGGATTACAGGCGTGTGCCACTGTGCCCGGCTAAAAAAAATAATTTAAAAAAAGGGCTGGGGACATAGCTCAGAAGTACAGTTCATGCTTAGCGTGTGCAGTGCTGCAAAACAAAAATAAATGTCATGGTTCTTTTTTTTTTTTTTTTTTTTTTTGGTACTGGGGATTGAACTTGGGCACTTGACCACTGGGCCACATCCCCAGCCCTTTTTTGTATTTTATTAGAGACAGGGTCTCACTGAGTTGCTAAGTGCCTTGCCATTGCTGAGGCTGGCTTTGAACTCTTGATCCTCCTGCCTCAGTCTCCCAAGTGCTGGGATTACAGGCGTGTACCACCGCTCCCAGCTATGTCACAGTTCTTCATGAAGATAAAATGATCTTAAACTTCTTCACCTTTGGAAGCATAGATTCAAAATATATAAGGCAGAGCTGATGTAACCTGAAATGTGTAGTCGGTGGAAACTGTTGAACGACTTCTCTGTAAGTAACTAGAGGTTGATCAGAGAGAAACTATTGGGATTGATTTGAATACCTGCAGTTTCGTCTGAGCTAGTGGACGGGAAAAAAACCCTTCTTTTAATAAGTAGTTAAACTTTTAAAATATGAGACATGTTCTTAATTTTCCATGTACTAACTACAAAACAGCAAACATCAACAAATACTAAATTTATACTAAGTTCTCTGATCACAGCTTATTAAGTTAGAAACTGAATTTCTAGTTATAATTTCTAATTACGTGCATTTTGGGAATTTGAGTTCAAAATAGCTTTGAAATACTACTAGGAGTGTACAGGTATACCACACTGTACTTAAAAGATACCACAGGCAATTGGGAGGCCGCTGAGAGCAGTGGGAATGCTTAGATGCAGTGATTCCTAGAAACACCCTGGGGGGCGTGCGGTGAGGGGGGTGTCGCCAGACCAGTGGGGAACCTTGAAGGAATCAAGGGTCTGACCTGCTTATGCATACCGTGCCCACATACCAGACGGACCCAGAGAGTTCACAACGTACCCTAACAATAAGTTGGAAGGAAGCCAGTGTTAGTTTAGTGTTAATTAGTGTTAATTTGGGTTTTTGTTTGTGGGTTACTGTAAAGCAAGTTCGAGCTGTGTCATTTCTTCTAATAATATCTTTAGTATACAAATGTCCCTCAAGTTACAATGGGGTGGTGTCTTGTTAAGCCCATCCTGGGTTGGAAGTATAAGTAAAAAATGCATAGAGTTCCCCTAGCCATGGCACATCAGAGCTAGAAGCACGTTGCCCTGTAGGTCAGGGGTACCCCACCCTCCTTCACTTACTGCTGCTGGGAGCTTTGGCTGCTGCCACAGCTCCACCTTGATTTGAGTACATATTGCCAGCCAGGAGAAGATACAGATTTGAGGTGAAGGTTTTTTTTTTTGTGTGTTTTTTTTCCTGGATGCATATTGATTTAACACTATCTTAAATATCTCTAACTTAATAAGGCTGTAAGAATACTATTATACCATTATATTATTATAATAACCACCATTACATAAAATGATATTGATTCAAAATGCCACTTTTACAATTGGCTTGTTTTAGTTGGGCTGTAAACTATGACTCCACATTTGGCTGGCCTGGCTCTTTCCCTCTGTGTTATTGTCCTGGTTCCAACCATTCCTTGAAAGAACCAGGGCATTTGTGGGGTGGATCGTCCCAAGTCTGGAGAGGCTGACTGCGTTTGTTTTTCTGTCCCCATGTAAGTTGAGAATTTTACATGAATTGATGGTTATTGGATCTAGGGGCTTATTAAATTCAGGTCAGTCTCTTTGTCAAGAACCTTTAGAGACAGTGCTACAGCCTTCTGGTGGCATCTTACCAGGAAGCACATGATATCTGGTTGTCCTACTTTTAGTGAAGTTAGGATTCATTGGTGAATTCAGATGTTTTTATGTCTATGAACATAGGCATAAGATTTCCAAATAGAGTGTGAGCAAGAATTCAGCAGTGTATTAAAAAAATCATGACCAAGTGAACATACAAAAATGTAATGTAATTTGTGTCATTATCATAAAATCATCTCAGCTAATAGATTGGGCTTTTATTTAAAATTTATTACCCTTAATTAAAAACTCTTAGCAAATTAGCAATAGAACCTGCTCTGACAAAGGGTATCTACTCAGACTTGCTCTAAACATAGTTAATGATGGAATGTTACAAGTATTCTAGTTAAAATAAGGAGCAGTGGGCACGAGACCTGGAAACCAAGGAACAAGGCTGTCCGAGTAACAGGCAGATGTGGATGTCAGTAAGGGCGGGCACAAGATAGACCACCAACTGTTTGTCCATCAGAGCGCCAATTTAAATACATAAGAAAGATTTATAGTAGCGACAAAATCATAACTACTAACCTGTAAGTCAAAATGTGTAAAATCTTTATGAAAAGAATTAGAATGTCACTGAAGAAAATTAAAGAGAACCAAATAAATGGACCGGTGTTCCATGTTCATGGATGGGAAGGCTGTTACTTTTAATTCTTCCCCCTGCCCCATTGATAGATGCAGAATGATTTCACTGAGAATCCCAAAGTGAGAAGTGTTTTTCTTTGCTAGTTTTTGCTGCCTTCTTGCTGTGGTCATTGTTGTGTGACACAAGATGATCTTACAACTGTATGCAAGGATTGTGCCCGGAATGGCCAGATAGTTTTCAAATAGAAGAGGTGGGATGGCCTACCCTATCAGATACCCCTCACCTCGTCACCATTCCCAGCACTCTGCCCCTGCCCTGGCGTGGTGTTGCTGTCTGCACTGTCCTTTGAGCCCTAGGACTTCCTTTCATGTTTTTCTTCAGGTCGCTCTGCCGGCAGCAGCTTCTCTCAGTACTTTTGGGAATGTCTTTGTTTTGCCTTCACCTTTGAAGGAGCATTCTGTGTAACGTACAATTCTTGATTTTAATTTGGTGCTTCAGCGATGGCATTCCCTGCTCTCTAGCCTTCCTTGTTGCTGTGGACAGTCAGCTGTGTGTCCTTCCCCTGAGCCTTGTGGCATTTTGTTTTCCTTGCTGGTTTCAGGTTTTTCCTTTGCCTGTACATCCAGATATTCAATTGATGCATATATAAGAATATTTTTGTGTTTATGTTATTGCATTTCACCGAGTTTCTTGGATCCATTAATTTGTTTCCATCCTGTGTGGAGGATGTCAGTTTTGGTTTTGTTGTTGCGGTACTGCAGATGGAACCCAGGGTCACACTCTGCACGCATGCTAGGTGAGCACTGTCCCACCGAGCGAGCGCATTCCTCATCCTTCTGTTTCTTAAGTCTTTTCTGTGTGTAGCTTGGATAAATTCTGTTGCTCTCTCAAGAATTCACTGATTCTTTCTCCTGCCATCTCAAAATCTGGTGAATGTTTTTTTTATTTAGATTGTTGTATTTTTCAAACTTAACTAAAAAAAATCTTGATAGCTTCTGTTTCTTTGCAGATGTTTCTTACTTGAGTTATTTTCATGTTTTCCTTTAGTTCTTCAAACATTTTTTTAAAAAATCTGTGTGTGGGGATCAGGTACTGGGGATTGAACCCAGGGGCACTCTACTACTGAGCTGCATCTCCAGTTCTTTATTCATCATCATCATTGTTTATTATTATGTAAATTTTGAAATAGGTTGGCTGGCCTCGAACTTGGAATTCTCTTCCTCAGTCTCTTGAGTTTCTGTGATTATAGGCATGCACCACTGCTCCCAGTTAAAAATATTTTGAATGTATTTATTATCATAGTTTGAAATCTTTTCCCAACTAAATCTAATTTCTGGAAAAACTTGAGAAAATTTCCATCAAATGTTTTTATTCAAGCTGGGCTCATGCTTTTCCTGTTTTTTTTTTTTTTTTTTTGTTTTGTTGTTGTTGTTGTTGTTGTTTGTTTGTTTCTTTGTCTTTTTCTTTCCTCCTCTGTTGTTTGCTTGCTTTAAGGATTTAAAGTTGTTCTGCCCAGAGCGTTTTGGGGTATGTGTTTATATGTGTGCTTTAAAGTTAATTGTCTTGACATAGTCCAAGAAATCTTGTCACACCTATGTTATGTGGCCCCACTTCTAAGCCTCACTCTCTTGGGAGTCACTCTTGTATATCTGGAGGGTTTATTTGTGAGCCAAGTTTTGGTCAGAGGTTATGTGTGAACCTCCTGAACCCAAAAGCTCCCATCCTGATTGGGCTGGGAATGCAGTTGAGGTCCAGGCCACTTTCTGGGCTGCCCCAGGTCTTACTCTCTGCTGGACTCTCGGGTGCCTGCTGTGTGCACAGAGGCTCGCAGACTCTTCGGGCGCTTCAGAGGCCCAGGACCCTTTAGGTGTCTGCCTGCTTTTCCAGTCGGTCACTGCTGATGCCACTGTTTTGCTCGGAGGAGAGCCCTTTCTCCTCAGCCTTATCACTTGCCTGTATTGGCTTTCTAGAGCCTGAAATGATTATTTTTGCTAATTTTCTCAAGTTTAAGTTTTCTTTTCCTCCCCAGTAGAAAGGATTTGTCAAACCTGTCACTCCATAGCTGAAGTCCTACTCTGCCAGGCCTATTTTAACCTATATAAAAACATTTGACTTGGTTGATTGTCCCCTGTTTCAGACCCTTGGCTTTGGGGACACCACTTTATTGGTTCCCTGCCACCGCCTTGCTCCTCCTCTCCAGTCTCTGCTGGACCCGCTTCCTGTTCTCTGGGTTCTCGAGGTGTGTGAGTGCCTCAGGCATCAGCCCTCAGGTGCCTTTATTTTTCCTTTGTCCATACTTACTTCTCACAGGGTCTCATGAATGTCATAACTTTTTAATGCCCTCCAATGCCAACTTTCTAGCTTTAGCCTGAATTTTAGATTTGTGAGTCAAATGGCCTGCTTTCCATCTCCTCTTAACTTGCTTAAAACTAAACTCTTGGATTAATCACATTCCAGTAAACACAGGCTCCATCCTTGGAGCAGTTGCTCAGGTCAGATACCTTGATCAATCCTCATTCTTCATTGTCTCTGTGTCTGGCACACAGGACACCAGGAAATCCTATTAGCATCCGTATTGGAGTTCTCCAGAGAGAACCAGTAGGACACGGATGGATGGATGGATGGATGGATGGATGGATGGGTGGATGGATGGATGGGGCGTGTGTGCATTCATGGGGGGGCATTGGTTAAGGGAATTGGCTCACGTGATGGTGGAGGCTGAGAAGTCCCAAGGTTGGCACTGCCCACTCCTCTGCATGCTCTTCCTTGGGCGTCCACGTGGCTCACTGCCTCCTGGACGACCTCGCTGCCATTACCCTGTCCTCTTCCTGTGGGCTTTCTCCCAACAGTTGTGTATGTTTACTGTGTTATGTATGTTTATTTTGTCTTGCTCCTCTCAATTGAATATAACTTTGAGAATAATAGGGAGAGATGATGTTTCTGTTTTTTTCTGTGTTATAGTCTCAGCAAAAGCAAGAGGCCTGACGTGTTGTGGAGTCCCAGTAAATACTGGAGGAGTGAGGATTGACTGGTTAGTGAATCCATCTGGTTCAGGGGCTTCCACCCAGACTGTCAGAACTTCTCACTTGGCAGATCTCCAAGCTAGTTTGTCAGACTTGAAGTCTATAGATATTGAGGATCACTCCCAATGACTCCTCTAGCTTGTTGCAGTACTCTTTAAAAAGTATATTTGGCCAAGTCCCCTCCACCTACACAGTCTCCCTTACTTAGTTGGACTTTGGAGAAAGTCTAAAGGACACTTTCTCACAAAAGCCACTGTGCACCCTGGTCTGGCTCATAGCCATTTCTAATATTGTTAAAGTTGAAGAAACCAAAGTTCCCATTAGTCTTCTGAAGTGATCTTCGTGCTCTTCCTTGACACTGTGGCTGTGTTTCTTTGTGGTTTCAGAAGATGCCATGGCTTCCATAACATCATGCAAGGTCTCTGTGCAAAAGCTGAGGTTTTGATTTCTGGCCAAAGCAATTGTGTTCTGTTCCTAAGTGCTTTATTTGCCTGTTATTGGTTGGGGGGGGCGGGTTTGGAAAGCCTTTTGTGGGCTGTAGAATGGCCTGCTGCATTACACACTGGAGTGAGTTTTATTCCTGGGTGGATAGATTCATTCCTTTAAGTAGAGACTTTGGGAATTTTTTCAGTTATTAAGGTGCCCACTCCATGAGTCAGTTTGTAACTAGGAGAATGATTTTCATCAAACTGCCTCAGCGAAATCTGTCATAACTGTTACTTTTACCAAGAGTCTACTGGGTGCCTCTTGTATTCTGTACAGAAATGTTTTGGCATCTCTTGGTGTTTTGGCTTGGGTTGTTTGTTTGTGGAACATAAGGTTTAAAAGTGAATACTTGGACAAGTGTTTCAAAATTTAAGGTATGTGGAGGCTTGCCTATAGCAATGTAATTTCTAACTTCACTGTATTGTCATGAAAATAGAATTAGATTGAAAATTCCCAGCCTCAGAAATCCTAGTTTTTAGTTTACTCAACAGTTTCATCTTTGTCTCTATCCATTTAATAACAGCAGACTCAAAAGCATAGTAGCATCATTCAGTTTCAGAACAGGAATTTCTTTATGATTTCTTCAATCTCTCTATTTAGTAATTTTGGTTTTTGTTGCCAGTGAGAAATAACAAATGCCTTATCCTGCTTTGAGGCATCTGAAGAGTAATGCATTTGTCCTGAAATTAGTTCTTATAGTTATTTTTCAGTTGTAGCAGCTGTGTGGGAGAAGTTCTGATTCACCCTGTTTATACAGTACACACATATAGATTTGATTCAATTTGTGATTTGTTTATCAAGCATACAAGAACCAAGCAGATTTATTCGTACCAGATACCACTCTATACTATTTAAACAAACCACCAGAAATGTGACCTATTGGTAAAATCTTTCAGTGGCTTATCCTTTGCAAAATGTGTATTCCGTTTTTATATGGGTAAGCCCTATAAGGAAAAAAAAGATGGGTAAATCAGATACTGAATTTTATGGCTCTTAGCCCAAAGGATCTTTATGATCTTTCATCTGTTTGGTGAAGAGGGTCACAGCCTGCATACCTTCGTGTGTGTATCACGAGGCACTTTGTCCCTGCTCTCTAGTGTCCTCACAGGAGGGGAGGAGGTGGGGCAGTATTGATGGTGTCCTGAGTGTTTTTCATGGGGTGGATGGAAATTCACATTTGCTGATAACCCAAGCCATTGCATGTCTCCTTTATTTTTGTTCTAAAAGTTAACTTGCCATTTTACTCTTTGGAAACATGGCTATTGAAAATTCCTGTACTTTAATTCTACCAGTGTGCTCCAAGAGTGAATTAATTAGTTGGCAGATGTAATAATATAGAATTCCCTTATTCTGTGGTTGCATGCTGTGCTGTGGACCATGCTCTGAGAGCCTGCTTTGAAACAGCGGGGGAACCCCTGTGGGAAACACCCACGGGTACTGTGCCCTGCAGATCCCAACTCCTGGCATCTGCTTGCTCCTTCTCTGGCTCTTCCACCTGTGTGCCTTTGAGCACCCTTTGAGTTATTTCTTTGGGATTGTTCCTTAGCTAAATTCCCATGTGATATTGTGAGATTGCCTTAAAACCCTTGGATTTTCCTGTTCATTTGCCTTCTGTAAGATTGTCCTGATAGTCCCAGCAGTTGAGGAAGGGACTTCTCCATACCCCAGAAGCCTTCTAGACAGAACATGTATCTCACATGGATAAAGTGAAATGCTATTCCAGGTTTATTGATAGTTTGTTTTCTTTTATGAATGGCTTACTTAGAATTTGTTCTACTATGGATTTCGAGTATTGGCCTTACTAATTTGAAAGAGCTTTTTATGCAGTAAGATTTAGCTTCTTAGTCACAGTCTTATTTTACGATCATTATTTTTTAATGTATATTACATACATTTTAAATGTTTCTGTTCAATGTTGGCATTAGGGTTGGCAAAGTTACCTTTCCCCCATTGTGTGGTGGAAACTAGTGTACTGTGCTCTTCGCAGGAATCTGAGAGGATCTGGGAGTCTCTACAAGACCAGGAGCAGTTTTAAATATTCTTGGCCAGAAACATCTTTTCATGCCACAATTAATTCCAGACTAAGAGCTGCCCAGGTGACATTCTGCTAAACTTGTTACACGAGATGTGGTTCACATACAATAAATGTATATTGATCTTAAGTGCACAGGTAGATGAATTTTGACAGATGTATACACCTGTGTAACTACCACCTGATAGGGATGTGCCACATTTTTTTGTTTGTTTTTTTAATATTTATTTATTTACTTTTAGTTGTACACAATGCAATGCATTTATGTTTACATGGTGCTGAGGATCGAACCCGGGCCGCACACGTGGGAGGCAACCGCTCTGCCGCTGAGCCACAACCCCAGCCCCTGTGCCACATTTTTATCACCTCAAGGCCCCCCACCCAGCCCATTCCTCCTTCCTGCCCCCACCACTACAGCCATTGTTCCCTTCCCCTTTCTTCCTGCTGGTTTGCCTTCTCTAAGACTTCATACAGATGCAGTCACATAGTACGCATCCTTTTGTGTCTCCTTCCACTTGCTGAGCATGGTGACATTTAGATTCATGCTGCATAAATCAGTAGCAGTCTTTTTTTATTGTGAGCATCATTCTATTTGTTACTCAGCGTTCCATTACTCTAACAAATCCCTGAGGTAAGTCAGCTTTTAAGGAGGAAGGTTGATTTCTTGCTCACCGTATCAGAGGTTTCTATCCGCGGTCACTTGTAAGCTCCACTCTTCGGGGGCCTTTGGCGAACCAGCACATCAGGGTTGGACCACGCAGCAGAGAATCTGCTCACCTCCTGGCAACCAGGAAGCGAAGAGCAACAGAGGCTGGCGCCCCAGAGCCCTCTGCAGGGGCACACCCTGTAATCTTGCCTGATGAGGCACCACCTCCAAATAGTGCCACAAGCTGGTGACCAAGCCTTTAAAATGTCGGCCTTTGGGGAACACTCACACAAACTGTAGCAGGTTGTATGAGCTCCTCTAGCAGGTTGTATGAGCTCCTCAGTCTGCTAACTCACTTTCCCTCCGATGGATACCTGGGCTGGTTCTGTGGTTGTGGACATTCCTGTCCAGGTCTGTTTGTGGACATGGGTTCTTGCTTCTTTAGGGCAGCATTCCTGAGTAGACTTGGCTGGGATAGGTGTGTGTTTAAGGAACTACCACACAGTGGTAGAGTGGTCAGTCGCTTTTTACTCCTAAAAGCAACATAACTGAGAGTCCCTGTCTTACATCCTCAGCAGCATTTCCTGTCTTACATCCTTAGCAGCATTTCCTGTCCTCTTATTAATTTTAGCCAGTAGAATAATTCTTGAATTTAGGTGTTGTGAGACCTGAAGAACTTTGTTCCTTTAAGATTGTTTTGGCTCTTTTATGCTCTTTGCTATTTATTTATTTTAGAGTTGATCTGTCAAATTCTTTGAAAAAGCCTTTAGGAATTTGTGATTGGGATAATGCTGCATTTGTATGTCAGTGTGGGGAAAACTGACAACTAAATAATACTGTGTTGCCAATTTATAAACATGGTATGTCTCTCAGTTTTCTCTCAGCCATATTTTGTCATTTTCCTTATAAATGTCTTAGTCACTTTTTTTGTTAAATTTATTCTGAATATTTTGCACTGCAATTATTTTGTAAATTGTTGTATTAAAGTCTCATTTTCTAAATGTTACTACTGGTATATAAAAAAAAATTTTTTTTTGTTGTTTCCTGATGACTAAATTCACACATTTTTTTCTAGTCAGAGTCTTTTGCTATTTTCTGAGCTTTAAGATCATATAAATATTGTTTTTTCCCCAACATTTAAAAATTTTGAAATATACAGCTAAGTTGAGAATTTTGCCATGAGCATTCATAAGCTCATGACACAGGATTTCATCTTACCATTCATCCATCTCGCCCTCCATCGGTCCATCTTTTTGGTTAATAAGGATTAGAATTGCTGAGTTGTAGGGTAGGGTTTGTTTAGTTGTATAAAATGCTGTCAGATCTTTTGCCAAAAGTGGCTGAACCATTTTAAAATCCTACCAAGAATGCATGAATGTCTGAGCTACTCAACACTGAATTAGCTTGCATGATATAACAAGGTTTGTCGTTTACTTTATTCATATATAGATATCCAGTCTTCTAGCACCATTTATTAAAAACACTTGACCAGGTGGATTGCTCGGGGAATTTTTGTAACCAAACCTCATCATATGGCCATTCTTTTTCACTTTGGCCGTTCTCTCACGGGTGTGTAGTAGTAGCTCATTGAGTTTTTAATTTGCAGTGCCTTCATTGATAGCAGTGTTCATTACTTCCTAAAATTTTTTAATTGACAAAATGTCCATCACTTTTTAATGTGCTTACTGACCACTCGCGTATCATCTTTTAAAAGGTGTGTGTTCAGATCCTTTGTGTGCATGTGCTCTCTCCATATTTTTTTGTTATGAAATTGTAGAAATTTTATTTCTTAGCCGTTTGGATTATCACGATGGGATGCATGCATTTTGTGCTTGAGAAGAATATGAATTTGGGGGACTAAGGTGGAAGGAATGCTGTGGTCTGAATGTTTGTGGGCCTGTGGGGGTCCCTTTGCCCCGTGATGGAAGTTGATCCCCAGCAGTAGGTGGTGAGGTCATGAGGGTCTGTCATGGGCTTGGCCTCTTATGAGGGGTCCACTGTGAGCTTATTTGCGCCTTTACCTCATCAGAGACTTACAGGCACCATCTCACCAGACTCTGAATCTGCTGGTTCCTTGACCCTGGACTTCCCAGTCCTCTAGGACTGTGGGCAAGACATTTTTTGTTTATAGGTAACCAAGTGTAAGCTATTTTGTTATTGCAGCCCCAGCAGGTGAAGACAGAAATCAACACTGACAGCAGAATGTGTAATGTCTGTTATCTCCCAGTCTATGGTTTGATGGGAGGATTTTGAAATTTTGAGTGTCTGGTTTATCAATTTTCTATCTTTCATGGTTATTGCTTTTTGTGACCTTAGGAACCTTATCCTTTCCCCCGGGTCACAGAAATGATGGTCCTATGTTTTATCCTAAAACCCTCATAGTTGTAGATTTTGCATTTAGGTCTATAATCGATCTTGAATTAACTTCTGTATGTGATATGGTAAGGTTTGTGGTTCAGTCTTCTTATGTATGGGTAGCCAGTCTTTTAGTGCCATTTATTTAACCAAATGGATTGCCTGGAAATTTTTGTGACCAACCCCACCCCCACCCCCCCAAATCAACCAACCATCCATATAGGGAGGAGTCTTTCGGCTGTTCTTTCATGTGTCATTGATCTTTTTGTAGATCTTATGCACGCATTACACTGTCTTGAAAATTGCTTTATGATCATAACTCCTTAAGTGAGGTTGTGCGAGCCCTCAGGTTCTTTTCCAGAATTGCTTTGGGTTGCTTTCACAGGTTCGTTTCCTTTCCATGTAAGGGTTAAAATCATCTTATGAATTTCCACACAAAATCTTGTTGGGATTATTATTGGGATTGTGTTGGATTTGGGAGAATTTATATCTCTACTGTACTTGATTTTTTTTTTTTTTTTCACGAACAATGAATATCTCTGCATTCGTTTAAGGTTTTAATTATCAGTGATGTGCTCTTCTCCCCTCCCCTCCCCCACTTGTTTTTAAAGGGCAGTCACTTAGGGAATTTAGGTGCATGTCCAGGAGAACTGCTCTGTCAAAGTCAGTGATGATGACAGAGTGGGCTCTCACTTCCACACACTCGCCAGTATCGTCTGAGTCCTCTCTTATGAAAAGGGGTCTGATATTTTATTTACATACATCCTGCTTATCTGCAATTAACAGTTTCTTGTGGACACATTAACTTTTCTGCATTTGTATCAGGAATTTCAAACTCAATTCGTCTTCCATAGTCATGATAATTTCCACTTGGTCCAAACTGTCTAAGCTCAGGTCTTTCATAAAATGGGAATTTACTGAAAGTTTTTCTGTGTCAATCTTGTCATGGAGTTTCAGGATGTACAAAACATGGTCTCTGATTTCCTCTAACATCAAAAGGAACCTGTCACTTGATGGCACAACTGTTTGAATCTCCACAGAATCTTCATGAGCAGTAAGGCTGGCTACTTAGTCCTGGGCCTTGTCCAGTTCCCCGGGACACCCAGCTGGGTGGCTGGGCCAGGGCCAGGGTGGGGACCCAGGACAGTGGCATGAAGTCCACGGCAGGAGGCCTGCATCTCTTGAAATAAATCACACCCCACCCCTGTTTCTTTTTCAGTTGCAGTACTAGGCTTAAACCTAGGGCCTTGTGAATACCAGGCAAACTACGCCCCTAGCCTGGCTTTCCTCTTTCATTTTCATAATGCAGTTTCTTTATTTCTTTTTTCTTCCTTAAATATTTAATAGAATTCACTAGTCGAACCATCTGGGGAGTAAGGAGGGAGGTTTCTGAGAATTTTTTATCAGGTGCATACAGCTTTATATTTTTGAGTTTTAGTTTAAGTTCTATTTCTTAAGGAGTATGTCTGTGTCCTCTCAGTTGATTTAACTGTTGGCAGACTGGTATTCAGTATTTTGTTACTTTAATGTCTTTAGGGTCTGTAGTGTTGTTCTCTCTTCATTTCAATAACGATAATGTACGTATTCTCATATTTCCTGACCACCCTGACTAGGGGTTTATAAATTTTAATAATATTTAAATGGCGCATCCTTTGACTTATTAATTGTTTCTTATTGTTGTTCTAATTTATTTCACTTCCTATGCTTGCTTTCTTTCTTTCTTTTTGTAGATGGACACAATACCTTTATTTATTTTTATGTGGTTGAGGATTGAACCCAGGGCCTCACACATGCTAGGTGAGCGCTCTACCACTGGGCCACAACCATAGCCCTATTTTTACTACTTTGGGTCAAACTTCTTTTTCTATTTTTTAAAGTGGAAACTTAGATGATCATTACTTTTATCTTATTTGAGCATTTGAAGCCAAACAATTTCCTCTAAACTGTTTTAGCTGGGTCTCACAAATGTTTTCTAATTATGTCCTTACTCGTGTTTTTTTTTAAATAAAAATTTACAAATATTTGGGCTGTTTTTAGATCTGGTGTTGTTATTGCTGTCTACTTTAATTCCCCTACCATCAAAGAACATAAGTCAATAATTTAAATTTAAATTTTTATTAATTTACTTATTTTATGGCTGAACAAGTGAGTATTTCAAATATATTTTAATATATAGTCTACAGTCATTGGCTGTAGTATTGTAAATATCACCAGGTAAAGGTATAAGAGTGCTTTTAAAGTCTTTAATGGATTATTGATCTTTTATTCAACAAAGAGGGATGTTAAAATTTCCAGCTGAGTTTGGGGATTACTCTTTATCCCTGGATGGTTTTCCTTCATGTATTTTTGAAGGCTTTTACTAAGTGAGTAAATATTGAGGATTGTCGTAGTGTCTTGATAAACCAGCCCAGTTGTTAAAGCCATTCTTTCTTTATCTCTGCTCATCCTGCCTGTCTTAAAGTTTATTTTGATAAATACCAGCTTTTTAAAAAAATAATTTGCTTTCATGATGTCTCTTGACAAATAAGAATAGTTATATTTCCATTTCCCTTTGCTTGTTTGGTTTAATGGACTTTATTTTTTCAAGGGCAGTTTTATGTTCACAGAAAAATTGAGAGGAAGGTGCAGACATGTCCAGCCTACTTCCTGTCCCCACACACCGCAGCCTCCCTCAGCACCGGCTTCCCACCAGGGCAGAGAATTAGTGACAGGTGATGAACCTGTATCCATGCATCATTCTCACGCAGAGCCCATGGTTCATGCCAGAGTTTTATTCTCAGGGTTGTACATTCTAAGGATTTTGGCAAAAGTTTAATGACACGTATCCATCGTTACAGGATCATGCAGAACAGTTCCACTGCCCTCCCGGGCCTCTGTGTTCTGCCTGGTGTCCCACCGCACCCTAGCGACCTCCGATCTTACTGTCTCTAGAGCGTTGCCTCCCCAGAGTGTCCTGTAGTTGGAATCACAGCGTGCAGCCTTTCTGCATTGGCTGCCTTCACATGGCAATAGGCTGGCAAGGCTCGTCCCTGTCATTTTGTGTCTTGGCAACCCACTGAGGAACATTTCTCTGTCTAGATGTACCACTGCTGACTTAGCGGTTTACCTCCTGAGCTGTCTTTTGGCTGTTATAACTGAAGCCATACAACTCTCTGTGTTGTAGGTTTTATTTCGATAAGCACCAAGGAGCATGATGGCTAAATCATGTGGTAGGAGCATGTTTAGTTTTGTCAGAAACGGCCGAACTGTCTTCCATGGTGGCTGTACCATTTTGCACGCTCACTGGCAGCCAGCAAGAGTTTCTGCCTCTCTGCATCTTGCCCATACCCAGTGTCACCAGTGTTTTGGATGTGGTGGTTCTCATAGGTGTGTACCTCAGCCTTGTTTGCATTTGCATTTCCCTGATGATGCATGCTGTGGAGCATCTTTTCATGTGTATTTGCCATCTATACATCTTTTAAAAAGTTTTAAATTGAGTTGTTCATTTTCTTATTGTTGAGTTTTAAGAGATCTTTGTATCTTTTGGATAAGAGTCTTTTAAAAATATTTTTAGTTGTAGATGGACACGCTATCTTTATTTTATTTATTTTCATGTGGTGCTGAGGCTCGAACCCAGTGCCTCACACGTGTTCTACCACTGAGCCACAACCTCAGCTCCTGGATGAGTCTTTTGTCAGATAATACCTTTTGCAAATATTTCCCCCCAGTCTGTGGCCTATCTTCTCATTCCCTCAAACACCAGCTTTTAAATTATATATGTAATATAAATTATACAAATATTATAATAATATTACATTATATAAATATGTGGAAAATATATTACTTATACATTTATGTATGACATAAGTGATAAAATATATAAATATACACAATATATAAAATATAATTTACACTCTTTTGCCTCTGACCCATCCCTTTCTTTGTATTTATGCTGTATCACTTGTAAGTAACCATGTGCTTGGGTCCTGTTTGTTTTTATCCATTTGATCATTTTTACCTTCTAAGTGGAACACTTAGTTCATCCACACATCATTACCGATGGGGCTTGATTTAGGTATGGTATTTTAATTAATTTTTTTTTTATAGTTGTCTCTCTGGCTTTTTTTTTTTTCTTTTTCTTTTTCTTTTTCTTTTTTCTTTTTTTTGTACCGAGGATTGAACTCAGGGGCACTGGACCACTGGGCCACATCCCCAGCCCTTTGTTGTATTTTATTAGAGACAGAGTCTCACTGAGTTGCTAAGTACCTCACCATGGCTGGGGCTGGCTTTGAACTCATGATCCTCCTGCCTCAGCCTCCCAAGTGCTGGGATTACAGGCGTGCCCGGCTTCTCTCTGGCTTTTATTTTCCTTTTCTCCTTTCTGTTTTCTTTAGGGGATAACATTGTCGAAATATGACATTTCACTTTAATTGTCTAATGGCTTTTGGTCATACTGGTTTCTATTACTGTGGTTTCTTTTGTTAGTTCTTGGTGACTGTTGTAGAGTGATAGTCCTGCCTAGGCCCAGGCTCAGCATCACACAAGAGCTCGTTAGGGACAGCCTCAGACTCTGGAGGGTGAAACGTCGCGGGCAGTTTACAGTGGAAACGTGTGATGAGATCTGATGTACTGCTTTATGCAAAACACATACTGTAACAGTAGGATTCAATTGATTTTTCTTATTTGTGTTATTGTGTATCTTGTATCTGGAAATGGTAAGCCTCACAATACTATATTTCGAATTTTGCATCAAACACTACACTGTCTTACAAAAAATTTAGAGAGATAAAAGAAGTCATTTATGTTTATTCATTTATTGTTTTTGGATCTCTTTGTTCCTGTAGATCTGAGATTTCACTTGTTAATCATTTTGCTTCAACCCAAATCATATTCTTAAGCATTTTTTAATAGTGGATATTACTGGGAGATAGTTTTCCACAAGTCTCTTGCACTTCTGCACATTTTGCTAGCAGAGCACTAGCTGCTATTTTTCTAGACTGTGTTAGTCAGCTTTTTGTTAGTGTTACCAAGACACCAAACAAGAACAATTTAGAGGAGGACAATGTCTTTGGTATCATGGCTTCAGAGATTCAGTCCATGGCTGGTCAACTCCATTGCCCCTGGCTTGAGATGAGGCAGAACATGATGGTGGAAGGGCGTGGGAAAGGAAGGCTGCTCTCAGCTCATGGCAGCCAGGAAGCAGAGGAGTGGGGGAGAAGGGCAGGCCAGATGTAGACCAACACCATGCCTCCAGTGACCTCCTTCTTCTAGCCTTAACCCAACCTGCTACAGTTGCCAGTCAGCGGTCCTTTCAGATTACTAATCAGATGAATTAATCCCTGATGAGATTACTGCTACCAAAATCTAATCATCTCACCTCTGAACATTCCTGCATTGTCACATGGCTTTTGGGGGGGCACTCCTTATATCCAAACCATAACACTGTGCTTTCAGGGGTGTTTGTAGAGAAGAATCTGTCATTGTGACTATTCCAAGTCACTGTTTGAAACGGATTGGAACCCCTTTTCTTCTACCAAAGGCCAGCGCAGACATGCTTACCATCGGCTCCTCTCGTGTAACATAGCCCATTGTATGCAGAGGTGTCATGTGCGTCTCTTTGTGGCACTTGAGGCTCAGCAAGCTGGAGTAAGAAAGCTCTGGCACTCTGGCCACTGCAGTAGCCTCTTCTCTCTGTGGCTCCAGAGTCTCTTGCCTTCTTCCGGCATCCACAAAACAGCAGCAGGCTCACTAACCAGTTTGTGGGTGAGCTGAAATCACAGACTTGTCACAGTTTTTGACAGTTTAGGTTATGAGGATGGAGAGCTGACAAAGGACATGGTTTCCTCAGATAGGAGCATGGGAGCTTCTTGGATTGGTTGGTGGAATTTTAGGAAAATCCATGGGATCAATATTCTGACATGTTGACCAAATTGTTGACCTACCAACATGATCCAAGAGATGCTAAGGGGTCGGGTGAGGTCCCTTAGAGGGACGGCAGCTCCTGCCCACTTCCCAGGGAACCTAGGGAATTTCAGCTTGGGCAGGAGCTCACACATACCTGGCTCTGTTGGATAACATCACTCAGGTCACTGGCCTTCCCAATCTTGTTGGGAATAGGTGGCATCTGAATTCCACTGATGGAGTTTGGCCCAGCTGTGTCCAGGTAACAAGTAGCCTTTGTGGGCGGGGCCTGCTGGATCAGCTTAGTGTCCTGCCCATGTGGTGCATCTAGGTGTTTGGGAATCACAGGTTACATGCTTGCATTCCCTCTCTCATTAGTGGTGGGGGGGTGGTTCTCAGTTGGGAAGAGTGAGGTGTGTACGGGGGCCCTAGGCGTGCATGAACTCCTCGACCATTTGCCCATGATGAGTGTCAGGATTTAGAGGAGTGGCCCTACCCTCTGGTCCCCAGAGCTTTCACTCTGTAGGTGAGGCCCTGATGTTTGGCATATGTGAAATGTTCTCTGAAGACTCGTGTGTTGGCTTGTTTCCTAATGAAGCAGTGTTCAGGGTGGGGGGATTGGATCATGAGGACTCCATCCTCATCAGTGGATGAATCCATTGATGGATTAACAATCTGTTGTGTAGTGGGGAGTTGTGAAAAGTTTTAGGAGGTGAGGCATAGTTGGAGGAAGTAGGTCACTGGGGGCGTACCATGGAACGGTATTTCTTGACCCTGGCCCCTTCTACTATTTCTTTCTGCTTCCTGGCTGCTGCAAGCTCTGAGCAGTTTTCTTCCGTCATGCCTTCTGCCATGATGTTCTGCCTCATCTCAGGCCCAGAACAATGGAGCTAGTTGACCGTGGACTGAAACTTCTGAAATTGTGAGCCAAAATAAACTTTTCTACCTCCAAGTTGTTTGTCAGGTATTTTGGTCATAGCAACAAAAAGTCGACCTAACACAACACATCAGAAGCCTCAGTCTCAAGTGCCCTGACTATCACCACCTGCAAGGACGGCTGATATACACCAGCAAAATGGAGTGGCCCGCTTGCCACATAAAGGTTTCTAGGACTGTGTGAGTAGGGGCACAATGCTCAGGGCGTCTCTTTAGAACTCAGCAGTAACTGCTGTCTGTTTGCCCCCTGCATAGAAAAGGAGCCTGTCCCCTAATTGGACTCTTGGTATTGGAGACAACATGGTCCTCATTGGAGCATTCTGCGTGTCCCTTCTTGTAGACCAAGCTGAAAATCAGCAGCCTTTGCTGGGGGTCAGTCCGACAGGTTGTGTGGAAGCCACCCAGCACCCTGTGGCTGACTTGGCTGGAGGCACACCCCTTTGGAAAAGAAGCTAGCTGTTATTAGCTGGGTATTTCCTTGATACTAGGCTCTTGTGGAAACCATATGCATGTCCCATGGAGGTCTTGTGATTCTCGAGCCTGCTATTCCCACTTTGGAGTGGTCAGTTTGGAATCCGTGACTCAGATGGGAACAGCCTCAGTTGCTAAGCAGAAATGTCATATTGAACTAGATGGCCTGGCCCTGGTAGCTTCGTGACTTTATGCAAAAAAGTGGCGGCAGCTGTTTCTGGGGTGAATCTTTAGCCTCCTCTCTGTCACTCTAAGCAAAGCCCCTGGCTCACGGGGGCCTGGATTCCCCGGGGTCCCATAAAGTGTCTGGGCGTGGTTCGCTCATGGTTCAGCTGAGCTGAAGACTGCTGCTGGGCATCCTCTTGGCAGCTCTTCAGAACCCAGTGGCTGCTCTGCTCATGGGCAGAATGTAGGTGGCCCTCATAGCTCCCTTCTGGTTAGGTTTGACTCTTGGGTGGTTTGCTGTCTTTTGGTCTGCCCCTTGGAAAACCAAGCAGGCTGCTGAACTGTTAGGGGTCATTCATGTGGGTGCCTCTGGTAAGGGGCCTGTTCTTTGATGAGGCCAACAGGAACCAAGCTGCTCATGGATTCAGTGCATTCCTCTGACCCAAACAGAGAAGACTAACCCAAGCAGCAAAGGATGGCTTCAGCCCCTGAGCCTGTCACATGGAACACCTGTTAACACTTCTGCATGTCTGCCCCACCCCCTTCATGGCTGTCCACCTGGCTGGTCAGATGACAGCAGGACAGGTTGGACTGACTGCTCTAAATGGCCCTCCAAAAGCAAGAATGAGACTAATTTATACTGTAACATCTGTAACCAGACTGTAACCAACCAAAACCTGTGCTGGAGGCACTGTCAACCTGTGTCCCCACAATGTAAGACCCACTGGAGGAGCCCCAGTAATTATAAACAGCACTGTTCAGGTCTAGTGTGTACCATTGGGACTGTGTTTCTTGTGGAGGCCAGGTATCAATTTGTTTCCCTCTGCAAAACATGGTGACTTGCACCTTAGGATGGACATAAAGACACTCAAGTTCAAGGAGAAACTATCAAAAGATTGTGTAGCTGTCAAGACTGTGAAGCTCTTTCCAAAATGAGGCTATCCTTCTGTAATTGATAGAGGCATAATTGATTGACCGGACACAGCCTCCATCAGCAGTTACCCTATTGTGAGAGCCATAGACAAGGTGGTAGCAAATTTGTCCCAGAAACACCTTGGCCCTAGAAGGTACCTGGACATCCTTAACTCACTGGCCAGGGTTTTATGGACAATACAGACTTCCTCATTTCCTCCTTTGGGCCAAGACAAAGTTCACGCAATTGCTAATGTGTCCTATCATACCCATGTCAATGCCCCAGCCAACCCCAGATGTCAGTTCACACATTGAAAGAGAGAACCACGTGGGCTTCGAAGGTGAGCCCTGATGTTTGATGTTTGACCCCTGATATACTACTGCAATAAGTGTGATCTGCTGACGATTGCTAATTGTTTTTTTTTCTGATGAGGAATCTTCTGCTATCATCCATGAAAATATCAAAAACAAACCCGGTAGATAATAAAATCTCAGATTCTCATAGTTCTTCAGGTAAGTTCATTGCAAAAACAATTCTTTTAGCTGTTGTTCATCTGAAAATGCCTTTATTTCTGCCTTTGTTGAGCAGGCTGGGTCCAGTTCACTGGTAGGCATGAGTAAGATCAGCGTGTGGTTGGCTCATCCTGAAGCTCAGAGTCCTTTTGTGATAGCTTTCATTAAATGTTGGGGGACACAATGAGCAGATTTGGTTCCAGCCTCTATTGGTCAGACTGATCAGACTGTAGAGGGTGCTCAGAGGGAAAGTTGCCTGAAGCCAAGACAATGTCAAAACAAGGGTATTCTTTCAAGACAGTTCTCCAGGGATCTCTTACATTCTGTGTCTTTGGAGGAAAAAAACTGCATGGTTCTGGACTATAATTTTCAATATTGTTGGTGGAGCAAACAGCCTTGGAGACAGAAATAATGTCTCCCTTCAAACTTTGGGATGGGTTTGCGTACAGCTTTGTGTGATAGGGATGGAACAGGCAGGCCACTGCCTGTCATAGAGATGTGGGTCTCCAGAGTTCAGGGTTCCTCTTTGCTACTGCTGCCCGCTGGGCCAGCATTTGTTACCTAGCCCTGTTTTGTATGGCCCTGTTTGTATTGGGACTTAGATGCTGGTTCAAGTAAGTGCTGATAAGCTGACAGTGGTTGATGCTATGCTCTGATGAGAAATCTTTAGCCACAGTACATGAAAATATCCAAAACTAACCTGGTAGATAATAAAATCTCAGATCCTTCGTGGTTCTTCAGATAGGTCCATTGCAAAAAATTCCTTTAGCTTTCATTCATCTGAAATTTATTTTTGTCTTTGTATAAATAGCTTTTGTTAAGATTAATTCCTATACCAAGCAATCTACTCATTTAAATTGTAAAGCTCAATGACTGTTAGCATAGGGTTTTGTATCCATCACCAAAGTCTGTTTTAGATCATTTTTATCAACTCAAAAAAGCCCGTATCCATTAGTGGTCATCCCTCAGTTTGTCCCACTACCTCCTCCCAAGCCCTAAGCAACCATCAGTCTGTTTCTGCCTGTATCAAATTGCCTGTTGTAGACATATATACTCTTCCTTTTTTTTTTTTTTTTTTTAAAGTGTGCTGGAGATAGAACCCAGGGATTTGTGTGTGCTCAGCCCATGTGCTACCTCTGAGCTACATCCCCAGCCCTTCCGCATTTTCTTATAAATGCATTTATACAACATTTAGTTTTTTGTGACTGGCTTAGCATATATAATATGGGTGAGTAGTAATCCATTGTGTAGATATATCTTGTTCATTCATCAATTAGAGGGCATTGGAGTGTCTCCCAGCTTTTGACCATTATGGATCATGCTGTAAACATTCATTGGACAAAATTTGTTGGGGGACAGGTTCTCCTCTGCTTGGGTAGATATCTAGGAGTAGAATTGCTGGGTCCTATGGTGAGTGTGTATTTGCTTGTTGAAGGAGCACCCAGCATGTCTTCCAGGATGTCTGACCATTCAGCATTTCCCAAACAGTGCATGAGGTTTCCGTTCCTCCACATCCTTGCCAACACCCTGACCTTTGTATGGTAGCTGTCCAGTGGTCGTGAGTGCTATCTCACTGGGGTTGTGAGACACAATTTTAAAGTAGCTAATTACACTGAGCATCTTTTCTTATGATTACAGGTTATTTGTAAGCAAGAGAAATGTCCATTCAGATCCTTTGCCATTGTTAAAATAGGTTGTCTTTTTCTTAATGGAGTTATAAGACTTTATATATTCTTGATTCAAGTCCCTTACAGAAAAAATAATTTCTCCCATTCTGTGGCTTGTCTTCACACTTTCTTGGTGGTTGTCTTTGAAGCATAGAAGTTCTTAATTTCGATTTCCATTTTATATTTTTTTCTCTTGCTGCCATCACTTTTGTCATATCTAGGAAGTCGTTGCCTAATCCAAGATCATAGTATTTACGTATTGTACATCTAAGAATTTATAGTTTAAACCCTATGTAGGGCTTTGGTCCCCATTGGAGTTGAATTTTATACAAGGTGTGAGGTAAAGGTCCAACCTGCCTCTTTTGACCCAGCACTGTTTAGTGAAAGGACTGTTCTTCCCCCCATCAAACGGTCTTGGTGCCCTTGTCAAAAACCACTTGGCCCTGAATGTGAGGGTCTATTTCTGCACACTCTCTTCTGTTCCGTTGGTCTCTGTGACTGTACGCCAGGTCCACGCTGTCTTGACTTGCTGTAGCTTTGTGTTCTGAAATCAGGAAGTGTGAGTCTTCCAGCTTCGTTCTTTGTGAAAATTGTTTTCGTTCTTTTGAGACCTTCAATTTTATACAAATTTTAGGATCAGCACCCCATTTTCTATAAAGAAAATAGGTGGAATTTCAACAAGGATTGAATTGAATCTTTTTTTTTTTTTTTTTTTACCAGTTTTAGGTGTATTACAATGTTAACACTTAAGTCTCCTTAGATATTTCTTTGAATAATGTTTTGTAGTTTTTAGTGCATAAGTCTTATAGCTCTTGTTAGAATTATTTCTAAGTATGTTTCTTTTCAATGCTATTGTAAATGAAATTGTTTTCTTTTTTTTTTAATATTTATTTATTTGCTTTAGTTGTTCACAATGCGTTTATTTTTACATGGTGCTGAGGATCGAACCTGGGCTGCGCACGTGCTAGGCGAGCGCTCTGCCGCTGAGCCACAATCCCAGCCCCTGAAATTGTTTTCTTAATTTAGTTTTTGATTTTTATCATTGCTACTTTTTTTTTCTTTTTTCTTTTTTGGTACCGGGGATTGAACTCAGGGGCACTCGACCACTGGGCCATATCCCCAGCCCTTTTTTTGTATTTTATTAGAGACAGGGTCTCATTGAGTAGCTAAGTGTCTCGCCATTGCTGAGGCTGGCTTTGAACTCGTGATCCTCCTGCCTCAGCCTCCCAAGTGCTGGGATTACAGACGTGAGCCACCATGCCCGGCTATCATTGCTACTCTGAAAGAAACACAACTGATTTTTATATATTGATCTTGTATCCTGAAATCTTGCTCACCTTGTTAGTTCTAATAGTTTTTAATGGACTGAGGGTGGGGACTAATTCAGTTCTTTCCAATCTGCATGACTTTATAAAAATTTTCTTTATCTTGCTCTGGTAGGCCTCTGGCACACTCTTGTACAAAAGTGGCAATAGCAGGCAGAATATCCTTATCCTATTTTTGATGTTAGGGAGAAAGCTTAGTCTTTCACTTTTGAGTGGAATGTTATTTGTTCTAAATCTTCTGTATCGGGTTGAGGAAGTTCCTGTGTTCCTAGTTTATTAAATGTTTATTTAATTTGTTTGTTTAATCAAAAAAAGGTATCATATTTTCTGTATTTGTTGAAATAATCTGATTTCCGCTCCCTTTTCCTTATTTTGATGTGACATATTACATTAATGGATATGGGGATAGTAAACCAACTTTGCCTTTTTGGAATAAATCCTTGGTCATGGTCATTTTTATATGTTGTTGGATTTGTTAGTAATTTATTGAGAAGTTTTGTGTCTGTTCATTAGAGACATTGGTCTGTAGCTTTCTTTTATTGAAATGTCTGGTTTTGACATTAAGATGTATTATTGGCCTCGTAAGATCAGTGCTAAGGTGTTCTTCTGATTATTGGAAGACTTTTTTTTTTTTAATATTTATTTATTTACTTTAGTTGTACACAATGCATTTATGTTTACGTGGTGCTGAGGATCGAACCCGGGCCGCGCACGTGCGAGGCGAGCGCTCTGCCGCTGAGCCACAATCCCAGCCCTGGAAGACTTTTTTGAAGAGTTGGTATTAATTCTTTTAAAAACTAGCAGAATTCCAGTGAAGCCATTGAGTACTTTGTGGTAAGTTTTTTTAAATTTGCTAATTCAGTCTTTTTATTTCTTATAGATTTATTCAAATTTTCTTGGATCAATTAAAATAGTTTGTCTTGGAATTTGCTCCATAGTATAATAACTTGGTTATAGTATTATAATTTTTTAAATTTCTGTGTGATTGGTAGTAAAGTTTCCTTTACATTCCTGATTTTATAGTGTTCTTTCGTGTGTGTGTGTGTGTGTGTGTGTGTGTGTGTGTGTGTGTGTTCAGTTCTGGGGATTGAACTCTGGGGCACTTGACCACTGAACCACAGTCCTTTTTATATTTTTTATTTAGAAACAGGGTCTCACTGGGTTGCTTAGTGCCTTGCTATGGCTGAGCCTGGCTTTGAACCTGTGATCCTCCTGCATCAGCCTCCCAAGCTGCTGGGTAGAGTATTCTTTCTTGATCAGTGTAGCTAAAGGTTTATTGATTTTTTTGATCTTTTCAAGGGAACTTCAGGTTTTATTGCTTTTAGTGTCACTTTTCTAGTTTTTCTGCTTTTTATTGCCATCCTTCTCTGTGCTCTGGGTTTAGTTTGCCTCTCCCGTGAGCTCGCTCCTCCTGCCTTCTGCATCTCAGCTTCCGGTCTTTCTTCTTTTTAAGGCAGGTGTCTACAGGCATACCTTGCCCTCTTATCTCACTACACCTTCCCATAAGTTTTCATATATGTATTTTTGTTTTCTTTTACCTCAAGGTATTTTCTAGTTTATCTTGTGATTTCCTCCCACACCCTTGGCCCATTACTAATGTGGTATGTGTCAATTTTCACATTTAAAAAAATTTCCAGTTTTATTTTCATTTTATTCGTGATAATACTTTGTGTGACATGGGAAATGTCCCATGTGTGCTTGAAAAGGATGTGTCTTCTGCAGCTGTTGGGTAGAGGTCCCCATAGGTCTCATTTGGGTCTAGTTGTGTATTGTTGTTCAGGTTTTGGTTTTGCGCACACACAAATACACACATGGTTGTTTTTTGTTTGCAATACTGGGGATGGAGCCCAGGGCCACACACTTGCTAGCAAAGTGCACTACCACTAAGCTACAGCCCCAGCCTGATTATGTCTCCTTCTTAATCTTCTATTTATTCTGTCCCTTATAGGACATTGGGGTTGATTTTTTTTTTTTTTTTTTTTAAACCAGGTATATTATCATTTCCCCCTTCACTTTTGTTCAGTGTGGGCTTCATATATTTTGTTGCTGTTTTTAGGTCTCCACTATCAACATATTGCAACAGGGTGGCATAACAGTCTACATTGACACATTGATATCACCCCAAATCCACAGTTTACCTTGGAGTTCTCTCTCTGATGTTCAATTCTGTGGGTTGACAAATGTGTAACAAAATGTATCCACCATTGTGTAGCCACATCTTTTGTGCTCCATTGTCTATTCATTTCTCCTCTTGCCAACCCCTGGTGACCACTGACCTTTGCTTCTTAGACTCTCATGTAGTTGGGAGCATATAGCATGGAGCCTTTTCTGTTTTCAGTTTTGAAAGACACATTCACTGGCTCTAAAATGACATGTTTGAAACAAAAAATTTTTGATACTGGACATGTCTCCCACTGCTTTCTGCTCCCATTATTCCTCATGAGAAGTCAGCTGTACATCTTAATTCTCTTCAACCTGAGGAATTGTTTTACTCTGGCTACTTCCAGTGTTCTCTTTGCCTTCGAGTATTTTAACTATGATGAGTCTATTTATAGATCTCTTTTCATTTATCCTACTTGTAGTTTGTAGTGGTTCCCAGATATGTATGTTGTTTTAAAATAAATTTGGGGAGCCGTCATTTTTTCTGATGCTTTCTTACCTTTCTTGCCATTACACATGTATTGGTGTGCCTAAATGTTGTTTCCTTATGACTCTCTTCATTTTCTTCATTCCAATCTCTTCATACTCTATAATCTTGATCTTTTTTTCAAGTTCACTGATTATTGTGCCAACTCGTGGTTCTACTGCAGAGAGCCTGTGATGAGCTTTTCTTTTTAGTTGTACATTCCAACTCCAGGCTTTGCATTTTGTTTATTATTTTACATATTCTGTTTATTGGTATTCTTTAAGGTGGCAATGTCTTCATACCTTCCTTCTTTAGGTGTGATGTCCTTTAGTTCTTTGAACATAATTTATTTTGGCTTATTTGACATCTTGTTATATCTTACATCTCTCCCTCTCACAAGTAGTCTATTCTATAAATAAAAACATGTTTGTTTTTATTGGTTTTATATTTTGAGTCACTTGTTTCTGTTTTTTTTGCATGCAGAGTATATATACTACATTATGTAAACTTTTAATATTTAAATATACATACTTAAACTGGGTGTTTTACATCTCTAGCGATTAACTTCACTGAGATTTCACTTCACTTCAAGCAGAATGGCAATTATCAAGAATACAAGTACCAATAAGTATTGGCGAGGATGTGGGGAAAAGGGTACACTCATACATTGCTGTTGGGACTGCAAATCAGTGCAACCACTCTGGAAAGCAGTATGGAGAGTCCTAGTATTTTACTAGTATGGAACCACCATGTGACTCGGCTATCCCAGTCCTTGGTATATATCCAAAAGAGTTAAAATCAGCATTCTATAGTGACACAACCATATCAATGCTTATAGCACCACAATTCACAATACCTAAGCTCTGGAACCAACCTAAGTGCCCATCAACAGAATAATGGGTAAAGAAATGTATATATACACAATGGAATATTACTCATCCATAAAGAAGAATTACTTTTTGACATTCTCTGGTAAATGGATGGATCTGGAGACTATCATGCTAAGTAAAATAAGTCAATCCCCAAAAACCAAAGGTTGAATGTTCTCTCTGATATGTGGAAGCTATCCCACAATGGGGGCGGGGCATAGAAGTTCATTGGATTAGACAAAGGGAAATGAAGGGAAGGGAGGAAGGATAGGAATAGGAAAGACAACGGAATAAATCGGACATGATTTTCCTGTGTTCGTGTATGAATACACCACAGTGAATGCTCACCATCGTGTGCATCCACCAGACTAGGACCTGACTGTTAGGGTGAGATGTGCTCCATGTTTGTATAAATGGACTCTTCTGTCATGTGTGACTATAAAGAACGAATTTTAAAAACTGGGTGTTTTAGGTTGCATGTCAGAGCAACTCTGTGTCCTGGCTCCCCTTCCCCTCCCCAGGAGTTGTTTTGTTGGTATTTGCTCGGTGTCTTTTTTTGTGACTTGGGTAGACCATTTTTGTGAAGTCTGTGTGCTGCCTTTGATGTGGCTCCTCAGAGGGCACAGCTCCTGGTGAGCACCCAGGTGCTGGGGGTTGACAGTGGCGTTTGGGGCTCTTTGTCTGTTTCCCTGATCTTGCTGCCAGGCTTGGTTTCATTTGGTATATACTCAGCTCAGTAAATTCTGCCTATTTCTGGTGGGCTGCTGCTACATTGTTTCTGAAGTGTCTGGTGCATTCAATTGCTGAGGAGTCTGATCCCATGAAATCTGGTCAGGGGCTGGTTTTTGAAGCCAGGTGTGTTCTGACCCAGTAGGGCTGTTCTGGCTCTTGCCTGGTTCCCTTGGGTGGACTGGGTGCCTGCAGCTTGGCCTGCTGCTCTTACCTTAATTGCCATTGCAAGAGTGCCCTTGGGCTTGCACTTGTCTCAGAACCAGCTGTTTTGGGTACTGGTTCTCCTTTTCTGGACTGCCTGTCCCCTGTGCAGACTCTCTGAACCACCACTGTGGGTGCTAGGCAGTGGTAGCCTTGAAGGGGGCTGAAGATGACACGGGGAGCCCATGTTTTGGGGTCCATTACCTGGAGTAAGCAGCTGTACCCTGAATTGGGGGGTGGGCAGAAGAAAGGAAGGTGTTGGAGCATGGTGCGAACACCACACACTTTCTGTGTTCTGAGTAGGAATAGCTTCTCTTAAGTAAATGTTCCTTCCTGCTTTCTGTGTTCTTAGGACAATTTGCAGAGACTGGTTTTCTCTTACTTTGAGCGTGTGTTTGGGGAGCATGTCTGTAGGGCCACTGCGTCTCCACCCCAGAGGTGGGGCTCAGCCTTTGCTTTTGAAGCGTTTCTTTTCCAGACGCAGTTCTGGGCTGGCAGGCCTTCCCTTCAGCACCCTGTGGCTGTGCCCTTGTCTTCTGCCCTCTGCTTTGTGGCCTTACAGCGTCTTCTCTTCCCCACCCACTGGTTCATGCTTTCCTGAGCTTGGTTGTTGTTGTTTGTTTACTGGTCATTGTTGTCTATTTTTGAAGTTTCTCTGTGCTGTTCATTGGTCTGGTGTATGCTGCACACCTTCTGAGAGTCTGGGACTTTGGTACCTACTAGGCAGTGGTGCTGATGTGACCATCCTCCATAGAAGCCCTGGCACTGGGTCTGGCGGGGTTCCTTGGCGGCAGCATTTCACGTGTGTGGTCACAGCTTGCTGGTGGAGGAATGAAATGTGTCCTGTGTGACGGCACTAGGAGAGGACTCTTGGGCTTGTGCCTTGTCTCCAGATATCGACCCATGTACCTTTTCTCTTTGCTGATGTTTTAGTTTCCTTCCACTGTAGTAAAGTCATAAGCATGGATGAGATTACATGCAGGTCCTCCGAGTCCACTTAGTGGATCAGTGAACTGCGAGTGGTCTTAGGGGCCCAATGCACCAGCCATTGCATTTTACTGGCCTAGTGTCATTCAGCAGTGTGTCCAGGATTTAAAGGTGTTGATACGTTGGTTTGGGGGCTCGCTTCTCAGTAATGCATCCCTTTGACTTCCTCCCTAAATTTTTAGCGCCCTGTCATCTCCCAACTCTGTCCTCCAGTTCTGGAGGCTGGCGAGACTCCGCCCACTGCTCGCACTCCCCCAGCTCCTTGGTGCAAGCCAGCGGGTGCTCCCAGCAGAAGCTGAAACAGTGTGGTTCCTTTTTATCCAGTCCCCCCTGGCTTTTGTCTGGATTGGATTTCTTTCCACTTTCTGCAGATAGTTGTATTTAAATTATTCCATTTCCAGCAATGGAACCATCTGCTTTTTGAGTCATAATTCAGGGGTTGCTTCGCAGTAAGTCCATTGCAGGTTGGCAATATCAGAAACGCGTTTATACTCCTACCGTACCCAGCACCACGGCCTGGCAGCAGGGCACACAGTAGAGCACCTGTGTTCCTCTTGTGAGCATGGGGCCCACTGGGAGCTGTGGCTCTCTTCCCCTGCCCAGCATCACCCGAGGGGATCGGGTCACCACAGTGCTAGTGTGGGAAAAGGTCAGAAGTACGGTTCTACTGAACCTGTATTGCTTTCACACCTTGATAAGGCTGAAAGGGGACTGGTGTCTGTACATAGAAACTATTCTTAAAAGTTAAGGCAACTTTTCTTGTTCTTAATAGCTGAAACAGTTTTCAGAAGGGCTGGTGCAAAGCCTACCTTACTCATCCAAGGGACTGCTGAATTTTAAAGGTCACCAGAAGTCTTTGCTACAAGCAGAGTTTAAATAAAGGCATTATCTTTCTCCATAGTGAAGCTTTGTGGTTTAAAACTATCCAAACCCAAGAGAAGTTTTCAGCATGGCTTTAGGTTTCAGATTTATCCTTGGTAGCCTGCTTCACACAGTTCTAGGAGGCAGCCATCACTTGTTCAATCCCCAGCTACCACAAAACCAAAACATAGAAGAGGCAGCCGTCTCTGCTGCTGCCGCAGGTGTTGGCAGTGGTACAGTGCTCGGGCTTTTTCTACCATGATGGTTTTGCACCTCTGGTCTTTTTCTCATCAGCCAGCGTGTCTGTCTGCATGCTTTGCCTTGGTTTGCATTTTAACTGCAGTAATGGCACAGTTGCCTGTCTTCCTTCTCATCCTGGGCTGAATCAGTTTCTTCTGTGGATTTCTGCTTTTATGGTCTTGGGCCTTTCGTCCATCCTTTCCTTTCTGACTTCTCCAGCCCGAGTGCGTCACTGGGCCTAGGGATATCAGAGCGTGCTTCCGGCAGGCAGAGCAAGCGGGCAGGTAGGTGTTTGAACAGCCTTTTTGGATGAGTATTGCTCTGCAGACCATCACAGGGCTTTGCAATGTTAAGGAAAACCAGGTTTTACGTGTTTAGCATTTTTATTTTTATTTTTATTTTTTAGATTGGGTTTGAGATGAAAATCCTAACAAAGAATTTTGGCTGGCTTACTTTATAGGCAAATAAGGCTATTATGATTTGGGTTTTCCACTTAAATTTTTACTCCATGTGTGATTGTGGATAACATTATTGCAGAACAGTATCTGTGTGATTTGGGTGAGATTTTTATGCCTTTCTTTCTTCGTTGTGTCTTGGCTTTGACAACAAATTTAGAACTTTACTGCAGTTCTGTATATGCTTCCGCAAAGAGTTAACTTTGTGTAAAATTCTTTGTGTTGAAATTCTATAAAAAACTAGACTGATAACTGCATAGACTTTGAGAAAGACCGTAGTACATTGATAGAGTTTAGAAACAGTCACATGTGGTGGGAGACTCAGAGAAAGGAACTGTGAAACCTGAAAGATTTACTAATGTGCGTGGATTAAAATTCCTCCCTGACCATAATAAAGGACATAGATTCAGTAAATTGTTATATAATATTAAAACTAAGTGACATCTGTTTGTAGGCAATTAACTCAGATGAAAGGGATCATACAGGACTTTGACTTTTCAGATCTGTCCTTCATTGGGGAAAGCAGGATATCTCATGTCTCCAGTTGAATCTAAAGTTGGATTTGGTACCGTACCTTAAGGTGTGAGTTGGTACCTCCTACCCCGTGCTCACTGTGAGTCACGTATAGACGACGCGCCACTTCAAAATCACACTTATGGTCTCCTTGTCCGTGTGTGTTCTATTGACTCGCACCCGGTACCTACCACAAGAACGAGTGGTGCACCATGTCTGCATCTGAAGTCTTCCTGTGCCATGATAGTCCAATGCAGGGCTAGCACACTACAGCCCATGGCTGACTCCCAAGTAGTTTTTTTTGTTGTTGTTGTTTTGGTACCAGAGATTGAACTCAGAGGCACTCAACCACTGGGCCACATCCCTAGCCCTTTTTTGTATTTTATTAGAGACAGGATCTCACTGAGTTGCTAAGTGCCTCAAGATTGTTGAGGCTGGCGTTGAACTCTCGATCCTCCTGCTTCAGCCTCCCAAGTGCTGGGATTATAGGCATGTGCCACCACGCCCGGCTCCCAAGTAGTTTTTATGTTTTAAATACTTAAAGAAAATAACAGAAGTATTTATTTTGTGACACATGAAAATTAACAAAATTCAAAGTTCAATGTCCATAAGTAGGGTTTTTCTTGTTTGATGTCTCCCTAATTGCTTAAGTAATACATGTGCCTCAGTCCTTGCTTGAGGGGCAGAGCTGAGTGCTTGGGAGATGGTGTGGCCCACAAATCTAAAAACGTTGACTCTCTGCTGGCACTTTCCATAAAGTGCCAATTCATGGTCTACTACTGCCCTCTTTCAACATCTGTGAAAACTCTGACCACTGAGCATACACACACACACCCCTCTCTGCCAAGGCTAGTGCTGTTGTGACCACCTCTCAGTTTGCAGAAAGAAGCAGTATAAGAAGACGAGAATAAGGAGGAGGAGGAAGAGAAACCCACCCTATACACCCAGACCTTTGCTTCATAGCTTTAAGGAAATAGAGGACAGGGAAAGGGGTACCCTGGTTTAGTGTGCATGCTTCTGGAATAGAAATTGATTTAGGGGGAACAAAAAAGCATTAAACATAGTTTTCCCATAGAGATAATCTCTTTACCCTTGCATTTAAAACTTTTAAACTGTTGCTGCCATGAAATCAATTTGTGTGAAATTTTCCAGAAATAAATCTTTTACTTAAATTGAAATGCTTGCACCTTTATGCATATCTATTCACAAGTGAAGGCGCAGGGGGAGAAAAACCATTTTGAAGTTCTCCTTGCTATGTTATGGACTGTGTGGACTTACTCATGCTGATCTGACATTAATTTTTAACTCAGGAGATCTGTTAGGCGTGAAATCTGCCTCCCGATGAAACAAGGCCTTTCTGTTCTTAATCCTTTTTGCACAGAAGTAATGTGCATTGAATATTAGGCTTTTCTGTAGTTCATGGCTTTAATTCTCTGTATCTTAAGTAGATGTGTTGGGAAGTTTTTCTTGTCATTTTAAGAATAGGGGAATGGTGAGGGTGGGTATTTTACCATTCTGCAAAAGTTATCTACAACTGTATTGAATCAGCCAGCATCACTTGGCAGGGTCAGAGAGCTAGGTACACTGTCGTGTCATCTGACTTAACCTGTAAATTTGCCAGAAACATATTGATGTTCTCGATCATTGATGGGCTTAGACCTTTGTGTCCATGATGAAAGAGCTGCTCTCTGGCTGTGGGCCTCAGCCTCCGAGATGTGAGCCACACGCTGCCCCTGGGGGAGGAGGCTGATTGGAGAGCAGTTTGCATTAACTGCAGGTATAACGATAGATTCTAAATTTTTGCAATAACATGTGGGCATCATGTCAAATGTTTTTTCTTCATGTGATTTGTAGAAGACCGCCCTTAGACTGTTAAGGCAGTGGACCATGTCACGGTAGAACAAGGCAACAGTGAAGTTTGGTACAGAACATATTGATCATTAAATTCGGAGATTAACAGCATCTTTCTTTAAAGTTGTTATAGAATTAAAACCAAGATTTGAAGATAAACCTTGGACCATTTTATTATCATAACCTACGTTTTTAGCTGTAGGGGAGTGCTTCAGAACGACACTTACAAGCCCAGTTACGTTTGCCCAGTAAGCCAGTCCCACGCCATGGGAAGCCCATAGTCCTTCACTGCTTGTTGCCCACTGCTGGCCACCTGCGGAGGACCAGGCCCAAGGCTGCTCCTGCTGCAGTCGGGATTATTGAAACAGCGCAGGTGGTCAGGGTTCAGTGTGGAAATAAAAAGAGCCCCTTTGTATCACAAAGAAACAAGCCACCTGATTCACATCAGGTATCCTCATTTTGCTGATAAGTAAAACTTCATGTCCTATTGATAGTGAAAGCAAGAATATATTTTAAAATAAACTTATTTTGATAAATCATTATTGTAATTTTTGAAATTTGTTTTTAACCAATAATTAACAAAAACTGTATATATTCATGTAACGCTTCAATATATGTGTACTATTCACACATGCCAACCATGAAATTCAAGCCTTTTTTTAAAAAAAATATTTATTTATTTACTTTTAGTCATACACAATGCAATGCATTTATGTTTATGTGGTGCTGAGGATCGAACCCGGGCCGCGCATGTGCTAGGCAAGCGCTCTACCACTGAGCCACTACCCCAGCCCAAATTCAAGCCTTTTGCTCGCCTCCTTTTCAAGGAAATTGCCAAAATCCCAAGTGTTCCATTACTGTTTTATTTTCAGATTAGGGTTGAAGAAGAAAAGATCATTTTCATGATCTACGGTACTTTTTATTGTTGTTGATGTTTCCTTGTTAAGCTTGTACCTTTCTGAAATAATAAGCTTACATTAAAACTCTTCTTTTCTCTGTACAGGTTGAAAGGATCGTGGACAAGAGGAAAAACAAGAAAGGGAAGACCGAGTACCTGGTTCGGTGGAAAGGCTACGACAGCGAGGATGACACGTGGGAGCCGGAGCAGCACCTGGTGAACTGCGAGGAGTACATCCATGACTTCAACCGGCGCCACCCCGAGAGGCAGAGAGACAGTACCCTGACCCGCACCAGCAGGACCTCTCCCAACAATGCCAGGAAGCAGATTTCCAGGTCCACCAATAGCAGTTTTTCCAAGACACCCCCAAAGGCCCTAGTCATCGGCAAAGACCACGAGGCCAAAAACAGTCAGTTGTTCGCTGCCAGCCAGAAGTTCAGGAAAAACACAACCCCATCTCTCTCAGGCCGCAAGAACATGGACCTTGCAAAGACAGGTATCAAGATCCTTGTGCCTAAGAGCCCCATTAAGAGCAGGACCGCAGTGGACGGCTTTCAGAGCGAGAGCCCTGAGAAACTGGACCCCGTCGAGCAGGGTCTGGAGGACACAGTGGCACCGGAAGTAGCAGCAGAGAAGCCTGTCGGAGCTTTGTTGGGGCCTGGTGCAGAGCGGGCCAGGATGGGGAGCAGGCCCCGAATACACCCACTAGTGCCTCAGGTGTCTGGCCCCGTGACCGCAGCCATGGCTACCGGCTTAGCTGTTAATGGAAAAGGTGAGTGTCCAGGTGGGCTGCCATGGGCTCAGCTGGCCCGACAGTGACCCCAGCGGGTGCACATCCTTCTCTAAAGGCCTGCTTGTGCCCACAGAAGTCGGGAACCTGCACAGGTGTCTGCTGAAGGCTTCGGGAGATCTTACCAATGCCCTTTTTCTTTCCTTGAAGTCTTCGGCATTTCTCTCTCTAGTCAGCACTGGCTGTCGCTGCCTCCCATTGACTCACTGTAAACGACTTTTCACTCTAAACTCGTGGTTGGTAATTACTTGCATCAAGTTCCCTTCTGAAACTACCTACCTTTCTACATCTCTTAGACGCTAGGTCTTATCTGTAAGAACCTACCTGTAGTTTTCTCGGCTGGCCAGTGTAGATTTAGAAGCTGTGCTCCTTATTTTCACACCCTCTTGAGTAACCTTGAGAGCCTTTTGGCGAGGGCATTTAGGAGTTTGCTCGGGCTCTCTATTGGGACCCCCTTGTCCCTTGTCCCTTGTCTTGAAGTAGGAGTCTGCTCCACATGGCACCACCCTGGGTCTCTCCCACCCCTGCTCTGGCTCTTAAACTCTGCAGCTTCATCATTTGTACCGTGGCCTGCCCGTCTCCTAAAACGGCTCACCTGAGACTTCTCCCTCACCTGCCCACACCTTGCTGGTCACCTGCGTTTACAGAATTCTGTCATATTCCTCCCCTCCAAGACCCACTGGAACTGCCTCACTTTACCTGCACAGCTTCCTTTTTCCTTTTTTGGGTGATGGTAGTGGTGGTGCAAAGGTTTTAACCCAGGGCCTTGTGCACACTAAGCAGGCACTGTACTGCTGAACTATGCCCGCCCCCTAGTGTTTCTCTCTGATTCCTGCCTTTGGCAGCCCCCTTCATTTCCCACCATTCTTGCACTCTCCAATCCAGTGCCCCTCGCCCGTGGCCTTGGGTATGAGCACCTGTGAGCCCACCCTCACCTGCTTGCCCTGCCAGCACCAGGGCAGCGTGCTCCCTTTTTCTCCTGGAGTGGATTCTCTGCCTGGCTGTGGGGCACCTCCCCAGGGCCCTTTTCATGCCTTGCTCTCTGGGCTGCAGTTTTCTGCTTCTATCTGTGTGAGTCTCCCTCAGCCCCAGCCCACTGGAATAGTGTAAAGCAGAACAAAGTACACTACTTTGTACTGTACGGTTTGTTGGGGAGCTGCTTTCCTCTACCGGGACTGTACTCTCCAGCCTTGCTGTGGTGCACTCAGCAAGCTTTCTTCTTGGCCTGACCCTTGCTTAGCAGCCAAGTGGGTAGAAATAGAAATGTGGGGTTTCCCTTTGGACAGGAAATTGCCACTTGCTAGCATTTTTCAGATTCACACTTCACCCAGATGCTGCCACTCCTCTGCTCCAGTTTGATCCTCACCTGGGAAATGTGAACTTGCTTCTGGATGTGCCTTCCTCTGTGTCGACCTGTTAATGGATACAGTTCTCTCACTTAGTTGTACAGGAAGGCTCATAGACAGTCAGAGGAGGAGGGGACTTCATCAGTCATCCAAGAGCATGCTCCGTTTTCCCGATAGAGAAGTCCAGAGAGAATGATGTGCATGGCGAGAGCAGATGCAGAGAGGGAGTTGAGGGTATGCCTCGACTCCTCTTCCCTTGCTCTCCCCATCGTGGTGTGCGGCCTCTGCTAGACAAGAGCGTCCTGTCTATGATGACACAGGGTCAGGCACTATGCTGGGCTCTGGTGCCATAGTCAGGGACTGGGGCAGGGATTAACAACCCAACAGCCTACCACCTAGTTTTATGGCCTTCAAGCCAAATATGTTTTTACATTTTCTAATGACTGAAAAAATCTAGAGGAATATTTACTAGCACATGAAAATTAAGAAATTAAAATTCACGCATCTGTATATAGCGTTTGGTTGGAAGACAGCTGCACTCACTCACCCACTCACTCACTGGTCATGGTAGTACTGTTTTCTGGGCCAGAGCCCAGCAAGCGGAGTTGAGTCATTAAAAGAGGCTGTGGTTCAAGGCTTGCTGATTTGGCTCTGGGAAGTCATAGTGTTTGGGCTTTTTGTTAAATTTGAGGAACATAAAGGCTTCAGAAGATCGGGGGCCCCTTTTGTGGTCCACAGAGGCTGTGTGTACATTTTTACAATAGGAACCATGGATTTAAGGCTTTGACCCAACAAGGTTGAGAACCGTGGTGCTTGCTGTGAACCTGCAAGGCCAGCTTTGATTGGTCACTGCTCCCGCACAGGTGTTAGTTCTTGTGGAGCACGATGCAGCCCTCCACACTTAGCCTCCACAGCAAGGCTCCTCATCAGAAGCTCCCGTTCCTGTTTCCTGTAGGAGGGCAGTGGCTCCTGTAGAAAACAAACAAACACACAAAACTTCCCTAAGGGTGGCTTCAGTTAAAACCACAAGGGACTTGTAAGCATAGAATCTTACATTATTTTCTCCTGGTCTGTGGAGTTAGTGGGTTGGTGTGGGGGTCATGCCGTTATCCCATGGCCCTCATGAGACTGCCTTTCTCCAAAAGCCACTGTCCTCATCCCCTTCTTGCTTACTTCCACCTGGGTGTTGTTTCTGCCTGGTTGTTGGCCCTGCGTCCTGTATGTGGCTGAGAGTATAATCTCCACTTAGGGAAATAGAAGCCACCTAGGAGTGTTTTTAGGGCAGTGGGGAGTAGCATACTCCACAGCCTGTAATGAAATCACACTTGCACATTAATAGGTGGAGCACAGTCCTTCCTCCCATTGGAGGGTCCTTCATGGATAAACAAGATGACAAAAGCAGGTAGTGTCTTGGGCAACTAGGCCACCTGGGGACTCTTAGGTGGACCTAGGGGGATTGGGGCCCTTGCTTCCCTGGTGCTTTGCCCCTCCACGGCAGAGGTGCTGCTGTTGCTCCTGCCCCCAGTGCAAGCTCCTGAGGGGTAGTGTGTCCAGGGCGGCGCTGGCTGCCTGGGGGCTGGGATGGGGGGTCCTCTGCAAATCCCTGTGCTGACTGATTTCAAGAGGATGGGTGCTTACTGAAGACAGAACTGTGACAAGGCCTTTGTGCTGCCCCCGCCCACCCTCCATTGCTGGCTCAGAGCAGTTGGGGGAGAAATGCTACCAAGATGACAAGGAATGTGGGCCAGAAACAGCCTCCAGAAACCCACGTGTTGCTCTTTCCTGAATGAAGCCCCGTTAGCTTGTTGGTCCACACTCACACATTTTTTAAAGTGGTTGTTTGTTTTTACTTTCCAGATTAATTTTAGAGATGCACAAGAAAACTAATCTGGTTTTTTAAAAATTAATTGAAGCAGATACTGGTGGAGTCGTTGGGAAACGAACCATCTTCTGTTCAAAACATTAATCATATGTATTCGAGGGATGTATTTGCCTCTGAATACAACAGATATTTGAGTATCTGTGAACCAAAAGAGCGAACGTTTCTGGGACATTTTAACCCACACACAATTGCTTTTACAGATTAACCATGTGTATATTTACTTTCTAACTATTCTAAGTATGAAGCAAAGGTTTAAAAGATGAATACATTGTTTTACTCATGAATGAAATTTAAAAATGCAGTTAATGCAGCTATCTTCTTATTACCCCTCTTTATCAGTATTCCTTGCTCTTTTAATTGCCGAATGAATTAATCCTACAAAAGAAGCAATTGCTTTTAAAAACTGGATTATCATAGCTTTGTTCTTTCATGAATTCAAACATACAGTTGTTCATCATTCCACAAGTAAGGATTTGGAGAAAATGCCATTAGAAAACTTTAAAAATAAATAAATAAAAGGCTGGGCACAGTGGTGCACGCCTAGTAATCCCAGTGGCTCAGGAGGCTGAGGCAGGAGGATTGAGAGTTCAAAGCCAGCCTCAGCAAAAGCAAGGCTGTAAGCAACTCAGTGAGACCCTGTCTCTAAATAAAATACAAAATAGGGCTGGGGATGTGGCTCAGGGGTTGAGTGCCTCTGAGTTCAATCCCTGGTTAAAAAAAAAAAAACAGGCTTAAACCTTACCAGTCTTATCGAGTGGAGCTGGCCATTAGACATTCAGATCAAAGCCAGCAGACACAGCAGCAAGGTGACTAAAAGCCCCTTAGCACACCTTCTGTCCCATGAGCACGTCAACCAAACGAAGCTCCCAGGAGATGGCTCACTGGCCGCAGATGATCTGGCTCCCTTTTCTCCATGCTTGTCAGGGGCCAGTGCCCACAGCAACGGCCATTCAGTAGGGCCCCAAAAGAGATGTCCACTTGAGAACCGTGGATGTTTGAAGCCAAGTTAGAGCAGACAAGCTATTAAAGATCTCGGTTTGGGACCAGCAAGCAATTGGTACTTTCTGTGCCACAGGCCCTATGCTCGGTGCGTCTGCGTGCTCACCCAGTCCCCCAGGAACAGAGCTGCTTAAACACGAAAGGTCCGGGAGCTGAAAGCCACACCACGAGGAAATAAGCCTTTGAAGCAGGCAGGTGGGCACCCTTCCCCCCACCCCAGAGCACATCGCCCCTGTCCTCTGGCAGATTGTGTGACCACGTGGTGCAGATGGGTCCCTCCATTCCTCTCGGGCAGCTCACTGGTGCTCAGACCTGGGTGTGCTCAAGAGTTCTAGTGCAGAGCTCTCACTAGATCCGATACCTCTCGAGAAGATCCAGACTCGTGGGTAGCCTAAGAAGTTGACTGTCCCCCAGGAATCTTGAAAACCTACAAACGAAGTGTAATCATTTTAAAACTTACAAGTGTGCGGTTTTTTTGTCAACCACTGATGTATAGCCAGGCCCTTCAAAAGAGGGAGACTTCTGTTTGCCACTTGTTGGAAAGCCAGGGCTTTCGAGTATGATCCATTGACTGGGTTGCTCTTTCACATAGAGCACACCCAAGACACATCATTTACTCTTTTTTTTTAAAAAAATATTTATTTATTTGCTTTAGTTGTACACAATGCAATGCATTTATGTTTACGTGGTGCTGAGGATCGAACCAGGGCCGCGCCGCGCACGTGCGAGGCAAGCGCTCTGCCGCTGAGCCACAACCCAGTCCCTGTCATTTACTCTTTTCCAGTCCAGATTTCTTTAAGCTGGAGAAGTGCTTAGATGTTTCTGGATCTTGAGTGCATAGTCCTAGTTTTTTTGGGGGGGGTGGGGGGAGGATTCTTCATATTTCTTTTTCACACCTGGTTTCCCATTTATTTTTAGCCTAAAGCCTTTCCAAAGCATGTGATGTAGTTTTCATTGAAGTGTAATTAAGCTCCCCTTCGTGGTCACATCTCCAATTTTATGCACCAGCGAATGAAATGTAACCAGTTTGACTGGCCTAAGAAGTGGAGGAAAGGAGAAAAGCGTTTCCCTACCCTCCTAGGGTTCACTGGGGCCTGTGAGTAAAACTGACAAAAGAGGTGACAGGAGGGAAAAGCCTTGGGCACTTAATTGATGTCTTTAATTTTATGTGTTGGGAGTTGGGCTGCCACAGAAAAGGAGTCTTCCGAAGGAGTGGTTAGATTTAAGGGTTAATGTACCGTTTTAACAAAGGACAATAAATTGTGGAGTGACTACACAGGGCAACGAGGGCCTGGGTTCTAGATATATAGATATATAGAAGGTAAATATTTGTGCAAACTAATGAAGATAAGGACTTGTTAGTAGGGCTTGTTCGTGGAGACTCATCTCATTTCCACCCTCTATTGGTAAGGGTTGTTTTCCTGGTACTGAAAAGGAGGACACTTTTGTAAATGGAAGTTTATGCCCCACTTCTTCCAGCTGTAGCTTCTCAGTTGCCTTCAAATCAAAACAATCCTTATACCAAAGTGACATCTTTCCAGTGGCATGCCCTGATCCTTTGCAGAAGTTAAGGCCAGCACACATGGAATGCCAGGCCTGAACGCTGACTTTCTCACTCTGTGTAGGCACCAAACTTTTCAGGGAATGCCCCCCATCCTCGTTGTAGTGTTAAAATGTTTTGTGACATTATTAAGGACTTTAGGGCTTTGGGCAGTGTTTACCCAGTGAGCCCTTAAAACCCTCTTTCTAGCCTAGAAACTAACTTGGGATGTGATGTGATCATTTAATTCTCTTGTTGTCTCAACTTTCTGTTGACTTTTTTTTTTTTTTTTTTTTTTTTTAAATACCAGTGATTCTCAAAGATGGTCCCCAGACCAGCAGCATCTGGGAACCTGTGAGATTGCAGATTCTTGGGCCCTACCCGACCTCTTGAATTGGAGTCTCAAGTCGGGGCCCAGCAGTCCAGCAAACTCTCCATGTGTTCTGATGCCAGCCAGGGTTTACTCTGCTGTATTTTGTTTTATGTTTGGTTGGCAATGTGGAAAGTAAATAAAAATACGCTGTTAAATAATTCCATTTACAGCATATTTTAGTTTCTTATTGCTGTATGTAGTTCCTATTTTACCTTCAGACTGTTTAACTTAGCATGTCTTCCCCCCTCCCCCTCCCCATGCTGGAAGTGGAACTCAGGGCCTCCTACATGTGCTTTGCCATCAGCCACACGCCAGCCCTAGTCTAGCATGTCTGGATTTAAGATTGTCTTTAGGCTTTTTGATTTGGGGGGAGAGCTACTGGGGATTGAACCCAGAGACACTTAACAACCGAGCCACATCCCTAGTCCTTTTAAAATTTTATTTAGAGACAGGGTCTTTCTCTATTGCTAAGGCTGGCTTTGAACTTGCCATTCTTCTATCTGAGCCTCCTAAGCCACTGGGATTACAGGTGTGCGCTACTGCACCCAGCTTGATCATTTTTGAGACAGATTTTAACAAGCATCATAAAATAATTTTTTAAAAAACTTAATTGTTGACACACACAAAATCCCTACCTCCTCTTTACTTTTCAGAAATAACTGCTGTTAACAGTTTTCTTCTTCTAAAAATTGTCTAAATATGTAGAAACCTGTACATACTTGTTACATGGTTCTACAACTTGTGGTTTTGTTTCATTTTCTCTTAGGATTGTCTCCCCCCCCCCCCATTTTATAATACACCATGGGTATTTTTTCATATCCACACAAATCACTGAACTCCATTCTTCTAAAAGATTTATGGTTACTTGTTTATCAGATAGTATATAATAACAGTGTTTTAGTCAGCTTTTTCACTGTTGTGACAAAAGATCTGACCAGAACAATTTTAAAAGAGGAAAAGTGTATTTGAGGGCCCATGGTTTCGAAGGCCAGCTCCATTCCTTGGGGCTCAAGGTGAGGCTGAACATCCTGGCGGGAGAGGGTGGCACAGGGAAGCAGCTCACATGATGATAAGGAAGCACAGAGAGAGAGACTCCCTTGGCCCGAGACAGATAAGTACCTCAAAGCCACGCCCAAATTCCCACCTCCTCCAGCCACACCCTGCCACTTCAGTTACCACTCAGTCAATCCCTGTTGGGATTAATTCACTGTTTGGGTTAAGACTCTCAAAACCCAGTCGTTTCTCCTCTGAAACTTCGTGCATTGTCTCACACATGAGCTTTTGGGGGACACCTCACATCCAAACAATAACAAACAGTATTTCTCAGCAGGAGCACTTTGGATTTGGGCTGGACACTTCCCCAGTTTAGGGTCCCTAGCCCTGCCCTTAAGATTCTGGTATGCCTTTGGGCATTGTCATACACCAGAGTCCCACATTCCTGGTGCCCACACACCCATATCCCACAGGGGGCCTATAATCTGTGTGAGAGCCATAGCTGTAGACATTAAAAGGTCCCTGCCATAAGTTAGTATGTTGTATTGATTTTACAGCTGCAGAAACGTTAACACATTTTGTTTTAAACAGAAGTAGCAGCGTAAGTACCACAGATTTTCACACAAGTACTTTAGAAGTATTTGAGCAAAATGTGAAACTTCTTTGTTACCTCCTCTCCACAGGATACTGGATGCCCCCGAGAGAACATTAATAACTGGGTGTCATTTTGGACCTTTTTCTGTGTGTGTTCTCTTTAATATGAGATCATACTATATACATTATTCTACATTTTCATTTAAAATCATATCTTAGAGAACGTTCTGTTTTAAGATGTAAGTCATTTCTCTCAGAGTTTTAACTTCATATAAATATGATTTCATGTTCCTGGAGATGTTGCAAGACCAGTACAAGAAACACCCTGGTTCTCTTTGCCCAGATCCACCAGGCATTTGTTTTCTGCCTTGTTTGCTTTTTCTGTCCTGTATCTCCCTCTGCACGCGCACGTGTGTGTTTATGCACACATACGGATACGTGCAGACACATTTTTCCTGAGCCATTTTAGAGTTTGTTGGCAACTTGCTATTGTAAACAGTAGCATAATGCAGGCTCCGTAACAGATTTAGAAGTTTGGTGGATTTTGCCACATTGCTGTCTCAGAAAGCTGTGAGGTCGTGATTCTTCATTTACCTGTTCATAACAGATGTTTAGTCCACTTTTCAGTATATGCCAGAGAAGGTAGAAAATGATATCTTATTTAAATTTTAAACTAGGAAAACTTGAGATAGGTTGACTATTTGCATGTATTTTTCTGTTACTTCCCTTTGTACATCCCTCACCTGCTTTTCTTTTGGGTGGTTTACCCTTTTCAAAATGGGAAGATTTCTGGAATGTGCATGTCCTTGCCCAGGGACTACACAGTCTTCTCTGTGTGCTTGAGCTGTAGTGTGCATACTTCAAAGGGTGCCCTTCAAAAGAGGTCGCTGGCTTATAGTCCTCTTGACCCACTCATGGGCTGATACTTCCATAGATAGGGCTGACTAGTCCCTGCTGTAAGGGACTAGAAAACCACAAATTAATCTGCATTAATTTTACGGTTCTCACTCCATTTTGAATATACCAAAAGATACCACTTCAATTTGGAATATGAGAGAAATTTGGATTCTTTAGGTCAGATGTCAAAGGAATATTTCTAGCTATAATTCCTGTTCCTTTTGAACTGTAACTGGTATAGGGACAGAAGAAAAAAGTCAAATTTTTGTGTTGAATTTCTTTTCTTTAATATTTTCTCTTGTGCTGTGATATTTGCTCTCATACCAGTGGGAGCTGAATACCTGTTACAAATCCCACATGTCTTTTGTATTCCTGTTTTTATTGTTGTCATTTGCAGTTGGGTACTGATCTTCTAGACTATTCCTCTGACGGCATCCTGTATCTGAAGGTGAGGGCATCCGTGCACACAGGCAATCCTGTACATCACGCTCTCACTCTGGAGCGGGCTCTTGCGTTGCCTTTGCTTATCTTACATTCCTCCAACGTTCTTCCTAATTCAGAGAATCCTGCTGTATAGATGAGACTGGTTGTGAAAGGGAAAGTGATTTGATAACAGTAACTCAGCAGAGTTGTTGGGAAAATAGGATCCACATTGGAGAACTCTCTCCCAACTTCTATCTAGTTCTTTATAATGTGTCACATGGTTTCAAGTCACTTTCTGTAAGTATAGTTCATACTACTGATAGTTACTTATGTGAAACAGGACATTTTCTGTTTTCAAAGTACATAGCTAAACTCAAATTGGATTATACAGTCAAATGCATCTTTTGGCTCATATAACCAAGATCCAGGACCTGAAAAGATAGAGAAGCAGCCCTTACCACCTCCGAGTTCAGGTAGACCCTTCCCACCTGGAAGCAAGATACTGTTAGGGTGTCTGTCCTCTCAGCAGACCAGACAGAAGGATTCTCAGAAGTTCAAAAGGGGAGCCAGGCACCATGGTGCATGCTTGTAATCCCAGCAACTTGGGAAGCGAAGGCAGGATGATCGCCAAATTCAAGGCCAGCCTCTTACAATTTAGTAAGACTGTTGGAAAAAATAAAAAGGGTCAGGGATGTAGTTCAGTGGTAAAGCACCCCAGGTTCAGTCTTCTGTGCCACAAAAAAAAAAAAAAAAAAAAAAAAAAGGAGTTAAAAAGGGGAGACCAACTTCATCTAGACTTCTAAACTCCCTAATCTAGAAAGGAAGTCGGGTTCCCTGAGGGAATTCCAGGCCCAGTGGCAGTGGAAATAGGCACTGGGCAGACCTGAACATAAAAGTCAAGAGGCTCGGCGCAACCAAATGTGCCAAGTGCATTAAAAACCCACTACTTTTCAAAGTTAGAGAAATAATCACGAGTGTTAAGTACTAGTCGTATGAATAATAATATCATCGAGGAATGTGCAGCTCCGCATTGGAGCAGTCCTTTCAAACACCTAATCCTCCCAGTACAGCTATGCCTGGGTGCTGCTCACCTGGAGACTGGATCTGTGTTTATCTTTTCCCTTTGTATTTTCAACTCTGTGTTGGCTGCTGCTCCTCCTCGTGTAGTCCTGTCTTGGGGGAGAGGCACTGCACTTATCCTCTCCTAACACGTATGTCACTTTTTATTAGCCAGCCACTTCCTTATAAAAGAAAGGCTATTCAAAAGAGTTTACCAGGAACTCTTGAAGGAAGATGCTAGGGAACAAAATTTCCCAAGCTCTTTTTGCTTTGTGCAAAAGAAGTCTCAGGTGGCATGAAGGGTACAGCCCAGTGGCAGAGTGCTTTCCTAGCATGCACCAAGACCCCTGCACTGCAAAACAGAACAGAGTGGCTTGGACACCTGGATCGGGTGAATGAGAGGCAATTCCGTAGAGGAATCTCTGAAAACATAAAATGTAATGGAAAAGATTCAGAGAGAGAGACCCAGAATAGATGCACACATACATCAACACTTCAGACGGTGGGAATGGAAAAGTTTCACGACTAACTTCTTAAATCATCTTTGGAATCTCCTGCATTGTCTAGTCCAATTGCTCACACATAACAGGTGCTTAACCTACATTTCCGTGTGTGTGAATGAGTCGTTGGAGGAATTTCTATCACTTGTGCTTCCACCATGTGTGTGCATAGTCTGAAAAGAGCGAAAAGATTAATAGTCTGGGTGGTTGAGAAATTACCAGGCAGTAGGAGGTGAATATGGAATGAAGTGACTCCTGAAACCAGAAGCCATGAAGAAAGCACCTGTGAGTTAACGTTACGAGTACCAGTGACAAGGCCTCTCTCTGACGGCATCCAGGAAGAGCCTGATGGTGATCCTGTCAACCCCTCACCCGGATGGGTCCGCCTCCACAGCTCGCAGTCTCCAGAATGAGCTGACCGGCAGAGCTGTCCCAGCTCCTAGAGTTCTTGGTCACTGTAGGGGGAGTAACCTGGCACGTGTCCATGTGCTTCCTCCTTGTCACACCAGCCTCAGCCTCCAGGCAGCCTGTTGGCCCTTTTCCCCTGAGCCAGCTCCTGCCCCTTCTCGCCCACCTCCAACCTCGTGACACACTGTCATGTTCACGGCTTTGTCTTCATCCAGTTCCCCTAGTGCTCAACTTCCCAAGAGGATTCCCCACACCTTCCTGCGGCACCGAAACCCAGCACCAACTCCCCTCGCGGCCCTTTGAAGCACAGGGTATTGTCCAGCAGTGCTCCCAGGGGCCCCTTCCTTGTCCAGACCTGTGTTCTGACCTTTGTCCCATCTCGCTCTTTGATTGACCAGCTTCCTGGTCCTCTTCAACATTCCTCAGAGAGGTGGGCTTTTGAGTCACAGCCTTCATTCACACTCCAGCTCCTCCTGTAACCTTGGAGGACTAAGCCTCCAAGGGGAGGCCAGCAGGGCCTCATCTGCCCTCCCAGTAATGCCTGCCATTCACAGTGCACCTGCAGTGTCTACGCCCACTACAGCCTCCTGAGCTGAACTTGAACTTGCGATCCTCCTGCCTCAGCTTCCTGAGCTGCTGGGATTACAGGGGCTCCACAGCACCAGACTTGCAGTTTTCCATAGCAGCTGTGCCATTCCTGTGGGCGATGCACAGGGGCTCCAATTTCTCCACATCCTCACCAGAACCATTCATGCCGTCTTTGTTTTTTGTTTTTTGTTTTTTTTTTTTTAATTTTTTTTAGTTGTTGATAGACCTTTATTTTATTCATTTATACACGGTACTGAGAATCGAACCCAGTGCCTCACACATGCCAGGCAAGTGCACTACCACTGAGCCACAGCCCCAGCTCCCCGTCTTTGTTTTTAAGATCCTTGTTACCAGAACCTATTCTCTCTGTTCCCCTCTTGCCTCTCTGGCCATTTCTTTCAGTTACCTCTGAGCTATTCTTCTGACCCCCCCCCCTAAGGGACACTGCTTGCTGTGGCTCTCACGGAGGGTATCTGTTTGGTGCGCAGGATGGTCCATGTGGGATTCTGGCTGCCCACGGCCACCGTACCCCACCCTAGGCACCTAGAGGACCTTTCGTAATTAAATGAGGTCAGCGGATAAACTCCTGTCCCTATGTCCTTCCTGGGTGCTGCTTTTAAATGGAGTTGATCTATTCCTCTCCACAGCAGACCCCAGCATACACAGGGCCTTCCTGAGAGGAAGAACCGAGACTTTCCTTCCTTGTTTTTCTACTCCCTGCCGCATTGGCGCAGGTGAAAGATTTCCTTCTCTTATGGTTCATCTTAACATTCTTTTCACAAGGACCCATTTTGAAGATTAACACTACATTGTTTTATCTGAGCAAAATCTAGTTGAAAGAGTCATTCAGTTTCAACAAACAACAGGAATTGTAAAGAGTACCCCCACCTGGAATGGGGGTGCTCGCCTGCCTCTGGGTGTCCTGGGAACGAGGCTTCTCCAAGTTCTGGCTCCTGACTAACTGTCTTCTGTGTTTTCTGAGTTCTAGAAGCAGTTTTTCTTCTGATTATCAGGCATTTATATCAACTTTGCTTTGAGGTTCTGATTATGTCCTGTGCACATGCTGACAGCCACTCCTGCATGGGGACATTTTCAGAAGCCGTGCCCTGTCATCACGCTTAATGAACACCTGCTGTGTGTCAAGAAGTCACAGTTCAGAAGCATACTGCCACTGACTGTGGTAGCTCCTAGCCTGCTGGGGGATGTCTAACAACCCCAGTTTCTGATTGTGGGGGCCATTTGAATGGCTTTGTAGTAGACAGAGCCATAGGTAGCACACCAGAGGCCCAGATGCTCCACCGTGTTGTAAGTTCAGCCCCGCAGGGGTAGGCGACATTCCTCAGGGCAAGAGCAGGGTGCCAAGCTGTTGTTAAGGAGATTGTGATGAACTAATCCCTGCACAGACCTGCTCTTGCTGGAGTGGTGACATCTAATGAGATAAACTGTCTCCATAAAAAAGTAATTACCCTAATATAGTAAATACCCATCTCCCCTGGTGATAAGGATCTAATGTAACGGCTTCTCTGTCTAGGACCATAAATAGAATCCACCGAGGCATTCAAAATAGGGAATATCAGGAGAGCGTTTTAAAACCTCCCTCCAGAGTGTGTATTATTCCAGATTATTTCCTGAGCTGCACGGCTGCTCCTCGAGGCAGAGGGGTTTGCTCCTCATTCTTTCATTGCTGGGCCTCCCCCTAGCCCCACCCCCATTTGGGGGAGATGACACTTCGTTGTCAGGTTTATTGATGGTAACTGCTGCCCTCCCCCCACACACTGTTATTTAAGAGTTGCTGGTGTTTTTAATGGGAACATTCTAGGTTCTCAGATATACAGTCACCTCTGGCATGGTCATCTGAATTTCTGCCTGCAGTGTAAGTGTATGTGGGTGGCAAGGGGAAAGGAGTGTAAATGGCCTTGTGCTTCAAGGGACAAGTGCAGGTGGTGCCTGGGACCAGGTTGCCTATTTAGAGCACAGCCTGTACTGTAACTCCCCTCACCCCAGCCTCCATGCTGAGAAGTGATCGACACAAAGTCCATGCAGTAAAGCAGAGATTTGATCGCCAGCAGACCCCCTTAGTCCTTGTAGCATCAGCTGACCTCAGGGTGAGCCGGCGCCATTTGCACAGTAGCCTTAGGAAGGTGACCACAGCTCTTCCATTGGCTGGGCCATTGTCCCTGTTCCAGCATGTTCTGAACTAAAGAACTCATAGCCCCTGTTTACCATGATCAAATACTGCACCTCAGCGTGGTTATTAGAATGATTGTATGTCACAGTCCTTAGGGTGGTGGTACGAAGAGGTGGGGCAGGGGCCAGTGGGAGGGATTTGGTCATTGGGAGCATTCTCTACAGAGGGATTGTGAGTCCCGTTTCCCCAGGCCCCTCCTCTGGCTTCTTGTCTGGCTGTAATGACCGTGATATACTCCTGCCCTGCTGCCATCTGCCATGCAGGTATCACCAGACCAAGCCAGTGCTGGTGCCAGGCCCTTGAAGTGTAGCCCATGAACTGAATAAATCTGTTTTCTTTATAAAGTTTTCTGACCTGGGGTATTTCCTTATAGTAACAGAAAATACTGTTACACTCCATAGTCATAGGATCATTTCTACTATTAACTATAGTCACGTGGAAGTTCCTTGTAGGAGATAACACAGTCCTAGTAAATTCTTAAAATCAAATAGTAATCTGACATGGTCTGTGAGGAGGAGAGTCTACAATTTTAATTAAGTGTTATATTGGTAATGCAGGGAGAGTTTTGCATTTTATCAGGTAACAGAAACTGCCTGTCCCAAGGATGGGTGCTGTGACATTTATTGAGTGCAGCCCACATTAAAACCTGAAGCTCTTAAACGAGATGAGGATTAGTTTTCATTTTGCTGATGTTTTAAGTTATGTATCCCATGTTAGCATTATAATTCTAGCATTTTCTTCTTTGGATGACACTTTGAGCAAAGCCTGGCATTACCTCCAGAGGTTAAGTGATGTTTGGGTTTTGTAGGAATTCTCTATGAAAACATAACGTGAACATTATCAGCAAGGACCATGCTGTTTAATTGCCGTGTCGCCGCGTTTAGTCGTTCAGTGCCGTGGTCTGCTGCATGGCTGCCTCTGTGTGTCTGCCTTATGAAGGTACCAGCCTGAAGGCTGTGAGGGGAGGGACAGGGCCAGGCCACCAGGCCAGCTCGGAAGGTGTGATCTTAGGTATGGTACTATCCCATGATTTGAACCAGTGTTGGAAGGATGTTTTTTTATTTGTATATGTACACAAAGCCTTTATTTATTTTTATGTGGTGCTGAAGATCGAACCCAGTGCCTCACACATGCTACGCAAGTGCTCTACCACTGAGCCACAAGCGCAGCCCATGTTGGATTTTAAAGAGAAAGTGGAAAATAGATTCTCCTGATTCCTGTTCTAAATTTGACTTTACTTCTTCGGATGAACCATATTCGATAGGACAGAAGTTCTAAAACTGTGGCAAGCTATTTATTCTGTTACCTAAATTGCCACAACTTTATAACAGCAACCAAGAGAAGTGGGTAAAATAGTCTCAAGCTGTTTTGTTGTGGTCTGGTTTGGGTTTATTTCGGAAGGAAGCTTGCCCTAGTCATTTTTCTACTTGCTGGGTACTCCATATGCCATTTTCTGGTAATGTGTTCTCAACAAGCGGTCTAAACCAGTCTTTCCCCATTATATTAACCATTCAGAAGAACTACCTAGCATACAATCTGATCTGTGCATTTTCCAGTTTCACCAGGGATTTTCTAATATGCATTTAATAAGCAGTTACACACTGGGTTTTCTTGATTATATACTCTGTGCACTGCTGTGACAGCCCAGGGTGGCACTTTTCCATAGTCTGGAGAGTTTCACATGTTCCTGTTTCACAGGACCACATTAGAACTGCGGCTGCTCCAAGCTCCACTCAGTCAGGTGAGTGTGTCCGCGAGCTTAGAGTGTCACTGAGGTGTCCTGCTGCAGAGATGGGGTGCGGGGCGCAGAGCATGCTGCTGCAGCTTTAGCACACATTTCCTTAGTGTGCAGAAGAACAGCAGCAAGCCCTGTGGCGGTGTGTGAGTCTAGTACGGTTTTTAAGTAGTCATAACAGATCTCAGAATTTGATTTTAAAATCACCATGTAAGTTTTTAGATTATGTTTATAAAAACTTAGCAGGTGTGGCTTTCAGGTTTTTGCTTTGTATTCTGGTCTGTTGTGCTGAGGTCAGCCTTCTGCCAGGGATTTTGAGTAGCTTTGGACATCTGTGAAATGACGTGTTGAATTCCATCTTCTCTCTGTGTCCCTTCTCAGGGACTGTCACAGACTCTGGCTCAGAACCAAGGGTGTAGGTGCTGCTTGGAAACGCCCAGGTGGGGGGCGTGCCGTGCAGGTGGTGCAGTCCTTTTGGGTGATCACTGGGTAAAGGTAGGGGCTTAAAGGCCACGCTAACCTCACCATAGGTGGCATGGTTTTAGACCCAAGTTTGAGAAGCAGTGATCTGGACTAAGACCAACTGTGTGATTTAGAAATTTGCTTAAGGAAATATTTAATTTCAGCCTAGATTAGCCTTTTATCTTTTCAGACTAAGCTGGCTCCTTAGTGAGAATAAGTCATCAGGATCCCCCGGGGCCTTTTGATGCTTGTCCTTCGCTGTGGGATAGTGTTACACACCTTCGCGGCTTCTCTCAGACCATAGTCATCATAAACTACACACTGCAGACTGCAGGCTTCCTCCTTGGCTCTCCACGGTTCCAGGGTCTGCTTTCTTATACCATAAAACCTACTACTGCTTGCAAGGTAATGTCCCACCTTTGAGCTCACTGCTGTCTTTCCCCATTTTCTCTCCCCCACCCATCAGAAAGAAGCTTTAACTCTGATTAGTGTAACCTACAACCCATCCACAGTCTGACCCACTGTAATTCCTCCAGCAGCTCTGTCCATCCACATCCGGATATCTGCCCTCCTGAATTGTACTGCGACACTTACTCAATAAAAGTTACCTTTCCCTTTCATGGTCATGTTCCGAATGTGTTGAGGTGCTACGTTCTTTGCTAGATTTGCTTTCCTGGTTAATCCACAGAGAGTTCCATGTAGCCTGGGCACAGGGTTGAAAAAGGCCATGCCCACATGCATGAGCAGGGCTGGGTCACGGGGTGCCCTCTGCATTTCAGCTGTAAGCATTTGCTCTGTGGTTCCATGGGCTTGAAGGAAGTCTCTTGACAGAACCCAGCCACAAAGGAAGGAGCTTGTACATTAGAAGGAGACTCGCCGTGTGTGATCACTGAAGCCTGTGTTAACTTCTTAAGTTGGTGCACTGGGTCACGAGCATCTCACCCACCAGGCTGGTCACCACCACTTCCTTCTCTTCAGTAACCCAGGCCAGGCGCTGTGCCTCCCTTCTCCCACGTCCTCGCCCTGTGGTCTGTGTCCTCCCATAGCCTCTCACCATTGCCACCACCTAGGCCAAGCCATTAACATCGTTCATTGCCTTTTTTCAATCCATTTTTTATTTAGCCAGCAGATGTCAATCATATCACTGTCTTGCAGGAGGCTCTTTCCTGGCTTTCTGATGTACTTGAGATAAAATTCACGCTGCTGCTTATAACCCACAGAGCGTGTGGGCTGGCCTTTGTTGCTCACACTGCTTCCAGTGGACTAGGCTTCCTGCGCTTCACGAAGTTGGCCAGTTTCCCTCTTTTCTCAGGGTTTTGCACGTGGTTTTTGTTGTTGTTGTTTTGTTTTGTTTTTTAATCTGGTGAGCCTCTTTTCCTCCTGGCCTCAGCCCAGCTGGCACCCCTGGAAGAAGCCTTCCCGGATCCCCCTAGCCTTCCCCATGTCTCGGCCACTCTTCTGCCACTCCATAGCAGCCACCTCCAGTTCTGGTTCATGTTTGGCTGATTAGTTACTCGCCCAGGCTACAGGTTAGCACCATAAATATCCAGTCAGCCCCTGGAACAGTGCCAGCCGGTGTTGACCTGCTCAGCTTTCTTTCTTTCTTTCTTTTTTTTTTTTTTTTTTTTTTTTTTTGTGGTACCGGGGATTGAACTCAGAGGCACTTGTCCACTGGGCCGCATCCCCAGCCCTTTTTTTTTTTTTTTTTTGTATTTTATTTAGAGACAGGGTCTCACTGAGTTGCTAAGTGCCTCGCCATTGCTGAGGCTAGCTTTGAACTCGCGATCCTCCTGCCTCAGCCTCCCAAAGTGCTGGGATTACAGGCGTGCGCCACCGCGTCCGGCATGCTCAGCTTTCTTAAGTTGTGGTTCTGGTTTTCATGTCTTTCTCTTCCTGCCAGGGTAAGTTCCTTGAGGGCAGACTCCGTGGTTTTGTCTCTGTGTTCCTGGCCAGAGTGCCCATGAATGAAGGAGTTAGGGCTCTGCACGTAGCAGTCACTGGACACTCTGTGCCAAGAATCACGAGGTCCACTGGTGACACACATGTGACCGTGTAACTAGTCTGCTGTCCAGGAGCCAGTGTCTGCTGGGGAGGAGAGAGGCCAGTGACACGACCGTAATGGGAGGCAGCGTATAAATGCCCCTGGCGACTTGGAGAAGGATTCCCAAGGTTCCGGGCGAGAGAGCGTGTCCTGTTGAGCCCTACGGAAGCAGGCAAGGGGAGGGCACCCCACGGGCCTGGAAGACCTCGTGGGGTTCTGTTCAGTGGTAGGGATGGGAGAGACCCTGGGTGGGAGGCAGGGGGCAGTGAGTGTTCCTGACAAATTAGATGCCATTAGACCTTTTTTAAAAAAGTCTGAAGGCAGTTTACTGTTCAAAAGAATTAGAGGGTTTTGTGTTTTGTTTTGGTTGTTTCAAGTGAAGACATCAAGGCAGATGGAAACAAAAATATATTGAAGCCAAGGGTATGATTAGTCCAGAAAATGCCAGCCGCGACATTGGATTGCCAGTGGGCAGCAAATTAGGCTTCTAGCTGTCAGGCAGCAGATCCTAATGATGGACTGATGAGTCAGATCACAGTGGCCTGAAGCAGGGACTCCTCCATAGACCCCTCAGACCTCCTCGCGCCTGAACCCAGGAACCTGGAAGTGTGTAACAGAGCCTGCCCGCAGGGAGGGGCTGTCTTATTAGACAGCAGGGCTGGGTATTCAGAGAAAGTCAGCATCCAAAGTGGTTGTTTCAGTGTGTTTTGGGGTGTAGGGACGAGCTGCACAGAGCCCTTCTCTGATCACAGGGCAGTTCTCAGATGTACTCTCTGGAGAGAAAATAATGTTGATAGAGAGGTTGCTTCAACTGCTGCCACCACCTCCAGCCCTCCAGACCAGGTAGACAGGGAGTGGACAGGATTTCCATCTGTCTGCCCACCTCCAGAAGAAGAGAGAGGGAAGGTTAATGAGAGGCCAAACACCCAAGGGTTTGTCCACAGCAGAGGGGGTAGGGAGGGTGTCAGGGGAGGGCAGAGAGTCTCGAGGTCCCCAGTGAGGAGGAGGCATTCACCCTGCTGGTCCTTTAGAAGGTATCAGGGCCTTGTGCTGGAGAGGGAGCAGTTCAGGTTAGTGGTCATCTCAGGACAAGTGGGGCTGGGAGGCCAGAGACTGGGACTTCCCAGGGTCATCCTGATGGGACAAGCCTTGAAATGGGAATGGCACGAAGCACAAGGAAGCACACCAGACTGACAGTTAAACAGAATCATTGAACATAGTTCTTAAAAATGCACAGGTGCCAGTGTTGGCAAGTGATATTAGCCTCACTGTATTGTTGTGTGCATGTGTGAATATGGAACAACAAAGCTCAGCATCACGTACGGCTGTGATGCACAGGTGCCACAGGTGGTACATTTCAGCACTCCTGAAACCCTGGCTTTGGAAGGCCAGTGAATGAGGACTGAGTAGGGGGCAGGAGTGGTGAGCCTCGTCTTTATTTTCTCATTTTCAAACTGCTAAGCATCGTGCCTAACTCCTTTTGCCACAGAGAATTAAAAGTTAATTGCAGGGTCTGGGAACTGTAGCCCAGTGGTAGAGACCCTGCGTTCTATCCCCAGCACCGCACCAAGAATAAAAAGAAGGAAAACAAGAAGGTTAACTGCACTACTGTGCTTTATGAGTAAGTTGTTTTCTTTAAGTACTCCCTCTGCGTTATATATTGGTTTTCAAAGAACCGTTTAGTTGGATCAACTGATTCTTTCCAAAAATTTGACATGGCCTAAAATTGGGGGAGAATAAATGTGTTGAAGGAGAGGCTGAAACTAGAAGAGGGCCTTTGGAACCAAATAAAAGTGCAAGAAAATGACTTGGCAAACATTAAAATAATGTGTAGATGTATGTCTTTATATAAAAATATCTTACATAAGAATTTACATCTTAAATAAGCTGTTCATATCTCACAATGATATAGATGTAAATGTCTCAAAACTGTCAATTTTAGAACTTTATCATCAAAGGACTCAGCCACAGTGGGCTTTAGAGCCACCTCAGTGATTTATTTGACATCAGATTTTTAGATGTCCTCATTAAGAATCAGTTTCTAATCAGTGTGAAAGAGCCTCTTTCAGATCTGGGAGACCCTTGGTATTTTTCAGGCAGTGGATTTACATCTTCAAAGATGAAGTGCCTGTTAATATGAAAAGATAAGCAGTCACTAATTTGATTTGTCCTGCGTCTCTGTGCATTTAGAAAGGAGGCCTACCTCTTTCACAGTGTGTTTGAAAAGGGACTGTGCATTGCAAGATGATTGGAGGGGACATGCAGGGTGCAAGGGCTCTGAAGACAGATGTGATATGGGGAAAACAGACATAAAAAGGCTAGCAGAAGTGTTAGGGAGTGTGAAGACGCCTCCCCTCTAACACGTCTCAGGAGGTGGGGTGGGAAGAAGCTTCAAAACCACTTGGCTTTGAAAATTGCCCGTGTAATACTGTGGGGGTAGGGGGGGAGCGGCATTTATTTATTTATTTATTTATTTATTTATTTATTTATTTATTTATTTAATTTATAATAGTATGTATTACAATTCATAATGCATATATATATAGCATCTTTTTACATACAACTGTTTGTATACAAAGTATATAAGTACAATTCAGATCTTCAATCATGCATTTAGGATAATGATATCATTCTCATTCAACCACCAATTTTTTTTTCCTTCCCCCCTCCCTCCCCCCTTGCTCCCTCCCTTCCCCTCCCTTTCCTTTTGACCATTCTAGTGTTCCTCTAATCCTCCTATGTACCCCCATCCAACAACACTGTGAACTAGCCTCCTTATATCAGAGAAAACATTCGGTATTTGGATTTTTGAGATTGACTAATTTCACTTAGCATTATATTCTCCACCTTCATCCATTTACCTGCAAATGCCATTATTTTGTTCTCTTTTGTTGCTGAGTAAAATTCCATTTTGTATATATACCACATTTTCTTTATCCACTCATCTACTGAGGGACATCTAGGTTGGTTCCACAACCTAGCTATTGTGAATTGTGCTGCTATAAACATTGAAGTGGCTGTGTCACTGTAATATGCTGTTTTTAAGTCCTTTGGGAATAGACCCAGGAGTGGGATAGCTGGGTCATAGGGTGGTTCCATTCCCAGTTTTCCAAGAAATCTCCATACTGCTTTCCATAACAGTTGCACCATTTTGCAGCCCCACCAGCAATGTATGAGTGTGCCTTTTCCCCCACATCCTCTCCAACATTTATTGTTTGCTTGTGTTCTTGATAGCTGCCATTCTGACTGGAGTGAAATGAAATCTTAGAGTAGTTTTGATTTGCATTTCTCTAATTGCCAACGATGTTGAGCATTTTTCATGTATTTGTTGATTAATTGTGTATCTTCTTCTGAAAAGTGTCTTTTCAATTCCTTAGCCCATTTATTGATTGGGTTATTCGTTTTTTTGGTGTTAAGTTTTTTTAGTTCTTTATATATTCTAGAAATTAGTGCTTCATCTGATGTGCACGTATTAAATATTTGTTCCCAATTGGTTGGCTGTCTATTCACCTCACTGATTGTTTCTTTTGCTGAGAAGAAGCTTTTTAGTTTAAGTTTGTGGAAAGCAAGAAGATTCAACACTCACTGATATCATCTGATTAAAGTCAAATTATTACATTATTTTCAAGATATAATTTTCTCTTAAAATTACCATTATTATTTGTCTTTCATCATATTCATTTTGAAATTTCAAATGCAATGAAGAAGGGTATACCTCCGGGGAACCGGGGCTGGGATGAGAAAGAGCAGCAGAGTGTGTGAGGAGGGACAGCTTCATGGCTTGGGGCCGTGACAGAGAGTGGACTAGGTTTGTAACAAGAACCTTACACCTGCCCCTGAGTTGGTGTGTGCAAAGCATACCCAGTGCCGTGCCAAAGCACAAAGCTGAGCCACCTGTTGAGCTTGGGATGGCTTGTCCCTCAATGGCAGTAGTACATCCTGCATTCGTAACGTTGGGGATATGGCCAAGGCCTCGCTAGACAGTTTTGCCATTGAGCAGACACAAACTTACATTGTGCACCTACACACACTCAGATGGTCTAGGTCAATCACTGGGCGTGGTCTCTCCATGCAATTAAGAGACTCAGGAAACGAGATGTAGGAAGCTGCAGCTGGCAGAACACAGCATGCTATTTTATAGTAAACTTTTTAGAAGTGGAAAGACCGTACTGTAAAATAACAAAAGTATAGTAAATATCTAAACCATTAACGTCATTATTATCAAGTATTATCCACTGTACATAATTGTGCATCCTGTGTTTTTGTACAACTGGCAGCATAGTGAGTCTGTTTACAACAGCATCTCCACAACCTGAGTAGTGCATTGCACTACTACTCTTTTTTTTTTTTTTTTTTTTTTTTTTTTTTTTGTGGTACCGGGGATTGAACTCAGGGGCACTCGACCACTGGGGCACATCCCCAGCCCTTTTTTGTATTTTATTTAGAGACAGGGTCTCACTGAGTTGCTAAGTGCCTCGCCATTGCTGAGGCTGGCTTTGAACTCGCGATCCTCCTGTCTCAGCCTCCCAAAGTGCTGGGATTACAGGCGTGCGCCACCGCGCCCGGCTGCACTACTACTTTTACAATGACTCAAACACACTGGCAGTAGGAGCTTTTCGGCTCCATCATAGTCTTATGGAGCTGCCATGAGACTGCCGTGCAGTCTGCTCTTGACTTAAATGTCAAGACAGGGCTGGGATTGTGGCTTAGCGGTAGAGCGCTCTCCTAGCATGTGGGCGGCCCGGGTTCGATCCTCAGCACCACGTAAAAATAAACGCATTGTGTACAACTAAAACCAAATAAATATTTTTTTTAAAAAAATGTCAAGACATAACCATCTTATAGTTGCAGAAATGCATCTGATAACACTGGGAATCCTTTCCTGATGAAAGCACTCAAAAAAGCTGGACAGAAAGGAACCTGGTCTACCTGACAGAGGGCCTCTATGAAATGGTTATGTGGTTTTTAGCTTCTGTTCATGTGTCTGAATACATTTATTTCTGTATGTTGAGCTAGTCTTGCATTCCTGAGACAAGCTAAGTTGGTCAAGGTATATAATTATTTTTATATACTACTGGATTCAGTTTTCTAGTATTTTTATGATTTTTGGATCTGTGTTCATAAGGGATATTGCTCTGCAGCTTTCAGGTCTTTGTCTGGTTTTGGTCTCAAAAACCAGGTGAATAGCAGGCTTCAGGGAATGAGCGCAGAAGTGTTTTCTCCTATTAAAGAATGTTGAAGAACTGGTGTTTAGTCTTTAAATATTTGGTAGAATTCAAGCTTTAAAGAGGAATGAAATTATGGCATTTGCCAGTAAATGGTTGGAGTTGAAGAATATCATGCTACGCGAAATAAGCCAATCCCACAAAACCAAAGGCCAAATGTTTTCTCTAATACGCGGATGCCAATTCACAATAAAGCGGTGGGGGGGACTCACTAGGGAAGAATAGCGTTACCTCAGATTGGGTAGAGGAAATGAAGGGAGGGGAGGGAGGAAGGGAGGGGGGTGTGGGGATGGGAAAGATAGTGGAATGAAACGTGACCAATATGATTCTGCAACATGTACACTTAGAAAAATAAGAAATTATATCCGATCTATGTATGATATATCACAGTACCTAAATGCATTTTACTGTCATGTATAACTAATTAAAACAAATTTAAAGGTTTAAAAAAAAGAAGAAGCCCTCTGGTCTGGACTTATGGGAAATTTTGCTATTGTTAGTTTAATTTTTTTACTTATTAAAGGTTTTTAAATTTTCTATTTCTTCTGGAGTCAATTTTAGTAGTTTGTATCTTTGTAGGACATTGCCCATTTAGTCTAGGTATTCTTTTTCTCCCTAGGTATTCTTAATTTACTGGCAAACCATTGTTTGTAGAGTTCCCTTATAACTCTTTAATTTTTGTAAGGTTGGTAGTGATGTCTCCTCTTTCAGTCCTAATTTCCATACTTTTAAGTGCTCTTAACCAGTCTAGCTAATGACTTATCAATTTTGTTGAACTTTTCTAAGAACCAATTTTTGGTTTCTTTGGATTTTGTTGTTGTTTGTTTGGTTGAGTTTTTGTTTTTTTTCCCCTTTTATAGGGGGGAGGATATTTTTCTGCTCTTTGGTTCATTAATTTCTGTTGTTTATTATCTCTTCTGCTTGTTTTGGGTTTAGTTTACTCTTCTAGTTTCTTGGGATGGAAGCTTACTTAGGCTAGTGGTTGGAAATTTTTTAAATGGAGGTATATCCCAAATTTTCTTCTGTTACTGATTTCTAGTTTCATTCCGTGTGTTCAGAGATCATATTTTATATGATTTCAGTCATTTTACATTTAGTCAGACTTGGTTTGTGGCCTGGCTTATTCTCTATCTGGACAGTCTTCCATGTGCACTGGGAAAGAGTGTATTGTGGTAATTGTGGTGGATTGCTCATCTGTTTGTTAGGTCTAGTTGTTTGTGGTGCCTGTCATGTCGTCTTTTTACCTCCTGATCTTCAGTCCAATCCTGTTCATTCCATCTGGTGCAGTGTCCTTATTGAAACCAGGATATTAAAATCTTCAGTTGTGGGCTGGGGTTGTAGCTCAGTGGTAGAGTGCTTGCCTTGCATGCATGGGGCCCTGGGTTCAATCCTCAGCACCACATGAAAATAAATAAATAAAAATAAAGATACTGTGTCCATCTAAAACTAAAACATAAAATAAAATCTTCAGTTGTCATTGAGTACTTTAGCTCTTTCAGTTTTGTCTGGTTTTAGGTCTCTGTTGTACATGTGCTTTTATGTTGTCCTGATGTATTAGCCTTCTGTTATTATAAAAATATAGCCCATCTGTTTTCCTCTAGTAATTTTTTTTTTTTTTTTTTTTTTGGTCTTGAGTTTTATTTTCCATTTGTCTATTTTTTTTACTTCTTTGTGTGTTTGAATCTATAGGGTGTCTCTTGTAGACAGCATAGGGTTGTATCATGTTTTTTTCATTCCTTTTGCCCATCTCTGCCTTTTAAGTGGATTGGCTACTTCATTACCTTCAGTGTAATTACAGTCCTGCACTCACATAATGCTTCATTTATTGATGGATTGCATATATGACAGTGGTCTCATAAAATTGTAACAGCTAAAAAATCCCTATTTGCAGGAGCCCTAATCAAGGAGATAGCTAAGATTGCGGTTAGCTGTGAGCCATAAAGATGCTCAGGCATTGCCACCTTCCATGGTCTTGGGAGACTTGGCCCGGGACATTGCGGATCGGTTCCGCGCGATTTGCATGATCTCGCGAGACTTGGCTGGGGAGACTGCGGATCGGGTTGGTGCCATTGTGGTGGTTGCAGGAGTGTGGATGGTGTTGGAGTTGTTGGAGCCGGAGAGAGAAGCTAGCAGAATAAAGAGCCTGTTCGTTTCCAGTCTGCCTCGTTGTTGCTCCAAGCGGCGTTATTGCTCCAAGCGGCAATCGCTTCAGGCAGTGACACCTATTGCCTGTACTGTGTTTTAAGATAAGTGTTATTAACAAAGGAGTAAAAGGATATTGAATTTTTAAAGTTCGTGAATAAGTACAATAAGCTCAGATTAATTATTTATTTTTAAATATTTTTTAGTTGTTGATGGGCCTTTATTTTTAATTTATATGTGGTGCTGAGACTCTAACCCAGTGCCTCACACATGTTAGGCAAGTGCTCTACAATTGAGCCACAACCACAGCCATAGATTAACTTATTAATGAAAAAAAATAATGAATTTAGTGTAGCCTAAGTGTGTGGTCATTATAAAGTCTGCAGCCAAGTGCAGTAATGGCCTGGGCCTGCACACTCTCGCTCCTTTTATGGTAAGTACCTGAGCTGTGTACTTTCTTTTTTTTTTTTTTTTTTTTTTGGTGGGGATGGGTGCCAGGGATTGAACTCAGGGGTACTTGACCACTGAGCCACATCCCAGCCCTATTTTGTTTTTTATTGAGAGACAGTGTCTCAGTGAGTTGCTTAGCACCTTGCTTTTGCTGAGGCTGACTGAACCTGCCATCGTCCTGCCTCAATCTCCCGAGCCACCACACCCAGCTCTTTCCCTCCTTCTTCTTACTCTTTTATACCATAGTGTAACTTCTTTTGCTCTGTCATTGAGCTAGGCCCCAGCCCATCGATATATTCAGATGCACAGATACTCAACCATTGTTTTTTAATGGCCTTTGGGGTCCAGCGCAGTAACATGCTGTACAGGTGTGGCCTCAAGTACCCATATGCCCTTGGTTTCATAGGCTGCACCACACAGATTTGCAGAAGTTCATTCTATGATGTTTGCACAGTGAAATCACCTAATGATCCATTTCTCAGTACATAATCCTGTCATTCAGCAACATGTGACTGTAGTAGGATTTACATTTGCCATTTTTTTTATATACTCATATCTTCCCCCATCTTCCGTTAAAGCTTTCTTTTGTGTTAAATAAGTATATTCTAGTATAACACTTTCTTTCTTTTCATGTTTTCTTTACTAATACTAGATAGTTTTAGCTGTTTTTCAGTGATTGTCCTGGAGATTATAGTCAACATGCTAATTTATGAAACTATAGATCAGATCAACAGCAGTTTAAGTTCTGTAGTGTATGAGACTTTTGCTCCTATAGAGCTCTATTCTCTCCGCCCTCCTTTTGCTGCTGTTGCCATATAAAGTGTATGACCATCACAGTCAGTCATTGTGCTTTATGTAGATGTCTGTTAAATAAAACAGGAGAATTAGAAACCAAAGCACACTTATCCTGTGTTTTAAATTTTTTAAAATTTAACCTCTGCAGTTACCCTTGTCAGTGTTCTTTGTTTCCTTTTTTAAAAAATATCTTTATTAGTTATTGATGGACCTTTATTTATTTATTTGCTTGTATGTGGTGCTGAGAATCAAACCCAGTGCCTCACACATGCTAGGCAAGTGCTCTACCACTGAGCCATAACTTCAGCCCCAGTGTTCTTTATTTCTTCTCATGGATTTGAGTCACTATCTAGAGTCTTCTCATTTCAGCCAAAAGGTCTCCTGTTAGTTTTTATTGTATAGCAGGTCAGGTTGGTGATCAGTCTGTTTTTATTTATCTAGAAATGTCTTAATTTCTCCTCATCCTTGAAGGTTAGTTATAGTAAACATGGAACTCTTGGTTGACAGTCTTGTTTTTTCGCTGTTTCAGATGTGTTCTCACTCCACCATTTGCCCTCTGTGGTTTCCGTTGAGAAACCAGCTGTCGTCTGGTTGAGGGTCCTTGAACAGGAGGAGCTGCTTCTCGCTGCTCTCAAGGGTTCGTCCTGGGCTCCCGCTTTCAGCACTTGGATCTTGCCTTGTCCTGGAGGGGACCTCTTCGAGTTGATTGTGCTTGGAGTTCCCTGGGCTTCTTGGATATGCAGGTTAATGTCCTTGCCATCAGAATTTGGAAGTTTTGAGCCATTGTCTCTTCAAATGAGTGTTTCTGCTCTTCTCCTTTCTTTCTGGGATTCCATTGTGCATGTCGGCGTGCTCGGCTGGCCCCCAGCTCTCTGAAGTCCTCTTCCTTTCTCTTCCTTCCTTCTTCTCTCTGTTGTTGACAGTGTTCTCACTGCTTTGTGGAAGAGAGAATTTTCAAAGGTCTTTAACCATTTTCACTGATGTCACCCCCATTCAGATTTTGTGTTTCTACACGTGTCGGCTTAGAATAGTTTGTGTTTCTAGGGATTGCGTCTTCATGTTCAAATTTATATAAAGTAGATCCTAATACTTTATTTCTAATATCTCTGTGGTTCTATAGAGATACCTACTCTTTTCATTCTTGACTTTGGTTCTTTCTGCCCCTTTTCTTTTTTATTTGTTTTATTCGGAGAATTGTCAATTTTGTTGGGTTTTTAATGGAAGCTTTCTGTCATTGTTGATTCTATTCTGTTATTTTATTTCATTATTTTCTGTGCTTTTATTTCCTCCATTCTATTTTCTTTAGGTTTAGCTTACTGATTTTCTGACTTACTATTATGAGTATTTATGTTTTGGGTTCTTAGCTGTTTCTAAGTCTGTGTATTTAAGGCCACGAATTTCCCACTTCCCAAGGCTTTGATGGCATTCCACATGTTTTGATACACATTTTCATTATTCAGTAATTTTGTGCTCTAATTTATTTTCCTATAGGTATACTTATTTGCGGGTGGGGGGAAGTACTAGGGATTGAACCCCGGGGCACTTAACCACTGAGTCACATCCCCAGCACTTTTTTATATTTTATTTTGAGACAGGGTCTCACTAAAGAAGTCTTAATTGTGCCTTTGTTGAAATCAGTCTGTACTGGGTGTGGATTGCTCAGTTGACAGTTGTTTTCTTTCTGTATCTTAAAGGTGTTGCTCTGCCTTGGGGTTGTATTGCTTATGATGAGAAGTCTGTGGTCAGCCTTTGTTCCTGTGTAGTGTGTTTTCACCTGGCACCCTTCTAGACTTCAGCTGTGGTTCTTAGAGAGTTGCAAATGATTTGCCTAGGAAAGCGTGTTTTTAAATTCTGCTTAGAGTTCTCAGAGTGTCTTGGGTACTCTGTTCTGCTCTTGGGACTTTTTGTTTTGTTTCTTTTAATTCTGTTGACCTGTCTGTGGAGTTGGAAGAATGAATTCTTTACCCCTGTGCCATGTTTTATTTCTGGCCGTAATATTCACTCTTAATTTCTTAAGAGTTTCTATATCTTTGCTGGAATTCTCCATCTGTTTGTGCAAGTTGTCCACCTCTTCCAGTCTATTTTGAACATCTCATAGGGGTCATCCAGTATGATAGTACCATAATCTCATTGCTGAGTTTCAGTTCTGTTGATTGCTTTATTTCTCAACAGTGATCTCTGTAGATTCCATAATTTTGGTTTGGATGCTAGACAAGCAGGGGAGATTGAGGTACATAATCTATGTCTAGACGTGGGCATGGGTTTCTCCAGCAGCCAGCGTGGGGCTGAATCAGTCTCGGCACCTCGAGCTGTGTTAGTTTTGTTCTGATTGCCCTCAGTGCATCTGAGCTGCAGATTCCTCCCAAGATGCTTTGTGCTTCAGATGGAGGCCGGGGCTGCAGGAGCGTGTTTCTCAGTGTTTGTGACCTGCTGGCAGCTTTTAGCTATCCCTGTGTGCCTACGTCTGTGCCCTTGCCTTTTCCTGGCAGGAGAGTGCCATCAGCTCTTGTTAGACTGGGGCGGGGGGTACAGCGGGCAGTGGGAGCAGCGGGGTGGTTCTTTGGTCTTCTGGTTCTGTCTCAGGCTTAGGCCTCTGTACCTCAGCCTTGGGATTCATTCCTCTGCCCCAGGTCTCAGAGATTTTCCCCACACTGCTCTTTCCTCTGCACTGACGGGTCAGCAGGGTTTGCTGTCCCTTCTTCCCTCCCCTGTGGAGGCCTGAGAGAAAGAACAGATGGGGAAGGTGGGGGTTCATGCCTGCCCCACAGGGAGGTTGTCTCTGCTCCCCGTTGCCCAAGTCTTCCTCATGCGTCAGGGCTGGACACTTAGGCTAGCCCACTCCGCCCTCAGCAGGTCGTTAGGGTTTGGGCTGGTTCTCTCTTCTTCCTCTTTCTCCACAGTAGAGACGGTCCACGTGCCCCAGCTTTCCTTGCATGGAGCCATCTTTCTGTGGACTCAGGCTCTTAGTCTTGCACCCTCAGCTCACTGATGAGCTCAACAAAGTTGTATTTTTAGTTTATTCAGCTCTTTAATCAACTTTTCACCCGTGTTCTTTCTGAGCTGTTCATCTGCTTTCCCCATTGGACTTAGTAGCAGTAGAACATGAGGTTTACACAGGGGTCTTCTAACTGGAGCAGGTTCTGACTTGGTTTCTTAGAGCAGAGACCACAGATGGCATTATCCAGGATGAGCTGGGTCTGGTGTGGCCTGGTGCCACTGCTGTGTGGTCTACAAAGCTGCCCTTAGATTGGTGAGCTCGCGCCCTAGTGCAGACATATTCTAGAACAGCGGCAGAAGCCTGGCAGCTGTCCTTCCACGTCCTCAGCATGTGGGGAGGGGTGAGAAGAGACCATGCTCCTGGTAGGAGACTGGGAAATGGATCAGTAGGTGAGAGTGGGCGAGGGGGTGCAGCAGAGCCAGCTTGCAGGTCCTTCCGTCACACCATGCCCACATGTGGTGTGTGTGTAGGAATCCACAGCTCACAGACTCGCATACCATGCTTGCCCCTCAGATCAGATACGTTGTGGGCATACAGGCTTCCTGTGGCCCTGACAATATTTGCCCTTTGCTTTTGTTAATTTAGAAGTTTGGTGAACATGTATTTCTTGTAATATTTGAATGATCAACTTGATCTCTTCACACTTTCAGCATCTAGAAATTTAAAGAGAATAAAGCTGCAGACATGTTCAGAGTGGCCACCTTTTGGATGGCATGTTCTTCTGTATCCCTCTCTTCGGGGATAATACTGCATGCCAGATTTTTTAAACTTTGAGAGTATTGTTTATATATGTTCCTATGAGTAAATTTCCTTTAAAGTAGTCATGAATTGATGAAATTTTTTGTTTGATGTTATTGTATTTTTTTAAAATTTTTATACCTTTATTTTATTTATTTTTATGTGGTGCCGAGGATCAAACCCAGTGCCTCACATATGCTAGGCAAGTGCTCTACACTGAGCCACATCCCCAGCCCCAAGTGATGAAATCTTGACTGGGTGGGGGGACCCTAAAATTAAAGATTGAGTGAATGTCATAAATAACTGCAAACAGTTCTTGAGAGAATTCACTATGGGTAAAACAAAGTTCCTGTGGTCTGAAAATGAACTGAAAGGCCAGGAGAAGCATGCCCAGGAGGTGACAAGACGGGCTGGCAGTTGCTGTTCTCCAGTCCTGCCTTCTCCTTTTGGCGATTCTGACCATTTACCTTGACTGGACAGCTCAGTCCAGGCAAACAGCTGAGTTCTGTGGGAACAGAGGCGTCTCTCCAGTCCCCCCAGCAGCCCCCACCCCCCGTATATTTCTTACTAATGAAGGCACATCTTTTCATTCTCTATGGTGCTTCATAAATCCAAGGAAGTTGGGTTTTCCCCATTTGCTGGGCAGATCCTCTGAAGGAGGTTTTGCCACCGTACAGCTGGGCCTAGGGTCTCCATGGGCGCCTCCACCCACCAGAGTTCCTCTGCTTGTTTTGGTTTTGTTTTTGAGGGTCCAAGTGAGACTTTGTTTAGGGAAGGAAAAAATGGTTCTGTATGTATGAGAAATGCTAAGAAAAGAATTGGTTTGTACAGTTTGGGGAGTCTTTTGAGTTTGTAACCTGCCGAGCTCTTTGCTTTTGTGGTTAAGTTTTCTTTTCCTTCCTTCTGGTTTTGGGGTGGCTGAGTGTGTATGTTGACTTTTTTTTTTTTTTTTTTTTTTTTTTTTTTTTTTTTTTTAAAGGAAACTCAGATTTCTCATGGATCTTAGAAGTACCAGTTGGTCGTCTTAAGTCATAGCTGTGTTTTTATGGTGAGGTTCCCCCCACACACACCCTTTTTTATTTGATGGAATCTCCAGCCTTCTTCTGGCTTCTGGAAACCCCAGAAGTCAAGTCTGTGGCCTGCTTTCAGGAACTGACCACAGAACTGACTTTTCTGTGTTGTTCTCACCTCTGGTTTTGCCTTGATGGGGCTGCTGTGCTTTGGGTAGTCTTGGCCTTTGTAGTTTGATGGCCTCTTCTACCCGTCAGCACCTGTGACATACAGTTAACAGAGAGAGTTAAGTGCCTGGAGAGTCATTATGACAGCGTGTGACATGTGACAGTATTAGAGTTAATGCTGGCACTATTCCAGTTTTAACTACTTCTGATTTAGAGAGAGGTCGGGGTTGGAAGAAAGAAGTTATTGCTATCCTGTGGTGTGTTCTGTTACTTGAATACTCAAGAAGTTGATAGAAATGGTAGCACCTGGAAAAGACGAAAAGTAGATAATGAGTTTTCATTCTCAGCCTGTTGATGTTGACAAATTAAACTGCTTATCAGCAAACGCCTTGAACATGACTTTGCTGTGGGTAATAATATAGTTCCAAAGGAGGTATTTGAAGATTTGGTTTTCAAGAGGTGTCTTTGCATTAGGGGTGGAAAATTAGCACTGAACGTGCTGGCCTAGACTATGCCAGGTATAATAAATATAGATTGTGAGTAAATTTTCCTTGGAATAGAAGTTTGATTTATAACTATTCTGTATGTATCTCACCAAGATAGTATCCTCCTTTAAAATCTAAGATTTGAAATTAGCTTGTAGTTGATTAGTTACCTTACTGAAACAATAGTTGCAAAAGCTGATAGGTTCTAAAAGTCAACATAAACATTGTGAAGAAACCTGTTGAGAAATTTGATCAAGTGTCAGGTAAAGTGGAATCATAATTTCTGGAACAAAAGTTTTGTTGATGTGATCAACAACATGATCTCTTATTATGATAAGAGTATCTTATATAGATATGTCATTCTGGGGTGTGTGTGTGTGTGTGTGTGTGTGTGTGTGTGTGTTTGAGAAAGAGAGAGATATAGATATGTCATTCTGGGGTGTGTGTGCTGGGATGCTGGGGACCGAACCCAGCCCCTTGTCATTCTTATATTTTCACTTAGTTAGTACCTTTATTTTGTTTGTTTATTTTTATGTGGTCCTGAGGATTAAACCCAGTGCCTCACACATGTGAGGCAAGCGCTCTATCACTGAGCCACAACCTTAGCCCCTGCCTAGTAATTTTTATTTTTTTTCAAAAGTAATTTTTATTTTTTTTCAAAAGTAAAACTAAGCTTAATAGCTTGAATTTGCATCTATAATTAAAGACTGGTCACTCTTGAATAAAGTCCTCCATTAACTTTTTCAAATGATAGTTAGTTTTTAAGAATTTTAGTCTCCTCGGCGTCCTTAAGTTTTGATTTTACAGTGTTGGGTATAGCTGATAGCTTTGTGGCTGCTTTACTTCATATATGTTTTGAAGAACTAAGTAAAGATGGGCATTTACATTTCCTTTGGGTACTAAAGACTCTAACGCTTTTCTAGATTTAGGAATCCAAATCCCCTTAAGGATTAATGCTTTCTGAGGAGCTCAGCAGAACTCTAAATGAAGATTAAAACTGACAGAGGGTTCTCATCCACATGATAATCAACAGACCACTGACCTCTGCACCACAAAACCTTAAAACCTGGCAAGGACACTCACTCTGCTCTAATTGAACCCTGAACTTCGCATAGTTCACGGTGATATTGCCAACTGGAACATTTTGTCCTGGAAAAACAGAAATTGTCAAGTTATTTTTATTGCCCTACTGTCAAGAAGTTGCTCAGGGAGCCAGGCCTGGCAGCACCCGCCTATAACCCCAGTACCCTGGAAGGCAGAGGCAGGAGGATTTTGAGTTCTAGGACAGCCTGGGCAATTTAGTGAGACCCTGTCTCAAAATGAAAAATAAAACGGCTGGGTAGAAGGACCCTGGGTTCAATCCCCAGTTACCCTTCCCCACCCCACCCCCCAGGGAGAAAAAGTTTTTCAGCAAATTCTTGAGTGTCTTAGCGCAAGGCTCAGGCTCAGAACCAGAGGCACAAGCACCACAGGCTGGACCCTACCCTTGGACATGTGCTGCCACTTTGTGTGGTCAACACTCCAGGGCCGGCTGGAAGAAGGCAGTTCCTGGCCATGAAAAAGTGAAACAAATAACTCTTTGTACAACTTTTGTCTCTAGGCTCAGAATTGGCTTGGACTCTTGTGCGCTGTGTCTTTGATCCCAGCACTTAAAGGCCCGAGCAGCCTCGTCTCTGCTTGCTCAGCCCAGGAACACTGAGGAAATTTAACTATGAAATGGAAATAAGCATGCTTTAAATCTTCCCCAAAAGTTTGATTATAATTGGTCATTAAACACATCCTGAGGTAATTTAGGAAGATACTAGCTAGAACTTCAAAAAATTAAACAGAATTACCTTACAATCCAGCAACTCCATTTCTAGGAATCTACCCAAAGAATTGGGAGCGGGATCTTTAAGAGGTATTTGTACACCAGTGTTAGCAGCACTAGTCACAATAACCGAGAGATAAAAACAACCCAAGACTCCACCAGCTGATGAATAGATAAGTTCTATTCCATACAGTAGAATATGTCTATACGGTAAAATATTATCCTGTCTTAAAAAGAAGAAAATGCTACATGCTACAGTACGGTGAGCCTTGAGGACATTCTGCAAAGTGAAATAAGCCAGTCACCAGTTACAAGAGGACAAGCGCGTGATTCCACTTACATGAGGTGCCAGAGTGGTCAGATTCATAGACATAAAAAGGAATGTGGTGGCTCCCCGGGGCTGGGGAGGAAGTGGGGGTGTGGAGTTAGTTTAATGGGGGCAGTGTTTGAATTTGGGAAAATGGAAAAAGTCCTAGAGGGGGATGGCCGTGATGGTTGCACAATGTTGTGAATGTACTTAATGTGCCGGGGAGAGGAGCACTTAAAAATAGGACGTTTTGTTACGTGTGTTGCACGACAATAAGAGGCACTCTGGACACTGTCTGCTGGGACCTTATCCGGGACATGTGGTATCTGTCTGCACAGCACACACACTGGACTGTCATTACATCAAGGACAGAGTTACAGATGGGCCTAGTAGAGAGTGGGCACTGCTACTGGGCCCCAGATGTGTCCTGCTAGCAGGGGTGGGTGGTGCAGGGCACAGCTGATGCCCCCAGGGGCTCGTGCAGTACAAGGGACAAAAGCAGCAGTAGACAGAGTGAAATGTCAAAGGCAGTTTATCAATCACATTTGCCAGTTTTAAAAATCGTGTATGTGTGTGGGTTTTGCTGTTTTTGATAATTGCACTAGCATGAGCTGTTGCCCAGCAGTGGTGGCTTTGGATCCTCTTGTGAAGGCCTGCTGGTAGGTGACATCCCTTACATCCCTCAGGATACACTTAGAGGGGGGTGTTCTGAGCACAGGGAGAAAGCATTTCTGTGTTACTTGGCGTGTTTCTTCACGAACTCCTCCGTGTAAGAGAGGAAGCTTGTCACATTAGAGCACTGCCTCATCTCTCTGCCCTGGTAACTAGCACTGTCACAGCCTGGTGGCCCAGCACTGGCTTTCTCCCTGTTTGTGAAAAAACAGTCCCTTTGGCCCTTCCACCCAGGTTGATGTCAGAAGCAACAAGGACTTAGCTGGGAGCCCTGGGTTGGAGTTACATCAGCACTTGATTTTACATTTTCTGGCTCTTGGAAGATCACATCCCTTCTTCCTGGGCTCAGTTTTTAGTTTTTCCTGGCAGGTGAGTGAGATGTTGATCACCTTAATCCCTCCTCATTGCCTCCAGCATTGTGTCCATGATTATTTTCACTTCTGCCTTTAACCCTTACAAGACCAACTCAGCCTGTTCTCTTCCATTCTGGCTTTTTGTGGTAAACCTTCCGCAGAGTCCTCTGAATCTATGGCATACTTGGCTACCTCAAGTTTTTGCTGATTGGCACAGTACCCTGATTTGCCATAGTCTGATTCTTACCATTTACATTCAGCAGGTACTCATTGAGCACATACTATATTTAAAGCATTTGAGAACCGTAATTAATTACAATCCCAAGTCCATCAAGCTTAACCAGCATTACCTGGGAGAGTTCCTAACCTTCTTGAAGACCTTTCTTGTCATTAATCACTCATTTTTTTCCATCTTGCCAGTTTGCTTTTCATGTGTGCATATGTTTCCTGCTGGGGCAGGAGGCTAAGCATGATGGAGAGCAGAGAGCATTTGTATAGCCTCATGGGCACAAATGTGATCTGCCCTTGGCACGCCCTGTCCTGCTTGGGCCAGGTGGTTAGGCACTGTGCACCTTGAGTTTCCATCTTGGGAAGTGAAGATTTAGTATTGCCCAGTGAGTGTCCATGGGTCTGCAGGTATTGGTGGCCAAAGCTTTGCCTGGCTGTCTGTGTCTGGGACCTCCTGTGATCTCCTTGCTCTTGATACCCCTTGAGCATTTGGTGAAAATAGAAAGGAAGTTACGGAGTCATCAGTGAAGAGGTGGCTCGTCCTGAGGGAAAGCGGCTCATCACAGCAGCTTTCCTGCATGACACTAATCGTGGAAAATCACAAATACAAGAAATAAAGGAACTCTTTCTACACAGGATGGTATCACAGTGAAATCCTGAGCTTGCTTCTGTGGGTACAGTTTTTAATGAGGAAAGTCAGTGTTGGTGTCCACCCCGCTTCACAGCTCCCTGCTGGCTTCCCAGGTCCCAAGCTGTCCGTTTCCCCATCTCTCCACTGCGCGATCAGTTTGATTACTTGGAGCTTAACACTTTTCCTCTGATTTGGAGGAAGTGTTACTGCTACTCTGTCTGGCTGCCCTGATTTTTTTGTTTTGGGTTTACCTGAATGTCCTCAGGTATCCTCTATTGGTAAAAGGTGTCAAACATTGACTATGAATTGTGGTCCTCAGCTTCAGCCTGCATCAGCATCCTGTGGGCAAAGGACCTGTGCTCCACCCCAGAAACCTCAGGTGGCCCCGGAAACCTCAGGTGGCTGCCAACGTGGCCCAAGGAGCACTTTGTTAAAAGTCCCCTAGTGGTCTGTTGAGTCAGGGCGAGAACCCCTGTGGATGGCATATGTTGCACTTAACACATCAAATGCAGCATTATTTAGGAAATTATAATTAACTATCTGAAGCTGATTTAAAGTTACTTAGTCTCACTAGTTGTACTTCCTTTTTGTCTCAAAATAGTATGTTCTGTTTAAGTCTCCTTGCTGCTTTTCTTACTGTTTTTAGACTGGTTCTCTATGAAAAGTTAGCTGTTAAAGTGTATCATTTTAATTGAAGGAACTACAGCTTATGTTCTTTCTGTTGGTTTCCAAAGTGCTTATGTGCTCTTGGGTTTTTAATGTCTTCATTTCTTAATTTTCCATTTGTTTGCCTTTAGTCTCTTTCTGGCATTCCTGAGCTATTTAGCAGCATCAAGAAATTATTTGTACGCTTCATGGACTAAAATGACTTATGCATCCTCCATTCTTAGGTTTCTTTTTGCGCTTTAACTAATGAGTTATTAGTGCCGGGCACAGTGGCACATGCCTGTAATCCCAGCATCTTGGGAGGTTGAGGCAGAAGGATCAGGAGTCCAAAGCCAGTCCCAGCAACTTAGCGAGGCCCTAATCAACCTTTATTGTGAGACTCTGTCTAGGGATGTGGCTAAGTGCCCCTAGGTTCAATCCCCGATACCAAAATAATAGTAATAAGAAAGAGTTATTTGCAACTCTTTCCCCCTGTGCTCACACCATGCCTCTCAAGCCCAGTTGCCTTGGAATGTGGCACCTGGATCTTTGTCACAAAGTGACATCAGAGATTCTAGAAAGAGACCTGAGTCACAGAAAACCTCAACTATTCATCTTAGTTTAGATTTAGTAGGTTTTACATTTTGGTTTATAGGGAAAATACTTGAATAAAAGGTTTGAGGAGAATTTTTTGGGCTGTGGGTTGGCCGTGGCAGTGTGCAGTAGCAGAAGTAGCTGCCAGAGAAGCCATCAGGTGGATGGGGACATCCAGAAGTGGACCTCAGGGAGGGTTGACAGCTTGGCTGTGAGTGCCAAGGACAGTGGGCAGCCCAGGCTGATGAGGCGTTCGTCCCCTCCACTGCCAGAGGCCCATGACTCCTGCCATTGTTAATGGGAGAGTTGGGACACTTGCCTAGTGTCCTGCTGTCCCTCTGTGCCACATGCTTCCCTGGGCGGTGATGAGCAGGGAGGGGCCAGTGAGAGCCATTCATCCCAGACGTGCCCCGGGTGTTGGGTCACACACTGGGGTCCGTGCCTTCAGAGCCAGGTGAGAGGTTGGAGCCCTCAGGGAGCACACACAGCCGGTGCCTTCCACAAGGTGCACTTGGCACACAGAGCACTGCAGTGCCGAAGCAGCTTTCTCCGACTCCTCCAAGGTGACCCACTCCAGGAGATGAATCAGTGCCCGGGCACGCCGCGATCTCTGATTTCTCATAGTTTATTCTGTTTGAAAGAAATGATTATTGATTGGTAGCCATGCAATTGCAGAGCTCGAAAGGCACCATTATAGGGGACATGTCCAGAGAAAGAGACCTCATCACCCCTAGACAGCTCAGGGTTAGCAAATGACCTAGAAGAGGACCTTCTGGTCTGGACCCAGCATGGAAACCAATGGCTGTAGCTGCTGGAACAGCAAGAAGACTGCGCAGACGCTGGAGTTCTGAGTGGCAGTTCTGCACGGCCTGGGCAGTGTCTGATGTGGAGGGATGTCATGGTTTCTGGCACATCTGGGAGAAGCCCAAGTGTGGTCCCCACAGACCCTGTAGCCCTCCCTCCCGTTTGCGGCACTATGTCTGTTGTCATCAGAAAGGGGCTGTGCCCGAGGAATGGAGCACAGTTTGGAGGGGCAGGGGTGGAGGTTGGGGGCCATCCACACTCAACGCCAAAGCTTTGGGAATGGGCAGTGCAGGGAAGCCGTGTCCATGCAGCAGAACTTGGACACTCGTTCTTAATTATAATTCTTAATTATATTATTATTTGGGGGGGGTACTGGGAATTGAACTCAGGGGCATTTGGCCACTGAGCCACATCCCCAGCCCTATTCTTTATTTTATTTAGAGACAGGGTCTCACTGAGTTGCTTAGTGCCTTGCTTTTACTGAGGCTGGCTTTGAACTCAAGATCCCCTGTCTCAGCCTCCCAGGCCAGTAGGATTACAGGTGTGTGCCACTGCAGCCAGCAGTATTATTCTTAATAATCAGGTTCCTTATATAGATGGTCTTCCACTTACATTGGGGTTATAGCCTAATAATTATAATAAACCCATCCTGAGTTGAAAATATAAGTCAAGCAGCCATTTCAATGTTTATAGCAGCTCAGCTGGGTGCGGTGGCACACGCCTGTAATCCCAGCACTTGGGAGGCTGAGGCAGGAGGATCGTGAGTTCAAAGCCAGCCTCAGCAGTGGCGAGGCACTTAGCAACTCAGTGAGACCCTGTCTCTAATAAAAAATATATATATACAAAAAAAGGTCTGGGGATGTGGCCCAGTGGTCAAGTGCCCCTGAGTTGAATCCCCGGTACCCCCTCCCCCCCACACACAAAAAATGTTTACAGCAGCTTAATTCACAATAGTCAAGCTATGAAACCAACCTAGGCACCCTACAACAGATGAACGGAATAAAAAAATGTGATACATGCACACAATGGAATATTACTCAGCCATAAAGAAAAATGAAATTATGGCATTTGCTGGTAAACGGTTGGAACTGGAGAGTATCATGCTAAGTGAAATAAGCCAGTCCCAAAAAACCAAAGGCAGAATGTTTTCTCTGATACGTGGATGCCAACCCATAACAAAGGAGGGGAAGTTTAGGAGAGTTCATTGGACTAGACAAAGGGGAATGAAGGGAAGGGAGGGGGGATGGCAATAGGAAAGACAATAGAATGAATCAGATGTAACTTTCCTATGTGCATATGTGAACACCTGACCAGTGTAACTCCACATCATTTACAACCACAAGAATGGGATCCTAATTGGAACAAGTTATACTTATTCCATGTGTGTATAATATGTCAAAACACACTCTATTGTCTCATATATTTAGAAAGAACAAATTAAAGTGTGTGTGTGTGTGTGTGTGTGAGAAAATTCATTGAATATGCCCATCCTGCCGAGCACCTCACCTGCTTAGCCACACAGTGCACCTTGAAGCTTGGTCTGTTCCTCCTCTCTGTGGCCTGGCTGACTGGGAGCTGCGGCTCACGGCCTCTGTCTGGCGTCATAGGAGAAGGTCTGACCACATGTGGTCAGCCCAAGAAAAGACCCAAATTCAAAATCTGAAGTACAGTTTCCACTGAAGGCATACTACTTTTGTGCCTTCATAAAGTCAAAAAATCAAAAATCGAACCATCTTAAGTTGGAGACCATCTGCATTTCAATTTAGTTACATTAAGTTGTGTGATGAAGAGGCTCAATGTCTAAAGTGGCTATTTTACTAGATTTCTTTTTCCTAACAAAATATACAAAAATAAAGTTCCTCCAGGCCCAGCACCCAGAGGTCTCAGTTCCGGCATAAAAAGGGACTTGCACCTGGTCTCTGCATCCCAAGTCCAGAGCTGTCTGTCAGGGGTCTTAAGTGGTCCACAAAGAGGTTTCAGGAGTCATAAGGCAGCAAGAGGTGCAGATTCTAAAGTCCATGTGTATGCTCCCAGCTTTCCTGCAGAGGGTGTCCAGTGGGGGCAGGATGTGCCCCCTAATTGGTGTTCAAGAAAGATTTGACTGTGGTCAGTGACTTGGCCTGAGGATGGAGGCAGGAATTCCCTCAGTCCATCAGGTCGAATGCAAGTGCATCCAGGTACTAGGGCCCTTCTAAAGCACAGGTGCCCTCTCTCTTTCAAAACAGACAGGATATAATTAACTTGAAAATGAGCCTGAAACTCTAAAGACAGATGTACGAATAGAGGTAAAGACTTGGGAGTAACCAGTGGTATGTCTGTGGCAGGTAGAACTGGGGGGACCAGGCAGCCTGGAGAAGGCCCTGAGCAGAGGAAGCTGAGCCCCGCCTGCCTGCTCCAGAACACAGACACCCCACTTTCTCTCTGCAGCAGTTGGAGAATGTTCACTGACCTTGGGGAAGCCTTGGCCCCTTAGCTGTGGAAGCGCTTAGTGCTGAGTTCCGTACTGTTGGAGGAGGGAGCCTGCTTTGCAGTGGGGTTTGGGCAGAGCCCCTGTGACATGAGCGAGCTCCTCCTGGGAGGACGGGGTCCATGAAGGGCCAAGGCTCGGAATATGGTGCTGGGTAGGATCCAAGTCCTTTCTTTTTTCTTTATTATTGCTAATTGGTATATATGACATCTTGAAGCACATCACTAATCAGATAGCTTTATTTTTAGGGCCAGGTCTAAAATGTCATGTGAATGAATTTTCTTGAATTAAGCAAAAAAGAACGACGGATACTGTATAAGACAGTTTGCTGTCATGTGATTCGTGCATTCCTGAAAATCCCACCTTACATGGAATGCTCAGTAAAAACTACAGGGCTTCAGGGGGAAACAAGGTTAGGGACAAAACTTTGTCACTAGGGCTGGGAGTGCAGCTCAGTGGTAGAGCAGCACTTGCCCAGCATACATGAGGCCCTAGGTTCTATACCCAACACTGCAAAAAAGGAGGGGAAAAAACTATCACTGGCACATTAAAAATGTAAGATAGGACCCTAATGAAACAGCACAGTTTCACTTGTTAAAGGGTTTTTATTTTAAGTACTATAATAAATATAGTACCATATCTTGGAGTAGATCAGCAGTTTGCTTGTGGAAGGGAATGTTGGAAGGGTTGTTGTGTGGGGCATTGAGGTGGTGGGAAGGGAGTGATCTGAAATCAAGCAAAGTGTAACAGCAGGCGTGGGGGCACAGCTGTTTACAGTGTGTTCATGTGTGAGTTCTGTGTGTTCTCAGCCAGGTGCAGCTGGGAGCAGTCATGCATTCCCCAAGTTTCTCCAGATAATGGCACATAAACTTGTGGAATTTGCATTATAACTCATTGTATCAGTTGTGTTGGACATGTTATGGTTGCACTGACAGTACACTGCCTCTCTTGAAGGTGATTGAGAATGAGCATATGTCGCCCTAAGCTCGGAGGTCCCTGTGGATAGATAGGAAATGTATTTAACTGAAGGAGGTGGAGCAGAGGACGTTTATAATTACTTGTAAAGGGTTCACTTAACATGGAGAAAAGAGGTGCTAGTGCTTAAAGCCTACCTTTTTTGTTTTGGGTTTTTTGGACAGTACTGGGATCAAACCCAGGGCCTTGTGCACACCAGGCAAGTGCTAAAGCCTGTCTTTACTTCCATGTCCATACGAAAACTTACCCTTGATGAATTCAGTTTGCAGATTATAAAATTGTAGAGGGTTTTTTTTTTGTTTTGGTTTTGGTTTTTTGGGGGGGGAGTATGGTTAAATAGGATTAGCTTAGATACGTGTGAATGACAGTATTTTGAAATGTTACACTCTACAAAGATGGGTTTCTGTAGACACTATAGTCCTTGCTGTCAAACTTTAGGCTAAAGAAAATTAATGACCATGAATATCTGAGATGGTTAAGAACAGTTTTTGAATTCTGCCTTCACAGCATAGTAAACTTGCTGACTCTTGATTAAATAATCGTAAACTCATAGATAGGAAAGTACCAGTCTGTCTTTGCCTAATGAAAAGCAACATCCAGGAACTTTTATCTGGATTTGGGGTGCTATAGTATCTTTTCAGGTGGCTTCCTGATTATAACAGCAATAACATCAAAGAAATTTACAAAACATAAGAATATAAGGATATAAGAATTATCCATCTCTGTCTGCAAAAAAGGAGCCATTATTAGCAATTTTATAATTTACATTACTAATAAACTCACATGGAGACATTGTTGATAACTCTCCATCCACACATTCCTTTTGTTATCTTTCATTTTCGTTGGGTTAATGGAAGGACACAGGCTTAGCTTTCAGGTCTGCAGGCCCAACACACATTTCCTAGTGTACCATATGGACTCACGTTAAATTACTTGTGTTAAGAGCTCAGCATATGTGGTATTAATGTAAATGATAGCTGCTATAATGCACTTATTGGATTTTTTTTTAAATATACATAATATTGTCATGTACGCTATAATTAATTTAGCCATTTCCTTACTATCAGGCACTAAATTTAGAGCTCTATTTTTGGAATAGAAAAGTTATGTGAATACCTTTTGTACATAAAACAAGCCTTCATATAATTTTTAGCTTTTAGAAGTAAATTTTTAAAAGTTGAATTACATGGGCAGAAGTTGATTGGTACATCTTACAACAATGTATCAGTTGACATCTGTGTGCCCTTCACCATCATTGATTTAGTTGCCATATTTTAAATTTTTGTAATCTAAAAGTAGATGATGGTTCCTTCCTTCTTTCCTTCCTTCCTTCCTTCCTTCCTTCCTTCCGTGGATCCATTTTTCATGTTTTTTTTTTTTTTTTTTTTTTTTTTTTTTTGGTACCAGGGATTGAACTCAGGGGCACTCTACCACTGGGCCACATCCCCAGCCCTTTTTTGTATTTTATTTAGAGACAGGGTCTCACTGAGTTGCTAAGTGCCTCGCCATTGCTGAGGCTGGCTTTGAACTCACGATCCTCCTGCCTCAGCCTCCCAAAGTGCTGGGATTACAGGCGTGCGCCACCGCGCCCGGCTGTTTTGGTGTTTTTATTCCATCATTTGAGTTTGCTTTGTACACCTTTTAAGTGTGTTATATATTTTAGGTCTATTTTATTCTTTGCATTTAGATTCATTTTTATTAAAGCTTTAATGTAAAAAATAGCCTTTCATTGAGGAAGTTTTCAATTTATAAGTACTTGAATTTTCCTTTAGCTTTTCTTCTGTCCTTTTTTGTTATTTTCATCTAGAAATCATATGTTGTGCTGTTTTTTTATTAAATGAAACTTTTTTAATAAAATCAGCTTCCTAGTTTTTTTTATCCCCATTTATACCAGACAATCTGGTTTGTAATGCAGGTACCCTCACCTGGGTGCTCCTCTTAGGCTGATTCTAGTCCATCAGCTGTCCCTGTATGGGACCTGTGTTCTTTGTGCAGACTTATAAAACCAGTGAGGTACACATTACTCTTCAGTCTTTCAAAAGTCTCCTGGCTTGTCTTCCTGCTTAATGTTAACCAGATATTTTGATTGGAAATCTTAGAATTAAGATTGAGAACAACAGATAGCTTAACAGTGCTTGGTGTTCGCTAGAATCATGGCACTTTCTCTCCCCACCTTTTTTTTTTCAAATGTTCCTTAGTAACATTTGATTGATTTCTATTTATTCATTGTGTGTATTTCTTCAAGGCTTTGTTCCTAGTTTTAGTTCTACTATGGATGGATTTTTAATGTATGTCTTCTGAACACTTCCTAGAGAGTAGAAAAGCTGTTGTTCAGTTGTTTTTGCCCTGGCACTAAGATATCTCACAATTCTTAAAATGCCCTTTGCCACAGACTATCAACCATTAGTAAAATAAGATTGTGATGGTGTAATAACCAAAATCAGTATATGGTTTCGTTCTTGTCATCTGTGTCAAGTTCTTCCACTGAAGCTATCTTTGCAAAATGCGTCCTAGATCTCCTTCATAGCTCTGTGCTCTGAAGTTACTTGTTGCAGTCAACTGTTCTTAACCTCCCTGGCCCAAAAATGGCTTTAAGAAGCTGCTATAGTTTACTGTTGGGAGGAGGTGGCACCTTTAAGAGGTGAGGCCTTAGGTCACTGGGGCAGTCCCCAGGGGATTGTGGGTTGTTTTCTCTTCCCAGCTTCCCAGCTGCGCTTGGGTGAGCAGCTTGCTCCTCCGCAAGCCCCCGCCGTGGTCAGTACTGCCTTACCTCAGACCTGAAGGTAGCAGGACCAAGCGTGACCCTGGACTAGAACCTGCACAACCATCAGCCAAAATAAACACTTCTTCCTTGCAACTTGATTATCTCGGATATTTGTTACAGTAATGGAAAGCTAACAGAAGGAATTCTTTGATAAGTCCATTTCTTAAAACCCTTCTTGGTTACTTTTCTTTCTTTCTTTTTTTTTATTTCTGCATCAGAAATCAGTCTTTAATTCATATTTTTTAACAGTGATCATTTTCTTGAAGCTATTTTAATATACTTCTATAGGATATAAAGAGTGGTTTTTATTCATTTGTGTTAGGTTGATGTGAAAGTATTGGAGATAGTGTTTTTCTGTGATTAGGCTAAGCAGTTACTACTTTCTCCTGTTAGGAGATTACACTAAGTATGCAATCTGTGAGGTTCATTTTTTACTCATGTATCTTTCGCTCTGGTGTTCTTCGTGCTCATGTGTTTATCCACGCTATTGAACCATACGGTCAGGTTAGGCACAGCAGCAACCCCCTTCCTAGTACCAGTTTCATTTTTAGTTACTTTCTTCAACACTGTGACCAAGAGACCCAACAAGAACAATTTAGGGATAATACTTGTTTTGGCTTGTAGTTTCAGACCTCTTAGTCCCTAGACAGCCAAGGATGACTCTGGGCCCAAGGTGAGCCACAGCACCATAGCAGAAGGATGTGGCAGAGGGAAGCAGTTCAGGACATGGCAATGAGGAAACAGAGCTGTCCTGTGTTTGAAGGACCTTTATGCTGTTTATTTGCTATCTAAGTTAATCTCCCCTGCCCTCAGCCCACTTCACATACTTTACAGATACAATTCCAAGCAAGGCTCAGTGGCACACACCGGTAATAATTCCAACTGCTCAAGAGGCTGAGGCAGGAGGATTCAAGGCCAGTCTCAGCAACTTTGCAAAGGCCCTAAGGACTTATCAAGACCCTGATTCAGAATTAAAAAGAGCTGGTGGTGTGGCTCAGTGGTCTTAGTGGTAAAGCACCACTAAGTTCAGTCCCCACTACCAAACAAAAAAAGATACAGTTCCATTTTTTTCCTGTATTATATACTTTTTTAAAGGTAAGGATACAGCTATTCTTCCATTGTTTTATCTATAATACACCACCACCTTTTTTCTTCTTCTTCAGATTTTAGCAGATTATAATGTGCCTTAGTTTGGGGGATGCATGTACTGATCTTTAAGTTCTTGGATAAGTAGGCTTCTGGCTTTCATCAAATATGGAAAACTTTCAGACGTTATTTCTGCAAATATTTGATACACACTCTTAAAAACTCAAACTTATGTATGCCAGACTACTTGGTAGATCTATTCATTGTTTTGTCTTCTCTCCGTGAGGTATTTTGAATAGACTATTGCTGCCTTCAAGTTCTCTGATATTTTGTTTTGTAGTATCCAATCTGTTAAATATCTAGTGAAATTTTTATTTCTAATCTCCTGTTTCCACACTATATTCATGTCTTTGAAATCCTTGAGTTTTTTCTGCACGTGTATATGTGTGCGTTTGTGTATTCACTCTTACACTATCTCAATCTCTTTCTCTCTCTTTTTCTAAAACAACATATTTGAAGATTGTTGCTCTGAAACTGTACTTGGTTGGAATCTTTAAAACCCAAAACACACGTCAAAGTGATATTTCGGACAGTGATACTATGGCAATGCTTGTCTGCATAAACACAGAGCAGTGCGCTTTACAGCTAACTAGCGCCCCCACCACCGCTGCCTTTAGAAAACCTAGAGTAAGAGCCATTAAGAGGCAGAGATTTTTATGATCCAGTGTTTGCCGGTAGCAAACAGGATAGTATCTGCAGAGCTCACACTTGCTGGGAGCTAGCCGATTCTCTGTGGGTCATTCTCTAGATCAGAAGGTAGAGATGTCACCTTGTATTATGAAGTAGGGGCCAAATGATTTGTCTGTACTTTTTACCTGCTATGTGACTGGAGAAAAAAAAAAAAGTTTCCAATTTTAATTCATTAGTATAAAAATGTAGCTCTTTATTGAAATATATCTTTCTAAGAGAGGGGTATAATATACAGTAAAATTTTACAGAAATCTTTCTAGGAGTGGGAAGGCAAATACATATCCACTTGTGTATGTGCCCATCCTGACTGAACAGTCCTAGCTGCCTGGAGTATTGTTCTGAAAAGACTTTTTCCACCTCTCCTTTCAATAGGAGAGCAGCTGCTGGGCTGTGGTGCATGCCTATAACCCCAACAATTCTGCTGGGGAGGCTGAGACGGGAGGATCAAGAGTTCAAAGCCAGCCTCAGCAACTTAGTGAGGCACTTAGCAAATCAGATCCTGTCCCTAACTAAAATACACAAAAAAGCTGAGGATGTGGCTCAGTGGCCAAGCACCCCTGGGTTCAATCCTCTGTACCAAAAGAGAGAGAGAGAGAGAGAGAGAGGAGAGCAGCTGTGGTTAATTAGTGCTGTCTGTGCAGGGTGCAGGAGATCTGACTGACACCTCAAGGACCATCAACTTGCCATGCCTGGTCTCTCCCCATCCCATTTACAAGTTATTGTTCCTTCTTTAATCTTCTCACATTGAAGTTACTAATTTGTGAAGATGTCCTTTTCTGTTAATCCCATCACCTCTCATTTTTAGGTCTGTTCTGTTAGCAGATTTAATCTTGGTCATTGGTCTTCCTGCTTCTTTGCCTGTCAGTATCTGGTTGGTTGCTGAAAATTGTGACTTTCATGATTTGGGATGCTGGATTTTGTTGTATGCTTTGAAAAAGTGTTAGATTTGTTCTGGTAGAAAATTGTAGCTTATATCAGTTTGATCCTTTTGAGGCTTAATTTTTAAGCTTTGTTCGTACAATTGAAAGTATCCTTTATTCTAGACCTAGATTACTTTTGCTGCTAATACGTGCCTCTCTGGGTTCTCCACAGATGCCCCAAGAATTCCATGAGGTTCATCCACTCTGGCTGGTGAAGACCCCCAGCCCTTTGTGAACTCTTGTTCCCTGCCCAGACTTGTAGAATTTCTCCCTGTATGTACTCCCAGTGGTGCTCAGCAAAGAAAGACTCAAGTTCTGGAACTGATACTGTGTGTAGCTCCCTCCTTTCCCATGCCCTGCCCCCAAAATTGTAGCTTCCTGGGTCCCCAAGTCATCTGTGCTTGAGGGCAGCATTTCTGCAGACTCTCCGGGTTTCCCTCCCTACAGCTGCAATGTGGAAATTACCTCCCAGCAGAAAGCTGGGTGCACCGATAGGCTCACGGCTGTACCTGCCTGCCCTGCCTGTTGACCAGTGTCTGTAACCAGCCATTGCATACACGTTGTTCAGCTCTCTAGTTGCCAGTGGAGGCAAAGAAGGCCAGGCATGGTCCTTCAGTTCTTCCTAAGATCCAAGGCAGGTGTCACCGGGCATTTTTAGAGAGACTTTACCTTTTGAAGCCATGTTTAGCACATTAACCATGTTTGACGATATCGTTTTGGCTCTCTGGTACATTAAAAGGAAACCAGTTATTAGAAAAGCTACTAAATAAGTTTCTTGTTATCCTCTCTGGATTTTATACTGATAACCCATGGGAACACGTTGGAGGTCTCTGTGTCCTAATCCTTAAGGGACGATCAGTTCTCAAGGCCACTTGGACTCCTCTGCTTTCCTAAGACTTGTTGGTCTGGTGAATTGCACCAAATGTTCGCATGGTTTCTTTTGTGGAGGACTTTTCTCCCTGGGTCTCAGGGTTTGCCTCTCCTTTAGTCATAGCAGTTGACTCTTCTGTAGAGTTGACTGCCCCTGCACTGGCTTGAGGTGTAACTGGCTGTGTGACATCTGGCAGGGCATCTTCTCTCTAGATCAAGGGATCTGGACTTTAAAGGGACTTGTTTTTTGTTTTTGTTTTTGTTTTTAACTGGGAATTGAACCCAAAGGTACTTTATGCTGAGCTACATCCCCAGCCCTTTGTTTGTTTGTTTGTTTGTTTTGAGACAGGGTCTCACTGAGTTGCCAAGGCTGGCCTTGAACTTGGAATCCTCCTGCCTCAGCCTCCTGAGTGTCTGATTACAGGCAAGAGCGTGGCAGGACTTCATTTCTTAATTCAGTGCCTATTACTGAGCTACAAGTACTGGGGTACCTGAATAAAGGAGAGGAGCAGCGGCGGGGGGTGGGGGCAGGGAGGGGCCTTGGCTCCTGCAAGGCTTGGTGGAGCACACTGATGACATTGCAGACAAAAATCAAGTGAGAAAGAAATGGCTTTAGGGATGCCCTGAAGAAAAATGGGGTGATGTGAAGTGGTGATGGGGAAGGGCTGGCATTAGATGGGGAGAGCCAAGGTTTGTCTGAGGAGCAGATATGGGAATTGCCCTCCAGATGGGCAGAAGAAACTGGTCATTTGAAGTCCTAGGGCACGGATGTTCTAGGCAGAGGAAAGAGCAAGTGCGGAGGTCTTGAAGTGGGCGCAGGCCCGGATCACGTAAGAACGTGCGTCTTCATCACCGGAATGAGCGGCAGAGGGGCGTAAGTGATGCCAGGAGTAGAGGGAGCTGGGCTCAGCCCCGTGATGGCAGTCTGATTCCAAGACAGTCCTGCCGTGGACACTCGGTGCTCTTCACAGATGGATGGCACGGTGTCCCTGGCATTATACTGGGGAGGGTGTGTTAGTTGAGGCGCCAGCAAGATCAGAATCTGAAATCAGCAGGGACCTCAGTGGCACAGCAGTGAACATAGATTTCACACAAGCAGCCAAGAGCCAAGTTCAGTAGTCTTGGGCAGCACGAGCCAAAATGAATGCGTTTCTAAATTTGCAGAACCACAGAAGGCTCCCTAGGAACTAGTGCCTCAGAGAAAATGTTGGGCTTTTTCTGAAGCTCACGTGTAGTGGCTGTGTGGACCTCCTGTCCTAGAAATCCTGCTTCTGTAGAAGGAAGCCACCGGGAAAATTGCTGGTAGAGTTTGAGGAATAAAACTTTCAAACAGAGAAAGAAAAGATGCTGTGAAAAGGAAGAGCAGTTCAGGGGTGGCGTTCCACCAAAGCCAGCAGGAAGTCCTGTGGGAGGCTGCTGCAGCACTCCTCAGGGGTCTGCTCCATCCAGGCTTCTGTAGCAAAATACCACCGACTGGGGGGGATTCACTTCTCACAGTTTAGAGGCTGGGACTGGCGGACGTGGTATCTAGTGAAGGCTTCTGGGTTCCTAAATGACGCCTTTTGCTGAGTCCTTACATTTGCAGAAGGGACCGGGTTCTCTCTCAGGCCTCTTTTATAAGGGCACTGATTCATTCATGAGGCTGCACCCTTGTGACCTGATCACCTCCCAAAGGCGCCACCTTTTTATGCTATGGAGGATTTCATGTATGAATGGGGTGGTGGGGGGATTAACATTTATACAATAGCAATAGTAACTTCCCCCTTGTTGCCAGGACCAATTTTTTGTGCTTTGAAAAATAGCATCAATTAAAAGTTCAATTAAGTAACTCTGAAAAACCCAGCACACCTTCAGGGGTGGTGTGTAAGAAGCCCTCCTCTTGAGGAGGCCAGAGCCCCAGCCTATCTCTGCATGTTCCGCGTCACATCCCTCCTTCACCAGGTTCCATGGCCTTCATGCTTGCCCCTGATTGTTCCTAACATGATCTTTATTTTCAACCAGAAAAATCCTTATTGTTGGCATCTCCTAAGTGCCAGTGTCCTCTCACCTTCAGTTGTGTTTTAATTTTCCTTAAACCAGTATTTTAACATAATCTTTTTTAGGTACTGAGGATTGAACCCAGGGGTATTTAACCACTGAGCCACATCCCCAGCCCTTTTTTTATATTTTATTTAGAGACAGGGTCTCACTGAGTTGCTAAGTGCCCCACAAAGTTACTGAGGCTGGCTTTGAACATGCCATCCTCCTGCCTCAGCCTTCAGAGCCACTGGGATTACAGGCATGTGACACCATGCCCAGGTATTTTAATGTATTCTTGATTTGAACATTTATGGTTTTTATTTAACATTTAATGTCTGTCTGTCATTGTATCCTGTAGTCTGGATTCTGTGCCTTAGTGAAACAGCTGACCTCTAATCTCCCCTCCCATTACTTCCCTCCCTTCTCTACCTCTCTGGACATACCTCAGCCCTGGTGGTCTTCTGGCCTGGGTATGGCTCTCCCCAGATGGCTGGCTGCAGGCTGGGGTGCCCTCAGCTTGCTCTTCCCTCTAGAGTACTGCCTGTCGGTTCTGCCATCATCTCTGGGCACCAGTCCCCACATAGCTGTCCCCAACCCTGACTCTGCACCCCCACTGGGCTCGGTAGCATCTTCACCTGAAGACTCACCCTGGATAAAACCAAGGGTCTTCCTCTCCTGCTCACTCAGGCTCAGAGGTTCAGAACCACCTATGATCCATTTTTCTGTACTCAGAAGTTATTTGGCCATGTTAACTCTAGCTTTTAATTGCAAGTGGTTCAAGGAATGGACAGAGGGAGAGGTGGGGACAGCAGGTGCAGAGCAGGTGAGGCTGTGTGGGTGTGAGAGCGAAGGACAGTGCCAAGAAGGCGATTTATTGAGCAGGTGTGTGGGCAGAAGAGATTGGGAAGTATTTTTAAACATAGATGGGGGAGGATCTGGTAGAAGAGGGAAAAGGTTAAAAGAAAGAGAAAGGATCTCTCCCAAGTTCCTCAGAAGGACCTGGCAACATCCTGACAGGTAGATCGTATCAGATGCTCTTTCAGCTAGAAGCATGTCAGGTTGCGAGTCCATTAAGAGCTTGCCCTCTAGATTTGCCAGCATCGGAATGACATAGGCACAGGTTATGCATTGCAGCATCATTTAGAATATTTTCAAAATCATTGAATATTAGTGTTTATCCCAGTGTGAATTAGAAAAATGAATTCTGATACATCCATACAGTGGAGTCTGAGAGAAGAATAAACTGTGACGTACATAATAAAATAGAACAAGACACTGTCTAGTGCACTACCATTTGTAGTTTTGAAAAGGGCAGGGAGAAATACATATTTTTATTTTCTTGTACATAGACAAGGACTCTGGAAGGACACCTGAGAAGCCACCCCCAGGGGCTGGCTGGGGCACAGTGGCCCAGGGCTAATAGCGGGTGCGGGAGGGGGCCTTTAACCATATATTTTTAGATATGTATTATAACCTCTTTTTAAATTTTTTAGGGGATTGAATTTTTTTTTAATTCCAAAGATTAAGATGGATATTATTATTTTACCAGTTGAATAAAAGTCAAGTTGTTTCATGAGGGAAATCATTTGACTTAAATGACCATTTATGAATCTTTTAAAAAAATATTTGTTTTAGTTGTACACAATGCCTTTATTTTTACATGGTGCTGAGTATTAAACCTGGGCCACGCACGTGCTAGACAAGTGCTCTACCGCTGAGCCACAACCCCAGTCCCCATTTATGAGTCTTTTGGTGGCGATGGCTTATTTTCTTTCACTGTGGAAGAAATATTTCTGATTCTTAGTTTTTTAATTTTTCCTTCAGAAAACTTTTACCATTGCTAATTTTACTAGTAAAACCTGATGTAGTTTACATAATTTCTTTCCATTTTTCCCCATCCAAAGACTGTACATTCATTACCATGCTAGATAATATTCAGACAGTTCATATACATAGTAGAATAATCATTTGTTTTAATACTTAAATTCTTACTCTAGCATCTTGGTAACTCTAGTATTAAACCCTTGACTTTTATTATAATTCAAAGTGTTGGGGACTGGGGATGTGGCTCAGTGGTAGAGTGATTGCCTAGCATGTGCCAGGCACCTGATTCAATCCCCAGCACTGCAAAAAAGAAAGAAAGAAAAAAGTGTAGGGAATTGGGGATGTGGCATAGTGATAGGGCATGTACCTAGCTAGCATGCCTGGGACCCTGGGTTTCATCCCTAGCACTAAAGATAGAGAGATAGATAGATAGAAAGATAGATAGATAGATAGATAGACAGATGATATATAGATAGATAGATAGATGGATAGACAGATAGATAGATGATAGATAGAGATAGATGATAGAGAGATAGAGAGAGAGATAGCTAGATAGATGGATAGATAGAGAGAGATGATAGATAGATAGATAGATAGATAGATAGATAGATAGATAGATAGAAGAAATGTTAAGTCCAGGAGACTGTCTTAAGGCTAATTGAAGAGCAGTATCCATGTTGATGGAGAAGCCGTGACACATGGGAACATTGGTGGAATATTTTATGTGGTGGAAGGGAGGGAAGCTATCTTCATTTACCTAAAAGGCTGTTTGAAAAGTAGACTGGGACCCTTTGAGTGGTCACCTCCCCGGGCAGTATAAGGAAGAAGTCCTTAATATCCAGTGTCCCCAGGGCAAAATGGCAGCCCTCACTCTGCTCCCGAGACCTGGGAAGGCAGGTGTCTGCATGCACGTGTCTATATAGTCCCTGTTACATTCAGAAAACGGAGTGTTTGGCTAGATGGCAGATGGCTGTAACTCTTGAATTAGTTTCCTTTTTCCATTAGACTTCTCAAGCCTAGAATAGGTGCTCTTCAAGCAACCCATTCTCTTTTAATTCCATTCTTCAAAAGTCTCACATGTTGTAGCTTCCTTTCAGTAAGTACCTCTCCATCTTTTGTCTTTTTTAGGCCAGATAAGCAAGTGGGTGGTTTCCTTGTTTGAAGGGAACAAATACCTTAAAAGTGGACTTTCTGAAGGTCCTAATTTTTAACGTTCTTGCACTCGTGTATAGTCCTGGGTTGGCAGAGCATTTTAATCTAGCTCAGAGATGACAGTGGGAGCGAATTGGTGGTAGGACATCACAGACCACTGTGGTTTCACACTCTTGGCAGGTACCTCTCCGTTCATGGATGCGCTCACAGCCAATGGAACAACCAACATACAGACGTCTGTTACAGGAGTGACAGCTGGGAAAAGGAAATTTATTGACGACAGAAGAGACCAGCCTTTTGACAAGCGGTTGCGTTTCAGTGTGAGGCAAACAGAGAGTGCCTACAGATACAGAGATATTGTCGTCAGGAAGCAGGATGGCTTCACCCACATCTTGTTATCCACAAAATCATCAGAGAATAACTCACTCAATCCAGAGGTGAGACACTCCTTGGGCCGATTTGTGCTTCACGCTTCTCCACGCCCCCGTATTCCCGGCCTGCTTTGCTGAGTTGACGCTCTTCTCTGTGCTCTTTCTGATCTCCTTCTGGGCCATCTCACGATGCCCACCAGAAGGTAGGAAGCAGAGGTGACTTTGGCAGCTTTGCTCCTCATCATCCTTCTGGCTACAGTGACATGGGGACAGTAGGCCTGTGCCGAGTGTTCCCTCAGTTCTCCTGGATGTGTGAGCTCTGTGCAAACTGTGGCTCCAAACAGGGATATGGTAGCTACACCCCTGTCCTTGCTCCTCTTTGCGCTCAGGAGCTCTTTATCTGCAGGATGTGGGGGACGGGGACGCAGGGAGCCCGCATCCTCCCCAAGTCACAAGGGAAGTGTTTGTGTGCATGCTTTGCCTTAGCTGTCATCAGACTCTTAACAGGTTCTTTGTTGTTCAAACAAGATAAAATGCCCTGGGTTCCAGCCCCCCGGGGGGACTGTGTAACGTCCTAGTGTACAGATACTCTTCAGCAGCATAGCTGAACACACAGCCACAAGGATTTCCACATGGTCATTGTACAGTACCTAGAAAGTCAGCCTCCAAAGACCCCAGGAGGCTGGTGTTCCAAAGCTAATTCTACAGAGTATCCAGGGTCGGGAGTGTTGGGTCTCGCGCTGTACTGCACCAAAGCTTTACCTTGTGGTGGTTGGTTGTTTTGTACTTGAGCAGCTTGGGCAAATTGTTTCCAAACAAGAAAACCAGAATTCAGAAAGTTTGTGTGTCTGGCCAGGGTCACTTAACAAACCAGCCCTCTCTGTACATTTGTAGACTGCAGCGTCCCCTCGCTGGTTATTTTTAAATGTTTCAGAGAGATCATTCTAAATGAGTTTATGCCCTTCTGAAATTCCCTCTCATGCTGAGTGCTTGTACTTAATGCGCTGCTGCACCAAACCATTGAGGTCTCTGTCCCAAGTGTGTGAGGCTGGTAGGCTGATGTGAAAAAATAACCAAAAAACAGAACTGAACTTGTTCCTTTGAACTGGTTGAATATGCCACCTGCTGTCCAAACTGTAGAAATACCTGCTGGATTCCATGTGTGACTTGCCTTGGCTTCTGACAACCGCAGTGGCTGCAGAATGTGAAGGTGATATAATACACGAGCTCTATTTATAATCACTTATATAGTCATATTTATTCTCCATTCCCAGCGTTCCAGTCTGTAGTCACAGAAAATAAGAAATGTGCAAAGTATTCGGTCTTGGTGGGTGTAGCAGACTCCCACCGGGCTGGGGATGCGCCCTCTGTAGACCTAGATCATCTGGTGATGGATTGCTGCGGGGTTCTGTGCCAAACGCCCTTTCCCACTTGAACTCCTGGTGACTTTCAGGTGATGAGAGAAGTCCAGAGCGCCCTGAACACGGCCGCGGCCGACGACAGCAAGCTGGTGCTGCTCAGCGCGGTGGGCAGCGTCTTCTGCTGCGGTCTTGACTTCATCTATTTCATACGGCGCCTCACAGACGACCGGAAGAGAGAGAGCACCAAAATGGCGGAAGCCATCAGGTACGCAGGAGTGGCTGCTGTGAATGCCGGTTTGGGTGTTCTGTGTTTAGTGCCCAGTCTTTGGGGGAGCGGGCCGACAAGCCCTGGGGACACAGCACACAGCTTCCTACCTCTGGGAGGCACTAGCCGCCGAAGAGGCCAGTCGCCCGTCTCCTCTGTGGGCTCGCAAAGACGGCCGCTTGCCTTGGGCTAGTAGCCAGCTTCAAGGCTGGCTCCGTCCCAGAGCGCCCGGAAGGCTCCTGTGACCAGAGGCCTGTACGTGATCGTGTGCCGGCAGGCTTTCTGTTACTTGTTGTCCTCGGCCCATGAATAAAGAGTCATTCTCTTGGTTCCAAATAATAACTTGTTACCATTTGCTAGACTCGACCGTGACTTGCTGGGCTTTGTGGCAGGCTGGCTCCCCAGTGCAGCCCGGCAAGTGGTTCTGTTGGTGCGGGCGCAGGCTCCTGTTCCAGCTACACAGAGACCTGGGGAGCAGAGGAGAGAGTCAAACTCCCCTTCCTCACTCCGCCCCACTGTTCATTTGTATGACTTCCACAGCCTTTCACTAAACAGTTTCTGGTTTTTATTTTTTTAGAATTTATTTTTTAATAGGCAGGTAAAGTTTGCAAATACTTATGGTGTACAGCAAAATGGTTTTTTTTTTTTGTATGTGCACTTTTTAAATGAATTTTTTATTAGAGCCTTATAGTTATACATAGTAATTGGGTTCATTCCAGCAAACTCGGACATGCATAGAAATCAATTTAAATTCATGACCCCCCTTTTCTCTCTCCCTTTTCCTCCTCAGCTCCCTCCCCTCTCCCATTCTCCTTCCTCTACTCCACTGGATTTTCTTTTGCTTGCCTATTAATTTATATTTGATTGGTCCTTTATATCATCCTATCCTTCCCTCCTCCTTTTCTTTATTTTACTTTAGCTTCCACATATGAGAGAAAACATTCGATCTTTTGAGTTTCTGAGTTTGGCTACTTTCACTCAGCATGACAGTCTCCATTTCTGTTTACTTACTGATGCCATAATTTCATTCCTTTTTACAGCATAATGTTTTGATGTATGTCTGCATTGTCTCACATACGCATTGTTGTGGTGAGAGCATGTGAAATCTACTTTCTTACAGTTTTCAGGCTTACAGTACGTTGCTGTTGACTGTAGTCACTGTGATGTACAGTAGTTTTCTTAAGCATTTTTAATTGTGTGTTTTATATTCACACACGTAATACAGATTTGTTTTAGTTCTGTTAAATAAATGGATTACACTGTGTGCTGCTTTTTGCAGCTCGCTTTTCTCCTTTCTAACAGTAGGACTTTGAGATATTTCTATTTCCTCTGTGGTTGGATTTTCCACTACTATGTCATAACAATATGAAAAGCTTTCCCTAGAATCACCCAATTCTGCTGGAAGCACATCCTCTCATTTATCATGCTAAGCAATATGTATAATTGAAAGTACCTAATTTTTCAGAGGGGAATTTTATATGAAATGAATGAAACCAGTCACCAGCCAGAGAGTCTCGTATCTCTTACTCTCCAGCCTAAAAGGATATATCCCTACCTGACCCCCTAAGGGGCGTTGCCTTTTTAATTTATAGAAGGATAAGAGATGCAGACTTGCAAAAGGGCAATGAAGTGGATTGGAACTCTTCCAAAGCCCCAGGTACTCGCAGAGTTGATGCTGAGGTTTTGATGCCTGTTGGGTTCTGACAGGCTGAGGCTCTGTGCACTCCTGCGTGGCACTGGGCTTTCTGGCCCCTAAACCATTCAGTTTTTGTGGCTCTGGGCGTCTCTCTTCAACAGATCCCCAAGGGGCTTTTCATGGGCACTGTCCACTCAGCCCACCAGAGATTCCTAGAACTCCAGGCCTCCGAGTTACGGGGTATTATCTTGGCCTTTCATGATATAGTTACTAATATTCTGATCAATATATTTATACACCTGCATTTAGGAGGTTATTTTTTCCTTAATCTTTTGAACATTGCCACCGTGGGGCTATCATGATAGTTTTGTTTTTGTTTTTCAGAAATAGCTTGAAATTTTATAATTCAAGTATTATTTCTGGTCTCCTAAAAAATTTCAGATTACTCAATTTGAATTAAACTGCTTGGTTGATGTGCATAATTCTCCTGACCGATCCCCAGAACCTCCGTGGCTGCTTGCAGCTGTTCCTCACCACCACCACACCCATCCAGGGTGGATTTCGTGAATCAGAGGCTCATCGTGCCTCACGTGGTGACTGTCTTCTGTGAGACCACGCTGAGTTCACCCGTGGCGCTGTGCTTCTAAGGGGTGGCTCTGCTGCAGTGAGGAAATAGCGTTTGTCCTCCAGTGGCTTGGAGCCTCTGTGTGGCACTGTCCTGAGCTCCACTGAGTCTCTGCCATTCAGCCCACGGCTCCCTCCAGGGTGGCACTGCCCTTGGCAGAGGCCATGGCTTGTGACATTGGGACTAGTGAAACAAAGAAAAGACGTGTCCAGACAGACTCAGAGACCTCATTGCTTGGACTTTTAGACGACTGTAAATGTCTAATTTAAGGAGGCCCTGCTCCCGTTTCTTCTCCCAACCCTCCCACTCCATTCTGCCCTCCTTGCTCCCCACAAAGTCCTGAGTTGGTGTTCTGCGAAAGAGCCAAATCTACTTCCAGGAAACCCACTTGTTTTTCCTCTAAGTGAATACATTTTTGTCCATGCCAGTTTTTCTTAATATACTCTGGCAGGATCAGAAAACAATTAGTTACACCAGATTCACTTAACCTTTCTCTTACTCATTTGCATTTAAATTAATTTTTATATGAGTAGAATTGCCTTATAAACTCTTACTGTGTACATACACACAAGTGTGTATATACATATCGTTGTTCTTGTTGTTGTTTCTGTGGTGTCTTGTCTCAGATTTCTTAAAACTTTGAAAGGACCTCATTGTAGCAATGCCAAAAGAAGTGGGAAAGAAGAAGATTGGACTAAACAGTAGATTGCCAGGTAGCTGATTCCGTTGTTGGAACTGTTGGTAATACCCAGTTTGCAGATTCATTGTAATAAAATGTCTAGCACTTTAGTGACATAAATGGACTCCTGGACATTCTGTTTTATGTCATTAGGCTTTTGAAGGCTGCAGGAAGAGTAGCTTCCTTTAGGTGTGGTAGACAAAGAAGGAGCCTCCCCTGTCCAGAAGCTAGGCATCCAGCCCACCAGGGAGGGAGCCCAAGGGGAGGGCTCTGTCCAGGCAGTCCCCAGATTAGAGGACAGGGGAGGGAACCGCCCTGATCTTGACCTCTTCCCCATTCATTCCTTCCAGCTCCAAGAATTTTATGAATAGCTCAGCTGAGAAAAGGCAGGGACTAGCCATTAAACCCTTCCCAGCCTCTTCCCCATACAATTCCTGGTCTCTTACTTTAGGTGGATGTCTAACTTTTTGATGTCTGTGCATTGGTAAATGTACTTCCAGGAAGAAATTTGCTTGATTATAAATCTTTAAAACTAATGTTATGGCATCGCTTTTCCTTCCCTGCCATCCCCAGCATAGCCTTTAACTCAGTTCACAAATAATTAAAAGGAAACACATGAAAATGCAGTTAGGCTGCATTTCACACTTTGATTGCTGATGTGTTCTGTTTTAGTTGAGTACACTTGCTTTACACCAGCACAAGTGGTGGTCCCCTTGGTGCAGGCTGCTGAGGTCCTGCCCAGGCCTGAGGCCTTCCCCACTCCCCACCCCTGGGAGTGGCTCACAAGACTGAGTCCTCAGTGGCCCTGAGAAGTTTCTATTGGACACAGCATTTCCAGAAAGATTTTTTTTTCCTTTGGTTTTATTTTTTTTTAACAAAACAATTTTCTGTGCAGACCACGTTTTTTCCTAGCATTAGGGAGCTCACTCATCAAAATGGCCAGTTTCCTCTGAGAATAGAAAATCTTTGCTCTATAGTGAGATGGTGAATGCAGTCCCCTCCTAAAAAGAGCCTTTGGTTTCAGTTGAATTTGTATTTCCAGGAAAAAATCAAAATAAAAATTTCAGTTGCAAAAAATTCAGCAGGCTGCTAAAATCCCAGTTCTGATTTTTCTTCATCTCCTTAGAAGCAGGTTTTTTTGTTTGTTTTTTATATAAACATCTAACGTGAGGGGATAGCAGTGTTTTATGAAGTAATTAGTTCCTCTTCCTGTTTCTCTACGGAATCATTTTATCATTACCCTGGTTTTGATGGTCCTTTTCATGTCACCACCAGCCCTGGAGCTTTCCAAATGTCAGCACTGGGGCGTGTTATACACCACCTGAGCTTGCGAGAGGAGCTACTCCAGGCATCGGGGGAGACATATTTTGGGAGCATCTGCTCCGTGTCATGGAGAGAAGTCAGCAGCTCTTTCCAAGGGGTGACAGTAACTGAGAGTAGAAATGCCTTTCCATCTCACGTCACTGACCCAAAAGCCTCAAGTAGCAGCACAATTGAAGTAGCTTCTCATAGACTCTCCAGGCTCATTTCAAGAGCCTGGCTAAGAGCTTGTCTTATTCTCTTTGTATCATTGGACCCCAGTGTGAACTTTCTAACAATGCCTCGGGCCTTCTCACTTAGAAAGTCTTATTGTAGCTCATTCATTTGAATGAAGAATTCTTGCTCAATGCAAAGATCCCGCAAACCTTGGGGTCTTGCATTGACTGGAGCTTAACAAGCTCCTTGGCTCTATGACCCCTCCTAGCCTTGGTCTTCATACACACTCTTGCACAGGCCTACCCTCCTCGCCTCCCCAGCCTGCCCCCTCCAAGAGGTACCACACATCCTGCCAGTATTGGGGGTGGGAGCACTGTCCAAGTATGCTTAGTATGATTTTCAGAAATCTGAACAGATTGCTCCAGCTTTTAAAATTGCTGAATTATGGAGAGCATCGGGTGGCTATTTTCAGTTCTAACAAGGGGTTCAGGTTTAGAATCCACCCAGTGTGAAAGCTCTCATTATTGTGCATTTCCGATCTAAAACTTGAACTGCCTAAAAGGGATTATCTTGTGTTCATTTTGCGTGTGTTTACCCTTTTCTCCACTGTGTCAAATCAAAACAAGAAACAACCTCTGAGCGTAGCCTCTGGGAATGGGAGGAACGTGCCTATTCCCAGTATGGCCTGATACCAGCCTCCCCAAATTGAGCTTACTTTTCCATCTAGATCCTAAAGCAGTATTGACTCTGTTTAATAAAATCTGCCTGCTGTGCGGCGGCCATCCAACTCCTGCTCTTGCTCTCCTTGAGTCTGCCACAGTGGAGTCTGCGGAACGGTTCCGCAGTGGGTGTGGGCGGGTGCCTGCTGGACCTGCAGATCTCCTTTGCTGGTCTGGTGTCCTGAGCCAGCCTGTTTCCACACACCCCGGGTCACTCAGTCTAGTTCAGTCCGAGTTCAGGACGAATCTCTTGTTCCTAGATAACTAAGGAGCTGCCACCTGTGTTATGTCCTGGCTCCTGTTAAGCCTTTACAACACGTAGTAAATAAATCCTCAGTCCACAACTTCTGAGAGAGGGGCTTAAACAAATCTTACAATGATGTCCACAGAGTTTACATCTTGGTAAAAATTGAGTTCCATGATAGGTCTTTTTTTTTTTTTTTTTTTGTCTGCTCAAATATGCAATGTTTTGAGTAATTCCCCATTTATTTTTCATTTTAGAAACTTCGTGAACACTTTCATTCAGTTTAAGAAGCCTATTATTGTAGCAGTAAATGGCCCTGCCATTGGACTAGGAGCATCCATTTTGCCTCTTTGTGATGTGGTTTGGGCTAACGAAAAGGCTTGGTTTCAAACACCCTATACTACCTTCGGACAGAGTCCAGATGGCTGTTCTACCGTTATGTTTCCCAAGATTATGGGAGGAGCATCTGTGAGTACCTTTAAAAAAAAAAAAAAAAAAAAAAGATCATTCTAGAAAATGTCCTGAAGAAATCTAGTGTGGTTGTTGTTTTTCTCAAAATACAGTGTGTCATTCTGTGGGAACTTTCCATCAAATACACTTGTAATTGAGATTTGGGTTCATGGGACGTTATGATACTATTTTGCGTCTTTCCCTAGAGAAGGGCCCCGTTCATACAGAAGCCTTCAACTTTGCATAACCAACACTGATTACCACTGATAATTCCTCAGGTGTAAGCCAGACAACAGAGTTTACAACCGAAAGCTTCTTTACCTAATAACCTAAAACCTGGCACTTGTTAGAAAAGCGACGAGGGAGCACAGTTGCAAAGGATAAGAGGGGGTTTCCCCATGTGGTTTCAGTTTGATTTCTAAACTGTAAACAAGTCCATCATAGCGTGTGCTTGGTAGCTTTTGATTCCTTGCACAGTAACACAGTGACACACGCCTCCTTCCTTGGTCCTTGAAGTAGGGCAAGAGGCAGTGCCACTGGTGTGCTTCCCCAGAAGCTGGCCTGGAGGTGACCTGTGGGCACCTGCTGGAGAGACAGGGACTGCAGGCTCTGCCACGCCCGGTGGCTCTGGAGCCCACGTGGCCGGTCCCAGGGAGCAGGTGGACCTGCGCGCTGCTCCCTTTGTGTCCATCATCGTCGTGTAGAGGATGCTTGGGAAGAGTGTTGTGCCCATGGACAGGGTGGCTCCGCAGCCGAGGGTATCCCCAGAGAAGCCGATGGCCGCCAGCTGATGGCATCGCCTGCAGTGGGGGATCACTGCCAAGTCTCCACCCACCACAGTCCAGCCCGTCGCTGCCGGATCCCCCTCTTCCCAGGACAGTGTTAGAGGAGGAGATAAGGCAGTAATAACTGTTTCAGACAAGAACTTCCAAGATTATCAAAGCGAGAGCTTAAAGAAGGAGAAGACATTTGCCTCCTCTTCTTATGGGCCATGAAAAGAGTAGCTTTACCGAGGGGAAACTGGCAGGCCCCACTTTACTGAGTGGTTTGAGTTCACCAGAAATAAGGCCCATGGACCTCAGTGCACCCGGATGTGACACCCTAGGTGGCATGCCTCCATCGCAGGACTCCTGCCAGAGCGTGCTGCTCTGTCTAGGCACCAGGAAACCTCAGACAAGCTCAGACCGAGGGGCAGTCTGCAAGTGCTGAGCAGTGCTCCCTGAGAAGTGCCACAGGCACAGAGACACCGAGACTTGTGGACCATTGTGCAAGGAGGACAGGGGGTGTGGCAGCTCAAAGCAGCCTGGGATCCCAGGTCTGAAAAAGGGCACGAGTGGCAAACTGGCAATAGTGTGCAGGGTTTGCAGTTGAGTGGATCATGTGGTGTCAGTGGTGACGTTCTGGGTTTGCTCATCCTGAGGTGGCATGTAGCATGTTAATGTAGGGAGGACTGGGGGCGGGCTAATGGGAACTCTTAAACATTCTGATAATGTGTTCCAAAAGTAGAAATCACCCCCCCCCCAAAAAAAAAGAAAAAAGAAAAAGAGGAGGAAGCTCTTCCCTAGAACAAGCAGCAGCCCCACTGCCACCCTGGCCTTGGCCATCCTGCTTCTTAGATGTGCCACGTTCTGCTGGCCTCAGTGGCCGCTCCGGTGGTGGACTCTCACCCTAACAGGCCCAAGGCCTGGTCCCCTTGCACGGCTCGAGCCAGAGTGCTACCATTGGGCAGGCAGGACCTAGAGTGTGCTGTTTCACCTTTGCCCCAGGCTGTGCACCCTGCCAGCTGGGGACACAACCTGTAGAAGGTGTCAGGTGCACCGTAGGTAGGTACCACAAATCAGAAGATGGTGCCCGTGCCCAGGGAGTGCACTGCCACCTTGGTGCTCTGCCCGCCTCAGGCCCCCTGAGCCTCCATCAGGCCGCAGCTTCTGTAGGTGCCGTGTGTGGCTCAGCCAGAGGGCCTCGTGGTCCTGGCCCCCTCCCACAGGAGGGTCTTCTGGTCAGGCATCATGCTCTGTGGCACCCTGTGCTGGTGGACTAGACCCTCCTGAGGACCTGCTGTTACCAGGCAGTGCTGGGGGCAGGGGTGGGACATTCCCACTGGAATAGTCAGCTTGCCACCAGGTGCTGACTGGGTGCACTTCTCAAGAACAGTGCTGAGCAGGCTGGACTTTGAGGCCACAGTAAATTATCTTGGCAAGTCGGAGTCCATGCTGTGGAACTCCACCCCTCACTCAGTTCCTAGGGCTGTCGGGTCCACACAGGGATGGTTGCAGTCAAGACGAGACCCCTGGCCAGCCATCCAGGCCACCCACCCCTGCTGTGGATTAGTGTTCTAAACTTGAGCCCCTTCTTCTGCCCCAGATGGGCGCCCAGGTGCATCCCCCATTTGCTAGCATTTTCCTCACCACAGTTCTTTTCTTTAATATCTTTTTAGTTGTAGGTGGACACAGTACCTTTATTTATGTGGTCCTGAGGATCAAACCCAGGGCCTCACACATGTGAGATGAGCGCTCTACCACTGAGCCATAGCCCCAGCCCCCTCACCATAGTTCTTTATAACCACTGCCATGTAAGGCATCAGTGAAGTTGCTGTCCGCCTTTTTTGGCTTGCATACCCACACACTGACCACGCACAGTCACAGGGAATCCCCATGTGTCCACAAGTATGGGCTAAGGCAGGACACCCGTGCAGCAGATGTGGGAGCCTGTACCTGCCACTGGCCCTGCCTGACCTCACACCTGTGGGTTTGGTGGAACTCGGCTCACGATGGGCGTTTTGACACGTGTTCATTTGGTGGCCCACGGCCACACACTCTAGCAGGGCCCAGCCAGCACTCAGGCACATCCTTCCCTTCTGAGACTAGCACAGCCCTGCCCCAGGGCTCGAGAGCCACCCTGTGATCCTCCCCTGGCTCCTACCACAGGGTCCCCATGACGGCTTGTCCTGCCCCTCCACTGTCAGCCACAGCTGTCCTGACCCTCCTGCGCTATTCAGAGTGAGCCCCCACTCTCGGGACCATCAGGAGAGAGGTCACACATTGACCCCTCCTGTTTGTCTTTGCAGTCAGGCCCTGGCCAGATGCCCTTAGAATGAGACCCACGAGACTTCCATAGCCCCCACCAGGACCTTCTGGCTGGCCCTACGATCACTCTCAGGGAGGAGACGAGTTACAGGCCTGACACCTGAGAGAGGATGGGATGGGTCTTGGGGCTCTCAGCTTGTGTTAGATGGGACAGGCCAGTATTGTCTTCAAGCAGGGCAGCAGTGTTGTCAGTGGGGACAGTTGGTCCATTCTGTGGAAGCACAGGGTCAGAGAAGTCTGAGGTTCAAGGTTTTGAGGACATCCACCCAGAGGTCCCTTGCCAAGTTCTGTGGTCCCCTGGCCTTCCTGCCCTCGTAGCCCAACAGACCTACCTGAGGTGGTTGATTAACTTGGAGCTGGGCCACTCTGGTGGGTAAGCCCCAGGGCAGGGCTGGGTCTCGCTGTCCTCTTTCTTGCTGCCCAAGAGCCATGCACCATTGGTGCTCTGCCTGACCAGCAGGCGGTCCTCCTTGCCAGCCAGCAGGGAAGCCGTCCAGCCCCCAAGTCCCTCCCCTCGTGACGTTCACTCTGTTCCCACGGGTCACAAGTTCTGTTCTCTGGAAGCTGAGGTGGAGTTTTGCACGTGGGATTTGGTGAGTTTGGTGTCATTGTCGTGGAAGGGCAGGAGGAAGCAGGGCTGGGCAGAGGGCAAAGCTGGGTGCAGCGCTGGCAGAGCCTGTCCAGCCCAGAGCGCTGGACCTATGTGACCTCGTGGTTCTCCAGGTGCCCCCCAACACCTGGCATTTGACAGCAGCCCCAGGAAGGGCCAGTCCCTGAGCGAGGCCACATGAGAAGCTCCAGTTGCCTGCTGGCCTTTTCCCAGCAGCTCGGCGGCCCGCATCTCCTGGGCTGGGGGTGTTTTTATCCATTCCAGGGGGGTGCTCCATGCCTTCCACATGAAGGCTGGTCACGTCTGTGTCGTCCACGTCACCAGGCTGCAGCTACCTGACGCTGCCTGATTCCAGGTTCAAGTCATCACTAAAACTTCTTTAAGTGAGTCATCACTATGAATAGATAGGTGGTTTCCCAACAATTGTGGCAGTGAAGAATCCTTATCAGCAATAACCTCATGCTAGCAAGCTCATTTGGGGTTTTTCTCTCTAGAGATTGAAGTCTGGGGATTCGGTCCTCTCCTGTTGTAGGACCTGAGTATATTTGTGAAGGTGCAGGAAGGGCAGATCTGGGGGAAACATAGGCGAACTTGGACATCAGGTACCTTTTGGGCAAAGGCATTTTGGAAGTGGAGCTGCGTGGTGGTGGGGGTCTCAGTGTTCACTGCTGGGAACGGTTTGTAAATGGCTTGAAGTTGGCCAGATTATATGCAAATCTGGGCCAGTTGTTCTCCCCACTGGACAGGCCTTGACAGGTTGATAGGTTGGTTCTCCTGGAATGTGCTGGTGCAGCTAGCTCACCGGGGGCAACTTCACCCACCCCAGAGGGCATGGGGCAGTGTCTGTCTGGAAACGTTGTTTTGGTTATCCCAACTGAGGAGATGCTGGTAGGTAGAGGCCAGGAGAGCTGCCCAGCCTCCTCCTACACACAGGACGGCCCCCACACCTGAGTCATACCCATCCCCGGAAGACTCCAGAGCCCAGAGAGAGAAACGCTGCTCTGAGCAAAAGGGAGATCCTACACTCACACCTGCAAGTCCCTCACATTTCAGGCAGAGTGTTTGAAAAAGTAAGCGGTGTTGAGGTGGCGCCTGTTGTGGCCGCTCTTGTTGAAGTGATGCGCTTCCTTTTTTGAACTTTTGATGTATCTGAGCTTTCAACAGCCTGAGGCAAGACTGAGGGTATGCAGGGGATCACGTGATCATGAACAAGCTGGGAGCCCTCCATCCACTGCTGGGGAGATGGTGCTTAGCCACAGGTGCAGCCACATCATGGCAATTAGCTCAGGAGGCCATTCTGTGGTCACCCTCCTTGTCCCCAGGAGAAATTCACGGAGTGCCTGCTGTACTACAGACACTCTGCAAGGTCACAGGCCAGCCTCAGACCACCCCACCCCACGCCCAGGAGCCTAAGTGCTCCAGGGGTGTTTCCGGTGTTGTGACTGACAAAGTATCAGCTGAGGAGAACATGAAGAATGACCAGGCCCACACATACAGGCCCCACTTGTGAGCGTGGACCATTGGGTCCTCAGGGGGCGTTTGGCTGGAGAAGTGCCCAGTCAGTGGCCACATCCTTCCCTGAGTTCACCAACAAGAGCTGCCCTCCTGGCAGCCCCCGAGGAGTAAGTGGCAGAACGCCGGCCGCAGCTGCCCTCGTAGCTTGAAACCCGGGACACACACACAGCTCTCCCTTGCACCTCTTCATGTCATCTTTTCCGCCGAGGTCTCTGGTTCACTTTGCTCCAATGTTCCTCGTAGGCCCAGGTGGTCACACAGACTTTTAAGATATTTGACAGTTTGACCACATCAGTTCTATCCATGGGCTGCCTACACGTGGTCTCATGTTCAGTCTGAAGCTAGTGAATTTCCCAGATACCACATCTTTGCAAGTCTGTTATTTGGGTAGAAGTTTAAAACCTCCATCTTAAGACTATGAAAATTTAAGGCAGGTGTGCACTGGTTCAGATGGCGTCTATCTAATCCTGCACATCTGACCAAGGACCGATTCTGCTTAGTGGTAGGTTGGTGGTTTTGATGACCGAGCGGCCACGGCCTGTGTGGAAGGGGGAGGGAAGCATCAGCAGCCGGGGCAGCCCCGTGTGGACGCTCGAGGGTGAATTCAGAAATGCCCTTCGTGTCCATGCCCGGCACACCCAGCCGTCCAGACAGCGAAAACTAGAGTTAGGGAAGGACTCTCTGGTAGGCCGGCGCAGAGCCAGCGGGCTCCGAGGAGGAAGACAGACCACCAGGACAGTTTGCTGGCTAGAGGGAAGGGCGGTTCTGATTGGCTGGCCCAGGTCCAGAGAACCAGGAGGAGGGAAGGCAGCCCTGGTGGGGCTGCCCATTGGCCTGAAAGGGCAGAAAGCAGCGTGGGAGGGTGGAGGGGGATTGCGGCCGCCGCTCACTCCTCGCTGCTCCCCGCCAGGCAGGTCACAGGGTGTGGGAGGCCCAGCTCAGGCCTGTGGTTCAGGTGGGTCTTGTTAGAGAACATCTTCCTTCTTGAACAAAGGGATTGAGTGGTGGTGTTGTCTTCGCTGTGTATGTTGAGACAAAACCTAGGGAAGGAGCATTCAGTCACGCTGGAGCTTCACTGAGCTTGCCACGGGGCCCGTTCCTCTGTCTTCCTCAGTGCACTGGAGTCTGCCTTTAGAAAGCTGTCTTCACAGCCAGCAGCGAGCCACGTCAGGTGAAGGGGCTGTTCATTCAGCCTGGGGCTTGAGCAGACTCTTGCCTACTCACAGCTTTGTCCCGAGACTGAGCCCGGGGAGCAGGCTGCACTTAGGGAGATGATTGAGGACCTTGCAGACTCATCTCGTGAGGAGCCTGACCCCCACTCCTCTCCTCCGGTCTGTTGAAGGGGCAGACCAGCCACACACTGGCTGTGCACAGGCAGTGTCCCCTGGGGACACACTCAGTGATTGTAGGCCTTCCTGAGATGACTTTGCTCATGGTCAGGTCTTCTTCCCAACCAGGGAAGGCATCGTCTCAGGAAGGTTAGCCCTGCGAGAGGAACCACAGGCAGGCAGTTGTCACATTAGCCACTCTGAAGCCCGTCAGGTGCGTCCTCCCCTTCTTATCTGTCACAGTGTGAGCTGATCCACACACAGTATCCAGATGCCTGAAAAGTGACCTGGGATTCAGGACAAAATCAATGTCAGATATACATGTGTAGTTTTTTGTAGTTTTTTTTTTTTTCCCCCCAACAAAAGCAAATGTTAGCTTTGTCCAGTGAGTCATATGAAATGACCCTCTTAAACAGACAACGGTAATTTTGGACACATTGAGGTCCTGCCTGGATCATTTCGCATTTTGATATCCAGGTGACAGTGTGTCCTTCAAAGTTTCAACCAGCAGCACACACTGCCACCAAAACATTGGCTCTGTGTATCAAGAACAGTTGGCCTGCCTCTGTGGAAGACACCTCCTTGTCTGCTTCTGGCTCAGATCCTTAGTTCTGAATCACCCAACCTTACTTACGGCTCATTTCCCCATGGTAGTGTTTAAGAGCTCACTGGTGGCATCCCACTCTCCAGTGTGCCCCACTGATCGTGCCCTTGCACGTGGCTTATTCTTGGTGGCCACTGGAGGACATGGTAGATTGCAGCATTTTGAAACATCCATCTCAGTTTGGGTTTTTGAGGGGTGGGTTTTGGGGATGGGTCTCCTCTGCCTGCCTCCTCCCCGCAGTGTCACACTTCATCAACTCTTCTTGTTTCAGGCAAATGAAATGTTGCTCAGCGGGCGGAAGCTGACCGCACAGGAGGCTTGTGGCAAAGGCCTGGTCTCCCAGGTGTTCTGGCCGGGGACCTTCACCCAGGAAGTCATGGTTCGGATCAAGGAGTTGGCCTCGTGTAATCCAGTGGTGCGTCCAGTTGGTTCTTTGACCTGTCACTTTAAAACAAGACCTTTTCCTCCAGCGAGCTCACAGATGCTAGCATATCCCCCACACTGCAACACAGCCAGCTTCAAGCACCTACTGACAAAAACATGGGTGCTGTCACCCCAGACCTGTGCACCTGGTCCCCCAAAATTAAAGGAGTAGACTTCAATTTGAATTTTAGTAACTTAAAGTCTCCACTGAATGTCTACCACACCAGCATCGATATGTTCTTTACTGCTTGTGAAGCCCTTTCACATAAGCACACTTAGTGTCCCCCACGCTCAATGAGCCTAAATTTTTTTGTTTAATAAATGGAGACTGAATAATAGTCTCCTAACAAATTGCATTTAACAGATTGTGGGATGAAGTGTTAACTGCTGTAACTCTCATCTAACCTTGCCCAAATGAACAACCTTCATAATTAAAATCAAAGTTTGTTTAGAAAGTGTCCTCAACGGATGTTCTCAAAGTTTTCATTGAGCATAGGCAGGTGCTGACACCCAGTTCAGGGGTCTACACCTGCCTGTGGCAGTAGCGCTTGGGTCCAAGGCTGGTCCAGCGGTGAGTGAAAGCCAGGGAACAACCACCCAGCTGTGTCGCAGTTGCTGAGGAGCCATAGTGAAGTTGGGAACCATCCAACATCTAAATAGTCACCTCCCTGTCCACAGGGGAGTGGTTCCAGGCCTCCCCGCGAAGACCCATGCATGCTCCAGTCCCGTGTATGAAGAAGGCACTTAGTGTTAGCGTTCTATATGCACATACCCCCTTTCACTTTAAATCATTTCTAGATGACTAGTAATGCCTGATGCAGTGTAAGTACTACATTGGTAGTTGTTTTATATCTTTATTATTTAGACAAGAAAGACTCTGCACATGTTCAATACAGACACAGTGGTCTTTCCAAATATTTTCAGTGCAGGGTTGATAGAATCCACAGGTGTGGAGCCCACAGATACAGAGGGCCAGGCTCAAGGTGGGGGCCCTTGACTGTTGTGACAAGTGGTGGCTCAGGTTTGCTGGTCTCCAGGTGAGGCGACGCAGAGCCCGTGCGCAGCCGCGCAGCAGGCTAACTCGCCCCTGTTGTCTGGTGCAGGTGCTGGAGGAGTCCAAAGCCCTTGTGCGCTGTAACATGAAGATGGAGTTGGAGCAGGCCAACGAGAGGGAGTGTGAAGTGCTGAAGAAGATCTGGGGCTCGGCCCAGGGCATGGACTCCATGTTAAAGTACTTGCAGAGGAAGATCGATGAGTTTTGATTGGCAGGCCCCAGGCCAGCAACACTGGAGCTGGCTGAGCAGGACATCAGTGGCTCCCAGTGGCCACGGTCCATCCTCGCAGCCTGAGGCAGGCTTACCCGTAGCACACGCTTGGAAGCAGGGCTGGAAACATCCAGGCTATTTATTACGGAGGAGTTTTTAAGTACTGTAACTTTCAAATAAATAACTACAAAGCTCCTTTGTGCAAACGTCATTATTTTATACTTATATACTCACAAGTATAAAAGTATAATGGTGAGCACTAGGCTGCTCTTGGAAGCTCTAACTTTTGTTTTCTTTGGCTAGTACTGTATAAAAAAAGAATTGTGTTGTATTCATTTTGGGTGATAGAAAAATCTGGAATAATGTTTATTTTCCTCATTTATTTTTAATTTTCCTTCTCGAACACAGAATCTAAAGGGGTATTAGCCAACCTCATCTCCCCCTCCCCCAAACAGAGATACAAAAAGACCTGAGATGTTCCTTGTCTCCAAGGGGAGAGGTACAGATACCTCAGAGATGGAAAATTCTAAATCAAAAGTGAGACTTACCTTTAAGGAAAAGTAGTTCCGCTGAAAGATACAAACATGCACTTAGGATTTATGCTGAGATGTCAATTGTTGTCTTTTCTTACTACGTCTAGTTCTTCTTACCCAGTTAACATGAAGAAACCACTCTCTCCAAGAAAGCTTGTTTTGCAGTATTAGTGAGTCACTGAATAGCCTCAATATGAATATCTAAGTTATGAGTTAGTCCTAGTGGGTTTTAAATAGTTCTCCGGACCCTTTTGAAAAATAACTACATAAGCACTTCTTGTTGCTGGGTGAGAAATACTCTGTTATATACAGTTTTGGTTTTCTATCTGCAGATATGACTGAATTACACCAAAAAAAAAAAAAAAAAGGTATTTTTATGTTTATAAAGTGTAATTTTTAGGTTCACTTAGAATATATTTTATTTAATAAGTTAAAATTTTTTTGGCACACTATTAAATACAGAAACTCCTTTCCAAACAAAAAAAGAACTACCTTATATTCAACATTTAATGTTCTTGGTCTCTGCTTTTATGTCTCCACCACATCCTGAGTACAGTTCAGTGTCCAAGAGTGCCCTGTGTGGACAGGGATGCGCATTCCTTTCAGGAGTGGAAACCGATTCCTGGCAACAGACGCCTGTTATTAGTTAGGCTTCTGGGCTTGCAATCATATTGAATGTATGAAGAATGAAATAAAATCAAAACCTTATTTTTGTACAGTTTTGAAGTTTATACTTAGAACTGACCCCCTCCCCAACCACGTGGAGAGCTGTACAGTGTGTAAATCTGCCTTTACCTGGATTGATTGGTACAGTATTTTTGCATCTGTGGGACCTACTTTTTGTTCAGTAGTTTGAACTATATATAAACTGTACAATCTGTAAAGTTTTTATAGAATAAATATTCAGCTGTGAAAACTGGTTAAATAAAACTAATATTTCTTAACACATTTGAAATGTTTCTTTGATTCTTCACTTGCAAGTTTTCTCATGAGATGTCTTCTCTGATCTTTATGTCATATCACACATAAGTTCTATGATTTACCTCTGTGACATTTCTTCTGTACCCACACCTGCAGTGTAGATATTTTTGTTCCTGTCTTAGAGGTAAGGGAACCTAATTTGACCCAAGTCACATAGGCAATTGGTCAGGGATAGGACCAGACTTTTAAGCCAGGTCAGTGGCTAAACCCGTATTCCAGCAACGACCCCTGACGTCTGCTTTCTAGAATTGACAATGAGGGAACTAACCCTATAGATTCTCAGAGTAGGAATCTGGCTCCACCCGCCTGGATGTGGCACAATCCAGGCCCTGTCCCCGCTCCTCTGAAGCACTTGGAGGAACACTGGCAACATGGGCAAAGTTCTGAGATTCACGCCCAGTTGGTGAGGGTGGAAGGAAATGGAATCTTTGATACTGGGGGAGTCTAAATTGGTTCAATTTTATAGACTTGGACAGTCACTGTCAAAATAGATCACTGAAAACCTGGACCCAGCAATCCCATTTGTAAGGAATAGATTCCTTAAATATAAATCACCTTAAGAAATGAATTCTTACCGGAAACATGAGAAGAAACATCCGTATGCAGTGGGGTCATCTCAGGATTGGTTGTGCCTGATGGTGAAAAGTTAGAAATGGCACACATGTCCATCTATAGGGTTTCCTCTTTTTACTATTTTTTAGTTGTATCTGGACACAATAACTATTTTTATATGGTGCTGAGGATTGAACCCAGGGCCTCGCACATGCTAGGTGAGTGCGCTACCACAACCCCAGCCTCAGTAGGGTTTTGATTAAATAAGTACAGATGGTCCCTGGCTGGAAATGGTTCGACTTTTGGTTTTGCAGCTTTATTGTGGTGCAAAAACAACACACATTCAGTAGACATTGTACTTGGACTTTTTGAGTATGTGTGGTCTAATACTCTTGTGAGGCTGGGCAGAGGCAGCTGCCAGTCAGCTCAACAGGCACGAGGGGAAGCAGCCAGGACCCTGCAGCGTGCCGCAGGCTATGCGTGGTAAAGGCATTTTCAGCTTACGGGGTTATTGGCCATCGAAAATCAAGGCACAGCTGTATGTAACAGCCACCCAGTGGAATACACTGCTATTGAAAGAGAATGGAGCCCCACGTGGTGGCACACACCTGTGATCCCTGTGACTTGGGGGCGGGGCTGAGGCAGAAGGGTTGCAAGCTCAAGGGCAGCCTCTGCAACTGAGTGAAGCCATAAGCAACTTAGAACCTGTCTCAAAAATTTTTTAAAAGGCTGGGGATGTGGCTCAGTGGTTAAGCATCCCTGGGTACAAATCCCTGGTACAAAAAGGAAGGAGGGGAAAGAAACAAAAAGGAAGGAGTATTTATAAAATTTATATTATTTATAAAATAAGATACTACAGAGAGCAACAATAGTTTTATGTTTTTTAAAAGCTTAAAGGGATATGCATGCACCAAAAACGAACTCTACTCTTGTATTTATTAGGTCCTCTTCCCTGGTGTTTCCCTGCTCCTGGTTTAAAGACTGTTTAGTCCTCTCCACCCCCAGAAGCAGAGGGTCTGGAGACGGGCACTAGTGCCACTCAGGACTTGCTTCCTCAGCTGTGACAAGGGTGACAGCAGTGCAGCAGCACGTGCCCAGCCCTCTTCTAAATACTTGGTGTGCATTGGCCCATTGTGGGGATCTTGAATGTCCCCCAAAAAAGTCCATGTGGTAACAACATGGTCCCCAGAGTGGTGCTGTTGGGAGGTGCTGGGACTTTCAGAAGGTGGGGCTATGTGCAGGGTTTTTAGGGCACTGTGTGTCCTCAAAGGAATTGTGGGAGTCTGGCCCCTTTTTTGTTTCCTGGCCACGAGGTGAGCAGCTTGCTCCATCACAGGCACCCTGCCAGGGCCATCCACCAGAGGTCCAAAGCAACGTGTCCACCCCATTCTGTACTGGAACCTCCAAAACTAGGAACCAAAATAAACCTCTGTATAATAAAGTCAACTCCGTTATAGTGATGGAAAGCTAACAACATTTTATAGAGAACATTGATATATATAGCGTATAAAATGAGAGCTCTCAAAAAGTCTTGAGCCAGGTGCAGTGGTGCACACCTGTAATCACAGTGGCTCAGGAGTCTGAGGCAGGAGGATCGTAGGTTCAAAGCCAGCCTCAGCTACTTAGGCCCTAAGCAAGACTTTTTTTAAATGGTGGCGGGGGGTGGTGGTACTGGAGGGGCTGTGGCTCAGTGGGTGAGCACCCCTGGGTTCAATTCCCAGTACCAAAAAAAGTCTTGATAAACTGACTCAGTTTATGACATCCCTGGCAAGACTAGGAAAGACTAAAGAAATGAAAAGAACCAGAGTTTTGAAGACCTAAGAGGGAAGTCCAGGTAAAGGGTGGCCGTCTAGGGCCTCTCCATGGCTCCTCCCAGCCGCCTCTGACCTTGGTCAAGGGGGACTGCGGGGCATGCCGAGGGCCAGGGCCAGCATGCCTGGCCAATGCCCTCTTGATTGGCAGCATCAGAGGCTCCAACCCACTTGTATGCTCCTATGAGCGAATGTCACTTCTGCAAGGTGGTGAAGAGTGTGTTGCACAATTCACCTAAATAGTGCCATGGGTCTGTCACTGCCCCAGGAGACCACTCCCACACTCACTGCGCCCATCAGGTGGCCTGTTACTGACCTGTCTTCTCATCCAACTTGCCCCAGCCTGTGTCCTCCTGTCACAGAGTGCAGGCAACTTCTGAGACTTCTGACACTATCCCCAGGTTTGCGCCCCAGCAAACAGATGGGAAGGCATCTCTGAGCATCTCTGAGTTTTTAAATGTCCTTCAGAACACACCAGGGGTCAGCGGGGGCATAGGCTTCCCTGCAGAAGAAAGGAGAGCCTCGGGGCAGGGTCTAAGGCCCTGGGCAGCGTCCCAGGACTCAGTGGAGGGAATCTACGACATTGCAAGCACCTGTGTGACTTGTGAGACAACGGAGGCCCAGAGGGGTCAGGGCAACTTTCCCACCATCACACAGCCTGTTGGCGACCCAAACCCAGGAAAAAGGTGCTCTTCATACTCCACTGCTCCACATCCGCCTGCCTCAACACTCTCCCGCCAAATCAGATCAAGACAAAAACGGACCATGCACATGGCGAGCAGGGCCTGTGGATCTGCGCTGTACATTAGAATCAATGGAAGAGCTTTAAAAAATAGGACACCCTGGCCACATGCAAGACTGAGTGAATCACACGCAGCCTGTGGTCTGGGATCCAGGCATCCTGGGACCTTGACCCAGGGCAAGCAGCTCGTCTTGTCTGTGCCCTGCAGAGGAAGGGCAGCCCATCCTGGCACTCTGTGGGCCTACGGTTCTGCAGGGGCGGAACTGGCAGTGCTGTGGGGCAGGGTGGGTGGTCTGAGGTTTTAGGCGGCTCAGGACCAGAGAATTGTAATGTTCGGCAAGCTATTTCCACATCTGGAAGAACTGGACAAGTCCATCAGGCTTTCCCAATTCTAACTAGCATTTAAAAATTAACCCGGCAGCCAGGCGCAGTGGCATACACCTGTAACCCCAGAGACTCAGGAGGCTGAGGCAGGAGGATCTCAAGTTTGAGGCCAGCCTCAGAAACTTATTGAGACCTGTCTCAAAAAAAAAAAAAAAAAAAAAAAAGAAAGAAAGAAAGAAACAGAGCTGGGGGTATAGCTCAGTGGTGGAGTGGCCTTGGGTTCAATTCCTAGTACCCCACTCTCTGTCTCTCTCACATACACACACACACACACACACACACACACAAAACTAATCCCCCCACTGCTTAGCAATAGGGGAAAAGTGGACTCTACCCTAACCCCAGGGGACCTCTCTATGTCCTCTAGGGAACATCCTGATGATATCTCTGAATGAACAGACAGATGTCTGTCTGCTTTGGTGCAAATGACACTGGATGATTCTAACATTGGCTTAAGAGTTACTTCTTTGACCAGGTGCTGTGGCGCACGCCTATAATCCCAGCAGCTCTGGAGGCTGAGGCAGGAGGATCATGAGTTCAAAGCCAGCCTCAGCAAAAGCGAGGCACTAAGCAACTCAGGGAGACCCTGTCTCTAAATACAATATTTTAAAAGGCTGGGGATGTGGCTCAGTGGCTAAGCACCCCTGGGCTCAATCCCCAGTACCAAAAAAAAAAGCACTGTCATTAGGAAAATACAAATCAAAATCACAACTTACCACTTCATACCAATGGGGTGGCTATAAGAAGTAACAAGTGTCAGTGATGATGTGGAAAAATTGGAATCCTCCTGCATTGCCGAAAAGAATTGGTATGGCCACTGTAGAAAGCAGGTTGACTGTTCCCCCCAAGATTAAACATACGGTTACCTTATAACCCTGCATCAGAGGCTCCAACCCACTTGTACACTGCTATCTCACACTCCTATGAGCGGATGTTACAATTTATATTTAAATATCCAAGAGCATTGAAAACAAGTACTCAAATACTTTTACATAAATGTGCATGGCAGCATTATTCATAATAGCTCCAAAGTGGAAACAACCCCAATCACCATTGGCTGATGAATGGATAAGCAATGAGTTGATATGTCCAGTGGAAGGTCATTTGGCTATAACAAGAAATGAAGTGTTGACACATGCCACCACACTGCTGGACCTTGAAACAAGGCCGTATGTTGTATGAATCTATTTGTGTGGAATGTCCCAAATCGGCAAATCCATAATAACAAAGGTTGCCTGGGACTGGGAGAGGAGTGACTGCTAACAAGGACAGGCTTTTATTTTGAGGCAACAAAGTGTTCTGGAATTGTGGGGATACTAAAAGACACTGAACTGTATGCTTAACATGGTTAATTTTACAGCAATCACATCTCAAAACTTTGTAACGAGTTTATGTATGTGATTTTGTATTTTTCCTCTCACATAGGAAGAATATAGAAAAATACACTCCTACAAAGGAGTGAAAAGTGGAACGTAGACTAGTTGCACAAATAATAAACCCATTGTTGATATGATAGATTTTAGCTCAAAATGTTTATAAATACACTAAATAAAAATAGACCAAATTCTTGAGTGAAAAGGCAAATATTTTTCAGATTACATTTAAAATATGTAAATCTAGACATACCTATATGCTGTTTATTTTACCATATCCACATCTGAAGCTGAAAAGTGTAAAGGTAGAAAATATATACTTTGAAAATATTTTTTTTTTTTTTTTTGGTACCGGAGATTGAACTCAGGGGCACTCAACCACTGGGCCACACCCCCAGCCCTTTTTTGTATTTTTTTTTAATTAGAGACAGGGTCTCACTGAGTTGCTAAGTGCCTCGCCATGGCTGAGGCTGGCTTTGAACTCCCAATCCTCCTGCCTCAGCCTCCCAAGTGCTGGGATTACAGGCGTGCGCCACCGCGCCCGGCACTTTGAAAATCTTAACCAAACAAAAACTAATATAGCTGTGCTAAAATCAAAATGCCTATTTAAAAAGCATGCTAGGAAAAAGAATTATTCCTTCATGCAGCAGACTGAGATCTACTTAAAAAATATAGAATAGTTGAAAGATATAACCGTTCTCAATTTGTGTGTACCTAGGTGCCTATTCTCAAAATATGTAAACCAAAATTGACAACTCTGTTTAAAAAATGCAAAAGCATAAAGGGAGTTTTTGGTACGACCCTGAAATTGGCAGAATTGGAGTCTCATATTCCTTCCCTGAGGAAGAGGGGTGTCACAGTTAGGGAACTGGTCTCGAGAGGTTTGATTTCTGCAAGTCCCCAAGTGTGGCCAACACCCTCTACACTGGCTTCTCGCAACCCTCTCCTGTCTTCCCATCCTCATGTGTCCCCTCTCCACTGGTGGGCACAGGGTCTAGAAACTTCTTTCTAATAAACAAGACACAGGAAAAGCAGGGGATGCCACCTCTGAAACCAGCTGTTAAGAAAAAAAAAAAAAAAAAAAAAAAAAGATCACTTCTGACTTGCACACATTTGTTTTCTCTGCCTCTTCTGGCTCACTCTGGGGGAAGTCCTTGGCTGTGTTGTATGAGCTGTGCCCTAAAGAGAGGTCTGGGAGCCCAAGGACGGAGGGTGGCCCACGCACAGCCAGTGAAGAATGCAGAGCGTCCGTCCAGCAGCCCAGGACACAGCCTGCAAGAGGCGAGACGGCCACAGTGTGGTCAACTCTCCTAGCAGCCTTGGGTGAGACCTTTTGCTGGGAGACCTGGCCACGCCACACCTGCAGTTTTGCTCCAAAAACTGTGAAATGATCAATGCTGTTATTTTAAGCCACTAAGTTTGGGGATCGTTTGCTGTGCAACACCCCGGTTGGGCGGTCTCAGAGCTCATTTTGTTTGTTTGTTTTATGTTTTTATTTTATTGGTTCTTTTTAGTTATACATAACACTAGGATCTATTTTGATATAATTATACAAGCATAGAATATATCTTATTAGAGCTCACTTTGCTATTCGATAAATACACAGAGAGAGAGAGAGAGAGAGAGAGAAATAGAGAAATAGACATATACGTAGACACAGTCAGCCATTGTGCTAGGGGTGGGATCCAAAATGACCCCAGATCATGTGTTAAAAGCCTGTTCCCCACTGCAGCAGCGTGCAGAGACCGGGCTCTTGGGAACTGATTATATCATGTGGGCTCCGACCTAATCAGTGGATTAATTCACTGATGGATGAATCATTTGACGGCATTTTTGGCAGGCGGTGGAAACTACAGTAGAGGTGGAGCCTAGTTGGAGAAAGGTGACTGAGGGGTGTGCCCGGAAGGATACCTCTATCTTGTTCCTGGCCTCTTTTCCCTCCCCTCCTCTCCTCTCTCCTCCCCTTCCCTCCCCTCCCTCCCCTCCCCTCCTTCCCTTCTCCTTCCTGGCAGCTTCCCTCCTCCATAACCTTCTGCCATGAAGTTCCACCTCACCTCAGGCCTCCTCTGACGCTGCCAGGCACAGTGGCACACACCTGTAATCCCAGCAGCTCTGGAGGCTGAGGTAGGAGGATCGCAAGCTCAAAGCTAGCCTCAGCAAAAGCAAGGCACTAAGCAACTCAGTGAGGCTCTGTCTCTAAAGAAAATACAAAATAGGACTGGGGATGTGGCTCAGTGGTCAAGTGCCCCTGAGTTCAATGCCTGGCACCAAACAAACAAACAAACCCTCTGCATCTGTAAACCAAAATAAACCTTTCCTCCTCTAAGTTGTTTTTCTCAGGTATTTTGTCCCAGGAACAAACAGCTGACTAACATAACACATCACACCCATGCACAAAACTACGGCCATAGACAGAGCCACAGACATGGACACATAGATACAGATATATAGGATCTTCAACAAAAATTTCATTTTAACATCCTGTTACAAATTGCTAACAGACGTCTCTTCTCTGCACGTAAGCGCACCTCTTTAAGAGACTGTGTTCACAAATGATTTTATGCCCATGCAGTAGAACTCCATGCAGCTCATAAAACTACATGGTAGCCATGAAGAGGAAGAGAAGGTGGTGGAAGAGGAAGAGGAGGAGGAGGAGAAAGAATATTGCTCTCTTAAATCAGCTCCATTTCCAGACGAGATTGGGCGCGGTCAGGATGGTCTGGCCGTAGACAAGTCAGCTCCATTTTCAGATGAGGAGACTGATGTGATTTTCCTAAGGTCACTGCCTTGGCAAGGCTGGAGCAGGGCTTTGACAGCAACGAAATCACACACAGGCTTTGAGGCTCAGCTTTACTGTTCCTTTCTCCTTGTCCCCTGGAACTGGCTGGCACCCTGATGGTCAGAGTGCTGTGCTGACCAAGTGCGGTCCTGGCTTGGGGACAGCTTCTCTGCCTCGCTGTCCAGTGGGCTCCATGGACCCCAGGGTCCGGGTATACATAACCCAAGGAAGGTTGGCTGGAGCTCTCATTCTCTGGCACTGAGTAAACGCGACGTCTCCTGCCCCTTGAATTTTAGCAGTGATTTGTGGCCATGTTGCACGGATATTATTGTAGGTGTCTCTCCCAGCCAAACTTTCACTGTCAAGCTCCAATAAAGTTAGATACATTTTTAGCCAGGTGCGGTGGCACACGCCTGTAATCCCAGCACTTGGGAGGTGAAGGAGCCCTAATTAGGAAGGGCTGTTGTAGCTAGCTAGAAGCCATGGGTTCCACCTGATATATATGTGACACACCTGTAGGCACCCACAAACCTGAAGGTATATAACCGGGTGAAAGCGGTCCAAGTTAGGAGAACGGAGAATTCAGTCAGCCGGGCAGTCACTCGGCCGGTCAGAAGAATCAGAGCGGCCAGAACGTAGGCAGAGCGGTTACAGAAGAGAAACCAGATAAAAGAAGCAATGACTGGTCAGAGTTAGGCCGAGACTCCTGAGGAAGACAGAAGACAGAAAAAAGAAAAAGGAAGAAAGAAGAAAGAAGAAAGAAGCTCTAATCTTTCTCTAAGCTAAGCTCTATCTTTCTAACTCTAACTCTAAGACTCTAAGAAGCTCTATCTTTCTAACTCTAAGCTAAGAAGACAAGAAGAAAAGCTCGCTTTAATCTTTCTCTCTAAAAATCTTTCTTTCCCTCTCTCTAAGCTCTAAGAAAGTAGAAGTAAAAGTAGTAAAAGCTTAACTCTGCCCCCGAGAGTTTTTATCCCGGTTTACGGTACCAGGCAGCTTACAGGGAGGCTGAGGCAGGAAGATCATGAGTTCAAAGCCAGCCTCAGCAATGGCAAGGCACTTAGCAACTCAGTGAGACCCTGTCTCTAATAAAATACAAAAAAGGGATGGGGATGTGGCCCAGTGGTCGAGTGCCCCTGAGTTCAATCCCTGGTACCAAAAAAAAAAAAAAAAAAAAAAAGTTAGATACATTTTTGCATAAACCCCTTTTTTTCTACCAACTCTTGCTACTCACCCTCTTAAACTCAGCAGTGAAAATCGTTTGGACTATACGCTCCTGACTCAAGCTGAGTGTCATTCCAGGCAGGAACTGCTTGGTGATTTGGGTGGTGAGGGGCAGTCACAGATGCACGGAAAACACACCAGACTTTTGGGTTACTTGTCACTGCTTACCTCTATATTATGGTTTGAATCTAAAAATATCCCCCCAAAGAGCTCATGTGTTAGGCAACATAGCAACGCTCAGAGGCAAAAAGATTGGATTTTGAGAGCTGCAACCCAATCAGTGGATTAATCCATTAGATGGATTATTAATGTAAATGGGCTACCGGGGGGGGGGGGGGGGGCTGTTGACAGGTAGAGTGTGGATAGAGCTAGGAGGTCACTGGAGGCAAGCCTTTGGACTATATCTGTCCCTGGTTGTTTGTGTCCCCATTCCTTCCTTCCTTCCTTCCTTCCTTCCTTCCTTCCTTCCTTCCAAGAGCTGAGCCTTTTTCCTCTGCCATGTTCTGCCTCACTTCATGTCCACAGCGATGGAGTCATTCAACCACGTACTGAGACCTCTGAATCCATGCATCCCCCCAAAAAACTTCTCCCTCCCTAAGTTGTTCTCGTCAAGCATTTTGGCCACAGTGATGAAAATCTGGCTAACACACTAACTGATTTTTAAAGAACGCACCTGTTGCTAAAATGCCCCCGTCCTCTATCTCAAGAAGCGTAACCCAGATTTCCCAAAGGGAGCTTGCCCATGCCCGAGATGGGGGCCCCAGCCTGGCTCTCCTTCCTCCCGTGGGAAGGCCTCAGCCGCGCCTGGTCCTTCCTCGGGCAGCCTGAGCTGGGCTGCCGGGCGTTCCTGTCAGGGGCATCCACTTGGACGCAGTGTGTGAACTTTGTAGATTCTACTGTGACGCAAACAATTCCCTCTTTGGGACTCTGGTCACCCCAGGGCCACTGCAGGATGTTTTGAGAGGGAGGTGCTTTCCAGTGTTTTGCTTTGGGGCTCAGCTTTACTGTTCCTTTCTGCTTGTCCCCTGGAGCTGGCTGACACTGTGATGGCTGGAGTGCTGTGCTGACGAGGCGTGGTCCTGGCTTGGGAGCCATTGGCTGGACTCCGATCCCTCGCCAAAGACCTTGGCTGACTGCCAGCCACAACTGTCGACCAGCAGAGAGATGGAGAGATGCGGAGAGGCTGTGCCCACCCTGCCTTGGTCAGCAAGGCAGTGGCCCTCTGAAGTCCATCTTCCCAGACCAAGGCATCACCTTTTCAGTAAAGGGAACAATCACCTGTTGATTTTTATAACTTGCTGTAAATTTTTGCAAGCAGCAACCTGTGGAGACAGTCATCACTGGGCTTTTTGTTTTCCCTCTTCTTCTTTGTTACTAGAGATATTCTCAGAACTTTAGAAATTCCTGTGTTGCCCGTCGCAGTGGTGCACGTCTGTAATCCCAGCACTTGGGAGGCTGAGGCAGGAGGATCGTGAGTTCAAAGCCAGCCTTAGCAATGGTGAGGCACTTAGCAACTCAGTGAGACCCTGTCTCTAAATAAAATACAAAAAAGGGCTGGGGATGTGGCCCAGTGGTCAAGTGTCCCTGAGTTCAATCCCCAGTACCAAAAAAAAAAATGTTAAAAAAATTGCTGGGGTTGTGGCTCAGTGGTTAACCGCCCCTGAGTACCAAAAGAAACTCCTGTGTTGAGAGACTATCACAAAAACATACGTTTTGGAGGGAAAAAAAAAAAAAAAAATATATATATATATATATATATATATATATATATATATAATTCTTGTTCTCTAAAAGTGTGTGGTTATCATCCCAAGAACAAAGCCCCCAGTTCTGTCCTAGGCCCCTCAGGTGTGGTTTGTCCCCTTGCTGATTTAACATCCCCGTCCCCGGGGTTGGGGAAGCAGCTGAGTGGCAGAGAGCTTGCCGAGCCTGGGGAGGCCCTGGGCTCCATCCCCAGCACCGCAGACAGACAGACAGACACACACACCTTCCTCATTCTCAGTTTCCAATTTTCCTATGATGGAGGGACTCTTCCATTGCCTGTGAGGAGACATCATTCGGTGGGTGCTCCTGATTTTTTTTTTTTTTTTTTTTTTTTTTTTTTTTTTTTTTGGTACCGGTGATTGAACTCAGGGGCACTCGACCACTGGGCCACATCCCCAGCCCTTTTTTGTATTTTATTAGAGACAGGGTCTCACTGAGTTGCTAAGTGCCTCACCATTGCTAAGGCTGGCTTTGAACTCACGATCCTCCTGCCTCAGCCTCCCAAGTGCTGGGATTACAGGCGTGCGCCACCGCGCCCAGCGGACCAGCGGGGGAATTAGACGCAGGTGAAGAGTCCGTGCTTCTCTGAAGCCCTGGCAGGTTCCGTCCTCTGTCTGGGCCGTCACAGACTCTAGAACACTGAACTGGATGTGGGTGGGGCCGGCAGCCACACTGAAGCCCAGCGTCAGGACACTTTGAAGAACCAGGGCTCCTGCTTGTGGGCAGGTCTGCAGAGGGAGGTCCTGGCACGTGAGTGATTCAGCTGTGACTTGGACCACTCCACGGCAGAGTGCACGAGCGTGTTCAAGCACACGCATGCGCTCTGTGGGGGGAGGGGAGGGGCACGCTTTTTAACAGCTTTGTTGAAGCATCATCAATACACAGCAACACCGCACATACTTAAAGTGTACCATTTGACAAGTTTTGACAAATTCCCACACACACTATGAAACTGTCACCATAATCAAGACAGTGTACGCATCTGTCAACCCCGAAAGTTCTCCTTCCCCTGGTGGCAATCCCTCCCCGCAGACCCTCCCCAGCCTGTCCCATCCCTAACAATGAGCTGTCTGCTTTCTGTCACAGTAAGTGGATCGCAAACTACTTACAATACCAGTTCTGAGCCCAGCAGGCAGATACTTTCTTTTTGCAGGAGGAGCTTTTATTATGTTCAAATTTCTCAATTCAGAGAGAGAGGGAGGGAGGGAAGCTGGCGCGGGCTCCTCCTGGCATGCCGTGCCCTAACCTGGCGCCCCTGCCCACATAGCAGCTCTGATTCCCCCTCTACAGGCTCTCTGGCACTGCCCCATGACCTGGACTGAGCAAGTTCCCAACAGTCTGGACCCTTGGCCACTCCTGACACCAAACACTGAATCATGGATCCAGGGCAGATGTTTGGAGCCACGTGCTGCAACCTCGCCTCTCACGCTGACACCAAGCTGCCAAGCACAGGCGACTCCCCTTCCTCTCCCTTGTTGCCGCTTTTCCTGTGTCTGCTCCTCCTGCTACTGGGTCTTTCCCCTGTCTGCTGCTGTCCCACCTCCTGCAGCCCTGCAGCTATGGCAATGTAAGCAGGCTCTTCTATCTCCTGTTGCAGAACCACGGCTCTGACTTGGCCCTGCCCAAGGACTCCTCACTCCTCCATTCTCCACAACCTGCACCTACAGGATTCAAGGGGTCAGTTTCCCCGCTGCACATCAGGCCCATCTTCTTCTAACACAGGAAGGCGTGTCCAGATGTTGGATAGTGGGTTCACCAGCTTTTTGTTGCTGTCACCAAAATACCTGACAAGAACAATTTAGAGGAGGAGAGAGAAGTTTATTTGGGCCCATGGTTTCAGAGGTTTGGTCCATGGTTGGCCAACTCCATCATGGTCCTGCCTTTGGTAGACAACGAAGGTACTGTTTTGCTACAAAATAGAAGATCATATCTGCGAAGGTACCTCGTTCATTTCACAGAACACAGTAGGAATCAGCCCAGCGGGGCTTGTAGGCATGTGGAGATTTAAAGTCTGCATAGGAGGCAGCTTCAGACACAAAAGAACACTAACCCCCAAAGAAAATACTAATACTCTAGATGATAGTCAAATTAGTCACTTTCTTTTGTCAATAAGTGAGAGGGAAAGAAAGTCACAGTATTAGACAACATTATGTCCCTAACAAATACCTAAGAAAAATCAACTTATAAAGAGAAAAGTTTTATTTTTGGCTCACGGTTTTGGAGGTTCCAGTCTGTGCTGGATCAGTCCCGTTGCCTGGGGCCTGTGGTGAGGCAGCACATCATGGCAGAAGCACTTGCCTCTTGTCCAGGAAGCAATGGTGAAAGAGAAGAGGGTGCCAGGGTCTCACCAGCTCCATGATCTAAAGACCCCTACCTCTTTTTTCCTGATTCTATGAATTTTATTTGTTTAGATTTTTCATACAAATGAAATAATAATATTTTTGGTAGGGCTCATCTAACATGACACAGTGTCGTCCAGATTGGTCCTCTGAAATCCATGTTGTCACAAGTTATGCCCCACCTCAAGAAGCTTCCACCACCGTCCGAGAGAAGTTCTCTGCGGGCCGAGCCTTTAACAGGTGGGTCTTGGGGAACATTTAGGATTCAAACCACAGCACTCACAGGTAGAGACATATGTCTGTAACATACGTAATAGGCAGAGTATTTTTTATTTTATTTTATTGGTTGTTTTTAGTAGTACATGACCGTAGACTCCATTTTGACATAATTATAAAAACATGGAGTGTGTCTTGTTCTAATTCAGTCCCCAGGACTCCGCCCCCACCCCGGTTCCCGTCCCTATTCTGATCTTTCTGCCATTTACCCACAGTTACATATTTTTTTTTATTAATTTCCTGTGGCTGTACATGATGGTGAGATTCACCATGGTATATTTATATTCGTACAAAGGATTTAAAATCAGCTTACGACAGAGATGTAGACAAAGTGTTCTTATCCAAAATATATAAAGAATTCCTACACATTACTAACAAAAAGGCTGATAACCCAATAGGAAAAAAAAAAATCAAATGAACCATTGGAATGGATCATGTGAGTTTGGAGGACACTGACTGTACCTAATGCCACCGTACATGTAAAATTGGTAAATTTTCTATTTCTATGTTGCTACAACGGAATGTAAAAAAAAATTGATTGATTGATTTAGAAAAGTAATGAATAGCTGCTGAGAGAAGAAAGAGAAAGAGGGAGGGAGGAAGAAGGGTGGGAAAAAAATCAAATCACTCAATCTTGTAAGTTATGAGATAGATGGAAATCGCAGTAAGAAGTCAATGCACACCTACTAGAACGGCCAAAATTAAAAGCACTGTTAATGAGTGTGAAGTAACTGAAGTGCTCATACGTTGCTGGTGACACTAGGAAACAGCTTAACCCCCTTGGGAGACTCTTTAGCAGTACCTATGGAGGCCAAGCAGACTCTGTTACCCAGAAATCCCATTCCTAGGCACAGGCCTGAAAGAAATTCAGATGTTCACCAAGGATGTGCTCCAGCATGTCTGCAACGGCACCCTTCATAAAAGCGCATAAAGGGGGGAAATGCAGGAGCCCTAATTAAGGAGATAGCTAAGATTGCGGCTAGCTGTGAGCCATAAGCATTACCACCTTCCATGGTCTCGTGAGACTTGGCCCGGGACATCCCGGACGGGGTCAAGGCCATTTTGTGTGGTGTGGTGGTGGTTGTAGGAGTGTGTGTTGCTGGAGCCGGAGAGAGAAGAATAAAAGAACTTTTTCATTTCCATCCTGTCTCCGAATTTTCTCCCACAGCGTCGTTGCTCCAAGCAGCAATCGCTTCAGGCAGCAACAGGTGGTGGCCTGTATGGGGAATTCGGCCAGCAGGTAAGAGCTGAAAATGGGAGCGAAAATAACAAAGGGTTGGATAATAAAAGCCATGGATGAGTTTTTCGATATCGTGGACTCAGTGGATAGTGAGGAAAGTGATCAAGAAAGCATAGCCTCTGAGTCAGTTAATACCAGTGAGAAGAGTAGTGGTGTAAATTCAAAAGTAAGAGCTGCAAAAGGCATCAGAAACTTATTGAAATTAGCTGAAGAATATGTACTCTCCTTAGAAGCTGAAATTCAGGATACCAGTAAAAGTGATAATAGTGAAGAGGAATCAAAAGATGATGATTCTGGGAGCACAGTCTCCAGTAAAAAGAACAAAAAGAAATTAAAAAGGAAAAAGAACCGTCAAGTAGAGGAACCACTTGTGTCCCCTACTCCCCCATGGGTGGAATCCATTATAGAAAATATGAAGGGTATTACTAGGCGTTTGCAAACCCTAGAAACAGAAATAAAAAGTCTTTCTGAGTGCTTATGTGCTCTCGAGGGTAACTCACAGATACATTGGGAGCTGCCAGTATTTGAAAATGAAAATGGACAGAGGGTCCACCTGTCAATAGATTTCAAAACAATAAAAAATCTCAAAGAGGCAGTAATGACGTTTGGGCCCCAAGCTCCTTTCACGCTGAGTATGCTGGAGTCCCTTAACATCTTTAACTTAACCCCCTCAGACTGGAAAAGTCTATGTAAAGCAGCATTAAGTGGGGGGCAATACTTGGTTTGGCAATCGCAATTTCAAGAACTCTATATAGAGACAGCTAAAAGAAATGCAGCTGCAGGGTTTGGAGACCATAATATAGAAATGCTCACAGGAGAGGGTCAGTTCGCAGACTCACAGGCTCAAAAATATTATGTCCCAGGTATATATGCTCAAATATACACAGCTGCATTACAGGCATGGGAAACTTTACCAGGACCTGGAGATCTGCAAGGTAGCTTGTCAAAGGTGATTCAGGGACCTAATGAACCGTATGCTGACTTTGCTGATCGACTTCTGAGAACTGCAGGTAGATTGTTTGGAGACGTCGATCAAGCTATGCCATTAGTTGTTCAATTAGCATACGAAAATGGTAATAAATAATGCCAGGAAGTCATCAGGCCATGGAGAAATAAAAAGGATCTTTCCATATATATACAACTATGTAAAGATATAAATGATGCCTTTGTCACAGGAAATGTGATTGCAGCTGCAATGAGAGATGCTTCCCCTCAAAATTTCACAAGGGCTCAACCTAGACATTATAATCAATCAGGATATTCCAGGCAAAATTATCAAAATCCCCAAAGAGATATAAGACCAAGCTCACACACCGTGCCCCAGGCCGCTGCCCCAGGTGTAAAAAGGGAAATCATTGGGCCAATAAATGCCATTCAAAATTTGACATCTATGGAAATCATTTGTCCAGGAATTCAAAAAACGGGGCACGGGGCCCAATGCCCCGGGGCCCACAAATGTACGAGGCATTGGAGGAGGAGTATCCTCAAGCATCCACTCAGATGCTTCCCCGACACAATCCCTACTACCCATCCACTCCCTCACCAGAGGAACAGGAGGAAATGCAGGATTAGACCTCTGTTCCACCGCCCGAATAGTGTTAACACCTGAAATGGGGGTTCAACTGATTCCCACAGGAGTCAGGGACCTCTTCCCTCAGGGACTGTAGGACTTATTATCGGGCGAAGTCCTAAAAGCTTATTAGGTTTGCAAGTGACCCCAGGTATAATAAACTCGGACTACAAAGGGGAAATAAAAATAATGCTTAGCTCACCCCAAAGTATAAGTTCTGTTAATCAAGGAGATAGAATTGCTCAGCTGCTTCTCCTTCCAAATTTACATAATTCATTTAAAATGAGTATGCCTCAAAAAAGGAACAATAGAGGATTTTGTTCCACTGACTCGAGACCCATGGCTTGCTGGGTTCGGGATTGTTCAAGGAGGCCTATGTGTAAAATTAAAATCCAAGGAATAGAGATGGAGGGACTGATAGATACTGGAGCCGACTCTGCCATCATTAATCTACGACAATGGCCCAAGCACTGGCCTCTGCAAAAAGCTTCAACCAGTTTAAGAGGCTTGGGATATAATAACCTCCCAGAGAAAAGTGCAGTAATTTTAAAATGGGAGGATGATGAAGGGCGTAAAGGAACATTTCAGCCTTATGTTTTACCTAATCTACTGGTTACTTTATGGGGAAGAGATATTTTACAACAAATGGGAGTACACCTTGCAACCAAGCCTGCAGGTGTTAAATGTGAAAATCTACAGGGTAATCTTAACCCTAAAAGAAATCATTATCAAAAAGTACAGGGTAATCTTAACCCTATAAGAAATCATTATCAAAAGGTACAGGGTAATCTTAACCCTAAAAGAAATCATTATCATAAAGGAAAAAGATATTTTTTTTCGGGGCCACAGAGAAAATAATTTTGAAAATACCATGGCTTTCTGATAAGCCAGTGTGGGTCCCTCAGTGGCCCCTATCTAAAGAGAAATTACAAGCGGCCCACCTACTAGTTCAGGAACAATTAGAAGCAGGACATATAGAAACTTCCACCTCTCCCTGGAATTCCCTCATATTTGTGATCCAGAAAAAATCAGGAAAATGGCAATTGTTACATGATCTTAGAGAAATTAATAAAACCATGCAAATCATGGGCCCTACTCAACCTGGACTTCCTAATCCTGTAGCTATTCCAAAAAATTTCCATCTAATTACTCTTGATATAAAGGATTGTTTTTTTTCTATTCCTCTACACCCTCTGGATACCCCCAGGTTTGCTTTTTCAGTTCCTTCTATTAACAATAATGGCCCTGATCAGAGATATCAATGGAAAGTTTTGCCGCAGGGAATGGCTAATAGCCCCACTATGTGTCAAATCTATGTAGATAAAGTTATTCAGCCTATCAAAAATAAATACCCAGAGCTTATGTGCCTCCATTATATGGATGATGTTTTGCTTGCTCATCCTAATCAAGAAGTCTTATTCACCATATTTAGTGATATAACAGAAAACTTGAAATGATATGGACTAAACATTGCTAAGGAAAAGGTTCAAATTAGATCTCCAATATTATACCTAGGATTCCAAATTATGGACACTTTCACTAGGCCTCAAAAACTATTAATTAATAAGGAGCATTTGGCCACTCTCAATGACTTTCAAAAATTGCTGGGAGATATTAATTGGCTTCGCCCTACACTAAACCTCACTACTGGCCAACTAAAACCTTTATTTGACATCCTTCGCAGGGACCCTGATCCATCTTCACCACGAACATTGACTCCTGATGCTAGGAAAGCTTTAAAGTTAGTAGAAAAAGCCATCGAAAGAGCTCATTGTGATAGATTTGATTTAACTCAACTGCTGATATTGATTATTATTTCTTCACAATATACACCCACAGGAGTATTTTGGCAACAAGGGCCTTTATTATGGATACATTTGCCCTTGTCTCCTAAAAGTATAATTGAGTCTTATACCTCCATGGTGGCTAAACTTATTCTTTAGGAGTTAAAACTTCTACTAAAATATTTGGCATTCACCCTGCTACTATTATTACTCCCTATTCATCATCACAGATTGAATATTTATGCTTCAGTGATAATGATTGGGCTATAGCTAGATGCTCTACTTCTGCAAATTTTGATAATCATCTTCCTAAGTCTCCTATATTATCTTTTTGTATCAATCATCCTATTATATTTCCACAGGTAATAAAAAATCAACCTATTCCTAAGGCATTAAATGTATTTACAGATGGGCCCTCAAATGGTACCACTGCAGTAGTCACTAAAAAAGAAAATATAACTTACATAACTGCACACAAATCAGCTCAACTAGTGGAACTGGAAGCTGTGGTAAGAGCTCTGGAAAATTTTAGAGACCAGCCCATAAACATTTTTTCAGATAGCCACTATATTGTACATGCCGTCCCAAAATTAGAGCTAGCAGGACCAATAGCACCTCATACTCCAGCCTTTAAATTGTTTTATCAAATACAAAAACTTTTGTGGGCAAGAAAAGAACCTCTATTCGTAGGCCATATTAGAGTACATACCAACTTGCCTGGTCCCCTCCATGAAGGTAATCAAAAGGCTGATGCTCTTACCCAAACAATCTTTATACTTTCAGTGCTCCAGCAAGCTACTTTATTTCACTCCCAGTTTCACGTCAATAACACCACCTTGCAGCGTAGGTTTAAAATCACAAAGGAGCAAGCCAGAACAATTGTCAAAGATTGTAAATCTTGTATGACACATTTGCCCAATCCTCATTATGGTGTTAACCCTAGAGGATTAATGCCCAATCATTTGTGGCAGATGGATGTTACTCATGAGCCAAGTTTTGGAAAATTGCGATTTATTCATGTGACCATAGATACATGCTCAGGCATGATTTTTGCTTCCTTACATTCTGGAGAAAAAGTTAAAGATGTTACATCTCATTGTTTACAAGCTTTTGCTGCATTAGGCATCCCCAAAATGCTTAAAACAGATAATGGCCCTGCATATACGTCCTCATCTTTCAAACAGTTTTGCGCAAAATTCAATATATCCCATAAAACAGGCATCCCATACAATCCTCAGGGTCAGGGCATTATTGAAAGAGCAAACTGCACACTGAAAATTATGTTATTAAAACAAAAAGAAGGAAATTGGAAAAATCCTAGGGACAGATTGGCAGTTGCCCTGTTTACCTTAAATTTTTTAACTTTAGACTCTAATGGTTATTCTGCTGGAGACAGACATTGGAACCCACACCAACAACATAAACCTTTGGTTTACTGGAAGGATATTCTTTCAGGTACATGGAAGTGTCCAGATCCAGTATTAATTTGGGGGAGAGGATCTGTTTGTGTTTTTCCAAAGCACAAATCCTCTCCAATATGGATACCATCTAGATTAATAAAGCAGGTACCAAATCATAAGGATCAAGATGAAGTTGTTGAGGAATCAAGATTAATAAAAAAGGTACAAAATCAAGAGGACCAAGATGAAGGTATGGAATGATTCCCTTAAAAGAGTCCTTCAAAATATGTCACAACTTAAGTGTCATTCCTCCCGGCCAGAATGAGGAGATCTCTCTTTAGTGTGCACACAATTGTATTTTTTCTTTTTTCTCTTTTTATATATGACTTTATGTCTGTGCATTTGTCTAAATTTTATGTAAATGTGACGTCACAAATATATGTTTGTAGGTTTGTGTGTCTGTCCAGTGTGACATCACAAATAACAAAGCGCTTATGAAAATATATATATATATATATATATATATATATATATATGGATCCAAATAACTTTAATTCATTTAAGTTTAAGAGTATTTGATTTGGGTAAATAATTTAATAAGTGAAGGTACCTTCAATTTTGATTTATAGGTGTCCCAGGGATTTCTCTTTAGCGAAGAATATGACTAATGCTGTATAACCTGATATTTTGGTGTTTTGACATAGGAATGTTTATTTGTAATTAACTTTATTTTTTTTACAGCTGATTAATTTGAGTTATTTCAACAGATAAATCTCATGTAAGGTTACAGAGACTCAAGGGTTCCAGCTAACAAATTATTTTTCCAAAGTGCTTTTAGCTTTTCTTTACTCTATCTTTAATGCAGTAAATACCCTCAGTCTTTCTTTGTTTTGTTCTGAATGTGATATTTTGCCAGCTTATGTTTGTGAGAGCTCAAGCAGCAATGTGTGTGAGCAGAAATCAACTTTAATGTTCTAATCTAATAATTCTATTTTTTAATTTGACAACTCGCCTCTTGACTCAGTGCTGGAATAGCACTGCCTTTCCTTTAATAATTGATGCTTGAATTTCTAGGTAGCGGGCCCTGAAGATTTGCTGGTGGCATTGTCTAGGCATAAAAAAGACGGCTGTTGCTACAACTGCAGGGATCGTGGTCACTGCAAGCATCCCTGCTGCTCAAGCATCAAACAACCTCACCAGCAGTGTGGCCTCTGCTCTGCATGCATGGGGCCTCCTAGATCAACGTGTTATAACAAGTAGACATTTTGATCTTTCATTGTTTGGGACTTTACGGGACAATGCCTTATGGGTATTTGTCTAGAGAACTCAGTGCGTTACTTGATAGAACTCAGGGCAGCTGATTTGTTTAAAGAATTTGATATGCTATGCAACTTGGCTCGTCAGCAGAAGGCTTATCGCCTTAAAGCCGCAGTATCTCCTCACAATTGGACGGCTGTTAGTCATAATACACAGTCGATCCTAAAGGGCTCCATTGGATGGCTGGTTAGCCAATGATGGGTAAGATCCCCAGAGGGGGACAACCTAAGACAGGCACAGTCGCACGGGACAGTCTCATGTGGCCGACATATCAACCTAAGACAGGAGTCAAGGGCACAGCCTTGATTATCTGATGACGGGTAAGAATGTTGGTTGCACATGGACGTCCTAGAGCATCCCCTCTTTTAAAACAAAAAGGGGGGAAATGCAGGAGCCCTAATTAAGGAGATAGCTTAATTGAGGTTAGCTGTGAGCCATAAGCAGTACCACCTTCCATGGTCTCGTGAGACTTGGTCCGGGACATTGTGGATCGGGTCAGTGCCATTTGCATGGTCTCGCGAGACTTGGCCTGGGACATCGCGGACTGGGTCAACGCCATTTTGTGTGGTGTGGTGGTGGTTGTAGGAGTCTGTGTTTCTGGAGCCAGAGAGAGAAGAATAAAAGAACTTTTTCATTTCCATCCTGCCTCCAAATTTTCTCCCGCAGCATCGTTGCTCCAAGTGGCAATCGCTTCAGGCAGCAACATGGGTCAGTAGGAAAATGGATACATACATCGCAATATATTTATAAATAGAATCCTTATAGTAACAAAAATGGAATTTCTGTGGCCAGTGGATGGATCTCATGACCACAATGTTGAACTAAAGAAACCAGATACAGGAGAGCTCGTACTGCATGACTCCACCTAGATGCACCCTGAACAGGGCATTAGTTGGTGAGAAACTCAGTGGCACGGGAGGATGGGTCTTGTTGGCAATATTCTTTTTTTTTTTTTTTTTTTCTTCCCAGCACTGGGGATTGAGCCCAGGGGCTCGAGCAGCTAGAAAGTGCTCTACCACTGAGCCCTCTCCCCAGCCCATAATATTCTATGTCTTCATCTAGGGTCTGATCCCTGATGTGTCTATTCTGAGACAATTCATCAAGCTGTACTTAGGACTGACGGCTTTTCTGTACATATATTCCACTTCAATGTTTTAAAAGTTTATTTTGAAAAGATCCTCTCACAAAGAAGCACTAAGCAGATACCCCCCTGATTTACAATGACTTAATTATGATTTTTCAACTATATGATACTGTGGAAGTGCTATACATTTGGTTGAATTTGGATCTTTTCCTAGGCAATAAGAGGAAACAACCAATGGTCTGTGGTATGCTGAGCTGCTAAGCTGGGAGGTTTGATAGGGTAGGAGTAGTGAGAATATTTTTGACATGATACTTTCAACGTACAATGGGTTTACCTGGATATAACCAATAAGTCAAGAAATATCTGCATTTTATCTAAAACACTCTTCTAATACCCTCACTTGTTTTTTTGCACCACATAATAATACAAAACAGGAAAGTCTTCAGCAGACCGGTTTCCATGAAATAACTACATTTACGTGTGTGCCTCTCGACAGCACATGCATTCTTCATGACTATGAGAGAAGAATGAGTGCTGTGGATTCTGGAATTAATTGATAAAGAGAAGGACAGGTCTCCAACTCAACAAACTGACCCATGGAACTGAGGAATGTCAAGCAGAGAAACGTGAGATTGGCTATGTTTTCTTCCGACTCTTTACTTGTACATCTGGAACAAAGGCCTTCATTCAGTTAAAGAGATCTGCAGTTTGGTAGAGCACACAAGAAAGATGTTTTTTTTTTATGCATGAGAGGGGTCCTTTCTCAGAGACAGAACTGAATATGTATGAACCCTCTGTCACTAAGCATTTACCTAGGGCCAGCTCCAGGCCTGGGGCAGAGCAGGACAGGGGAGGACCCTGAGCCAGGAGGCAGAGTGGCTTGCCTTTGACAGGCCAGTTGGCCTGGTGAGAGGTTGCGAGGTCCAGTCTATCCAGTCCAGGTCTACGTGGCAACTTCTCCTTGTTGTACTGCTTATGCTAGCCTTGGGGATCCAAAAATAAATTAAATATGGCTCCTATTCTTAAGGGCAGTGACTTAGTCTGTTTGGGTTACTATAACAAAATACCACAGACAGGGTGGCTCATAAATAATAGAAATGTGTTCCTTACGATTCTGAAGGCTGTCAATCCAACATCAAATCACTGGCAGACTCAGTGTCTGGTGAGGGCTGCTTTCTGGTTCATGGATCACACCTTCTTGCTCCGTTCTCATGTGGTGAAAGGGACAAGGGAGCTCTCCGAGGTCCCTTTAGTAAAGGCATTGTTATGGTTTAGATATGAGGTGTCCCCCAGAATTTCACATGTGAGACAATGCAAGAAGGTTCAGAGGGGAAGTGATTCGATTATGAGAAGTGTGACCTGGCCAGTGGACTCATCCACTGATATGGATTAACTGGGTGGTAGTTGCAGGCAGGTAGGGTGTGGTTGGAGGAAGTGGGTCCCTGAGTGTGGCTTTGGGGTTTATATTTTGGCCCTGGTGAGCGCAGCTCTCTTTATTTCCTGGTTGCCAAGTCCTCAGCAGCTTCCTTCTGCGATGCCCTTCCACCATGATGTTCTGCCTCAGCTGGGGCCCAGCGTATGGAGTCAGCCAACCATGGACTGAGCCTCCGCAATCTTAAACCCAAAAAACTTTTCCTCCTCTAAGTTTTTCTGGTCACAGTGATGAGAAAGCTGATGAAAACCAGCATTTATGAAGTCTCCATCTTCATGACCTGATCACCTCCTAACAATCCTGCTTCCTGATGCTCCTATTGCACTGGTGACTAGGTTTTTGTTTTTTGTTTTTTGTTTTCGTTTTTGTTTTTTGGTACCAGGGATTGAACTCAGGGGCACTCGACCACTGGGCCACATCCCCAGCCCTTTTTTGTCTTTTATTAGAGACAGGGTCTCACTGAGTTGCTAAGTGCCTCACCATTGCTGAAGCTGGCTTTGAACTCACGATCCTCCAGCCTCAGCCTCCCAAGTTCTGGGATTACAGGCATGTGCCACCGCACCCAGCTTGGTGATTAGGTTTTGACATGAATTTTTTTTGGGGGGGTGGGAGCATAAAAGCATTCAGACCACTGAGGTAGGAGGCTATGTACGCAGATTAGAAGACAGGGTGATGATATGGATGTCATGACAGACCTACCAGTAAACGAAAGCCCTGGACAAGTTCCTTGCCCTCTCTGTGCCTCAGTCTTCTCATCTGTGAACTAGGGATGAGAAAATACCTCCCTCATAGGGTTTCGTAAGGATACATGAGATCTAACACACATCGAGGTGCCCGCATACAGTCCTTGCTCTGAACCTGCCATGTGACTATTAAAGATCACAATGAGACCACAATTATGGTAGGAATGAGGGCACCCAGGATTCATTGGAAACATCACAAAGGGACACCCTCCCCGCAAACCCAGGAATTCAGGATCCTTCTGTGCAAGAGGTTGCTATGGTGTGGGTTGAGGAAATGTCAGGCAATAATATTCAGAGGTGAAAAGATTGGATTGTAAGAACTGTAACCTCTCAGTGGATTAATTCACTTGATGGATTACTAGTTCGTATGGATTACTGGATGGTAGCTGTAGGCAAATGGGGAATGACGGGAGGAAGTCATCTCTGGGGACATAGTGTTGAACTGTATCTGTCCACTGCCCCTTCTTCCTTTCTCTGCTTCCCAGCTGCCAGGCACGGAGCTGCTCTCCTCTGCCACGCCCTCCCACCATGATGTTCCGCCTCACCTCAGGCCCAGAGCAATGGAGTCGGCCAACCGTGGACTGAACCTCTGAAGCCATGAGCCAAAATAAACTTTCCCTCCTCTAGTTCTTCTTGTCAGAGCTTTTGGTCACAGTGATGAAAAGCTGCCTCACACAGAGGTGATATCTAAGCTGGGTCTAAAAGGGGTGGTTTCAGAGGGTGTGACACACAGAGAGAACACAGCCCAGCGGCCGGCATAGCTCGACATTGTTCGGGAGACGTGAGACTGTGTGGTGCTCAAGGTGGAGCTGGAGTCTGGCGCAGAGAAGAAATCTGGAGTCAGGTCTCAGAGGGCCTCGTATGCTGGATAATGGGCTAGAATTTTGTCTTATAAGTGACAGGGATTTTTTTTTTTTAATGCTTTAGAAGTATCATCAACAGGACTTGGTGTTTGACTGGTTAGGGTTGAGGAAAGAGGAGTCAGTGATGGCGGCCAGGTTTGTAGTTTTCAAAAATGCAACAGATGCCATGTGGGAGGATAATTGGGAGTGTTGGAAAGGGGCCACGCATTCTGTTCTGACCCAGCTGGGCTGGAGGTGCCTGTGGACAATCTCCAGTGAGCAGTTGGATGCATTCCTCCGAGGCTCGGGGAGATGGGAAGGTCCCGAGTGTGTAGGTGGTGCTGGGACAATGAGAGACTCCCAGGGAGAGTGTGTGGCCGGAGAGGAGGAGTCCCCTCAGGACAGCAGCACCTCAGACAGGCTGAGGAAGAGGAGCCATGGGTGGGAGATTTCAGAACAGAAGGTGGGACACACAGGGGCCCTGAAAAGTGTGTGCTCAGAAGAAGACAAAGAAGACGGGTCCAGACAGGGTCTGGTGTTCGTTTGTTAGTTTGCTGCTATACCAGAACAGCACAGGCTTGAACAACAAAAATTTATTTTATCACATTTCTGGAGGCTGGAAACCCAAGATGGTGGTACTGGCAGAATTGGTTTCTCCTGGTCTCTGTCCTTGCCTGGGAGTCTGCTTTCTGAGTCCTCAAGGGGTCACTCCTGGGCCTGTGTGTGGAGTGTGTGTGAATTTCCTCTTCTTCTGAGGACACCCAGTTGTATTGGATTAGGGTCACCCCAATGACCTCACATTCCTTAATTGTTGGGGACTTAAGAACACATCGGCCAAAAAGGAACTCTTTGGCTGTTTTCCACACCCTGTTACGGACCTGACCTCTGACGTATCGTGGGAACCGAAACTACCCCAAGGATAGGGTAGGGGACTCCACCAATACTATTTGCTCATGCTTCCTATGTGTCCCTGTATTCCTTTTGTTTGTTGGCCCATGTCCCCTATAAACGCTGTCCATCTTCCTCAATAAACTTGAGTTCCAGTGCTAACCTGACCGGGCTCCCTGGTATTTCCTGGGTCTTCTGAAGATGGGGGAGGGACTACCAGCGACCTTTTACCATTCCCAATCTTGCCTTATCGCTGAAGCGTGCTTTCCCAGCCTTCTTTGCTGGACAGAGAAGGTTCGTCCCAGGTCAAGGGAGAGCTAAAGACCTCAGCCCCCTGTTATAAGTTCCTGACACTTAATCACCTCTGTAAAGCCGTACCTCCAAACACGGTCACATTCTGAGGTATTGGGAGTGAGGACTTCAACATATAAATCTGGGGGGGGACACAATTCAGCCCATAAGTGGCCAGTTGGATTTGGCCATTGGGAAGTCATCAGCGAGCTCAACAAGAGCTTTGGATGGGGGATGAAGCCAGGTGGGGGAGAAGAGGATGGACAGGGAAGAAATGGGGACAGGAGCTGGGTGGAGGAGGCTCCAGCTCAGGAGAGAAGCGAACAGGTCAAAGGCTGAACAGAAACAAGAACGGAGGGAGGGAAGGTGACGAGGACAGGGTCACAGAGCCTTGTGCTTCCCAAGCCACAGGAACCCCTGCTAGCTGGGAGGCCTCAGCCCTGAGTCCAGCCACTCAGAGACTATTTCAGACCCTAACACAACTTGACTCCTGTCCCCTCAGGCCTGGTGACTTGCCTCAGAGACAAAAAGCAGAACAAGAAACCAGCTGGTCATGGTGGTGGTAGTAAAGGGAGACACTAGGGGATCTGTCCCTGTGACTTAATGGAACAGAAATTTTAATTCAGTGAGTTCAAAATATTCCTTCCTTAGCCACCAAACATTTTCTAGATTAAAAAAAAAAAAAAGGTTTCTTTCACTTAGACGAGGTACTTAGTCGAATTCACAGAGATGGGTGTTTGCCAGGGGCTGGGGAAGAGGGGAAAGGGTACAGGGTTTCAGTTTTGGAAAATGAGAAAGTTCTGGAGATGGATGGTAGTGACGGCTGCATAGTCATGTGACTGTGGAACCCCCCTTTATAGCCCCACGCCTCTTTTTAGTTTAACCGCTTCTTTTTGCTTCTGTAAAATGCCTGGCTTTAGGAGTCAAACTGCTGTGACTCCATTTTGTAATCAGCTGCCTCCATTTTGTCAGCCTCAAGCTGTTGCAAGTCTCTGTTCATGGGGACAAGGAGAGAACAAGCCTGGGCATGTTAAGCAAGCCCGCACACAATAAGACCTCCTAAGGTAAAAGCAGGACCCTGCAGTGAGCTTGAGTAACAGTCAGCACATTCCACTGCTCTGAGGACAGCCTCCATTAGTGAGAACCCCCTTAGTCATTCCCCAGTCAGTTTAAAATATGCGTGGCACCACAGGCTCCCCTGGCCAATTGCCATGTGGCAAGACACCCTAAGTGTAAGGATGGCCAATCATGTGAACCCCCTCTCTCTCCTTGCTTCAACCCCAATAAAAGGCTCACCCCTCCTGAGTCCAGGACTCTCAGTACGGATCCACTCTGTTGGTGAGGTCTGAGAGTCCGAGTTTAAGCTCAAATAAAGGCTTTTTGTCTTTGCATATACTCCAGATTCCTTGGTGGTCTTTGGGGGTCCATTTCTGGGCATTACAGTGACCACACACATACACACACACACACACACCATACATACATGTTTTCCCAGTGTGGGGGATTGAACCCAAGCCTTGCACATGCTAGACAAGCGCTCTACCACCGAGCTACACCCCAGCCCTGTGACTATATTTAATGCGCGCTGAACTGTATACTTAAAAAAAAAAATGGTTCCCCAGTCAGTTTAAAATATGCGTGGCACCACAGGCTCCCCTGGCCAATTGCCATGTGGCAAGACACCCTAAGTGTAAGGATGGCCAATCATGTGAACCCCCTCTCTCTCCTTGCTTCAACCCAATAAAAGGCTCACCCCTCCTGAGTCCAGGACTCTCAGTACGGATCCACTCTGTTGGTGAGGTCTGAGAGTCCGAGTTTAAGCTCAAATAAAGGCTTTTTGTCTTTGCATATACTCCAGATTCCTTGGTGGTCTTTGGGGGTCCATTTCTGGGCATTACAGTGACCACACACATACACACACACACACACACCATACATACATGTTTTCCCAGTGTGGGGGATTGAACCCAAGCCTTGCACATGCTAGACAAGCGCTCTACCACCGAGCTACACCCCAGCCCTGTGACTATATTTAATGCCGCTGAACTGTATACTTAAAAAAAAAATGGTTAAAATTGTAAATTTTATGCTGTATGTTTTACCACAATTCAAATAAACAAATTGTTTCAAAGAACAGCTTCCACGACGTCTGTTTTCCTCCTCGACATGCATATTTGAATATCGGAGACAAAATGTCTCTAATGTTCTTGATCAGCAAGATGTTTGTTTTTAGGAAACCATCAGGAGGAGCTTTTCCAGGAGCTGTCTGCGAAGTACAAGTAACTTGACCTTTCCAAAGCCTGAAAAGAGAGTCAAGGAGTTCTCAACCAACCCTTGCATCCCGCTGACATTTTGGGAGCAACTCCCACGAGCAGGCATGGGAGGGAGCTGGGAGATTTGTTTGTCTTATTGCTTTGCATTTGTTCCTATGTGGCTGGTTCACAAACGTCAGCCTGTGTCCGAGGCAGGTAGCTGAGGGCGGGCAGTGCTGGAAGCTGGGTGCTTCCTGCTTGCCTCCCCCGCTCAGTCCCTTGTGTCTCCTTCCCCCATGGGGAGGAGGACCCAGGTCCTTCCCACATGCTGACCTCAGAGGTCCAAGGGCCTTGCAAGACCACTGTGTGTGTGGTGGGCGGTGGGGAGGGGTGGGTGAAGGGGAGCTGGGATTCCAGAAAATTCTGAATGAAAATGGTAGTCGCAAAAAAACAGACTGGCTTTGCAAACTGCTGCTGATTATTCGCTGGCTGCCTTGGGTTTTGGCAGAAGCGGTAGGAAATCTGCCACCAAAGGATCCGAAGAGAGGAGTGGGAAGCAAGAGGGAGGAAAAGGGAGGGTGAAGGAGCGGGGTTCTGCGCAGCCCCCAGCTCCCAGCCCATCCCCCCTCACAACCTAGGCCCCATTTGGCGGTGACCGGTGACCGAGGAGGCCCCAAAGCCAGCATAAATCAGCAGTTGGAGCGGCTCCAGTTTCAGCTGAACTTGACCATGCCTTATCCTGGGATGGAGTAATCCGACGCCCGGTACTCAGAGCCAGCTGTGGCTTTGGCTCTGGTGGCCTGGGGCGCTGAGCCTACTTTTCAGGCACACCAGAAATGTGCGTGTTATTTCTCAAATGGGTCAGCAGACTGCTGCGGGGGCCAGGTCTTTGATGGAGTGAATTTGGATACGAATCAAATATTTAAATGGATGTTTTCCTTCTCTGGCAGGACCATTCCTGCCTACCCATGAACTTGCTTTTATATAAGATTTGGGCTGCTTTAAATTACTTTTTTTGTTTTCCTTCTTGACTATGCCTGGGGCAGACAGTGGCTGCATTTGAAAGCTCTGGGCTACCGTCAGGCCTAGAGGAGAGAGCAGGTCGCCTCAGCTCACCCTTTGGCAGTAAGTGCAGTTGTTAGAAAAACAATTCATCTGTTCACTGGCTCCACGTGGCTATGTATTATTTAAACACCAGGTCTTGGAGTGTTGCCGAGACACAGCTTGCTATCTGCTCCCCTTCAAAAAGAAAGAATACTGCAAATCCATTCAGTTCTATCTCTTTTCAGTTCCTTGGGTTAAACGAACGCAAGGAGGTGTTTATGGACATCCTAAAGTGCTATGAGACGCTCATCTTGGTGAATACAGACATCTGCTTCCTTTTGAAAAAATAGCACTGTGTGAAGGGAATTTTTGCCCACAAGTTTACCTGAAGTGTTTCTAGACATTTCAAAGTCCCCCACCCCGCCTTCCTCCCTCCTCTCCATACATAAAGAGGGCCTGAAGAAATGTGAAGTCTCAACAGACTTGTTCCAGGACCTGGCCTGCAGCTGAGTCTCCAGCCCTGGCTCCTTGATGCTGGCACCGGGCACACAGTGGCAGTTGCAAGGACCCTTCTAGGAAGGTGCAAGAATTTGGAAATTCCACTCCCACAGGAGTCCAAGGAGCCCTATGGCCAAAGCTTCCCTGTGCCCTTTGGAAAAGGCAGGCAGGACATTTTCCTTCAGGAAAGGGATCTAGAAGGAGGCCTGGCTTCTCTCCACTCACCAGCAGGTGGTTCTGCCACCATCCTACTGAGGGTGGAGGCCCCAGCCCCGAGGTGAAGTCCACCTACTACTGGTTCCTTGTCTTCCTATGGTCACCCTTCCTCTGCTTCATTTGTTGTCAGAAATATACAACACCAGTGTCCCCTTTACTTATGCTGCCTCCTAAATGTCAGTGCACACACAGTGTGTGTGTGAACTACCAGGTTAAGAACCAGCCCCTGCCACATTCACAGTAGAAGTTTCAATCTCGGCACAGCCAAGCACACATCACATGCTGACTCAGACTCTTTAGAGCCAGGCCCAGAGTCGAGGGACTCAGGTGCTTCCTTGTGAACCCACCGTCCCTGTGAGGAAACACTGACCTAAACCAACGTCTCTAGGAACTAAAGGCCAAAGAGGAGCATAGTGCACAGTTTTCTGAAAAGGGAGAGGGCTGCCTGCCTACCTTATGGGGTCCTTGGGAGAACTAAGTGAGTGTGTGAGCCAGCTTCTTCACCCCTGTGACCAAAAGACCTGACAAGAACAACCGAGAGGAGGAAAAGTTTATTTGGCTCACAGTTTCCAAGGTTCAGTCCATGGCCAGCCGACTCCACAGCTCTGGGCCAAGGAGAAGGAGCACATCCTGGCAGAAGGGCGTGGTGGAGGAAAGTAGCTCAGGACTTGGCAACAGGAAGCAGAGAGAGCTTCATTCACCAGGGACAAAATAGAGGCATGCCCTCAGTAACCCACCTCCTCCAGCCGCACCATACCAGCCCACAGTTACCAACTAGTTAATCCATATTCAATGGATTAAACCATCGATTAGGTTACAACTCTCTTAATCCAATAATTTTGACTCTGTTCTTGCATTGTCTTACAAATGAGCTTTTGGGAGACACCTCATATCTAAAGCATAACAATAAGCAAATGCTTGCAGGTGCACAGTGCTACCCAGCATGTGAGAAACTGGGTCTTTTGTTCCTCTTGTGCTTATAGGAATCCCTCAGAATCCAGTCCTTAGACATCACACGTGGTTCTACACAAACACAGAGAAAAGTCCAAGAAGACGCTCACAATCCTGAAGCCAGACTTTTCTAGGTTAGATGAATTCTAGGGTGGGCAGGTTCTTCCTTGAAGATGTGAGGGCTGCCACTGCTCCATTTCTGTTTCTCTGGCATCTGTGGAGAAGTCTAGGGGACTGCAATATCCATAGTTGTCCCTTCCAGGAAATCCCCAACCCACCAGGCCTGTGGAGGTTTGGAAGTCACATCCTAGCCTTTTTTGACTGAGAGTAAATGGGCTATATAGAAAATCACTTCTTTGTAATATCATAGGGGAGAAACAGCGAACTGTCTACTAAATGAACTGTCAAAATTCCTGAAGCAGCCGGGTGCGGTGGCGCACGCCTGTAATCCCAGCACTTTGGGAGGCTGAGACAGGAGGATCGCGAGTTCAAAGCCAGCCTCAGCAATGGCGAGGCATTTAGCAACTCAGTGAGACCCTGTCTCTAAATAAAATACAAAAAAGGGCTGGGGATGTGGCCCAGTGGTTGAGTGCCCCTGAGTTTAATCCCCCGTACCACAAAAAAAAAAAAAAAAAAAAAAAAAAAAAAAAAAAAAAAAATTCCTGAAGCACTTGGGTGCCTGGTAGTGACCTCTCCAGACATCTCTAGCTCCAGAACCCATGAGTTCATTGATGGAGTCCAGACTTGGGAGTGGGGGGAAGATAATGCTTTTCTTTATTTATTAAAAGGAATGAATTTTGGAAAAAAAAGATAAAGCATTTGGTTTTATGAGGTCACATTACCCAGACACTAGAGCCAGACAAGGACATTACAAGTAAAGAAATGAAAGGCAATATCCCTGATGAACACAACTGCAAAAATCCTCAATAAAATAATAGCAAACCAAACTCAAGAGCACATTAAAAAAATCACTCACATGATCAAGTGGAATTTTTCCTTGGAATGCAAGGACGGCCCAATGTCAATAAATTAATAAATGTGACACGCCACTGTAATAGAATGAAGGACAAAAACCATATAATCATCTCAAGAAATGCAGAAAAGCCATCTGACAAAATTCAACAGACTTTCATGATAAAAACTCTCAATACATTAGATATAGGAGGCACCTCTGATAGATGGGCTACCCTCCCCTCCAGAGGTTTCCACATCCTGAGCAAAGAAACCTTGTTTCATTTTCTGGGCAGGATGTTTCTTACCTGGGACAGGATGTTTCTTTTCCCCAGGCAGGAGCCAATAGGCTTAAAGTTCGCCCTGTTCCATGGGCAAAGAGCCAATGGTGTTGGGGTTGCTCTGGTGCACCCCCCACCAGAAATCCCTATATAGGGTCCCATTTGAGAGACTCAGACACACAATAGCTCGTCGCTGCTGAGAGGAGGAAGCCGAGAACACAACAGCTCATCCCTGAGGACAGGAGGAAGCCACTCACACAACAGCTCGACCCTACAGAGAAGAGAGACTCTCAGACAACAACAGCTCGTCCCTGCGGAGAGGAGGAAGCCACTGCACCAGCTTCAGCCCCATGGCCTCCAGCCCAATGGCAGCTGCCCCCGCCGACAGCTCCAGCCTCCAGCCAGACAGCTCCAGAGATCCCAGCCTGCGCAACCAGGCACCCACTTTGCGTTCAGAGCTTGCACACTCCCCTCTCCCTGACTCCTCTCTCCCACCAGAGCTTGCACAATCTCCTCTCCATGACTCCCCTTTCCCAGCACCTCTTCCACCTCCAACCAGCCACAAAGGCTGTTGAATAAATCTCTTGGCTGCACGGCTGTCCCCGGTGTGATTTTTGCCCTTCAACCTCAGCACAACATGTGTTACAAACCCATCACTAACATCTTACACAATGGCGAAAAGTTGAAAGTTCTTCCTCTAAAATAAAAAACAAAACAAGGATGCCCACTTTTACCACTTCTATTTTACCACTTCTATTCAACCTAGCACTGGATATATATATATATATATATATATATATATATATATATATATATATTATTTTTTTTTTTTTTTTTTTTGGTACCGGGGATTGAACACAGGGGCACTCGACCACTGGGCCACATCCTCAGCCCTTTTTTTTTGTATTTTATTAGAGACAGGGTCTCACTGAGTTGCTAAGTGCCTCACCATTGCTGAGGCTGGCTTTGAACTCGCGATCCTCCTTCCTCAGCCTCCCAAGTGTTGGGATTACAGGTGTGCGCCACCACACCCGGCAGCACTGGATATCTTAACCAGACAATTAGGTAAGAGAAATAAGTAAGAGGCCTCCAAAACCAGAAAGAAGTTAAATTGTCTCTGTTTGCAGGTGTGATCTTATACATAGAAAACTTTTAAGAACATAAAATTGTAAGAACTAATAAATAAATTCAGTTAAGTTGTAGGATATAAAATTAACATATAAAAAATCAGTTTCATTTCTGTACACTTACAATAAACTACCCCCCAAGTTAAAAAAGCAATCACATTTACAATAGCTACAAAAATAATAAGTTTAATCAGAGGTGAAAATTATAAAACATTGAGGAAAGAAATTGAAGAAGATATAAATGGAAAAATATCCCATATTTATGGACACAAGAATCAATACAGTTAAAATGTCAATAGTACCCAAAATTATCTACAAATTCAATACAATTCCTATCAAAATTGCAATTACAGTTTTCCACAGAAACAGATAAAACAATTTGAATGGAACCACAAAAGATCCTCAGTGGATAAAGCAATCTTGAGCAAAAAGAACAAAGCCAGAAACATTATACTATTTCATTTCAAAATCTACTATAAAACTATAGTGATCAAAAAAAACATAGTAATAGACAAAAACAGACATATAGACCAACAAAACAGAACAGAAAGTCAAGAAATAAATTCATGCATTTATAATCAGTTGATTTTTCACAATAATGCCAAAGCACAAAAAGGAGAAAGGACTTTCCAATAATTGGTTCTGAGATATATCCACGTGCAGAATGAATTATTACTCACACCATAGGCAAAAATCAACTCAAGATGGATTAAAGATTCACACACAAGACCTGAAACTGTAAAACCACTATTAAAAAATATAGGGGGAAATATGACCTCAAAAACAGGCAACAAAAACAGAAGATTAACATGAAATTATATCAAATTTAGAAGCTTCTGCACAGCAAAGGACACAGTCAACAGAGTGATGAGACATCCTACAGAACGGGAGAAAATAATTACAAACCATACATTTCCAAAGTGGCTAATACTCAAAATAAGTAAGAAACTCAAACAACTCAATAGTAAAACCACACACAATTATAATAACCCCATTTAAAAATAAGGAAAGGACCTGAATAGATCTTCTCAAAAGAAGACATACGAATGTCCAAGTGTATGAAAAAATGCTCAAAATCGCTAATCATCAAGAATATGCAAATTAAGATCACAATGATCTCACCTCACACCATTAGGATGACTATTAAAAAAAAGAAGAAGAAAGATAACAAGTGTTAGTTAAGATGTGGAGAAAAGGGAACTCTTGGGCTAAGAGGTGGAGAAGAAGCAACTCTTGCACATTATTGATGGGATACAACAGTATATATCTTCAAAGGAGACGAAACCATTGTGTTGGAGGGATATCTGCACTCCATATTTCGTGCTGCACGCTTCCTAATAGCCAAGATATTGGTATATATGCACAATGGTAAATAGTGCATTTCAATCCAGCATCTAAAGAGAAGGAAGTACTGTCATACATGACAATATTGGTGAACTGAAAAACATTGTGTTAAATGAAATAAGCCAGACATAGAAAGAAAAATGTGCCTGAGTGACGTTAGCCCACGCAAGCAACAGCCTCTCAAGTATATATCATTCATTCACTCATGGAACATTGACTGACTGCTTTTTTTGTGGTACCGGGGATTGAACTCAGGGGCACTCCACCACTGGGTCACATCCCCAGTCCTTTTTTATATTTTATTACAGACAGAGTCTCACTGAGTTGCTAAGTGCCTCGCCATTGCTGAGGCTGGCTTTGAACTCGTGATCCTCCTGCCTCAGCCTCCCAAGTGCTGGGATTACAGGTGTGCATCACCGCGCCCAGCTTGACTGAGTGCTTTCTAAAGGCTGGGGATATGAAGATTTACTAGCTGTATGTTCATACAGAATATGTACATTTCTTAATAAAGAAGGAAATTCAGACACAGTCTACCACACGGATGAAACTTGAAGACATTATTGGCAGTCAGAAATGGATAAAGTCAGTCAGAAAAGAACAAATATTGTTTTTGTCCACATATCCAACAGACAAATTCATAGATACAGAAAGCAGAATAGAGATTCCCAGAGGTTAGGGAGAAGGGAACTAAGGAGACGCAGTGTAATGAGAACAGTTTCTGTTTGAGATATTGAAAAACTTCTGAAATAGGTAGGTAGTGGATGCACAACAATGTGAATGTACCACAGAATTGCACACTCAAAAAGGATAAATGGTAGATTTTATTGTGTATATTTTACCACAGTTTAAAAAGGCAGGGGATTGACAAACTGTTCCGGATTGCGGAGAAGTCAGACTGCAGAGTGCGGAGAGATGTTACTGCTGTAACAGGGAGAGCTCAGGGTGTAAAGAGCCAGGACCCCAAATGAGAGGCACCCTCCCCAGCAGGGGGCGCTGGGGAGGAATCCTGCGGTGCTGATCCTGGAGCTGACTACTGCAAGAGTAGCCAGGCCAAGTGTGTATGCCACCTGCTGATCGGAAGCCACTGGATAAGAGCAGGGAAGAGTCTTTCTCATCAAGAAGGACAGACAGCAAGTGCCCAAGAATTCTTGATGTTTGGGAGATTTAAGTTGCTCCTTTACCTGGAAACAATGCTGTGCCAGAGGAGGAGGAAGAGTCTACAGAGATCCAGACCTCTCAGCCTGGTGAATGGAGCAAAGGTTTTTGCAGGTCAGGGTGCAGGAAACCCCAAGGGCTATCTGGATAGCTCTTTCCTCAGATGGCTAACTTCAAAGGATAGTAAGCATATCACTCTTCCATTCTTCTCACTAAGCTGAAAACAGGGAATATTAAATTCATAAATGAATTAGCCAATGATTATTAGTTCAACATTCTGAACATCCCTGAAGTTTCAAAAATTGATGTGCAAACATCCACAAGTTCAATTTGAAATGTTAATGGGTGAGCTTTGCTATTAGCTTGAGATGGGGTAAAAAAGGATCCTTTAACCATACAAAATATTAGCACATACCACCTGTAGGAGGCTTATTTTGGTGGCCCTCAATGAACCATACCTCCTAAGATTCATGCCCTCATAGAGTCTCCCGCACGGACTCACTTTGGTTGATGTGTCACTAATTCCAGCACTTTTCACAATGGGACATGTCTTTCTGGAACACTCCTTTTTAGAACTCAGTTGCCATGCTGTGAGGGAGCCCAGGCAGCCACAGAGAGGCACTGGGACATCTGGCCAACAGCACCAGTTGACCATCAAGTTGGGAACCAGCACCAACTGCCAATCATGGGAGTGAGACCATTTTGGATCTTCCCGCCAACCCACCATCATGCAAAAGAGAATTATCTACTGGTCAACTGCAGCATCACGAGAAATAACAAATTGTTGGTGTTTTAAGCCACTAAGTTTTAGATATTTGTTACCTAATAGTAGATAACTAAAACAATTTCTTTCCATCGTCCCAATCTCATTTTATTAGTGAATTAAGGGTATTTGGGAGACATAGCAAACCTTAATATTTAAAATCTCCAGCTACAAAATCAAACTTAATCAGTAATTTTGCTTTTTTGATTGCTTACTTAGCCATGTGTTTTTTGGGAGGATTACTTGGCTTCTCTCACCTTATCTGCAGAATGAGAGTCACACCTGCTTCAAGGGTTCTTTTGTGGGCATTAACTGAAGAAATGTGTATCAAATGCTGGGTCTGAATGCACAGCAAATGCTCAGAAATGTCAGCTATTATTATGAAATCAAATATACTGGCTGTGCTTTTATTTTGAGAACTTTCGAAGGGGTTCAGAATGGAACAGGGGCAAAGTTTACCAGTTGAGAAAAAGAGGCAAGTTTTGGAAGTTCAGAAGGCATTATATGCTTGAAACTTTCCCACAGGAACAAAGAGAGGGAGGCCTGTTAGAAGCCTGAGACCAACAGGACCAGCGCTGGCCGCTTGCAGATCCAAGAGACTGCCCTACATTCTCAAGCCTCCACATCTTTTCTGGGTCTCTCCCCCAGGTGACTATATCAGGCAGAGTGGCCTAAAGCCAAGTGTCACTAAGATTTCCAGAACGCCGCTGCCTCCAGGCTGCCTATTGTTGTCTGAAATGGGAGCCAGATGTGAGCTCTTTGTAAATGAAAGAAAAGAGCCCTAACGTTCCTCATTAGTTGAGGGAAACAAAGGAGTCTGCAGGAATATAGCTTTTTTTTTTTTTTTTTTTTTTTTTTTTCCTTTCCTCAGAAAGAGCACGTCAGTGCCAACAGAGTGGCGGCCCAGATTTCCAGGCCCTGAACTTCTTCCCACCGAGGCTTCCCACCGAGGCTCCCCCACTGATGGCAGTCATGGCTGCCGTGGATTTTGGCAATTCCTTCCCACTCAGCTTGCTGCGGCCTCTCCCGCCTTCAGCACCCATAACGTGGATGTTGCAAGAGAAAGAAAAAGGGCAGCAAGTCCAGCCAAGTCCATCCACACCTCCAGGAGTGTCCTCTGTCCTAAAATAAGGACATCTACAGACACAATGCAGGACAGCTGACTAGTCCATGGACTCGCAGGGTAATAACTAAGCAAATGGTTGTTTCTATAAAATAGAGCCTTCTGGCCCGGCACGGTGGCGCACGCCTGTAATCCCAGCACTTTGGGAGGCTGAGGCAGGAGGATCGCGAGTTCAAAGCCAGCCTCAGCAATGGCGAGGCACTTAGCAACTTAGTGAGACCCTGTCTCTAAATAAAATACAAAAAAAGGGTTGGGGATGTGACCCAGTGGTCGAGTGCCCCTGAGTTCAATCCCCAGTACAAAAAAAAAAAAAAAAAAAAAAAAAAAAAAAATAGAGACTTCTCCCAAGAACAGGCTTCCATTCATCATTAGAACTTGATGGTTCCTAAGAAGCTCTGACGAAAGAGTTGAGCAAAGTCTTCCGGAACTGGTATATTGAGGACCAGGGGTCAGGGGTCAAAGGTGGGGAGCCTGCACATTCCTGGGTGCCACTCCTCCCAGAGGAAGGAGCCCAGCTGACCGGACTCCACCTCCCCCAGTGTGTTCATTTCCCCTGACTTTCATAGTCACCACACCAGCTTGAGGGCAGGGCTAACAAGGTCAAGGTAGGGGCCACCCTGCCCCCTACATATCTTCTCACCAAAGGGGGAAGCCACGTCATTGAATCTACTGTCCTCACAGTCCCACAGAAACCGTCTCAAGTGTAAACCAGATACCATCAATACCATCAGGACAGACTCAGCTTTGTGGTAGAAATGGGCTGGGGTTGTGGCTCAGCGGTAGAGCGCTGGCCTAGCACGTGCACGGCCCGGTTGGATCCTCAGCACCACGTAAAAATAAACACATTGTGTACAACTGAGGCAAATAAATAAATATTAAAAAAGAAATGGCACCCAGAATTAGAGGCGGCACTCCAGAATGAGGGCGAAAACCCACATCCTGGGCCAGAGGAAAACAAGACAATTATCAGAGACAAAACTAATCCCCTCTGGCCTCCAGTCATTTCCTCCGGTGCCACACTGTCTTCTGCTATTTCAGTTGGATATCTTAAGATGAAAGGACAGTGTCTTTTCCCTCAGAAACACTTTTTCTTTATCTGGACTGTTATGGTTTAGATAAGAAGTGTCCCTCAAAGCCAATGTGGGAGACAGTGCAGGAAGGTTCAGAGGTGAGACCATTAGATTTTGAGAACTTCAACCTAATCATCCCCTGATGGATTAACTGGATGGTAACTATAGGTGGGTGGAGTGTGGCTGGAGGAAGTAGGTCCCTGGGGGTAGGCCTTTGGGGTTTACATTTTGTCCCTGGTGAGCACAGCTTTCTCTCTGCTTCCTGCTATCATGTCCCCTGCTGCGTTCTTCCACCATGTCCTTCCGCCATGATGTTCGGCCTCACTAAGGCCCAGAGTTGGCCGACCATGGACTGAACCTCTGAAGCCATGAGCCCAAATAAACTTTTCCTCCTTTACATTATTCTTGTCAGGCCTTTTGGTCACAGTGACGGAAAAGCTAACTAAAATACCGACTCCGAAGAACACACGAGCACTTGCAGTGGTCCCTCTCGTCCCCAAGTCCTGGCAGGTTGGTCATACTGACAGCATCTGAGAACAATCTTAAATCCTGAAAAGGGGAGCTTCCGGTGCTGGGTTGTTGTTGTTGTTGTTGTTTGTTTGTTTGATCAGTTGCTGTGTTACTTTTCAAAATCTAAGGAAACTGCCTTGGTGATTTGTAGGATTTGCCCCCGCCCCAGAAACCTCTTGACACTTGTTCCTTGAAGTGCTCTTCAAATTTACTTTTTACATATGAATTTATATTAATTTACATATTTATATAAATTTATCAACTCAGTCTTTTGAAACTCCTTTTTAATATCAGACTTTTAAAATGGAAAACAGCTTCACATGGCTGGGGATTTAATGGTCTGGGGTTGGAGGTGAGAAAGTCATAGATGGGAAAGTCAAGGTGAGCACTGGAAAATCTAAGAAGGTATAGATAGTTTGAAAGAACCAGTCAACCTGGAATTATTCTAGAGAATCAACAGCAATACATCATATTTCCAACTTTGACTGACACGTCCTGAATTAAATTCCTTATTGCATCACTTCCAGCAGGCACGAGTTCTTATAGACCATAAGAGAAACACACTGAAACAAAATATGCCCGCTGCTTGGGCTGGTGCTTCCATGAGGTTGAAGGAGAAGGAACAGAGCAGTTGAATGCTTCTCAGTCTTGCCAGGTTTCCCAGGGCAGTGATGTACAGTCAGGCCTTTGTAACAGAGGGAACACGTTCTGAGAAACATGTTTTTAGGTGACTTTGTCATTGTGTGAACGTCATGGCGTGTATGTGCACAAGCCCAGATGGAAAAGTCTACTACACATCTAGGCCACATGGGAAACATGTATGTGCACACACACTACATCCTGTTGTTCCTAGGGCCACAATGGCCAAAACAACTTGAGAGTAGATGAAGCACAAGAGAAACGATGTAATAGAGACGTGGTAGATGCAAGCTGTAGGAGGCCACAGCCACTGTAACTTGGCAACAAGGAAGTGTGAATCATGACAATTGGCATGTACCTAAGTAGTCGTCCTTCTTTTTATCCCAGGTTCATGTTTACTTTCTTCATTTTTCTTTTTGTATGATTCGGTCTTTATGTCTTTTTAAAAAGCACACATTTTTATTTTTATTTTTGAAATAATTAGAATATAAAGAAGTTGCAGAACATGATACTGAGACGTCCTGTGAAAACCCCCAACCCTAATGGTAACATCTTACATTACTACAGTATTGTTAAAACCAGGAAATTTTCATTGGTATGATCCACAGACCTGAATCAGATTTCTGAATTTTACTTGTAATTGTTTTAGTCCTATGCCATTTTATTACGTGTAGGTCCATGTACAGAAAATCACAGTAAACATACTGAACGGTTCCATCACCATAAAGATCCCTCACGATGCCCCTTTATAGCCACACCTACCTCCTTTACCCATGAACATAGTGTATCTTTCCAGATGTCTTCTTTATCATAGCAAGATTTTGTAGTTTTCACTCTTTATATTTTTATTTTTGTCAGATTTATTCCCAAGTACTCCGTATTTTTATGGTATTACAAATATTGATTTTTTAATTTCAGTCGGATATCATTTATTGTTTCTTGCCCAATTGCATAGTCTAGAACCTCCAATATGATGTTGAGCAGAAGTGGTTAAGAGCAAACACTCTCAATTCATTCTTCACTTTAGGGGGAAATTTTCAATCTTTCATAATTATGACAGCTATAAGGACTTTGTAGGTGCCTTTCATCAGATTGAATAAACTCCTTTTATTCCTAATTTGTTTACCTGAAAGCAGGATTTTGTTAACTGCTTTTTCCATATTCAGATGATTTTATGACTATTCTTGTTGAGTTCATTTGTATGAGTAGTTTTGATTAATTTTTGAATGTTAAATCAAGCCAGTGTTCCTTGGATAAATCTCACTTGACCAGGATATATAACTTCAGTCTTACATTGCAAGACTCAAATTGCAAAACAGTCATTTAGAATTTTCACTGTATGTTCACGAATAATATTGGCCTGTAGTTTTCTCGTTAACATGTTTGACAAGTACCAGGGTGATTTTGGCCTCATAGAATTGAGTTGGAAAAGTCTGTCCTCTTCCATTTTTCAGAACAGTTTGCAAAGAATTGACATTATTTCTTCTAACTGGAGCCAGTGAAGCCACTTAGACCTGGACTGTCTTTATATGAATGTTTTAAACCACAATTTTAATTTCTTAAATAGATGCAGGGTTGTAAAGTTATCTATTTCTTCTTGAGTGAGCTGTGTAACTTGTGCCTTTCAAGTAATTTGTCAAGTTCTATGTTGCTGAATTTATTGGTATAAAGGTATTCCCATTCTAATAGTCCTTTACTTTCCTTTTATGTCTGTGGGATCTTTAACGATGTCACCTTTCTCATTCCCAATATTAGTAATGTGTTCCTTGTTTCTTTTCTCCTTGATAAATCTGGATGGACATTCTATTCATTTATTTAATTTTCCCAAACAAGCTTTTGGATCCATTGATTTTTCTCTTAAGTTTTTTATTTCAACGAGTTGCACTTTTTCATTACTCCCTTTCTTCTACTTACTGTGGATTTAATTTTTATCTTCCTAGTTTCTTAAATATGCAGCTCATTTGAGATCTTTTTCTAATATAGGTAATTTAATGTTATAGATTGCAGTCTAATACTGCTTTAATGGCAACCCATAATTTTGATATTGTTTTTAAATTTTTATCCACTTTACTTTTTAATTTCCCTTTAGACTTCTTTGACCTACAAGTTACTGAGTTAGTTTCCAAGTACTGAGGTGGGGGTTGAACCCAGGGGTGCTTTAGCACTGAGCCACACCCCCAGCCCTTTTTGAGACAGGGTCTCATTAAGTTGCTTAGGGCCTTGCTAAGTTGCTGAGGCTGGCTTTGAATTCAGGACCCTCCTGTCTCAGCCTCCTGAGTTGCTGAGATTAAGGTGTGGCCACTGCATCTGGCACCACACTCTACATTTAAGTGACAATATAGCACTTCATGTACAGGATAAGAATCCAACAATTGTATGATAGTCTTTCAAAGTCTTTGTGGTCATCCACTTTACTTTTACATATAAATCTCATGCAACTTTATAATTTTTGTTTAAATGACTATTTTTAAAGAAGTTTAAATAATAAGTCACATATTCACCCATGTTGTTCTATTTCCAGGACTCTTCATTCCTTTGTGCAGGCATTTTCCCTCTGATTGAAGGACACCCTTTAATTTTTTTATCATGTGGGCCCCCAGGTAACAGCCTTCCAGCTTTTGCAAATCTGAGAATGTCTTTATTTATTGTGTTATTCTCTTTGCAGTGGTGTCTAGTCTGCTGTTAAACTAATCACTTGAACTTTCGATTTCAATTATGATGTTTTTCATTCCAGGACTTCTACTTGGCACTTTTCCCAGTCTGCTTGGTTATTTTTAAAATCGTGCTCTTTAATCCTCTTTAAGTATAAAAACACATTTTATATTGTGTTTGGTAACTCCAAGTCTTTGTGGCTCTGCTCCTGTTAATTTTTTCTGCTGGCGCTTGCCTATTTTATGTGTTTGTGATTTTTTACTAGGACTGTGTATATTCCTTCAAACTCTCTCCAAGTTCCTCTAAGGGCAATCTGGTTTGCTTCTGCATTGCCTGGAAGGCACTAAACCATTACCACTTTAAATATATTCTCTCAGGGAGATGCTTTCCTCAGGAGGCATCTTCCTTGCTGTCCCAGGGCTGCAGGGGTGAGAGAAGCAGACAGGCTTACGCATAGTTTGCCTACACTAAGTCTGTGCTTTTGGGGTCGAGCTCTCCTAGTGGTTCCCCTCCCTAGGCAGGCTCTGAGCTTTGTCTGCTGTTCTGTTGCCCCCTTCCCACCAGGGCGTAAAAAGAAATGTTTATTTTGACATTTGGCAAATATATTAAGGGTGAGAAGTAGCATCAATGCTCTTAATTACTTTGGGTTCCCACTTCTATTAAAAACAACAAAAAAACCAAAAAATCAGGGCCTGGGATGTGGCTCAGAGATGGACAACTTGCCTAGTATGAGCAAGGCCCTGGGTTTGAACCCCAGCACTGTGAGGGAAAAAATTGCTTTTGGGAACTCTTACAAACTCATTGGTAAGTTTTAAAAATGGTTCTTCATATTTATTTCAGGAGTTTTTGATATTTTCAGCTGGTTGTTATCAGCGATGTTGCTGGAAATAAAATTCTTTTAATTTGTCTGCTAATACTTTATACATCCATAGATTCCTTCCTGCTCCAGAGAAAGCGTGAGAACACACAACTAGGAGCTAGGTTGGCCAGAGATCAATCTCAGGCCTACAAGCTGCATTACCTTGGTAGCTTACTTACACTCTGCCTCAGTTTACTCAGAGGGTTGGTGTGAGAGTTTAATGAGGTTAATACGTGAATAGCACTTATTATAAGGAACAGCCCTTGTAAAGATAATATAAGGATTTCTTTTTATTATATGAAAAAGTTGTAACGAGTAACAGTATCTGCCTTGCCCAATGGTCCAATTCCCTCTGTTTCCTACCATTGCAGCCTGCTCTTCTCCGTAGTAAGCCACAAACTTGTGTTTATTGATGGAGAGAAATCAACTAGAGTGAGGCACTGGACGACCCGCCCAGCTGTTGTCACAGATGGATCCCATTCCAGAACAGAATGCTAGAGAATGTTGATTTCAGAAATGTTGTCGTTATACAGACCTGAGTGGTCACACAATTCTTTTTCAATTAAGAAATATGAAGCTGGGTGTGTACGTGCACTCCTGTAATCCCAGCTACTCAAGAGGCTGAGGAAGGAGGATTTCAAGTTCGAGTCCAGCCTGGGCAACTTAGTGAGATGCTATCTCAAAATAAAGAATAAAAAGGGCTGGGGATGTAGTTCAGTGATAGAGCACCCTGGGTCCAATCGCCAGTACCACAAAAAACAACACACACACAAAATGAAGAAATCTGAAAATAAGCATAAACATAAACAAACATGATTTTGAATTTTGAATTTTTTATGGTGGACAATCATCATTTGCCCCAACAGCCATCTGAAGCCAATAGTCCTGATTATTAAAAATCACAAAGTTGTATAAATGTTCTCCTCCTTTCCGAAAACCATGTTCATTTTCTCTCCATGAAACAGGGCTGTCTGCAAAGCCTTGAACTGACAGGGTAATCCATGGAGCTAACTTTGGTTCATCAAAGTAGTGACTGAAAAAGAAAGAGAACTCTTAGCAAACAGGGAGATTCAGGAATGTCCATACTTAAAAATAATTCACTTAGGATAAGTGGTATTTCTGATGTTCTAAAGAAGTGTAGATTTTTTCTTTAATTTATAAAAATTAGGAGATGCAGATTAAATTCCTGATGCTATATTCCATAAAGTTCAACTAATATACATAAAACAAACTCCAGCAGTTCCCACCCCTATTCTGGAAGATCATTTAAGATTAAAAGAACAAAAAATACCACACAGTGTTTAAGAATAGTTTCCCTCCCATCAAGAGTGCTGTTCTCAGTCTCTGTTCACTGAAACAATGCAGAATAATTCATCAGATTTTTAAAACCCAGCCTTCTTATTGAAGAAAATCAAAGTCCTAAACTAATATATGTGAAAAAGGATGTTTGATTTAAAAAGGAAAACCCTGAAGACTTACATCTTAGATATTTCAAAAGTAAAGATTGAGAAGACAAGTTTATTAAAGAGGATTATGCTCAAATTTATTCTTTTCAATAGGGATATGAGTGTCCTCAGATCAGACACGTGTATACATTTTATTAATACAGTACCTCCCAAAATGAAAAAAACCTATACTATTCTATAAAATACTTGGAATCTTATTAATGCCTAGTGATTCACAGAATTTTAGGCTGGAACACACCTCCAATATGATTTTGATTCAGAAATGATCAGCTCTTTTCCACACCATTTTTGAAAGAGAGATTTTGCAGAATTCCAATACTTAAGATAGATCATAATTTGTCATACAGAAGGTTACTGTGTTTTTAAGTCACATACCTAGGACTGCACCAAAATGGCCCAGGGAAGCAGAACCAGGAAAATGAGCAGTTTGCTTTCCAGAAGCATTTTTCCCCCATAGAGACAACAACTTGGTAGTAACATTTCCCTACCAGCATCTTAATTATGCCATTTTAGATGATGATGATGTCACTATGCTTTGAGCTCAAGCAATGAAAAAAGAGGAAAGGTGTATGAAGGGCACTGCCCTGTGGAACACTAGCACCCTTCTTAACGTGACACCATGGCACCAACAAGCAAGATATAAAAGACAAAGAGTTCTTACCACAGCTGTTCCAGTAGGACAGAGATCTTCTCTGGAAGAATGAAACCAGTGATTGTACACAAATGAGCTTTGGCTACCACTGTGCTTGGTTGGGGACAGCAATAGTTTGATATGAAATTATCAGGCTCGTTATTTCTGCCATAAAGAAAGATAACATATTTTTTATCCACTACATAATCAAATCCAAAGTATTAAACTGCTATTAAAAACATGCAACAAGCAGACCCCTGTAAGATCCAGGAGTTCAGATACCCACAGGTCTGCGTTACAGAAGACACCTCCAAGCCAGTCCAAGAGCTCCAGGGCACTGCAGGACGTCTCAGGCTTTCCCCTGAGCTCACCACTCTGGAGCACTGGGCACTGTAGATCTCTCAATGTGCTCATTGATACTTTTGGCTGATGCTCCTGAATTTGGTATTTGGAAAAGAATGACAACATCGCTGATTCTTCTGCACCTTAAAACACACCATATAAGGGCAGATGAATATGTAAAAACATTCATTGAGTCCCTGAAAGAACCCCACTCCCTTCTGAGTTATGAGAAACAGGAAGGATTAAGTAAAATGGAAGCTGTATAAAGCTGTATTCAAATTTAAAATAATTTAAAGTGCTTTCAGCTCCTCGTGCTAAAAGTTCTATGAACAGTCACCATCTTTCACTCTTTTCTGGAAATGTACACTTTCAGATTGGACCCAAATTAGTTTCTTCATTTATTCTAATAGGAAAATTTCAATTGAAGGCATGAAGCCCAAAGCATTCCTTATGTCTGAGTAACAGAGAACACTACAGACAGAGGAGCATGTTTACACAATCTCTGTACAGGAAACAGAAGGGGAAGTGAATGATGACAGAATCTCATTCAAGCTTGCCTTTGAAAACCCAGTAATCCAACGTATCTTTTCAGAGATGTTTATGTAGCTTGCAGCCTTGGAATACAGAAATAGGGGTCTCCTCGAGAGCAAAGGATGGGCTTGCTTACTGTCCAGTATAATGGAATAAAGTGTCTCGCTCCCTCTCTCTGGGCAGAGGTCAGCAGGCTTACTGCTCATTATAGAAGATTTGAGTTCCTTAAGCTCTGGGTTCCTCTCCTGTAATGCAACCCATTGCATGCACAAGCATTACTGGATCAACTTTATGTCATCCTATAGGTGCTAGGACTCAGTGAAAGAGTGCAGATGCTGATTCTCTGTGTGATGGTTAATTTTAGGTGTCACCTTGCTGGTAAAGTATTATTTATGGATGTGTCTGTGAGGGTGTTTCCAGAGGAAAATGGCATGTGAGTCAGTGGACTAAGTAGGGAAGATCCACCCTCAGTGAGGGTGGGCACCATTCAATTGGCTGAGGGGCCCGGACAGAACAAAAAGGCAAAAGACAGGAAAATTCCCTCTCCTGTAACTGGGACATCCAGCTTCTCCGGCCTGGGGACTCCAGGTACAGGTAGGCCCCCCAGGTCCCCAGGCCTTTGGCTTTGGATTGAGAATGATACCGTCAGCTTGCTTAGTTCTGAGGCCTCTTTGTATTTTTTTGGACCGGCATCCCTGGGTCTCCAGCCTACAGATGGTCTATCATGGGACTTCTCAGCCTCCGTAACTGCATGAACCAATTCCCCTAGTAAGCCCCCTCCTATTTATCTACCTCCCTCCCTCCCTCCTAATTAGTTTTGTCTCTCTGAAGACAAAACGGCTAACACATTCTGGCTACTCGTAATGACATGAGGAATCGAGTCTTTTTGTCTCTGACCCAGGACTCTCATGTTTTCTGCAAGGATCCATGAAACTGGCAGCTTACTTCGTTAGCCTGCCAGTAGGGTAAAATCTCAAGACTTTTCACAGTTCCTGAGAAACTCTGAAAGTAATTAAAAGGCTTAGCAACACATCCAGAACCTACTGTATAGGTAATCCTCCTAGAAGACCTCAAGTGACTGTAACTTCAATAAGTCCCTCTGCCCTTTTTTCTATGACAAGTGCCAAAGAATTACAGAACTAGAAGTCATGGGAGCAACTTGGGCAACCCAGTGACCAGGAACTTCCCACGAGGAGCAGACAGATGGACCTATTTCCAAAAGGGACCTATGTGCTTCCCTAGCCTCTGAACAAGAGAACTATGCTTTTATATAATTCTTAATGATTTGATTCACTTATGTAATGGGCCAAAGATACACTTCTCAAAGGAGCAATGTATGTGGCAGTTGTAAGAAGATTAACATATTTGATGAACATCAAACTTTGAACTAAATTTAGTATTCTAATCAATTAAAAGTCACAACAAATTGAATCTGACATGTAATGGTGTGCCTCAGCTATTATCCTGCAATAATGAAAGAGCAAATCATATATATAATTATAATTGGTGTTACTTTATATTACCTAATTTATTCTTCATACCTGTATGATGCCAAGTCAAAAGAAAATCGAATTTCATTGGCTTCTTTTCTTTGAAGGACCAACATATTCTTTCATACTTCTTAGAATTCAGGTTAAAGGATAAATCCATCAAATCAATGGAAACAACTTAAAAATGGAAAAAGAAATATATTTATTCAAATACATATAACTTGCACTGTGGAGAAAATGTAATATTAAAAAGTCAAGTATTTTGGAAGCTTTATAAATTGTAAAAATCACTTTATTCTTTTGGTACTCCCTTTATTGTACCAAGTCAAAAAAATTCCTTCAGTGGGCATTTCTAACATTGAGAACTATAACAACACTTTTTTAAAAAAATATTTATTTATTTGCTTTAGTTGTACACAATGCATTTATTTTTATGTGGTGCTGAGGATTGAACCTGGGCTACGCATGTGCTAGGCGAGCGCTCTACCGCTGAGCCACAACCCCAGCCCTATAACAACACATTTTAATTCATATTTTTCCTCTGTCAAAGACTAATGGCAGAAGTCCTCAAAAGGTCAGCTCTAATCTACATCCATAGATGTGGCAGCTTTAACTACTGATGTCCACACCAGATACTGTCAGAAGAACCACATCTCCTTACACGTAGGTGAATTTCTGCTAGAAACTATAAAGATCTGGGGAAATTTTTATAAATTTTTTTTCTAGTTGTAGATGGACACAATATCTTTATTTTTATTTATTTATTTTTATGTGGTGCTAGGGATTGAATCCAGAGCCTTATGTGTGAGAGGCAAGTGCTCTACTACTGAGCTACAACCCCAGCCCAAAAGGAAACTCTTTATTAAAGTCATAAACTCCTATCTTGGATTGGATTTCTGACCTAAAACAGAACTACAACTAAATTTATTTAGTAAATTTATTTTTTAGTTGTAGATAAAATCTAAGTTGCTTCAGGAAGATTCCTGACTTGTTAGAAACTGCTGGGGTGTTACATAATACTTACTAAATTTCATAATTTTTCTGCCAGAATACTGAGATGGATGACCCTGAAGTCCAGTTTCTTCATAAGTGTCTTTATCCAGGGATAAAATTAATTTCCCTATAAATCAAATAGTTCCCATGAAAGAGATGCTTAAAAACATGACTTATGTTTTCTAAGAATGCAAGACAATTAGGCAGCTAGATATCAGTGTAATAAACTGCATACAATGGCCTTATTTATAATATCTGGATATTATTTATATTATGTATACACATAAGGATATTATAATAGTAAAACTATAAGTAATCTAAATTTCTATTAAAGAAGGAACAGTTAAATAGTGGCATACACATTATTTCAAATATCTTTTTGTAAATTTATTTTTTAGTTGTAGTTGGACACAATACCTTTATTTTTATTTATTTATTTTTGCATGGTGCTGAGGATCAAAGCCAGGGCCACGCACATGCTAGGTGAGCACTCTACGGCTGAGCCACAACCCCAGCCCTATTTCAAATATCTTTAAGACATTAAAAATTGTGGAACTTGGAATACATGCAATAAATGTTTGGAAAATTCAAATTTTGGGGGCTGGATACAGGAGATTGAACTCAGGGGCACTTGACCACTGAGCCACATCCCTAGCCCTATTTTATATTTTATTTAGAGACAGGGTCTTCCTGAGTTGCTAAGTGCCTCGCAAACCTCCTGCCTCAACCTTCTGAGCTGCTAGGATTATAGGCATGTGCCACTGTACTTGGCTTGGAAAATTCAATTTTAAAAAACTGTGGTTATAAATATATTGCACTGATATGGAAAGATATCTATGATCTGTAGCTTGGGAAAAGAGAACACTGAGAAACAATGTATGATACAATTTATGTTTAAAAAGAAAGAACACTTATGTATGCTTAAAATTAATAGAAAATCTCTGGCAGAATAAATACCAAAATGTTAATAATTCCTTCAAGAAAAGGAGTGAGTTTGGATGGTGGGGGAAACTTTACTTTGATCTGTATAGATGTGCATGTTTTTGTTGTTGTTGTTTTTATAGTATGTATTTCTTTTATAATTAAAGAAAGAAGAAAACAAGTGTTGTTACCATTTGGAAGCAGTGCAACAGTATTATCTTCATCGATATTTGTATTGTATGTTAGTGCATAGCACAAACCTAGAAGAGAAAGTGCAGAGGAAAAATTAAGACAAAAGAAGAAATTATATCTATAAAATGCTGGTGGATGATTCTCACACGACAAAAAAACTTCCAGGTAAGTAACAGTCAGTACCTATAAACTGTTCACTCCATAAACCTAACATGTGCCACAGGAAATCTGGAACATGAAGAAGGGGAAAGTTCTAGCTATTTCACCTGCAGCCCCACCCCCACTATTAAGGGCCTATTTATGTAAGTTCATTCTCATTAGGCAGAAAATGGATTCAGAATGGAACGTGTACTCTTGGGGATACCAGCAGGAAGTCACAAAGTACAAGACTAGGTAAGTGTACAAACGTCAGAGGCAGAATTTTAGGTCAATATGCAAAGGCTACTAAGCCTTTCCCCATCTGTTAAAAGGGGACCATAGGCCTACTTCATAGAGCTGTTGCAAGCTGTTGTTAAATTTGGTAAGATATTTAAAAGTGTTTGCTACAAAAAGTGTTCCTACCATTAATGAAATAGCATCAGGCTTCAAAACAAAGACAAGATGTTCAGTGTCATAAGTAGCTCCAGCAAAGTCAGAATGAGATGTGTACAAGTAACTAGAATTCTTCACACGAGATAATTTTTGCTCACTCTAGCAGACAGGACAAATATGAGGGCTACAACAAGATAAGTCCATGGCCAGGTGCAGTGACTTACTAGGTGACAGTGAATCCCGAAAGATACTCTGAAACACAATTTCAAACCAATGGCTCCCTAGGAAATTGCCCGAACAAACCAGTCATTCCAGCAGATACAGCTGGGAATGGGGTAAACAGAGAAGGTTCAGCGACACAAAAATCTAAAAGACAACACTGAACCACAAGGAGCATCTGGCCCTGTGAGCAGCAGCTGTGGCTACATCAGGAGACCGACCTCTGGAACAGCTGCTATGGGGACAGCTGAAAGTGTTAGTACTTTGCAGCCACCCATCCAACCGCAGTGCATCTGAACACAGATCACAAGGCTCTCCTCTCCATGAATCCTTGTTTTAAAGTGATGTAACAATATTCCCATCCAGGACCTGGGGACAAATGTAATCAGAAACCACCACCTGAAGAGGACACAGGAAAGATAGGATGAGAATGCTGAGGGGTGGGGAGTGATGCATGCACGTGACCACAGGAAATATCCCCATGGATCTGTTTAAAACAGAGAAAAACCCTAGTACCGTGCTCCCTGTAAGTTCCTCATCTTGCCCTATTCACAGACATCACGTGGCTTTTCTTACCATTCTTTACAAAAGTGTTGATGAATTCATGTGTAATTAATTCATGAAGAGGTAAATTCTTCACAAAGTAATAGGGTCCAGTGTCCGAGACCAAGTTTTTCAGTTCTTTTGATAGCGTTCCACATTCAGGAATGAGAAATGAAACCTATTGGAACATGTAATATAAACAAGGTCTTATTTTCATGAAGATCAACACAAGCTTTTTATGAAAGAAATATGAAAGTTGCTCACTATGTTTCCACAAGTTTCAGTGAAAGTTATTAGACAAACATAGGAAAAACCTCTTAAGTCAACCTACCGGTCTTAGGCAAGCAAAAACTTGACAATTCAAGTTTTGTATTTCTGCATTCGAACACAGAGTACAGGAAAGAGACTGAACAGAAAAATTTAATGAAAAGATCTTATTCCCATTTTTATCTTTTGCCAATGAGCAATATAGTTTTATATCTTTTTCTTCTCATTATTTTTACAGAAATATAATTGAACATCCCTAGATATGCTTACCCTAGTATCATCCTGAAATCAAAGGAACTAACTGTCCATGGGTGACTAAGAAATTTAGGGACATTTAATTTATTAAGAGGCTACATAGAAGCAGAAGTGCTCCTGGAGGTTTCCATTTTCTAGACAAAAAATACAACCGTCACAGACAAATTAAGGTATATATATATATATATATATATATATATATATATATCCTTGACTACTGTGATGAGCATTCCAACCGAGCGGTTTCAAATGTTGCTCAAGCGGTCAAGTCTTGAAAATCCCTCTTAAAAGCTCATACACCAGCCTCTTCCGAGGGATTAGGTCGTCACTTAATGTCACCGAGAAATCCATCAGGCCGATTAATTTAAAATGTAAAATGCTTATTTAAACCCTTAGTATCTCAAGGGTTTATTTGGATTTTCTTGGGCATCAAACCAGCTCCTTTAAGCAGTTCAGAAAAACTGAGCCAGGGCCGCACGATGCTCTGGAAAGATGCCGAGGCACAGGTGGATGAGAAGATCAAGCCACGGAGGGATGCGGTGGCGAGAGAACCGTAACGATTTAGGGCGAGGGAGACTAGCTTGTCGCGGTGGTTGTTGTCTCCTAACTCCCCCGTTCCCGTCTTGCTCCTCACAAGCTCTCTTTATACTCCCCGTGGGATGGAGCAGATTTGGGGTGGGCAGTCCCAGCGCTAGGTGGAGCCGCGCACCTCCCAGTCCGTCCCTCGTGGGTTGCTCACCGCCCTGCACCCGACGCATGCTGGGAGTTGAAGTCCTGCAGCCCTGCAAGCAAACAGACCGAGAGGCGAAGAGACTACAACTCCCAGCATGCCCACCGAGGGACCCACCCTCTTCCCGCCCCTCCGAATGCGCCGGTCGCCCCGCCTCGTAAAGCTGAGAGAGGCTTTTCCCAAAACTGCCCGCAGGAACCCAACTCACCCTGTAATTATGATAGTGCGTCTCCACGAGGTGCCGGTGGCGCGACTTGTCGTGGCTGAAGTTGGATTTCTCGCAGACCAGCAAGTGCCGGGGCGCCTCTCGCAGTCTACGCAACGTGGCCATGCTCTCCACGATTCCGGGTGCTCGGCGCCTCCGAGAGCTCGGAACGCCACGCCCCTCCAATTCGCCACGCCCCTTCTCTCTGCCACGCCTCCCCCCTCCTTCGGGCATGCGCAGTGACTGGTCCCAGCCACCGCATTAGTGCCGTGTTTCTGCAGTTTCTTAAATTTCAAGAAACTCACGCATAATCTCTTGATAGGTACTGGAAACTGTGCATTTACTCACAAATGGAAACAGTCGGTTCGTAGGAGCCTGGAACTCACCTTTTCAAAGCTACGTTTCCTTCATCCATTCCATCACTCCGAGCTGCCATAAATCCTCCCACAGGAACCCCAGACTCAGAAGAGTGACTGTTCCCAGCCAATGGTATAAGGAGGAGGACAGGCCTAACAGAAAATTCCGCTGTACAGTTAAGGGACACTCTAAGCCACTTGCGGTGGGAGCACCCACACTACTTTTTCAGAATCCTCACAAAGTCTAGTCCACAGGATTTTGTTATCCTATTGTGGACGTCTTGGCCATAACGCTAGCCAATAGGACGTAACGTTTCCACTGGTCCTTTTCAAAACGTTAAGGAAGTTCGTGTAATAATACACAATTTCTGCATTTCTGCCCTATAACAGGACTCCTTTGGAGCCACTTCTGAAAGTCCTTTTAAAATATCTCCTTGGAATCATTTTTTTAAAATGTGTTGCTTTGCAGAATTACAGGGATAAATCTTTTTATTTTTTATTTTGGTAGTGTTTGAACTCAGAGACGCTTAACCACTGAGCCATCCCCACCCCTTTTTATTTTTTTATTTTGAGACACTGTCTTGCTAAGTTGCTTAGGGTCTGGCTAAGTTGCTGAGGCTGGCCTGGAAGTTACCATCCTCCTGTGTCAGCCTTCCAAGCTGCTGGGATTACAGGTGTGCGCCACCACGCCTGGCCTAATAGGGATAAATCTCTTAAGTCATTTTTCCATTTAGTTTTTCCCGATTAACTCCAAGTACTACATTCTGTGTGCTTCTTTTTTACTAGAGCATTATAGTTTATACATAATGGGTTCATTTTGACTATGTGCTTTTAAAAAATATTTAGTTTTAGTTGGACACAACATCTTTATTTTTATTTTTCTGTGGTGCTGAGGATCGAACCTAGTGCCTCACGCATGCTAAGTGAGCACTCTACCACTGAGCCCCAGCCCCAGCCCTTAACTATGTGCTTTTTAAAGTGAAGAATCCATAGCTCCAGTTCTGTACAGAGAGAATGCAAAACAGAGCACTGGTGATACCTCATCCTGGAACATCAATTTTACTACAGAATTTAGAAGAATAGAGGTTAAGTAATTTACGAGGTAATTAAAAATTTAAAACCAAGACAAGGCTGGAAAGTCTTATGTCATTAATAACTGTTAGTAATATGTGCCTGGAATGTCAGACTTTCTCCAAGAAAAAAGTCCAATGAGAACCTATTACCTGCTGGGTGTACACCTGTAATCCCATCACTTGGGAGGTGGAGGCAGGAAGATCAAAAATTCAAGGCCAGCCTGGGCAACTTAGTGAGACCCTATCTCAAAATAAAAAGAAGAGCTATAGCTCTTCAGTGAAGCACCCCTGAATTCATTGTCTAGTACCATATAAGAGATACAGGGAGGGGAGGAAAAGAGAGAGAGAAGGAACATATTTTCCATTATTTTAAATAACAAAATTATAAGGCATAGCAAGTCAACCAAAAAACTACCAATTTCCTAAATCACAGTATGGCACCTAGATGTAAAATATCAATGTTATGTTAAGATATAAAATGCTTAAACATTGCTTCTTTGGTCCCTCACATTTTATTTTTTATTTTTTATTTTTTTGCTTTATGACAGCCACTTCTGTCTTCATTTATTACATATATATATATGATATATATACATATATATGCATACACACACACACACATGCACACACATATTTTAATTGTTGATGGACCTTTATTTTATTTATTCATTTATATGTGGTGGTGAGGATCATACCCAGTGCCTCACACATGCTAGGCAAGCACTCTGCCACTGAGCCACAAACCCTGTCCCCTCTCACTGTCTTCATTTTTACAACCAGTTTCAGCCACCTTCCTCCCTTCCTGGTCTGCTGCCAAAGGCAGCGTGCTAGTCTTCTCCGTGTTTCCTCTCCTGTCCTCACACAGTCCTGTTCTGCACTCAGCCTCTGTAGTAATCTCATGAAAACAGGAAAAACATGCTGTTTGACTCCTTCCCCAACTTAGGCCCTGTGACTGGTTTCTCATTACAGTAGAATAAAAGTTTAGACAAGTTAGCCCTACTTTTCTCTTCAGCTCATCTCCTGCCTTTGCAGTTGGGTGTGAGATTTTCTATTACCAAGAGCTGAAAGCAATCTGAGCTGTCGAACAAATGTTAGATCATAGACTGTAGCACGTGGGGCATGGAAGGAAAAGACTAAGTGAGAAAGAAGGACCATTAAAAAAATAAGCAGAGGGCTAGAGATGTAGCTTCGTGGTAGAGCACTTGCCTGCCCTGCATGAGACAACCCCCAGCACTCCCCCGCCCCCCACAAAAAGCAAGAACTGGAATTCATTATGTTAAGTGAAATAAGCCAAGCTCAGAAAGACAAATACCTATGTTCTCAATTGAGGAAGCTAAAATAAGTTGATCATATGGGAGTATAGAGTAGAATAGAGGCCACTAGAGGCTAGGAGGATAGAGGGTGGATAAAGTGTGTAAAAATTGTATAGTTCAAAATAACTAGAGGGGAAGATTTTGAAGTTTTCCAATTCATAAAAACAATATTTCAGGAGATGGAAATACTGATTACCCTGATTTGATCATTTCACATCACATACATGTGTTAAATTATAATACTGTACCCTATAAATTAATATAAATATCAATTTAAAAATAAAAAGTAAATTTAAAAAATCTTACAAAACAATATAAACAAGCCAGGCATGGTGGCACACACCTGTAATCCCAGTGACTCAGGAGGTTGAGGCAGGAGGGTCACAGGTTCAAGGCCAGCCTCAGCAACTTAGGGAGACCCTGTCTCAAAAAAAAAAAAAAAAAAATGCTGGGGATATAGCTCAATAGTAAAGCACCCCTGGGTTTGATACCAAGTAACAATAACAAGAACTACAACAATGTGTGTGTGTGTGTGTGTGTGTTTTGTGTGTATGCATAATTCAACTGTATGTACATGCTCAAAAGAAAATAGTAAAAAATGAAATTTTTCTAAAAACTGACTCAAGAGACTTGCACAAAAATCAATATGCCTGTGGTCATATTCTGAAAACAAAAATGTATACTTTGTAAATATAAAATGACAAAAATTTGACATATTTCTGGGTCATAACACAATAAAATTATAAATGATAGAAACGGAATTTAAACAGTCACCTCCTTAGATGTTAAAATATTATTTTAGATAAATTAATGTCTGGGTTAAAGTGCAAATCCAAAGCACAGTGCCTATAAATATATGTATGCTTCCAAATACAGGCAGAGATGTGTAGTGTCTCTGAAAAGTAGGAGTTCTCAGTCTCAGAATCACTTAGAGTGACCAGGTTAGGTTAATTGGAACTCTGGCACTGACCTGGAGTTGTTAACATCATCTTATTACAATTAGGAGCAGCAGTGCGTGGAAATGAAACTATTGCAGACCTTGGAGGAAGTCAGAGGACTTCTTCCTGCTGAGCTTGAACTTGACCACATAGTCCTTTTCAGCACAGGATTGCAGGCAGCTGCTACAAATCAATTGGTGTTGGTTTACAAGACCCAAACTGCAACAGAGTGGAAACAGGTGCTGACGGCTGCACTAGAAACAATGCAGGACCCCTGCTATGGCCTGAATGTTTTGCCCCCTCCCCATTCACATGTTGAATTGAATCACCAATGTGACAGTCTGTAGAAGGAGGGCCTTTCCAAGTGATGAATGAGATTAGCATCTTTATAAAAGAGGCCCCAGAGAGCTGCCTTATCCCTTCCACCATGTGAGGACACAGCAAGAATGCACAGTTTGTGAACAAGAGGCTCTTACCAGGCACTCAATCTACCAGCACCTTGATCTTGGACTTCCCAGCCTCCAGAACTGTGAACAATAAGTTTCTATTGTATCTAAGCTACTCAGTCTATGATATTCTGTTATAGCAGCTTGAATGAACTAAGTCCCCAAGAAGAATGTATGATCTGCCCCATGCAAAAATATGGGATCCTAGAAGTCTTTTTCTGGTGAAAGCTTGATGGACAGCTTCATTTCCTTTCTCCTGAGCTGCTTTCCCTCTGAATGGTATCAAAATTGGAGATGCACAAACATTTAACAGACATAGGCCATGTCACTATGTGGAAGTGTGTACATGACGTCACATTTCAAAAGTGGAACACAAAACAGTTTGTACAGTCTGATTAAAATCCTGTCATGTGTGACAAATTTGTAAGAGGATGTATAAATGGCTGGGAAAATTTAAACTTTTAGTTTGTTTACATTTAAAAACATACATTTAGAAATAAATTGGTGCATAAAAAGTTTTAATATGCTTAGCTATCCAGAAACTTCAAATATCTATAGTGAGGCATTTCCCAAAGGTTTCTGTCACTCATATTTTACTAGCTTGAATAATTATTAATGCATAATACAATTGGGAAAATAAAGAGTAATTAGTATATATATGTATAATTATTAGTAATTATATAACATATAATAATGTGTGTTAGCTTTCTATGACTATAACAAAATAACCTGAGATAAACAGCTTAATAAGGGGAAAGGTTTATTTGGCTTACAGTATTGGAGATTATAGCCCTGTTCCTTTTGAGCCTGTGATAAGTGGTACCTCAGGGTGGAGAGAATGTGGTGAAACAAGCTGCTCACCTCATGGGGGCCAGAAAGCAAAAAATGAAAGAGATACCAGGGTCTTACAGCCCTCTTTAAGGGCACACTCCCAATGACTGAACTCCTTCTCACCGGGCCTCACACCTCCCAAAGTTTCCACTACCTCCCAAGCTGGAAACCAAGCCTTTAACACACAGGCCTTTGGGGGCATTTCAGAACCAATCTATAGCACGTACAGAATGTATAATGAGTCTGCTGTAAGTGAAGCTAGAATTTAAAAAGGCAGTCAGTATAGATAGGTGAATCTAGTCAGATCAGATCAAGGAGGCCAATTTGGGTCTGGAAAGTTGGAGAGGGATTGAAATGGTAATGTCTTCAGAGCACTTCCTCCACCCTTATCAAGGAAACCTGCTCCTACTCCAACCTGTTGGTAAGGTAACCCATCCCAGGGATTGCCCCTTCCTATAGGGAGTTGTAAAAGTTGTTAAGGTCCCCTGAGCCCCCTTCCTACTTGGCCCCTCCAGCCCATCTGCTTCTCACCTTTTGGCTATCACTGAGCATCTCCTGGGCCTACTCATGTATGCAGGAAGGAGAGAGAGAAGGGGAAGAGAGCAGGAGAGCAAAGGAAGCCTAAGACATATAAAAATGGCAAAACCCCTCACTCCTCGGGATACCAGGATACCAGCTATGGCCCCCCTTCTCCCTCCCAAGAGAAGTCGATATTACATTATCCCTTTTAAAATAAACCCTGCTTTATATGCTTGCCTCGGCGTGCTTCTCTAATGTTATACTTCAACATGTGAGGGAGCAGGACTCGTCACCGATACACTTTGTGTTTATTATTTCACAAGAATCCTTTCCAAGGTAGGTTTTATGATAGCTGACTTAGAGGTAAATTAGTAAGCAGTATGACTGAATAACTAACATATGGAAGTCTCTCAAAAATACAATGTTGAATGAAAAAGTCAAGTAATAGAAGTATATATAGCATACACAATTATAGAAAGTTGAAAACCCTACCCAAACAAGCACTGTGCTATTTAGAGATACACGCACATACATTACAACTGTAATGAAAGTCAGAGGACCTCTCTGCTTCCAGGCTGCTGTTACAGTGCTGGTGCTTTCTGAGAAACTGAGGCAATGTGAAGACCCCTCCCCATCCAAACCCTGATTCTTGTGACCAAATCAGAAGGATTTCAGATGCGTTGCTAGAGAGCAGGAATAACTTTATTGAAGGGATAGGAAAAGGGTGTAAGGGACACTCTCAAGGGAGGAAGTGGATCCTCTCAGAGGAGGACAGTGACACTTTCCTGCACTCCAGTTTGATTGGGATCCCAGAGAAGTTTCTAGAGAGTCCTGCCCAGGTCCTCCTCTTGACTTTTGACTAACAGCAGGGTGACATCAGGCTTTCAAGTTCCCACTGCCATGGCAACTCTAGGTCACCTTGGCCTATGCTGACCGGTTGGTTCTAATTGGATTCTTAACCAAACGTTCTTACATATTTTAAGGTTCGGAGGGACTATTGTTATCTTCCAGAATCTGGTCTGTGAAAAGTCTCTCCCTTCAAAGTAACCTGTGATCCTCTTCTCAACTTTATTTCCTGCCTACATTTCCTTGACGATAACAGGTAGTTTGCTGAGGAATGTGACTTATCCTGTCCAGGCAGGGCTGCAATCAAATTGCTTTTTGGCAAAGAAAGCATGTGGGGCCAGCACAGTGGGCCTTTTCATAGAATTATTCTCTTAACCTCATGTTCCCACCATCCTCATCTATCTGTCCTCGAACACTGCCGTGAGCTGAACAGCTTTTCTTTGTCACGCCCTCCTACCTTGATGTTCTGCCTCACCTTGGGCCCAGAGCCCAGGAGTCAGCTGACTGTGGACTGAACCTCTGAACCTACGGGATTCAGGACTGGCAAGACCACCTTCTCACTCATTTTGGGATCAGTTCCTTCTGTGTCAGTGCTTGGCACAGAGACAGATGAGCCATCAGGAGGTGACTTATTTCAACCCTGGAATTTCGTCAGCCTTCTTCAGAATTGCAGAATAGATTAAGGCATGATGCTACACAAAGGCCTGGAAAGGCTGATGACAGAGTTTTCAGAGCCCTGGCATTTCATGACAGTGACTCTTGGGATCTTCTGTTTGCTTCTGTTGATGACAGTTACAGTGTAGGTGATAAAGATTTTTTCAGTGTATTCAAGAAAAATATCAACAACAGGAAATTCTAGGAAGCCTCCCTCAAAAGTTCCACATTATGCAAAATGACAACTCCTTAAAGGAACAATTTTTGATAAATAAGTGTTTAGAATATGACAGTCTCAGAAAAACCTTTTCAGCATGAAAAGGAACAGAAATTATATCTCAAGAACAGATGTCATGAAAAAAAAATGAGCTCTTTTCAAAATTTTTGCCAAATACAGGCATGTTCTGTGAAGGCCACAGGTCCTGCAATGGAGTAAAATGTTACCCTTCACCATGGGCAAAAAGACTGGAAGAAGTGTAAGCACACTTGCCAAGATAAGGAATGATCCCTTTTAAAGATAGATGATGAAAATTCTAGGTTTGTCAAAACAATTAGTGGATTGCATTATTATGTGATGAAGGGGAAAGTAAATGGCCGCAGATTGACAGTGGCTTATCTTCTGGAATTCATCTTTCAATAATGAATTTGTCTTCTGGGAGAGGAAAATGTATATTTTTAGCTGCAACAAAGAAATTATTGATTGCTCTACCTGCAATTGTATCTTTGAAAAGAGAATTGATAGTATTTAATCTGCTATAACGTGAGATAAGAAGAAAAGGACTTAGTCCATTATGGAACCAGGGAGAGATAGGCTGCAAGAGGAAGAAAATGTTATTTTGCATCATGACTTAGGAGATCAGCTGCCAGGGTCCTTTATAAGGAAGAGGAAGGAGAGTTGGGTGTAGAGAGCTCTTGCCTTTTCTCTAATAGCCCTCAGCAATTATTCTTTCTCTTTTCTGAGGCATCCATAGAACGAATTAAAGAACCCTGATAAACAGGGTGATCATTTTAGTGTCCTCTGGTTTTGATAACAAAACCAAGAACTAGAATACAGCTGTTTGGTTTTTTTGTTGTTGTTGTCGTTAATTCTTTTTTTAGTTGTAGTTAGACACAATACCTTTATCTTATTTATTTATTTATTTTTATTTTTATTTTTATTTTTAATATTTATTTATTTGCTTTAGTTGTACACAATGCAATGCATTTATGTTTACGTGGTGTTGAGGATCGAACTCGGGCCGCGCACGTGCTAGGCGAGCGCTCTACCGCTGAGCCACAACCCCAATCTTATTTATTTTTATGTGGTGCTAAGGATCCAACCCAGTGCCTTGCACATGCTAGGTGAGCGCTCTGCTGCCGAGCCACAACCCCAGCCCTACAGCTGTGTTTTGTTCACATCTATAAGTTTACCTCATCTTTAAAAACTTTTTATTTTGCCAGAAAATATAATTTCAAACATACTGGATAGTTAGTTGTGAGGATAGGACAAGGAATCTCCATATAAACTTTATCTAAATTATCAGTTGTAGTTGTTTATATTTTGCTCAACCTTATGATACCCTTCCACAATCTTTACTGATCATTTGATAGTAAATTGAGGCCATCTTGTTCTTTTGCTTAAATATTTTCCAGGGGCAAAGACTTTGTCTTATATAACCATACTACAATGATCAAAACCAGGAAATTTAGTAATGATACAGTACTATGATCTAATCTACAATCCATTGTTGGGGACATTAAGAACACGTCAGCCAAAAGAATAAAAATTTAAGTCAAGGAAATGAAAAACCTAACTCTCTGGCTGTCTCCCACTTCCTGATATGTGGACTTGGCCTAGCCCAGGGGTGTTGCCCTGACATATGACGAAAAATCAAACCACCACTAGGATAGGCTAGTGGCTGTTCCTCCAATGTGATCTGCTCGTGTTCCCTATGCTCCCCTATAACCTTTCTGCTGATTGGCCCATGTCTTCTATAAAGGCCGTCCAACTTCCTCAATAAACTGAGCTCCTGCCTTGACTGGTCTCCCTGACGTGTCTGATTGTCCTCCGAAAGGAGGGCTGGGTGCGGGCGGTCAGTCGGCTCTTGCCTTTCCCGATCCGTCCTTGTTGGGGCGTGCTCCCCCTTCTCTTGCGGGTTGAGAGGAGCCGGGGCTAAAAACCCCAACAATCCATGGTCACATTTTGTTAATTGTTCCCATAATGTCATTTTAAGGTATTTTCCTTTCATATTCAGGGTCATGCAGTACAACTAACTATTCATTATGTTTGAAATTATATTTTATAATAATTCTTCTTTGTTTTTCTTGATCTTGATATTTTAAAAGTCAACTTTTCTAAATTATACGGTGTGTGTTATAAAATGCAACCACATTAAGTCATGAACAATATGTTTCAACAAATATATATATATATATACATACGTATATATGTATGTGTATACTTCGTATAAACTAATCAGTCAAGACATAGGACATTTCCATCATCCTACAAGGTCCTTTCTGTCCCTCACCACCCACCTAGTCCCATGCAAATAGTGATATGTTCTTTTGCACTATAAGTTGGTTTTGCTTATTCCAGAATCTCATGTATCATGTATTCTTTGTATCTGACTTCTTTTTGCTCAGCATGTTTTTAAAATTATTTTTTTCATGTAAAAAAATAACAAAGAAAGTCAAAGGAATTTTTTTTTTTAAAATTTGAATGACTAATTATCCCAGGTGGGAAGGCAGAGGGGTATATTTGGGAAGGGCCATGCAGAAGGCTTCAAAGGTAGGGGTGAAGTTTTACTTTTAGATAATAGGTACAGGGTATTTTTTTTTCACATCATGAATATTTTATATACATATGTTACATATATAATTTTATATGTGTAAATTAGTAATTTTAAAATTTTGCAACAGCTATATAGAGATAGCAATGGACCTTTCCATTTTGCTCATTTGAAGTGTAAAATTCAGTGATTTTTTTTTTAGTGTATGTACAGACATATGCCACCAACACCACAGTCAATTTTAGTACATATTCTGCACCTCAAAATGAAGCCCATACCCTTACCTGTCCCTACTATTCCCCTTTTTCAGCCCTAAGTAACCACTTATCTTTTTCTGTGGGTTTGCCGTTTTTGGACTTCTGTGTAAAGGAGCCACCTGGGCTTTTGTGCCTGGCTTCTTCACTTAGCATAATGTCTTCAGGGTTCCTCTAAGTAGTAGTGTGTGTAGTAGGTACCTCACTCCTTTTTGTGATTGTCTGTAGGAGCCCTAAATAAGGAGATAGCATTGTCACAATAATTTCTTTAAATTTTTATCTTGAATGCTGGTGCTCAAGGGAAAATAATTAGAAGGAAATGAGAAAGACAGAACTTTCCATGGAGATCCTAAAGGACCTTCATCTGCTTCCAAGACCTCTGGAGCTGGGTGACACTGGCTCTTATTTCAGAATGTGACCAGCTTTTTCTGAAACTGGGGATGCTACATCATGGAATGAAATTTTGGTTCCCAGTGAATGTGAGGCAGGGAATGGAAGAAAAGTTATTTTACTGAGAAAAGGGAACACCAATCAATGAAAGAGATGTAGCAGCAGGATGGAGGGGAGCTTCTTGAAGCAGATTGAACAGACTGTGAGCAAGGAAATTCAGGGTACAGGTGGTGAGTTCAGCTGGGGTGCAGGCTCTGAGGGGAAGGAAGGGATAAAGTGGGAAGGGTGGCAGGTCTTAGATCCCAGAGGTTATGACAGGCAGGAGCTGGGGCTGGTGCATGGGTCAAAGGCCAACGCATAAGCAGCATCAACTTTTGCCTGGAAGTCCACAGCGCTGGGGTATAGCTTTAGGAGAACTCTGCACTGGTATTTCATGCCCGTTGGGAATATCCATTCATTTAGTCATCAACCTCTTTATTAAGTGCCTGCTATGTGACCCTGTCCCTGCCTTTGGGGGACTTGCCACTTCATGGGAACATTTGTTGCTTCTTTTTCATCTCCCCACCTTTTCTGGAAGTATATTTAGCATAGAATGGGCAAATTGCATTTTTTTTTATGAACAATTGAAGAAAATATAACTTTTTTACATTCAGATTATTATTATTTTACAAAAATGGAGCATCTGAATGGACATAGAGTTTGCTTTGTAAGAGGAAAAAAGTTCCAGAGATTGGTTGCACAACAATGTGAATCTCCTTAACTGCTCAACTGGACATTTAAAAATGGTTAAGATGGTAAATTTTATGTTATGTGCATTTTACCACCACGAAATATTTTAAAAATAACACAATATGGAAGAAGTAGGACTTGATTTTTCAGCTTTTTTAAAATTAATAATACAAACAAAATAGAAAATGAGAAAGCTAATTTTCCAGTATTAATGTTTACGTTGGTATCAGTGGGAGGTTGTTTGTTTTGTGGTTTTTTTCCCCATAAAAAGTAACTACATGCTCAGGAACTTCAGATGTTTACATAAAGGGAGGGCGTAAGAAATGAAGTACAGGCCAGGTGCAATGGCACGGGGCCTGTAACCCAGCTACTCTGCAGGTTGGGGTAGGAAGATCGCAAGGTCAAGGCCAGCCTCGGCAACTCAGGGAGACCCTTCCTCCAAATAAAGAATAAAAAGGGCCGGGATGTAGCTCAGTGGTAGAGCACCACCAGGTTCAATCCCCAGTACTGAAAAAAAAAAAAAAAAAAAAAAAAAAGTGACAATTTAAAATTTCCTTGCACCTTAAACCATTGTGATGATTAATATGTACATGATTTATGGATCTGAAATTTTGTCACTGATAACTTTTGTCAAAATGTGGATATTCCAGGGCAGCTATCAAAGCATTCTTATATCCAAGCTGGGCCTCTCACCCTGAAAATATTCTTTATTAAGAGTATTAAAACTAGGAAGTTGCCTTGAGTCAGCTGACCTTGGCCATCATGCTTGCTCTCACTGAAGAGTTTTATTTATTTAGTGTGTTCTTGAAGTTTTGTTCCCTTCCTGATATCTTGGCCCCTATCTTCTCTGACTACAACACAGTCCCTTTTCAACCCCAGCAGCGCGGGGGTACCAACGCAGTCTAATATCCAGTGTGGATTAAGTGTGCTGGGAACTTAGTGAATTGTTGAAAGTCGTGCCCCTTTTTTTGTGATGCGGATGCCTGTGAATATAAGGTGTAATTTGACTCCGGGCTCAGTTCACTTTTATCTTTCCCCCAGCGGTGTTCTGCAATTGATATTTCTGACGTTAGACACTAAAAGTACTGGTACACGAAGGAAAAGAAAATCCTGTGGTTTTTGGGAGCTTCAAACTTAATTCTGGCTTTTCCCCTGATTCCAGGGAAGAGAATCTATGAATAATAGACTAGACCTGCAGCCAATCCTTGAGAAGTTCACTTAATTATTAAGGTCCTTGGTTGCATTTGCCTTGATGGTCATTGGATATTCTTAGGTGTTTACAAGACAGTTTTAGAACAGACATTAGGCTCCCTTATCTGCGCATGACTTCCCAAATAAAAGTAATATTACTTGCACAACATTTAAAAGTGATGCTCTATTTCAGTTCACAGATAGAATTTTGCATATTAAATTATGGCCTGAGCAAGTTCAAAACATTATAAAGGTCTCAAGGACAAAGACAGTGTCTTCTCATTGATTCTGTAACTCCAATGTGGAAATGCATGTGTTTTAATATCAAACCTCAAACTTAAGATTATTGCTATGGTTTGGATCTTAAAGCCCCCACCAAAGGGCCATGTGCTGAAGGTTTGGTGGCCAGTCTGTGGTGCCACTGGGAGGTGGTAGGACCTTTAGGAGAAGGGGCCTAGGGGGAGGATAGACCAGGTCAGTGGGAGCTGTCCTTGAAGGGGCTGTTGGGACCGTGGCCCCTTCCTCTCTCGCTGCTTCCTGGCCACCACGAGAAGAGCGGCTTTCCTCTTCCACGCGCCTCACCATGATGTTTGGCCTCACCACAGACCCCAAAAGACTGGAGCCAACCTACCGTGAACTAAACACGAACCAACGTAACCCTTCCTCCTTGTGTTTATCTCAGGAATTTGTAATAACAACATGAAGTTAACACAGTTATAAAAAGAAACAGGCGAACTTGTAACAATGTAATTATTTAATCCAGCATATCCACAATATTATTTAATATGTGATCAATTGTTTTTTGGTACTGCGAATGCAGCTCTGGGCACCACACTGAGCGACATCAGCAGCCCTTTTAATTTCATTTTGAGGTGGAGTCTTACTAAATTACCAAGGCTGGCCTCTTCTCTCAGACTTGGAATCCTCCTGCCCTGGCCTCCTGAGTGGATGGGTTACAGATGGGTGTGATCATGCCTGGCTTGTGATCAACTATAAACAAACTGCTTAATGTCCTCTGTGTATTTGTTTGTTTTGTTACTAAGTCTTTGAAGTCCACTCTCTATTTTATGCTTCCAACCTGCCTCAGTTCAGAACAGCCACATTCCAGGTGCCCAGTAGCCACACCTGGCAAGTGGCTCTGCATTGGAAGTACAGTTCTGAGGGCTCTGACTCCCCCAGTCTCTAGGAGATGGAGGGCCTGACCCCCTCAATGTTTCTACCAGAGGCAGGGGCATGCCCCTCCCCATCAGCGTCTCTCCTCAGGCCCACAGGAGGAAGAAATCTGTCCGCAGCCTTGACCTCGAGTTTTGGGGACCTCAGGCCCTCATGGTCAGAGTGTGGTGGTCTCTTTCCTCCTGTGGGGTGGGGTACCATGTGAGTTGAAGCAACAATCCTATGTGTACATGTCTGTACATTTCTGTATCAGGTGGAACGAGATGGATATCATCATCCTAAATGCATGATTGAAGATCTGAATGGTACTTATATACTTTGTATACAAGCAGTTGTATGTAAAAAGATGCTATACTTGTGCATTATGAATAAGTAAATAAATAATTAAAAAAAAAAAGAAAAGGAAATCAGTACCTGTAGGGTATTTAAAAAAAATTTTTTTTAGATGTTGATGGACCTTTATTTTACTCATTTATTTATATGTGGTGCTGAGAATCGAACTCAGGGCCTCACACATGCTAGGCAAGTGCTCTTACCACTGAGCCACAACTCCAGCCCCACCTGTAGGATATTATACTGTCTTTCAGATAACTTGTAATCAACAAGGTCATCAAACTCTGAGATCCTGTCAAAAATGGGTATAAAAGTCTATGTATTATCTATTGCTTTTGTGATAAGAGAACTAAAGGGACTCCATCTTGTTCTTCAGCAGCCATCTTAGGAGTTCCGAGAAATAGTTCTGTTTCTCAGAAATAACAGAACACGGAAAGCCCTGCCTCTGTACCCATTAATCATCACCTAGCATAACATACTTGGCAACACAAAAATAGCAATTCTTATACAATATAAAATTGTTTTCTTTAGTTTCCATTTTTCTTGGGCAACGTACCTTGTCAGAGATTCATTGTCTAGACGTTAGTAACCATCCTCTGACGTGTACTCAACTAGGGTCATTTTGACCCCCCCCTTCCCTTCTACGTGCTTGTTGCTATGCCAACCTGGAAGGTCCCATGGGAAATACCAAGTACCCATTGCATTGTCTCGCTAACTGCCCAAATTCAGCTTCTGTACCCGGCTTGCTTGCACTGGGTGAACAACCAAATATAAACCCTTGGAAATAACTGCCAGCGCGCCATCTTGTCACTCTTTGTGATGTGTGAGGATGGTGGCCGCTGAGCTTAATAAAGGCTTTTCTTTGGCTCAAGTGTGACGTGGCTTGGAGTTTTAATTCGTGCTTCGCTGGGTACAACACTTTATAACAAATCACCCTGAGGTTTATTTAGCTTATAACTGGGCTGGTCAGCCTTTCAGGCTGGGCCCATCTGTGCTGGTGTTCGAGTCTCAGCTGGGATCCTTCACATAAGTATGCATATGTGTGTGAGTTTGCACGTTGTGTGGTCGGTGTGGCTACCTGCTGGTTGACTAGGTGGCTCTTTCATGGAAGTAAGCTGGCTGTCAACTGGGGCACTTTGATTTTGTTCCCCATGACATCTCATCCTCCATACAGTTCTCATGGGCAACGTAAAAAAAAAAAAAAAAAAAAAAAAAAAAACAAAAAGCATTCAGGACCTTTTGGCACATGGTCATATCCACTGCATTCCATTGGCCAGAGCAAATAAGGCCAGCCCAGATCTAATTTGGGGAGAAACAGATTCTACTTATCAATGAGAACAGCAGTAAAATCAGATTTCAAAGAGCACAGGTACAGGGAAGAATTAATAATTGCTGTTATTTTTGCAGTCAGTATCATTATGCCTTTTCCTGCACACAAGTCCTCTGAGGTTTTGGAAAATGACACTGCTTCAGAAACAGCAGGATTCCTTTGAGACTCATGTGCATCTAGAACTCCACCATTGGGAATAAATAAAATAATCGAGAGAATACTGAAGTGTGGCGGAAGGACTTGAATGATTTAGGGAAATGACTGAGGTCTGAGCTTAGGAATCAAGAAGGCCCTAGTAATATATTTTTTCATTTCTCATCCTAGGAGAAATTTGAAAACATGTATAATGCTCTCCACATGTTTATATATTCTTTTCATACCTTTTTGGTATTTGTAGGCTATTTATGATTTTCAACACAAGCTAAATCAAACTGTGCCTGCAACAACCTTACTCTGAAAGCAAGTGACATAAAAATAGAAGTGCTGAGAATATATCTCTTCCTGCTGCAATTTAGTTGAACAGCTGAGTATGACTTGAAAAAGTCCCTTGATTTTGACAGGGCAAAGCTATTTCCTGAGCTCCCAAACAGAGATGTGGCAGTGGGTAAATCCCCATTACACACATGAAATCACTTACAGCGAAGGCATCCTTACCCTGACTCAGAGGCGCTCATTCCTGGATGTGTATTAGGGTCACCTGGGAGCCTTTAAAACTCCCTATATCCTAAATTGCAGCAGAACAGTCAAATCAGAATCTCTGGAATGGGTCCTGGGCATCAGTATTTTAAAGTTCTCTGGGTGATTATTTTCACACCATTTGTGTTTTTATATATGTACTTAGTGGATTGATATCTAACTCATTCTGCCATTATTCCTATCCCCTTGCCCCCTCCCTTCCTCTCTCTCCCCTTTGTTCTATTTAACATTCCTTCATTTCTCTTATCCCTCCTCCCTTGCCATTATAATTCAGTATCATCATATCAAAGGAATCATTTGACCTTTGGTTTTTTTGGGATTGACTAACTTCACTTAGCATTATTTTCTCTAACTCCATCCATTTACCTGCGAATGCCATGATTTTATTCTCTTTTAGTGTTGAGTAGTGTTCCATTGTGTGTATATACCAAAGTTTCCCTAACCATTCATCTATTGATGGACATTGGGGTTGTTTCCACAATCTAGCTATTGTGAATTGCTGCAAAACCAGTGACTTGAAAAACTGCTCTTTATATGTAATATGAAATGAATTGTACTCTGCAAGCATGTATAACAAATTAAAACAAATAAATAATTTTTTAAAAAAATAAATACAATAGAATATATATACTCGGCCTTAAAGAAGAATGAAATTATGGCATTTGCCAGTAAATGGATGGAGCTGGAGAATGTCATGCTAAGCAAGATAAGACAATCCCCGAAAACCAAAGGCAGAATGTTTTCTCTGATACACAGATGCTAATTCACAATAAGGGGGCGGGGATAGGGAAGAATAGAGTTAATTTAGATTAGGTAGAGGGGAGTGAAAAGAGGGGAAGGGGTATTGGGGGGAGGAAGGATAGTAGAATGAATCAGACATTATTACCCTATGTACATTTATGACTATATGACTGGTGGGATTCTACATCATGTATGACCAGAAGAATGAGAAATTATACTCCATTATATGTGATATATCAAAGTGCATTATACAGTCATGTGTAACTAATTAAAACAAATAAAAAAATTTAAAGTAAAAATTAAAGTTCTCCGGGTGGTTATAGTGTGCAGTCAAGGCCAAAACCCACTGCTTTAAACCAGCATCTCTTGGTGAATGAATTGCAAATGATTTCTCAAATAAGTGTAAGCCATTGGCTGTTGAGTTGGAGCCTTCCTGTCTTACCTGCGATGCCTGCTATCTTTGCACAAGTCAACCTCTGCTACTGCTTTTATTCCTGATACCCCCCTCCCCCCGGCTCCACAGGCACATTCTATGCACAGAGCGATGTGCTAAGCTTCCCTGCCTTTGGTGAGCATCACTGATTTTGCTGGGGAAAATCGCATCATAAAAACTCAAGATCTTTAAACATTTTATTGACATATAACTTGCATACATAAATATAAGCACAAAGTATTCCTATAACTTGATGAATTATTCCAAAGTGAATACACTTATGTAATCAAAAAATAGAACTAGATTCACTTAGCTTCCCTCAAACTACTTTCTCCCAACTCCCCAAAGGTTACCAAGATCTTAAGAGCTAACATTGTGTGTGTGTGTTTTAACATATAGGACACAATTTTTATTCCACTTTCTTCATATAAGATCTATATTCTAACTAATAGGTAACTTTATATCTTTTTCATAGGAAGATTAATACCCTCCTATTCACAGGTGCAAGTCTGTCTCCACAGAGAACTGAATACAGTTAAAAACCTTAATAACCATCATGATTTTCAACATGAAGATTAAGACAGTATTAGCATGCCGCCTATTGGCCACAATTATCCAAGAAGTCAAGGGCCTAATCTGCATCACTGAGAACATAAGCTAAGATATCCTGAAGACCTAGGAAAAGAACCCTGGATTCTCAAACAGGAGCCACTGATTCCTGCTGCTACTGATGTACAATTCCTATACTGGGCTTATTTCTTCCTCTCAAAACAGCAACAATAACAACAAATACAAAAAACCACTGATTCTTGTAGGATATTTAACTTTAAATAGTATCTTAGTTCTTTAACCCTCAGAGAACTGGTCTATTTAGGCAACTAACAACAACAACAAAAAAAAATCAGAAGCAAAGTCTCCAGAGGGTTCAAGTGCAGGAACTTTCTACAATTTACATAAGGCACCCTATTCCACTTTTTTTTTTTTTTTTCTTAAAAGAAACTTTTTCTTTGGTTTCCTGTAGTTTTTCAGTGAGTCTGTCCTTGGTCTCTTCCACCTTGTCTTGCAGATACTCCTTGACAGGTGGCGGTGTGGACATGTAGCCACGACCTGGCAAACACTTCCTGGCAAAGGACGGTCCTCCCGAGGTCACGGTGCAGTGCGCAGGTGTTGCAATATTAAACATGGCATATGCTGTCAGGGCATGTCCAGTCTGGGAATTTTTTCAGGATGTTCACCACGCTGTCAGGTAACCCAAGGAGCTCCAGAAAAGGAATGGCACTCACTCCTTTTATGGCTGCATAATAAAATGTTCCAAACTGAACACCAGAAGTTATTAGACGCACAGCAATCAAAATTTTCCCATATTGCCTATATGTTTTCTTAAATCGCTGATAAAGACTCATACATTTCTCTCATAAAAGCTCAAAGTCTTCCTTTTTTCCTGAAGGAGTCACTTTTTCTGTGGCACTGGACCACAAAGGACCCGCTGTCCACAAACCTGGGCACCCGATGACTTCCTCCCCTTTGCAAGGCACTGGGCAGCAGGTAAGGGCAGCCACTGTTTTTGAGGATCTTGAACCCAAACTTGTTTAGATTCAGCATTATTTGAAAGTAACGGTCATTTTATGTTCTGACGGTGTCCACAGAGACCCGTCTTCTGTGGTTCCACGAGTGTCCTGTGAGCCAGCCGAGACACAGTCGTGGTACATTCCATAGCGTTTTGAATGATGGTGCCGGATTTCAGCTTCTTACAGAGGCTAGACTCAGGACCGGGTTGCCATTCCCGCTGCACAGCTGACCACAGCTTCTCAGAGGCTGCAAGTGTCCACCTGGTGGAGCGCGGCACTTGGGTGGACAATGGGCCCCACACCCCATGGTGGCCAGCCGCACCTACCACCAATGTGCTTGGCCACAGCGTGGAGCTGGGTCTCTCTAACGTGGTGTTTTTATAAGCAATTTTTATTACAGAAAATTTTAAACCTATACAAAATGAACAAAACACTATAGAACACTCACACACCTTTTTAAAAAAATATTTTTGGTTGTATATGCACATGGCACCTTTATTTTGTTTATTTTTATGTGGTGCTGAGGATGGAACCCAGTGCCTCACATGTGCTGGGCAAGTGCTCCGCCACTGAGCCACAACCCCAGCCCTTCACCCAAATTTTAACAGCTAGTTATTGTCTGCCATTTTTGTTTCACCCTTTCTCTACCCTCACTGTATTAGCTATCTTACCATCGCTGTAACAAAAATACATGAGAGAAGCAACTTATAAAGCAAAAAGGTTTATGTTGGATCTCAGGTTTGGGGATTCCAGCCATGATGCAGGGCTGGCCCTGTTGCTTTCGAAGTATCACAGCATGGCAGAAGTGCATGGTGGAACAAAACCACTCTCCTCATCACCAGGAAGAAAGAGAGAAGAAAGAGAGAGACTAGGGATGGGGGTGTGGCTCAGTGGTAGAACACATGCTTATCATGTACAAAGCCCTGGGTTCAATCCCCAGCACAAAGAGGGGGAAGGAGGGAAGAGTTTTCCAGAATCCAATAATTCCTTTCAGGTGCATACTCCCACTGACCTAAAATTCTCCCACTAGGCCCCACCTCCTAAAGTTTCCATTGCTTCCTCACTAGCACCACCATGGAGGCCAAACTTTTAAAACTTACTTAAGCGTTCTTTTAAAGATTCCACCCCCACAAGGTAAAATGTACACACATTGAAAGGCACAGCTCTTCACCAGGTGTAGTGGCACACACCTGTAATCCCAGCAACTTGGGAGGCTGAGACAGGAGGATTGCACGTGCAAGTCCAGCCTCAAAAACTTAGACCCTGTCTAAAAATTTACATTTTGTTTGATACCGAGCATTGAACCCAGGGGCACTCTTATCACCGAGCTCCACTGCCAACCCTTTTTTATTTTTGAAACAGAGTCTTGCTAAGTTACTTAGGGCCTCTCTAAATTGCTGAGGCTGGTCTTGAACTTGCAATTCCCCTGCCTCAGCCTCCCAAGTTGCTGGGATTACAGGCATATGCCACTGCACCTGGCCTAAAAATCTTTTTAAAAGGAACATTGAAAGGCACAGATCTTAACTGTATGGTTTGACAGATAAAAATATGCATATAAATTTCACCACTTTAAGAGTAGGATATTTCCATCAACCCCAGGAAACTCTCTCATGTCCCCAGATAATTTTTTCCTTCTTCAGAGGTGACTGCTTGCCTGATTTTTTCTACTACAGAGCCACAGTGCCTGACATCATACGATATGTATAATTTTATGGCAGCTTGTTTCACTCAGCAGAATGTCTGTGAGATTCATCCATGGTTTGTGATTCAGTAGTTTGTTCCTTGGTATTGCTCTGCAGTATTCCAACTGTATGAATGTGCTACAATTTGCTCATCCATTTTCCTATTGATGGGTTTGGGGTAATTTCCTGTGTCTGTTATGGCTAAAATGTATGTGAACGTTCTTGTACAAATTATTATTTTGCATTCTATTTAATTTCTTCATTAACATTTAAGTGACACCTCTCTGCATTTTTTTCAGTCCTGTTCTCCAGGGATTATAACATGAATCATCGACATTATTACAATTTAATGAGAGCTAATATTATACTATTTAAATAAATTTACAAACATGTTGCTACAGAAAAATTTCTACTTACCTTCTACCCTTTGTGCTATTGTCACTATACATACATACATATATATATGAATATATATATGAGTGTGTGTATATATATATATATATATATATATATATTTATTTTTTTTTTTTGGTGGTGCTGGGGATTGAACCCAGGGCCTTGTGCATGCAAGGCAAGCACTCTACCAACTGAACTATATCCCCAGGCCCTATTGTCACAAATTTGACATCTATACCTACTTATATTAATCTCATAGTGTGGTGGCATAGTTTTTAATTAAATAGTCATAGGTCGTTTTTGGAAAACTAAAAAATTAGTAATAAATAATTCAGGATGATACTTAAAGGCTATGCAAATGTACAGTTTCTCCTTTAATTTTCACTCACAACTTTACATTCATCAGTGAATCTTGCCTACCTTGGTGTTCTAGTGGTCGTTTTCTATTTTGTGCTGTTGTTCTACATTATCATTTGGAATCTTCACAGGATTGAGAGATGCCAAGAAGAACTGGTCGAGCTCACTTCTGGATGGGGCCGTGAGGATGGTCCCAGAGATGATTGGCATGTGGGTCAGCAAACTGCGGGGGAAAGACCAGCCCTGAATGTGGATGGCATCGTCCAATAGGCTGAGGGTCGGGATGGAGCAAGAAACAGAAAAGGGGCGGAGCTTGCTTGTGTGCTCCTACACAGCTGTTTTGGATCTGGTGCGCTTTTTGTGGCTGCTGTCAGCTGTGGACCTCAGACTCCAGGTTCTTCAGCCTTTGAACGCAGTCTTGCTCCTGCTGTCCTCTGGGACTCCGCCCTTAGTCTGGGCCTGCATCAGGGGCCCCTCTTGTTCTCAGGCTCCAGCTTCTTGAACTGAACAGCTACCACTCTACCTGAGCTACATCACCAGCAAACCCCCTTCTTCTAATTTTTAATTTTAATACAGGGGTCTCCCTAAATTTCCGAGGCTAACCTGGAACTTGCAATCCTCCTGCCTCAGCCTCCTTTCTTTCTAATTTTTAAAAATTTCTGTATGAACTCATGGATATTTTTCCCCACTATGTTATAACAAAGCCATTGCTATATTTTGCTGCTCAGATTGTTCCAGCTTGGGCCCTCAGGATCTCTTTCATGTTGGCTTCTTTTGACATGTTCTCACCTCCAAATCCCTTCTTCTTTTTTTTTTTTTTTTGGTACCGGGGATTGAACCTGGGGCATTTAACCACTGAGCCACATCCCCATCCCTTTTTATTTTTTATTTTGAGACAGGGTCTCATTAAGTCACGTAGGGCCTCACTAAGTTGCTGAGGTTGGCCTTGGACTTGCGATCCTCCTGCTTCAGCCTCCCAAATTGCTGGGATTACATGTGTGTGCACCTCTGCACTAGCCCAACTCCTCCTCCTCCTCCTCCTCTTCCTTCTTCTTCCAAATTTGTAACATTGACTTTATATCAATTATATCCCATAACATAACTCATTAAGCATTTGCTATAATTCTGCAACAAAGTCATGGATTCTTTTTTAAAATGTGAAATTGAGAACAATACATTCTATATCCAGGCATATTCTCTCTCTCTCTCTCTCTCTCTCTCTCTCTCTCTCTCTCTCTCTCTTTCTCTCTCCCCCCCCCTTTGCTTTTGAGGGAAATGCTTTTAGTTTTTTTAAAAAAGATTTATTTGTTTTAATTAGAAATGTTTGCATGGATACAAACTCAGATAAGTACACATATCTCAATTGTTAAGCCCAAACCTTTGATTCCAAGGGATTTCGGAAATAAAAGAGTTCATTAAGCCATTACAGATACTAACTAGAAAAAAGACCAGGTCCTGGGACAAGTTTCTGCAACTACCAGCCCTGGGTCTAGCAGTTTTACCCAGAGATAAAAATATTTTTTGCAAAGAAAATATGGGCAGGAAAGCATAAATTGCTTACTCTGAACCTACATTGGCTGCATGAAGCTGAGAAGTCTTTAGGGTGGGAGGACGGTTCATGAGAAGTCACCGTGTTGCTACTGGGTTGGTAGGGGTTCACAGTCTGGAAGATTTGTATGTAAACAGGGCACCGTGGCCCTGGTGGTTGTAGTCAGGACTCTCTCTCTCATCCCATTCTTTGGCAACCATGGATTATTTCCCATCCCTACAATTGTGCCTTTTCTGGAATATTATATAAGCAGAATCATATAACCTATATAGTCTTTTGCACCTGGCTTCCTTCACTTAGAGAAATGCACTTAAGATTTACTATGTTGCTGTATGAATCAATGGTCTGTTCCTTTTTATTGCCCTGTATTATTTTCATGTATGTTACCTTTATAAGAAAATGCTGAACTGTTTTCCAAAATCAATGTATCATTTTGCACTCTCAGTTCTAGTTTCTCCAGACCCTCATTATTTGAAGAGGGTTTTGCTGGTATTTTCTCTTTTGTTTTATTTCATTTCCTTTCATTTTTGATACTGGGGACTGAACCCAGGGGCACTCTGGGGTACTCGACCATTGAACTACATCTCTGGTCCTTTTGATTTTTTATTTTGAGACAGGGTCTCACTACATTGCTGAAGGTCTTGCTGAATTGCTGAGGTGGGCTTGAACTTTGATCCCCCTCCCTCAACCTTCCTAGTTGCTGGGATTGCAGGTGTACACCTGTTGGGACTTATGTCTGCCAAGGGGAAGGACTTTGGCTGCTTACCACGCCCTTTGGAGGACCGGGGCTAAGCAAAGGGGTATTGTAAGCTACCTGGTACCGAAAACCGGGAGGAAATCTCTTGGAGGCAGAGTAGAGCTTTTACTACTTTTACTTCTACTTTCTTAGAGCTTAGAGAGGGAAAGAAAGATTTTTAGAGAGAAAGATTAGAGCGAGCTTTTCTTCTTGTCTTCTTAGCTTAGAGTCTTAGAAAGAAAGATAGAGCTTAGCTTAGAGAAAGATTAGAGCTTCTTTCTTCTCTCTTCTTTCTTCCTTCTTCTTTCTTCTGTCTTCTGTCTTCCTCAGGAGCCTCGGCCTAACTCTGACCAGTCATTACTTCTTCTATCTGGTTTCTCTTCTGTCTTCTATCTGGTTTCTCTTCTGTAACCGCTCTGCCTACGTTCTGGCCGCTCTGATTCTTCTGACCGACCGAGTGACTGCCCGGCTGACTGAATTCTCCGTTCTCCTAACTCGGACTGCTTTCACCCGGTTATATACCTTCAGCTTTGCGGGTGCCTACAGGTGCGTCACATACATATCAGGTGGAACTTATGGCTTCCATCTAGCTACAACAGCCCTTCCTAATTAGAGCTCCTTCAGGGTATGGCTATGACGTAGTGTGAGAGTCCGAACCACTCTGCTGGTTGATTGGTTAGTTCTAGACCTATTTAAGTTCAGCACCTTGCCAATAAATTTGAGTTTTTGGCTTCTTGCTTTCTACAAAAAACTCCCTGGGTGTGGCGTGGTATCTGTCCAGCAGGCGGGTGGGATTCACTCAGCTATTTTTGCCCGTTAAGCCCATCTTCGCCAGGTAAGTTACATTCTTTCTGCAGGCAGAAAGAAACCCCTTTTAGGGCCCAAAAAGGGGGGTAGCTTTAGACCTCGGCCCCATTTATAACTCAGCAGTCCCGGCAGGTTGGCGCCCAATGTGGGGCACAAAAATTATCAGTGGGCTTAGCATGGTTAGAGACGCAATGTCTCTCTGGCAAAAAATACCCTCTATTATGGGGCAAGCATTAATATTTTGAAAAACTCAAGACCCAGCCCTCGAGGCATGGCGGTGTATTTTAAGAAAGCAAGGGCTCCAAATTTCTGATACACAAGCTGAAAATATTTGGAGTTCATAAATACGGGCAGCTCCCTGGCTCCCAAAGTCTGATTTTAATTCTTGGAAAACATGGCACGAAGCGGAACAAATTTTAAGAGAGCGAGAACATGAATACGGGGAAATCCCACCTCCGGGAGTTTATCCAACTTTATCCACCCTAAAAACATGCTCTCTCTTGCAGACAGCAAAAAAATCTGCAGAGGCCACAGAGCAAGCACCTCAAATCATTCGAATTGAGGTAACGGAGCAGGCCCTGCGAGAAAATAAAATATCTAGTCTTTCCCGGTCCGGAGAAATAAACAGTCCCTCCTGGGCCGCGGATTTGGAGAAGCCTAACCACTCCCTAGAAACAAAAAAAATCCCGCTCCGGGGAATTAAGAAAAATTACAGCCCCTCCCTTAGAGAGCTCTAACAAATTCTCTGAGGACAAAGGCCATAGGCCACATGGCTCACCACCTTGTGAGCGGGATCCACTATTTTATGAGCCTGCCCCTGCCGGGCCTTCTGCCCCACCACTTTACCAAGAGGCGCCAATTTCACAGCAGCTGCTATCGCCCTCTAGTGGGCTTTCACCGGTAATGGCATTTCCAGTTAATTTAAATCTGGGAGGAGACAGACCTCAAATTTGGTACCCCTAGGAGACTCAAGAGTTAAAAGAATTAAAAAAAGCTATGGCGGAAGATGGGCCAAACTCGCCATGGGCAGAATGTATTTTACAAAGCCTAGCCCATCACGCCTGCACGAGTAGAGATTGGAAGGTTCTAACCAAAGCCGTGCTCCCGGGACCTTTATTTATTAAATGGTGTGCATATTTTTCTGATGAATGCCATATGCAGGCTGAGAGGAACCAAGCTGCAAATCCTCCCATACCAATAACCTTTGGAATGCTGTCAGGAACTAGTGATCAATATGCCACAGGCATCCAACAGGCAGCAATACCAGCCCCTTACCGAGAGCAGGTGCGAGCTTTAGGGCTGGCAGCATGGAAAAAGCTAGAGGAAGGCCCTACAGAGCCTCCTATAGCTGGAATCACTCAAAAAGCTAATGAGGATCTGGCCACATTTATTGAGAGAGTGGAAAAAAAGCCTTCAAAGGAAACTTCCACCTGGTACGATGAGGGACCAATTTGCAAAATTTGGGAAGGGATGACTAACAATTTGTTAGTTTGGGAAGGGATGACCACAGATCACAAGCTGGCCTGTGCTGGGTTAAAAGATCTATGGGGAGATGGATTATTGCCACCAAAGATGTGGGTTCGACAACTCACCAATCTCAAATATTGACCACGGCCCTTAATGCCCATACTGAGGTATTAGCAACAGTTTTAAATGGAAAAGGAGCCTGTTTTAAGTGTGGACGACAAGGCCATTTTAAAAAAGACTGCCCCAATGGCCCTGGTCAGCCTCCAGAATGCTCCCCTGGCCAGACTCAAAGTCCAGCTGCCCCTAGAACACTTTGTCCTAGGTGTAAAAGAGGATATCATTGGAAAAAAGATTGCAGGTCTAAATTTGATATTCAGGGGAAACCTTTAAACTCCTAAAGGGGCAGCCTCCAGCCCCGTTACACCAAGGAGGTTCCCCTGCTCACAGTCCCCCTAAGGTCCATTGGACAGTTCCTATTGTTCCAGGGATTAGACCAAAGATGGATATTTATATATCAGGAAAGAAATTTCGTGGCCTAATTGATACTGGGGCAGATCGTACTATACTAAGGAAGGAAGAAATTCCACCCCAATGGGAACTAATTCCAGGGCCTCAGTTACTTGGAGTAGGTGGAAACACTCATTCAGAAGAGACCAGAAATTGGCTTAGATGGAGAGATATAGATGGAAACCAAGGGGAAGTTCGTCCCCTTATGGCCTTTGGATTAACTTCTAATTTATTAGGCCAAGACATCTTAGGAGAAGCTGAGGCTTACATTACTACAACCCATAGAGAGCTTCAAAATGATATATTAACTAAAGATACAGAGAGAAAAACTTCCAATCATCAAATAGGGTCTCACCCCCAATCCTAAGGGCCACTGCTCCCCAAGTTTCTGCCATTCAATGGCGAGATGGACCCCCAATCTGGGTCAAGCAGTGGCCCCTTCCTACTGAAAAATTAAACCATTTGAGGGCAATTGTCCAAGAACAGTTAGCCCTAGGACACATTAGACCTTCTCTTAGCCCATGGAACAGTCCTGTTTTTTTTTTTTTTTTTTTTTTTGTGGTACTGGGGATTGAACTCAGGGGCACTCGACCACTGGGTCACATCCCCAGCCATTTTTTGTATTTTATTTAGAGACAGGGTCTCACTGAGTTGCTAAGTGCCTCACCATTGCTGAGGCTGGCTTTGAACTCGCGATCCTCCTGCCTCAGCCTCCCAAAGTGCTGGGATTACAGGCGTGCGCCACCGCGCCCGGCAACAGTCCTGTTTTTGTTATACAAAAGGCCACAGGGAAATGGAGGATGTTACAAGACCTCCGAAAAATTAATGATAGGATGTTCATTATTGGCACACCTCTGCATGGCCTCCCCTGGATCCCTTCTATTTCAAGAGATTTAACCTTAATTGTTATTGATATTAAAGATTGTTATTTTTCAATACCTCTTCATCCAGATGATTATGAAAAGTTTGCATTCTCTGTCCCCTCAGTCAACTTTCAGAAGCCAGATGAGCGATATGAATGGATAGTTCTCCCTCAAGGTATGGCTAACAGCCCAGCCTTTTGTCAATATTATGTTTTATGTCTTCTATCACCATTAATGAAAAAATCACAGCTCACCCTATATGTTCATATGGATAACATCATCCTGGGAGCTGCTGATATCCAACAACTGAGCTCAGCTTACCTAACCCTTCGAGAGCTCTTAAAAAAAAGGAGGGTTACACATATCCAATGATAAGATACAAACTATTCCTCCCTTTAAAATATTGGGGACAAAACTTAGCCTAGACTCAGTTTGTCCTCTCAAACCTCAACTAGTCATTCAAAAATCTTATTCCTTGGCAGAGTTACAGAAGCTATTAGGAGAGCTAAACTGGTTAAGACCATGGCTTCATATCTCTACTGAGGATTTATTACCTCTCTTTGAGTTGCTACGGGGAAAATCCCCCTCTGATGTGATTTTACTAGAAGAAAGTCATCTGTCAATATTACAAAAAGTCCAAGATGCCCTCAATTCAACCCAATTGGCTCGATACCAACCAAAGCAACCTCTATATCTATGGATTTTCTCAGATGCTAAGCTCCTTACAGCTGTGGTCACCCAGATGGGAAATCCCTTACAGTGGATACATTCCTCTGTGGGAGGAGCACCTCGAGTTTATTCCCAATTAGATCAATTAGCAGATCTTATAATAAAAGGGAGAGATACATCATTGAGGCATTATGGAAAAAAACCAGATATTTTAACAATTCCTTACCGTTTGTCAGACTTTAAGTGGATACGGAGAAACAACCCTAGAGTCTCCTATGCTTTAGAAGGATTTCTAAGAAAAGTTGACTGTCATTACGGGTCAACCAAATGGACCTCTTCTTTTCCCAAACTGGAGTAGACTCCCCCCATCCTTTTTTCCATCAAGCCACTCCCCAAGGCAGTAAATGTCTTCACAGATGGAGGAAAAGAAGGGTCAGCAGTTGTAGTGTTTCACCCATCCTCAGGCCAAAGGACACAATACTTTGAAGCAGTTACTGGTTATGCTCAATTTAAAGAATTATATGCTGTTGCATTAGCCTTGACCCATGTCCAAGAGCCTATGAATCTTTTCTCAGATAGTTTATATGTAATTAACCTATTACCTACTCTAAATGCCTCATATATAAAGATAGATAATAATCCTATCACCCCTCTGATGATTCAGGTTCGATCCCTGTTAAAGGGGCATAATGAACCTGTTTTCCTCCAACATCTTAGGGAACATCAAGGCTTATCTGGGCCCCTCTCTGAGGGAAATCAGGCCGCTGACTGTTTGGCCACCACAGGTGTATTAACAGTTACAGTCCCATATCAACAAGACCTTCAGTTAGCCCAAGGTCTTCACGACCTTACTCATTTAAATTGGAGAGGTCTACATCATAAATGTCCTTTAGTTCCTATAAAAGATTTTAAAAAGATTGTAAGGACATGTAAGTCCTGTTTGCCCTTCCTACAAGTCCCACCTCTCCAGTCCCCTGGGGTAAATCCCAGAGGCCTACGGCCCAATGCTATCTGGCAGACTGATGTAACCCATTATGTGCCATTTGGAAAATTAAAATATATATTTATGTCCATAGATACTTATTCACATGCTTGTTGGGCCACGGCACACTCTGGAGAAAGGGCTAAACATGCTGAAAGTCACTTTTTACAATGCTTTGCTATTCTTGGATTGCCAAAACAGGTTAAAACCGATAATGGACCCTGTTTTGTGAGCAAATCATTACAAAAGTTCTTCCAAACTTGGCATATTAAGCATACCACAGGGATCCCATATAACCCAAAAGGACAAGCCATCATAGAGAGACATAATAAAACCCTAAAAGACCAATTAATAAAACAAAATGGGGGAAGCAACCCCCATGACCAGTTGAAAACAGCTATGCTTACTTTAAATATTTTAAATTTTTCCAAACAGCAGCCTCTGTCTGCGTTTCAAAGACACTGGTCTAACAAAACGCCTTATATAAAAGTTGAGGTCCGATGGAAAGACCCATTAACTGGATTCTGGAGAGGTCCTGATCCGTTAATAAGTGCTGGCAGAGGTTTTGGATGTGTCTTCCCTATGGGAGAACAAAACCCTATATGGGTGCCTATCAGAGATCTCAAATACTGCCAATCCGACCAAAATGACTACCCAGGAGCACAAGCTCTTGAGGAGTGATCCTTTCTTTTTTCCACAGAAATGAAAACACCATGACAAATCTCCTGTCCTGCTGTGATTAAACTTCTCATCACATCCATTTCAAAGTTCATCAAAAAATACTATCTTGGACTCCTTCTTTGTCAGTATCTCAACCCTCTGCGATGAGAGAAGAGGGACTGTGCCATTCCTGTGACAATTATCTGGACTTTATGCTAGACGACTTCCTTTGGACTCTGAGAGAAGAGCGCTATATCTTATGACAATTATCTAGACTTTGTGCTGGACGGCTTCCTTTGGACTCTAAGAGAAGAGTCCCATTCCTGTGACAATTGTCCGGACTTTATGCCAAAAGGCTTCCTTTAGACTGCTAAATGGATGGACTTTCTCTTTGTGGTGAAATCCCTGATTGTCATTGTCTTTGTGTGCACTTTTAGCCCTATACAACTAACCAGATTGATACAGCTAGGTGGTCTGCTGTCACGCTGAGCAATAGCCTTATAGGCTTGGCCACGGTCCTTAACAGGATGCAGAGGTTTGCCATCCAGTCAAGCCTTCCCAAAGGTGACTGTCCTGTCCTGTGTGCTCCCCTTGGCCACTTGCTGGCCCTAGGTATGTCCACCTAAAGTGCTAGAGTGATAGCCAATGATGGGTAAAATTTTTCCCAGAGAGGAGAAATCAACCTAGACAGGCACACTCTCGAATGAGTTGGACACCCTACAAGATGGGACATCTCACTTTTAAAATATAAAATGGAGAGACCCCATTTTGAAAAAAACGAAAAAAGGGGAATTGTTGGGACTTATGTCTGCCAAGGGGAAGGACTTTGGCTGCTTACCACGCCCTTTGGAGGATCGGGGCTAAGCAAAGGGGTATGGCTATGACGTAGCGTGAGAGTCCGAACCGCTCTGCTGGTTGATTGGTTAGTTCTAGACCTATTTAAGTTCAGCACCTTGCCAATAAATTTGAGTTTTTGGCTTCTTGCTTTCTACAAAAAACTCCCTGGGTGTGGCGTGGTATCCGTCCAGCAGGCGGGTGGGAGGCACTCAGCTATTTTTGCCCGTTAAGCCCATCTTCACCAGGTAAGTTACAGTCTTTCTGCAGGCAGAAAGAAACCCCTTTTAGGGCCCAAAAAGGGGGGTAGCTTTAGACCTCGGCCCCATTTATAACTCAGCAGTCCCGGCATATACCACCATGCTCAGTTTATTTCTTATGTTAGCAATTCTAATAGACATGTGGTTCAACCTTGTGGAGTCTGTTTCATTTGTGAAGGACTGGTCTGCTGAGAGCTCTCGCCAGGAATGTAGAATGCTATGTTCACATTCTTTTTTTCTTTCGGCTCTTTAAAGGCCTTCCATTGTTGCTTTGCTATTGTTTTGACACATCATCCATCATTCAAATTGTTGTCCCTGTACATATATGTTGCTTTTACTGTTTTCAGGATTGTTAGAAATCTTTTGATTATGCTGTGCTTAAGGCACAGTTTCATTTGCATTTTCTTCTTAAGGTTTTATAACTTTGAAGCTACAATTTTAGGTTGTCTACCAGATTTTGGAATATTTTAGCTATTATATATATACTTCTTTCCTGTCTCGTGTAATTTTTCTGTCTCTCTGCTCTTTTTCTGGCACTCAAACATCTCACAAATCTCCAAGGCTTCATTCATTTTCTTCAAACATTTTTCATTCTTTTCCTCAGATTGGACCATTTCTATCATTCTGTCTTCAAGTTCCTTTCTTCTACTGTTTCCAATTAGCTCATGACTCAAGAGTAATTTTTGAAATTACTTTTTATTGTTCTTTTTAAATAATTTCTAGCCTCTGCTTAATTTCCACAACTGCTTATTCATTATGAGAAAATTTTTCATGACGTCCACGAATGTATGTATGATTGCTGCTTTCAAATTCTTGTCTTCTAATTTCAGACTAATGATTTGGGGTTGGTTTCTACTGTCTGATCTTTTTTTGTTTTTGCCTTGTATATAAATTATGTTTTCCCATTTCTTTATATGCCTAATATATGTGTGTGTGTGTGTGTGTATTTATTTATTTATTTTTTTTACTGTGCACAAGATACTAGTGGATTCTGTTGTGCTCCTTTAAGAGTGTTGATATTTTTCTAACAGGGAGTTTTCTTGTCTAGACTCAAACTCCAGTCTCTCTCTCTCCTCTACAGTGAGCGCAACTGAAATCCTCTCTCATTCCTTCATCTTCCAACTGCTATTTTTACTTCGATAGAGATATATGTATATACATATATATATATATGTGTGTGTATATATATATATATATGTGTATATATATACACACACACACACACATATACATATCTCAATCCCCCAAATTTCTCCCCTAATTTTCCAGTTACTCAACTAGGCCCAAAATATGCCTTCTGATCCCACAAGTAAAACTGGTTTTCTGCCTATCTGGACCATGTACAGATTATGAAGCACTTGGAGGTTAAAAAGACTCAAGCTTGCAAATATCTTCTGTTTCGGTTCCCATCTTCAAGGTGTACTCCCAGTTCTACTTGCGTTTTGGAGAGGTGTGTGTGTGTGTGTGTGTGTGTGTGTGTGTGTGTAACATTTAGATACATGTTTTAAATAAATATGTATAATATTTTGTCCAGATTTTACAATTGTTATCCAGGGTTAGTTCAACAGGCTACCGAATCATTGCGGGAAGTCAGAATCTCACTATTTAAAAAAATTTATATAAAGGGAAGTATGTAATATGCATATTTTTGCATTTGACTTCTCTTACACAACATTATGTTTGTGATACTTATTCTTGCCAGTGCATGTAGCTACAGTTTGTTAATTTAAAAAGTCTTTTTATAAACTGGGTGCAGTGGCATGTGCCTATAACCTCAGCTACTTGGGAAACTGAAGTGGGGGATCAAGAGTTCAAGACCCACCTGGGCAAGACAGCAAGACATTATCTAAAGTGAATGTTTTTAAAAATTTTTGGTAACATGACTATTCATAACATAAGCTTTACCATTTTAGCCATTTCTAACTATATAATTCAGTGTCATTAACATCCACTTTGTTTTGCAGCAATCATCTCTATCCATCTCCAGAACTTTTTTAATTTTATAAATATGCAACTCTATACCCATTAAACAGTAAATGGGTATTTCTTTATAAATAATGAATGAATTTATTATTTATTATTTGTCTCCAGCCCCTTGAAACTACCATTCTGCTTTCTGTCTCTATAATTTGACTATGTGATTAAATCATGTAAGTGGGATCATACAATATGTGTTCTCTTGTGACTGGCTTATTTCACTTAACACTGTCTTCTGAGTTCATTCATGTTGTAGCATGATCGATTTTAAAATGCTGAACCAGCTTCACATGACTGGGTTGTATTATATAATTTTGTTTTCCAAATTTTTGGACTTACTAATGTTTTGTTGTGCAGTTTTACATCTATGTTCATGAGCAATATTAGTCTGAAGTTTTCTGGTAATATTTTTGTCTGCTTTTTTGGGTAGTGCTGGCCTTTTATGATAATTTAAGAAATATTTGCTCTGCTTCCACTTTCTGGAAGAGACTATGGAGAATTAGCATAATTTATTCCTTAATTGTTCTTTAGCATTTGCCAGTGAACATATTGGGCCTGGTGTTTTTCATTTCGGAAGGTTATTGATTATTGATTCAATTTCTTCAGTAGATCTAGATCTATTCAGATTAAGTATTTCTTCTTATGTGAGTGTTGGTAGATTGTGTCTTTCAAGAGATTCTTCCATTTCATCTGGGCCATCAAATATGTGGAGTTGTTCCTACTATTCCTTTATCGGCCTTTTAATTTCCATAGGATCAGTAGTGATGGCTCTCTTCTCACTTCTGATATCAGTGTTGTGTTTTCTCTTTCTTTTTATTTACACAAGATGGATGTTTATCAATTTTATTGGTATTTTTAGAGAACTAACTTTTGGTTTTATTGATTTTTCTCTATTGATTTCCTATTTCAATTTCATTGACATCTATATTTTAATCTTTTTTTAACCCCCAAATAAAGATTTGAGTGCTCTTCTTTTTCTAGATTCCTAAAGTGGAGGTTTAGATTATGACTTTTGATTTTTGTTATTTTCATTGAACGCATATACAGTCAATGCTGTAAATTCCCCTCTGCACATAGCTTTTTTTTTTTTTTTTTGTACCAGGGATTGAACTCTGGGGCACTCGACCACTGGGCCACATCCCCAGCCCTTTTTTGTGTTTTATTAGAGACAGGGTCTCCCTGAGTTGCTAAGTGCCTCGCCATTGCTGAGGCTGGCTTTGAACTGTGATCCTCCTGCCTCAGCCTCCCAAGTGCTGGGATTACAGGCGTGCGCCACCATGCCCGGCTCTGCACATGGCTTTCACTGCAAACCAGAATTTTGATAATTTGTATTTTCACTTTCTTATTTCTTTAAATTTCCTTGAGACTTGCTCTTTTGACCCCTGTGTTATTTAGAAGAGTGTTGTTTAATCTCCATTTATTTCAGGGATTTTTCAGCTATGTAAGAGCCTTTAATGAGGAAGTAGCTAAGATGGCGGCTGGCTGAGAGCCAAGAAGAGGCATTTACTTGTTTACACCTGACCTTAATGTAATTGACTAAGAATCTTTCTGTGCCCGTGGGCACTGTGTGCTGCACCTGTAAGTTGAGCTTGTGACATGTGTATGCTTGATGGGTAAAGAGTATTTAACCAGGCTGGGGGCGTCAGGGACAGAAGAGGAAGATAGAGAAGAAAAAGAAGCAACAATAAAGGAACTACTCATTCCCAGTCTGCCTCCGATTTCTTTCCCACGGTATCGTTGCCTAAGGCGGCAACAAGTGGTGGCCCATATGGGGAATCGGCATGGCAGGTAAGTACTGAGGAACCTCGCAGGAGTCTCTAGCCAGAGCGGTAAAGGGCGAGGGAAAATGGGTTTGAAAATTTCAAGGATCCAAATTGTCAAGGCTATTGAAGATTTGTTAGAGATAATTAGGGAATGCCTGCTATCAACTAGACCTAGGGTTCAGGAAGGTGTTATTGAGTCAGTTAGGGCTAGTGAGGGTAGTATTAGTGAGGAGGAATTAAGTGAAAGTGATCTTGAGAGCACAGTCTTCAATAAAATGAGCAAAAGGGAACTAAAAAGGACCAGGATGGAGGACCATCAAGTGGAGAAACCACTTGTGCCTTCTGCTCCCCCATGGGATGACTCAATTGCAGAGTCTATTAGGAGTCTTTCTAGGCGCTTGCGTGCCCGTGTCAAAGTTCACAGGAACTATGGGATCTGCCAGTGTTTGAAGATCAAAATGAACAAAGAAACCATCAATATTTAGATTTTAAAATTATAAAAAATTTTAAAGAAGCAACAATGACATATGGGCCCCAACCTCCTTTCACCATAAGCATGTTAGAATCTCTTCATACGTTGAATTTAACTCCTACAGATTGGAAAGGCTTATGTAAGGCAGTATTGAGTGGGGGACAATACTTAGTTTGGAGGTCTCAATTCCAAGAGCTCTGTGTTGAAACCGCTCGTAGAAATGTGGCTGCAGGATTTCCAGATCTTAACGTAGACATGTTAACTGGAGAAAGGCAATATGCTGATTTACAGGTTCAGATTCAGTATGATCCTGGAGTTTATGCTCAAATATATGCCTCAGCTGTTAAGGCATGGAAAACATTGCAAGGCTCTGGTGACTTACAAGGTAGCTTGTCTAAAGTAATTCAGGGACCCAATGAGCCATATGCTGAATTTGTTGATCATCTTTTACAGACAGCAAGTAGGGTTTTGGAGATGTTGATCAAGCCATGCCATTAGTTGTTCAGCTGGCATATGAAAATGCCAACAAATATTGTCAAGATGCTATCAGACCTTGGAAATCTAAAAAGGACCTTTCTGTTTATATAAAGCTTTGCAGGGACATAAATGATGCATTTATTACAGGTAGTGTAATTGCATCAGCCATGAGAAATGCTTCTCCTCTTAATTTTACAAAAGGGGCTCGACCTAAAAGTTATTATCAGTATAGTCAACCAGGTTATTTTAAAAAACAATGTCCCCAAAAGACATGGAGGATCCTGGGAAGATGGCCAACAGGAGGGAGGTGCTCTCTGGACATAGTTACTAAAAGACGCTTAGTGGGAAGTTTGAGAGTGTTACTAGCAATTCTCTTGCAACTGAAAGGGAGCTGAGACATTCATGCACCTCTGGACGATGAAATACAATGATCTCCAGACCACGATGGGCAGGGGCAGAGTTGGAGCAGTCCACAGTCTGAAGCAGTGCTGTTGGCGCTGCAGGTGCAGCCGCCCGATAACGCTGTGGTAAGGGGACGATCCACACAGCGGTTTTGAAACCAATCAGCGAGGAAGGATAGAAAGGAGCCTAGAAGCGCAAGTGGTGTCCACGTAGAGCTCTTTCACACAACTTGCCAAGCCGATCCTGCACGATCTGGAGTGACACAAAGGTCTATGGAACTGCTGTTGAGCGGGAGGAGAGCACCACCATCTTTGAGGAAAACAGTGGCTGACCCAGACAAAGGAGCAAGGCAGAAAGGAAGGACAGCTGCAGACATCCAGGGAGCCGCCAATGCTCTGAGAACAGCGCACACCTGGGTGAGGCTCGGGCAACCAGCAGGGGAGGGCGTGTCTGAGGCCAGCACAGCAGCCCCAAGAAGCTACAACTGTGGGTGGGCATGGGGAAAGGGTGCTTCTGGAGGGTCCCTTTCCCAGTGCCATTCATCTGCTGACACACAATCCCCCTGAGACACTCTTCCGCTGTGCCATTCTGCCACTGGCCAAAGGTGCAGCCTTGACCCTACTAACAGGATCGCTGACTGTCTAGACGTGATCCAATACAATTGGCTTAAACTGGAAAGGAAAAAAGGAGGGCTTCCCAGGGTCCGTTTTGTTTGAGACTTGTTCCAGGGTTCGACTTTTTTTTTTTTTTTTGTTAGTTTGTTTTGTTGGGTTTTTTTTTGTTGTTGTTATTTTGTTTTGTTTTGCTTTGTTTTTTGCATTGATTGTCCGTGTGTTTGTTTGCTTCTGCTCCTCTTTTCTTGCTTTCTTTTCTTCCTTTTTTTTTTTTTTTTTTGCATCTTTTTCATTTTTGCATCTTTTCTTCTTCCTTCATCTTTCCTATTTACACCCTGCCAGTGCATACTCAACAGAGGCAAAAACAAGTTATACACAGAATTTGGGATTTCTAGAACGGGCGCAATAGAACTATATAGCAAAGTGGTGTTGTATATAGTTTACTCTCTATTTTGTTGACTCTCTCTCTCTCCTCTCTCTTACACCAATTCCTACTCTTTTGTCATTTTTATCTTTTCCATCTTACTTTATTTCTTCTCTCAACAGCTGCATAAGTTAGGTTTATATATAAATTGGTCTTTCCACCTAATTGTTCACTCCATTCTCTTTCCTCTCTGATCTACTGATACTAAACCACTTCCACTAAACAACTTCCATAGAACTCTCTTTTCATACTTTCTAAGAAAGAACAATTCAAGACACTCACTTCCTTCTTCCTAAACATATCACCTCTGTGTCCAATATTTGAAGCTATAAAACCCCATCAGAAGCATACAGAGTAAATTGGAAACAATATCTGTGTTAACTAAATCTGTACATTGTGACCAAACTTGGATTTTCTGAATAGAAAGTGTTAGATTTTAAAGTGTAAAGGAAATATAAGGGGATCTGATAGCATTGTACTACAGGAACAACATAAGTCTTTAAGGTAAAATCGAAATAGTCAAGGTCCCACAGTGCAGGAAGAAAAGACACACAAGCAACATGAAGAAACAAGGGAAGAAAGTGACACAAACAAATCAATATACCTCATCAGTAGATTCCATGGCAAGCACAGTTGGTGAAATGCCAGAGATGGAATTTAGAAATTACATATTCCAAATGTTTATGTAACTTAAGAATGAACTCAAAAATGAGATGAGGGAGCAGGTACAGGTGGCAAAAGATCATTTTGACAAAGAACTCCAAAAACAAATACAGGAAGTAAAAGATTACTTCAATAGGGAAATAGAGGCTCTAAAGAGAAACCAAACAGAAATTCCAGAAATGAAAGAAGCAATAAACCAAAATAAAAGTTCAATTGAAAGCATCACCAACAGAGTAGACCACTTGGAAGAAAGAACCTCAGACTATGAAGACAAAATATATATCCTAGAGAAAAATTTAGAATACACAGCAAAACTCGTAGGTAATCAAGAACATAACATCCAAGAATTATGGGACAACATAAAAAGACCAAACTTAAGAGTGATTGGCATAGAGGAAGGGGCATAGTTTCAAGCCAAAGGAATGAGTAATTTATTTAATGAAATAATTACAGAAAATTTTCCAAACTTGAGGAATGAATGGGAAAACCAAGTTCAAGAGGCTTACCGAACACCAAACATACAAAATCACAACAGATCCACACCAAGACACATTATAATGAAAATGCCTAATATACTGAGCAAGGAGAGAATACTAAAAACCACAAGAGAAAGGAAGCAGATTACATATAGGGGGAAATCAATCAGACTATGTTCAGATTTTTCAACCCAGACTTTAAAAGCAAGAAGATCCTGGAATAGCATATTTCAAGCTCTGAAAGAAAAGGGATGTCAACCAAGAATCTTATATCCAGCAAAATTGAGCTTTAGCTTTGAAGATGAAATAAAAACCTTCCACGATAAGCAAAAGTTAAAAGATTTCACAACTCGAAAGCCAGCACTTCTGAACATCCTGGGCAACATTTTTCAGGAAAAAGAAGAGAAAAATAACAATGAAAATCAACAAAGGGAGATATTAAACTAAGGGAAATACCAACCAGAAGAGAAACCAAATCAAGCTAAAGACCATAATACAAATAAAAATGGATGGGAATAAAAATCACATCTCAATAGTAACCCTGAATGTCAATGGCCTAAACTTGCCAATCAAAAGACACAGATTATCAGAATGGATTAAAAGAAATGACCCAACAAGTTGCTGTCTCCAAGAAACACACCACGTAGAAAAAGACATCAATACTGAAAGTGAAAGGCTGAGAAAAGTCTTATCACTCACATGGCCTGCGGAAGCAAGCAGGGGTTTCCATTATCATATCAAATAAGGTAGACTTCAAACCAAAACTAATTAAGAGGGACAAAGATGGATATTTCTTACTACTTAAGGGAACCATTCATCAACAGGATATAACAATCATAAATCTATATGCCCAAATAATGGAGCACCTACATTCATCAAACAAACTCTTCTCAAGTTCAAGAGTAAAATAGACCACAACACAGTTATTCTAGGGGACTTCAACACACCTCTCTCACCAATGGATAGATCATACAAACAAAAGCTAAAAACTAAAAGAAAAAAAGCTAAACAAAGAAACTTTAAGCCTCCTCAAAACAATTAATAATTTAGACCTAACGGACATATATAAAATATTTCATCCCTCAGTAAACGAATACACTTTTTTCTCAGCAGCACATGGCTCCTTCTCCAAAATAGACCATATATTATGTCATAAGGAAACTCTCAGCAAATATGAAAAAATAGAGATACTACCCTGCATTCTATCCGACCATAAAGGGATGAAATTGGAAATCAATGACAAAACAAGGAATAAGAAAAACTACTCCAACAACTGGAAGCTAAACAACATGCTACTGAATGAACAAGAGGTTGAAGAAGACATCAAAGAGGAGATTAAAAAATTCCTGGAGGTAAATGAGAACACAGATACATCATATAGAAATCTCTGGGACACTATGAAGGCAGTAATAAGAGGAAAATTAATTGCACCGAGTTCATTCCTTAAAAGGAAAAAAACTCAACAAATAAATGACTTAACACCACACCTCAAAGCACTAGAAAAAGAAGAACAGACCAACATCAAGAGCAGTAGAAGACAGGAAATAATTAAAATCAGAGCAGAAATTAATGAAATTGAGACTAAGGAAACCATTTAAAGAATTGACAAAATTAAAAGTTGGTTCTTTGAAAAAATAAACAAAATTGACAGACCCTTAGCGATGCTAACAAAAAGAAGAAGAGAAAAAACTCAAATTACTAACATTCGTGATGAAAAAGGGAATATCACAACAAACACCTCAGACATACAGAAGATAATTAGAAATTACTTTGAAAACTTGTATTCTAATAAAATAGAAAATATTGAAAACATTGACAGATTTCTAGAGTCGTATGATTTGCCTAAACTGGAACTGGAGGCTATACACAACTTAAACAGATTGATTACAAGTGAAGAAATAGAAGACGTCATCAAAAAGCTACCAACAAGGAAAAGTCCAGGACCTGATAGGTTTACAGCCGAGTTCTATAAGACTTTCAAAGAAGAACTAATACCAATGCTCTTCAAACTATTTCAAGAAATAGAAAAAGAGGGAGCTCTTCCAGACTCTTTCTATGAAGCCAATATTACATTAATTCCAAAGCCAGGCAAAGACACATCTAAAAAAGAAAACTTCAGGCCAATATCTTTAATGAACATAGATGCAAAGATCCTCAACAAAATCCTGGCAAATTGGATACAAAAAATATCAAAAAGATAGTGCACCATGATCAAGTGGGGTTTATTCCAGGGATGCAAGGCTGGTTCAACATTCAGAAATCAAAAAACATAATACATCACATCAATAGACTTAAAGATAAAATCATATGATCATCTCAATAGACACAGAAAAAGCATTTGACAAAATACCCCTTTATGGTCAAAACACTGGAAAAACTAGGAATAACAGGAACATATCTCAACATTATAAAAGCTATTTATGCAACACCCAGAGCTAACATTATCTTAAATGGAGAAAAATTGAAAGCATTCTCTCTAAAAACTGGAACAAGACAGGGATGCCCCCTTTCACCACTGCTATTTAACATAGTACTGGAAACTCTGGCCAGAGCAATTAGACAGACAAAAGAAATTTAAGGGATCCAGATAGGAAAAGAAGAGCTCAAATTAGCACTATTTATGCTGATGACATGATAATATACCTAGAAGATCCAAAAAACTCTACCAGAAAACTTTAAATGAATTTGGCAAAGTTGCAGGATACAAAATCAATACTCATAAGTCAAAGGCATTTTTTGTACATCAGCAACAAAGCCTCTGAAAGGGAAATGATGAAAACTACCCCATTTACAATAGCATCAAAAAAAAAAAAAAAAAAAACCTGGGAATCAACTTAGCGAAAGAGGTGAAAGACCTCTATAAGAAAAATTATAGAACACTAATGAAAGAAATCATAGAAGAACTCAGAAGATGGAAAGACCTACCTTGCTCTTGGATAGGTAGAATTAATATTGTCAAAATGTCCATACTACCAAAAATATTATACAGATTTAATGCAATTCCAATCAAAATCCCAATGTCATTCTTCAAAAAAATAGAAAAAGCAGTCATGAAATTCATCTGGAAAAATAAGAGACCCAGAATAGCCAAAGCAATCCTGAGCAAGAAAAGTGAAGCAGGGGGCATCACCATACCGGACTTTAAATTATACTATAGAGCAATAGTAACAAAAACAGCATGGTATTGGCACCAAAACAGACTGGTGGACCAATGGTACAGAATTGAGGACACAGAGACTAATACATATAATTTCAGCTATCTTATATTAGACAAAGGTGCCAAAAATGTACAGTGGAGAAAGGATAGCCTCTTCAACAAATGGTGCTGGGAAAACTGGAAATCTATATGCAACAAATTGGTTAAACCCTTATCTCTCACCATGCACAAAACTCAATTCAAAGTGGATCAAGGACCTAGGAATTAGACCAGAGACAATACGCCTAATAGAAGAAAAAGTAAGCTCCAATTTCCAACATGTCGGATTAGGCCCCAAGTTCCTTAATAAGAATCTTGTAGCGCAAGAATTATTACCAAGAATTAATGAATGGGATAGATTTAAACTAAAAAGCTTCTTCTCAGCAAAAGAAACAATCAGTGAGGTGAATAGAGAGCCAACTAATTGGGAACAAATATTTAATACATGCACATCAGATAGAGTACTAATTTCTAGAATATATAAAGAACTCAAAAAACTTAACACCAGGAAAACAAATAACCCAATCAATAAATGGGCTAAGGAATTGAGAAGACACCTCTCAGAAGAAGATACATGATTAATCAACAAATACATGAAAAACTGCTCAACATCACTGGCAATTAGAGAAATGCAAATCAAAACTAAGATTTCATTTCACTCCAGTCAGATTGGCAGCTATCAAGAACACAAACAACAATAAATGTTGGAGAGGATGTGGGGAAAAAGGCACACTCATACATTGCTGGTGGGACTGCAAAATGGTGCAACCGTTATGGAAAGCAGTATGGAGATTTCTTGGAAAACTGGGAATGGAACCACCCTATGACCCAGCCATCCCACTCCTGGGTCTATTCCCAAAGGACTTAAAAACAGCATATTACAGTGACACAGCTATCTCAATGTTTGTAGCTGCGCAATTCACAATAGCTAGGTTGTGGAACCAACCTAGATGTCCCTCAGTAAATGAGTGAATTAAGAAAATGTGGTATATATACACAATGGAATTTTACTCAGCAATAAAAGAAAATAAAATAATGGCATTCTCAGGTAAATGGATGAAGTTGGAAGACATAATACTAAGTGATGTTAGTCAGTCTCAAAAATCCAAGTACCAAATGTTTTCTCTGATATAAGGAGGCTAGTTCACAGTATTGTTGGATGAAGGTCCATAGGAGGATTAGAGGAACACTAGAATGGTCAAAGGGAAGGGAGGGAGGGGAAGGGAGGGAGCAAAGAGGAGGGAGGGGGAGAAAAGAAAAAAAAAGGTGGTTGAATGAGACGGATATCATTTTTCTAAATGCATGATTAAAGACCTGAATTATACGAATATACTTTATATACAAACAGTTGTATGCAAAAAGATGCTATATACGGGCACTATGAATTGTAATTATTATAAAATAAAAAAATAAATTAAAAAAAAAAAAAACAATGTCCCAAAGAAGGCGAGAGACAATAGAAATAAAACCAAGCTCATCTTGTGCCCCAGGCCGCTGCCCCAGGTGTAAAAAAGGAAACCAGACATTGCTGAAGAAAAGGTTCAGATTAGATCTCCAATATTATATCTAGGATTCCAAGGCTAGTGAGTGCAGATCCCAAACTGATATTTATGGTAACATTTTGTCTGGCAATTCAAAAAATGGGGCATGGGGCCCAATGCCTTGGGGCCCACAAATGTACGGGGCATTAGAGAAGGAGTATCCTCAAACACCTATCCAGATGATTCCTCGACACAATCCCTTTTACCCATTGACTCTCTTGTCAGAGGGACAAAAAGAAGTGCAGGACTGGACCTCTGTTCCACCGCCCGAATAGTGCTAACACCTGAGATGGGGGTTCAACTGATTCCCACGGGAGTCAGGGGACCTCTTCCCTTAGGGACGGTAGGACTTATCCTCGGGCGAAGTTCTAAAAGCTTATCTGGACTTCAAGTTACTCCAGGAGTGATAGATTCTGATTTTCAAGGAGAAATCAAGATTATGCTCAGTTCACCTCGAGGCATTGGCTCTGTTAACCAAGGTGATAGAATTGCTCAGCTGCTGCTTCTTCCCAGTCTACATGACTCATTTAAGTGTATGCCTCAAAATAGGAAGACTAGGGATTTGGCTCCACTGGCTCAGGATCTATGGCTTGCTGGATTCAGGATTGTTCACAGAGGCCTATATGCAAATTAAAAATATAGGGAATAGAAATGGAAGGGTTAATTGACACTGGGGCTGACTCTTCTATTATTAACTTCCAACAATGGCCAAACATTGGCCTTTACAGAAGGCTTCAACTAGTTTGAGAGGCTTAGGATATTCTGATAGCCCAGAACAAAGTGGAACAGTTTTAAAGTGGGAGGATGATGAAGGGCATCAAGGAACATTTCAGTCTTATGTTCTGTCCAGCTTGCCAGTTACCTTATGGGGAAGAGATATATTAAAACAAATGGGAGTACACCTCGCAACCAAGCCTGTAGGTGTTACAAGTAAAAGCTGGAGCCTCATGGAAAAATAGGGATATATTCCAGGTAAAGGACTAGGAAAAAATCTACAAGGTGATCCTAACCCTATTGAGCTTAAAGGAAATCGTCATCAAAAAGGATAGGATATTTTTTTTAGGGGCCACTGAGAAAATAATTTTGAAAATACCATGGCTTTCTGATAAGCCAGTTTGGGTCCCTCAGTGGCCCCTATCTAGAGAGAAATTACAAGCGGCCCACTTACTAGTCCAAGAACAACTAGAGGCAGGACATATAGAACCTTCTACCTCTTCCTGGAATTCCCCCATATTCATGATTAGGAAAAAATCAGGAAAATGGCAATTGTTACATGATCTTAGAGAAATCAATAAAACCATGCAAATTATGGGCCCTACCCAACCTGGGCTTCCTAATCCTATAGCTATTCCTCAAAATTTCCATCTTATAGCCATTGGTATAAAAGATTTTTTTTTTCTATTCCTTTACATCCTCTGGATGCCCCCAGGTTTGCTTTTTCAGTTCCCTCTATTAATAACGATGGACCTGACCAAATATTTCAGTGGAAAGTTTTACCCCAGGGTATGACTAATAGCCCCACTATGTGTCAAATCTATGTAGATAAAGTTATTCAGCATATCAGCAACAAATACCCGGAGCTTATGTGCCTCCATTATATGGATGATGTTTTGCTTGCTCATCCTAACCCAGAAGTCTTATTCACCATATTTAGTGATATATCAGAAAACTTGAAACCATATGGACTAGACATTGCTGAAGAAAAGGTTCAGATTAGATCTCCAATATTATATCTAGGATTCCAAATTATGGATACTCTTATTAGGCCTCAAAAAATCTTAATAAATAAGGAACATCTAGCTACTCTTAATGAAAATAAGCCAGTATGCTATCCTAAAGCTGAGATCCCAAGGCTTCTGCTTCTCAGATTCAGAACCTCAATCCTGTTTTTGGAGGATCTGGACCAGCTCTTACTGGACTTCGTAATTTGGGAAATACTTGTTATATGAACTCAATATTGCAGTGCCTATGTAATGCCCCACACTTGGCTGATTATTTCAACCAAAACTCTTATCAGGATGATATAAATACTCTCAGCCTTTCTTTAATCCATTCTGAATGTGATATTTTGCCAGCTAATGTTCGTGGGAGCTCAAGCAGCAATATATGTGAGCAGAGATCAACTCCAGAACTAAAACACCTGACCTAAGATCTAATAGTTCTATTTTTTAGTTTGAATTGCACTCCTGCAACTCGCTTCTTGACTCAGTGCTGGAATGGCACTGCCTTTCCTCTAATGATTGTTGCTTGAGTTCCTAGGTACATCCCTATGCCAGTCTTAGCGGGCCCTGAAGACTTGCCGGTGGCATTGTCTAGACATAAAAGAGACGGTTGCTGCTGCTACAGCTGCAGGTGTCGCAATTGCTACAAGCATTCCTACTGCTCAAGCATTAAATGACTCCACCAGCAGTATGGCCTCTGCTCTGCATGCACAGGGCTTCCCAGACCAGCACCACATTTTGAAATTGTCAATCAATGTGTTGATCTTCTCCAGGAGCAAGTGGACATTTTGGCAGATCTTTCTTCTATAGGATGTTTAGGACGTTACACAGGACAATACCTTATGGGTATCCCTTTTCTTAACCTTGATAGGGTGGCTGATTTGTCTAGAGAACTCAGTACGTTACTTAATGGAACTTAGGGCAGCTGATTTGTCTAGAGAATTCAGTACGCTACTTAATGGAACTTGGCTTGTCAGCGCCAAGCTTGCCACCTTAGAACCGGAGCATCTCCTCATGGTTGGTTGGCTCAATTGGATGGCTGGTAGTCAAAGATGGGAAAGTCTCATGTGACCAACATATCAACCTAAGACAGGAGTCAAGGGCACTCTATGGCCTTGATTATCCGATGACGGGTAAGAATATCGGTTGCACATGCAGACGCCTAAAACAGACACAGTCGATCCTGATGTGGTGAGGGTCATCACCCATCCATTTAAGCTATCCCTCTTTTAAAACAAAAAGGAGGAAATGTAAGAGCCTTTAATGAGGAAGTAGCTAAGATGGCGGCTGGCTGAGAGCCAAGAAGAGGCGTTTACTTGTTTACACCTGACCTTAATGTAATTGACTAAGAATCTTTCTGTGCCCGTGGGCACTGTGTGCCGCACCTGTAAGATGAGCTTGTGACACGTGTATGCTTGATGGGTGAAGAATATTTAACCAGGCTGGGGGCGTCAGGGACAGAAGAGGAAGATAGAGAAGAAGAAGAAGCAACAATAAAGGAACTACTCATTCCCAGTCTGCCTCCGATTTCTTTCCCGTGGTATCGTTGCCTAAGGCGGCAACACAGCTACCTTGTTTATTTCTAGTTTAATTTGATTGTGTTCTGACACCTTACGTTTTGTGATTTCTGTTGTTTCAGTTTGCCAACGTGTGTTTTAGGGCCCACGGTGTGGTCTGTCCTGGTGACTGTTCAGAGTGAGCTTGAGAAGAACGTGCATTCTGCTCTTGTTGGAGGAGGAGTTCGATCACGTCAGGTCAGTGATTGTGTGTAGCTGCCTGCTGCTGCCACTTGCAGCTATGACGCCATGGGAGAAAATTCGGAGGCAGGATGGAAATGAAAAAGTTCTTTTATTCTTCTCTCTTCTAACTTCTCTCTCCAGCTCCAACAACCTCTAGAACTCCAACCACAACTCCCACTCTCCTCTAACTCCAACCACTCTAACTCCAACCACCTAACTCCAACCACACCAGCCACTAACCCTCACCCGGTTAAATACATTTTGCTTTAACAAGGACAAGTGCTTACAGCTCGAGCTTACAGGTGCATCACACAGTGTTCACGGGCATAAAAAGATTCTTAGATGAATGTATGAATATCAGGTGAAACTTGAACATCTTTTATGGCTCTCAGCTAACCGCAGTCTTAGCTATCTCCTTAATTAGGGCTCCTACAATTGTGCTGTCCAGGTCAGCTGTGTCCTTGCTGACTTTCTGTCTGTTGATTTGTCAATTACAGATAGAATGTTGTTGAAATACGCAACTATCATAGTGAATTCACCTGTTTCTTATTGCAATGCCATTAGTTCTTGCCCTGTATATTTTTAAAGATGTTTTTCTTTGTTCATTATAGTTGTGCACAATGGCGGGGGTCATTTTGACCTCATCATACATGAGTGGAGTGTAATTGGCTCCATTCAGTCCCCAGTTCTTCCTCTTTCCCTCCCCTTCCCTCCTCCATTCCCTTTCCTCTATTTCCCTGGTCTTCCTTCTATTTATTTTACTGTATTCTTTTTTTTTAAACTGGTACTTTATAGACACACATAAAGGTGGAATTCACTGTGGTATCTTCATAGTGTACGTAGCACACTTTCATCAATTTCATCTGCATTCCTTCCCTTTTCCCATCCCTCCTCCTTCCCTCTCAGTGCTCCTCTTCTGCTCCACTGATCTCCCTTCTATTTTCTTGGGCTCTCCCCCACCCTCTCTTTCTCATATTTTGCTCTAGCTTCCACATATGAGAGAAAACAGACCCTTGATTTTCTGAATCTGTCTTGTTTTTCTTACCATGATGTTCTCCAGTTTCATCCATTTACCAGCAAATACCAAAATTTCATTCTTTTTTTTTTTTTTTTTTTTTTTTATGTTGGAGTAAAACTCCATGGTATATAGACAACATTTTCTGTATCCATTCATCTGTCAATAGGCACCTGGACTGGTTCCATAACTTGGCTATTGTGAATTGTACTGCTATAAACATCGATGTGCCTGTATCACTATTGTTTGTTGATTTTAGTTCTTTTGGATAAACACCAAGGAATGAGATGACCGGGCCATATGGTAGTTCTATTTCTAGTCTTTCAAGGAATCCCCATGCTGTGTTCCAGATTGGTTGTACTAATTTACAGTCTCACCAACAATGTACCTTTTTCCTCACACCTTTACCAGCATTTATTATAATTTGTATTCTTGAAAATTGCCATTCTGACTGAAGTGAAATGAAATCTCGATATAGTTTTTCCATTTCCCTGATTGCTGGAGACATTGAACATTTTTTCATATATTTGTTGGTCATTTGTAGTTCTCCTTTTGAGAAATGACTGTTTAGTTCTTTTGCCCATTTATTGATTGATTGTTTTGGGGGTTTTTTTGGTATTGTTTTTTGAATTCTTTATATATTCTGGATATTATTCCCCTGTCACAGGAGTGGCTGGCAAAGATTCTCTCCCATTCTGTAGGCTCTGTCTTCATATTCTTAATTATTTCCCTTGCTTTTTAATTTGATGCTTTCCAATTATCAATTCTTGGTTTTATTTTTCAAGCTTTAGGGGTCTTATAAGGAAGTCAATGCTTATGCTGGTATGTTGGGGTGTTGACCCTATGTTATCTTCTAGCAGTTGCAAAGTTTCTGGTCTAATTCCTACATTTTCATCCACTGTGATTTGACTTTCATGCAGGGTCAGAGATAGAGATCTAGTTTCATTCTTCTACATATGGATATCCAGTTTTCAGCCACTTGTTAAAAAGATCATCTTTTTCTCCAGTGCATATTTTGGACACCTTTGTGAAGTATCAGATGACTAGAATTATGTCATCTGTCTTATATATGAGACAGTTTGTCTCTGTATTAAATTCTATTTTATTGATCCTTGTCTGTTTTGATGCCAATACCATGCTGTTCATGTTGCTATAGCTCTGTAGTATAATTTAAGATGAGGTTTTATGAAGTCTCAGCATTACTCTTCTTCCTCAGAATTGCATTGGCTATTTTGTGTCCTTTATTTTTCCAGTTTCAGGACTGTTTTTCTAGTTCTGTGAAGGATGTCATTGGGATTTTGATGGGGATTGCATTGAATCTGTATAATGTTTTTGGTAATATGGCCATTTTGACTATTCATTCTGCCTATTCAAGAACATGGGCGATCTTTCTATATTCTAAGGTCTTCTTCAATTTCTTTCTTCAGTGTTCTATAGTTTTCATTGTACAGGTCTTTCACCTCCTTGGTTAAAATTATTCCTAGATATTGTGTGTGTGTGTGTGTGTGTGTGTGTGTGTTTGTGTGTTTATTGTGAATGGGATAGTTTTCCTGATTTTGTTCTCAGAAGATTTATTATTGGAGTATAGAAAAGCTATTGACTTATGAATGTCGATTTTGAATATTACTGCTTTACTGAATTTGCTCATCAGCTCTACATGTCTTCTGGTGGAGTTTTGTGGGTCTACTAGATATAGGATCATGTCATCAGCAAACAGACCATTGGATGTCTTCTTTCCCCATTTGTATCCCTTTAATTTCCTTCTCTTGTCTTATTGCTCTGGCTAGAGTTTCAAGAACTATAGTGAATAGGAATGGTGAAAGTGGACATCCTTGTCTTGTTCCTGATTTTAGAAGAAATGTTTTTTTTATTTTTTCCCTCTTTTTCATTTCTGATTTTGTTAATTTGATTCATCTCTCTCTTTCTTTTAGTTAGTTTGGCTAAGGGGTTATCAATCTTTTTTATCTTTTCAAAAGAACCAACTCTTTGTTGCATTAATCCTTTGTAATTTTTTATTCTCAATTTCATGAATTTTGGCTCTGATCTTAATTATATCCTTCTTTTAGTGCTTTTGGAATTAGTGTGTTCTTCTTTTCTGAGGTCTTGAGATGTAGCATGAGATTATTTATTTGGAATCTTTCTGTTTTTCTTTTTCTTTTTTCTTTTTTAATGTAGGCACTCAATGCTATAAATTTTCCTTTTGGAACTGCCTTTATACTGTCCTAGAGAATTTGATATGTTGTGTTTCTGTTCTCATTTGTTTCCAAGAATTTCTTCTCTCATTTTTTTTCTATGATCCATTCCACACTTAAAAGAGTAGTATTCAATCTCCATGTGTTTATGTGGTTTCTATAATTTTTCTTGATGTTGATTTCAATTTCATTCCATTAGGATATGGTAAGATGCACAGGATCATATTATTTTTGTATTTGCTAAGACTTACATCATGACCTAGAATATGGTCTATTTTGGAAAAGGTTTCATGAGCTACTGAGAAGGGAGTAAAATCATCTGTTTTGGGGTATAATATTCTATAGATGTCTATTAGGTCCATTTGACTTATACTATTATTTAGGTCAGAAGTATTTTATTGATTTTACTTCTGGGTGACCTGTCTATTGATGAAAGGGGTATGTCAAATCATCCAGTATTATTGAATTGGGGGTCCATCTGAGATTTAATGTCATGAAGTATTTTGTGTGTGTGTGTGTGTGTGTGTGTGTGTGTGTGTGTGTGAGAGAGAGAGAGAGAGAGAGAGAGAGAGAGAGAGAGAGAAAGATTGGGTGCACCAATATTTGGAGCATAAATATTTACTATCATTATATTTTCTTGTTGAATCATTCCCTTTACCAGTACTTAGTGACCTTCTTTGTCTCTTCTGATTAAATTTTGCTTGAAATTTGCTTTGTCGGATAGAAGAATAGCTCTTCCTTCTTGTTTTCAAAGTCTGTTTGCATGGGATATTTTTTTCTATTCTTTTACTTTTATCCTGTGAATGTCTTTGCCTATGAGTCTCTTGCAAATACTATGTGGTTGGATCTTGGTTTTTTAAATCCATTTTGCCAATCTATGTCTTTTAATTGGGGATTGAGACCATTTATATTCAGTGTTATTATGAATAGATCTTTGTTATTTTCTGCCATTTTGGTTTGCTTGCTATATTTAATTTGGTCTTAATTTTTATTTAATTAATTGCTCTTCTAGAGGGCTTCATACATTTGGGAGGTTTGGGTTTTGTTTTTAAATTTGTGTGTAGTACACATTCATGTATTTTTTGTAGTGCTGGCCTAAATGGTCATAAATTCTTTGTCCTCGTCATTGAAAAATTTTTATTTCTACTTCAATTATGAAAGATAACTTTACTAAATATAGAAATCTTGGCTGGCAATTGTTTTCTTTCAGAGCTTGGAATATCTCATTATAAGCCCTCTTTGATTTTAGGGTCTGAGTTGAAAAGTAAGAAGTGAGCCTTATTGGTTTATTTCTAAATGTGACCTGATGTTTTTTTCTTGCAGCTTTTAAATATTCTTTCCTTATTTTATATGTTAAGCATGTAGATCATGATTTGTCTTGGAGAAGTTCTTTTTTGATCTTGTCTATTTGGGGTTATATATGCCTCCTGTACATGAGTGTTCATCTCATTTCTAAGGTTAGAAATGTTTTAGGCTATTATTTCATTTAAAAGGTTTTAATGCCGTGAGCCCATATCTCCCATGCTGTCTTCTGTCCCAGTGACTCTCAGATTTGGTCTCTTGATGCTGTCCCAGAGTTCTAGTATATTCTTATCATTCTTTTTTTTTTTAATATTTACTTATTTGCTTTAGTTGTACACAATGTGTTTATTTGTAATACGTGGTGCTGAGGATCGAACCTGGGTTGTGCACATGCTAGGTGAGCACTCTCTACCGCTGAGCCACAATCCCAGCCCTTCTTATCATTCTTAATTTTTACTCCTTTATCGCATATTTAGTATGCAAGTTCAGATACCCTGTCTTCAAGGCCTGAAGTTCTCTTTTCTCTGTAAAATAATCTGTTGGTGATACTTAACAAGTGAAATTTTTATTTGATTCACTGTGTCTTTCAGGACACAGGAGTTCTGATTGGTTTCTTTTCAGTATCTCCATTTCTTTATTGAAATGGTCTTTCACTTCCTCTGTTTACTCTCTTTTTCCCTTATTACTTGTTCCTTAGATCTTTTAGCTCATTGAACAATTTAAAAATCAGTTTTGATAATTTTGTCTGGAGTCACTTCCATGTCTGTAGTTTCCTTTGTTAGGGATTGTAAATTTTAGGGGGAGATTTGTTTGCCTATTTCCTCATGTTTTCAGAGATCTTAGACTTGAGCATCTGTTGAGATGTATTTCTCTTCCTCTTTTACGTGTGTGTCCTTTTGTGTATAGGTACCTTTTGTTGTTCTAGTGACCTTTTTCTGGTTTTGCTTTATTAGTAGATATCTGGGAGTGGGACAGCTTGGGTCCTGGTTATTGGTTTGGGGGTTTTCTCTCCCCTGCTTTTCTACATGTTGAAGTATTTTGGAGCTCAAGTGGGGCTAGTGAGACTTTCTGTCACTTGACTGATTTGTGAGTACAGCTCAGCATCAGAATCTCTACCTGTGATCACTTCCCAGTTCCTCTTAAAAAGAGATGGGTGGAAGCAAAGAATATAGCAATAATGGTAGCAACCAATACACAGCCTTAAAATAAATGTTCAGTGCCTACTATGATATCTGTAAGACTAACTACTACAAAAAGAGGAATGGTTGAGTCAGCACGTGACATCAGCACCATAATAAACAGCTGTGGGGCTGGGGCTGTAGCTCAGCGGCAGAGCACTTGCCTTGTACGTGTGGGGCACTGGGTTCGATCCTTAGCACCACATTAAAAAAATAAACAAATAAAATAAAGGCATGCTGTCCATCTATAACTACAAAACAAACAAACAAATAAATAAATAAACAGCTGTGAACTAGATCTAACATTAAACAGTATCAACTATGTGGTCCACCGTATAATAACCACAATAACATGAATTGTTAGGAATCATCTCTAGCATATTATTCATATATATGAATTATTATATTATATATTATATTATATATATGAATTATCATATACTATTACATATATGAATTGTTAGGACACATCTCTAGCATATTATTCATATACATGAACTATTATATTATATATCATAATATATAATATATTATATTATATATTTACATATATGAATTATCATATACTATTATATATATGAATTGTTAGGAAGCATCTCTAGCATATTATTTCTCATTGTATGTTCAAAGCTTCTGAATCTCTGTGGCTCTATGATTATTTTACTGTCCAACGTTGGATTTCAGTGAATTCCCTCAGTCACCCACCTCGATGAGGAGCACTCTTCCTGCTGCTTGCTTCTCCAGCTGGGGGGCAACTAAATAGTTTTAACATACAGTAAAATTACAGTTCCTCAAGTGAAGAAAAGAAAGAGGTAGAAGGGCAAGAGAAAGTCTGAAATATTTAAAATGTGAACAGAGGAGAAGCAGGAGAGAGGTAGCAGGTGAAGGCTATAAGGAAGGAGTAAAAAGTAACTAAAAGTAATAAAATAATAAATAGAGGAAGAGGGAATAGGAGAATTTGACTATTAGAGGGAGAAGAAAGTGTAGAAAGAATAATAATAATAATAAAAAAAGGTAAGAACAAATAAAATCAAACCAAAACAACAAACATACATAAAGTTTTACCCCTCCAAAGTCAAAACAAGGATAAATAACAAACAGTAAAGAGAAAACAATTAAAATAAAAGTAAAGTTGTATGAAAAATCGTACATATAAATTACACACACACACACACACACACACTTCCTTGAATCAATCAGCCTATATAGGTTTTTTGGAAAAAAATTTCAAAAAAGGAAAAAAGTTCTTAATGAAAAATGGAGGGCTTGTTTTTCACAGAGGTGGTCACGACTGCTGGCAAGGATGGGTGTCCATTGCTTGCGCTGTTGCGCTGCTCCTGTTCTGTCTTTTTCGGCTGTGCACCCCTCGGGTCCAGGGCTGGGAGTGGTTGAATCCTGCTTCTTTGTGTCTCACCGGCTGCCAGCCAGTGTGGCCTGGGGCGGAAGCTGGCTGTGGCCGTTCCGAGCCCCCCTCCCGTCTCACACGTGGCTGGGGAGTGCTGACAACCGGAGCTTTGTCCGGACAGAACAGGTCAGTGCCCTTCCAGGGCAGGGCTCGTGCAGAGTTCCAAATGGGAAGTTCCTGTGGCCAGGGTCTAACCTCTCTCCTTTGGAACTTCCTCAGGCTATTTGAGATTAGCTCCACACCCCTTGTTGCTGGGCAGATGCTGACCTCTGCTGCACGTCTGGGTCTCAGGGACCTCCTGAAAACGCTACTCTGAGTGAGGGATCTGACCCTCTGCAGGTCTCACATACGCCACCACCGTGGATGTGAATCTTCGAGGGACAGAGCTGGAGTGCAGAGACACCTTTCTGACCACTTCTGGCCTTTTCCCAGCTGCTTGCATGACCCTCAAGCAACACAAGGAACTCGAGCCTCTCTCCCCTCGGCATCCCCAGCCCCGATCGCCCTGGGCACAATCCTCTCTGTGCCTGTTTCAGTTGCACTGGCCCAGGCACACTCTGGACCCCAGGGCAGACAGGCGTCTGCTGGGACAGGCTGTCAGTTCCCTTTATGAACTCGGAGCTCCCACCACTGAAAGCTGCCGGTGGACGCCTGCAGATGGTCCCTGCAGCGACTCTCTCCTCCGCTCACCCACCGAGAAAGCCCGATCATTTTACAACCATCAGCTTGTGCCATCATCTCTGGGTCAGTTAGGATCAGCCTCCTCTCTGTCCCACAGGTCCTCCATGCCACATTTATTCGCCGTGCTTTTCTCTCTCTGCCTACGTCCCTTCCCTCTGCAGTGGGCTGGCTGGGCTGGAGGCACTGATGTCACTGCCACCAGCAAGGCTGGCGCGTCTCTAGCATATTATTTCTCATTATTTGTTTAAAGCTTCTGAATTTCTGTGGGTCTATGATTATTTTACTGTCCAATGTTGGATTTCGGTGAATTCCCTCAGCCCGCCCTTGCTGAGTAGCACTCCTCCTGCTGCTTGCTTCTCCAGCTGGAGGCGACCAGAGGGTGTGCCCTTGCTCTTGTTGGATTCTAGGCAGAGGCTGCACCTCCCAGGCAGAAGGCCACACCTCCCCAGGTGCCTTGTGAAAAACTACAGCTCCCAGGATCCTCAGCGTGACCAAAACCTGACCAGCAAGTCCCCTGTCTACTACCCCCCCTGACCTCTGCTGGCCTATAGGACAAGGACTCACTCCAAGGGGGTTTTATGGCCCCTACTCTATTGAAGCCAGCCCCCTGTTCCTGCCGTCCCTTTTTCTTGTTCCTGCCGCCTTTTGTTCCTGCTCTCTGTTCCTGCCTGTCCCTATTCCCCTCCATCCCTTCCCTACCACCCCCTTCCCTTCCTTTCCCTACCCTTGCCCACGTGGCACCCCAATAAACCCTTTTATTTCACTAACACGGTGTTCCCAGCTAAGTTAACTATGTTTCAGCAGTTTTCTAACAGCTCTCACCCGCCATCTTCCCTCCCTTGCCGCCTGTGCTTTGATGCTTTGTTGTTAGGCGCAGAGACATAAAGGATTATGATGTTTCCTTAGAGAACTGACCCCTTCATGACCGTGTGACGCGCCTGTGACCAAGCTTGAGAAATGCAATTCTTATTTGGATGAAGCCAAATGGTGCTACCAGTGCAGAAGCAGTGTAAGGTACATCTTCTGCTTTTGTGAGACTTAAGGTGTGTTCCAAGATGTGAAATTAAAAATAAATGAACAGGGCAAGTCATCGCCTGGTCAAGTAGATCCCAGAGACTTCCAAAGAAGGAGAAATTATAGGAGTAAGAAAGTGAGATATCAGTGGGTTGAAAAGATTTAATAGAGGACACAATGGCACTTCAACAGTGACAGAGCAATGAGCATAGTCACTTCAGAGTCACCGGCAAGCTGATTCTAAGTTTCACTCATATTCATAATTTTGAACCATCACTATGATGTTAGGAGAAATTGAATTAAGATATGGCTCCTTAATTTAGATATAAGTATGCTACAGTAACTTTAAAATATTATACCACGCAGTCTACCCCAAATTATAAAAGAATTACTTCTATCAACTTATTTGTGAATCAGTTGGTAGTCACACTTTTTAAAAAAATATTTATTTTTTAGTTACAGGTGGACACAATGTCTTTGGGAAGTTATCTTTATTTTATTTCTTTATGTGGTGCTGAGGATTGAACCCAGTGCCTTACACATGCTAGGCAAGCGCTCTACCTCTGAGCCACAACACCAGCCCAGTAGTCAGTCACACTTTTTAATAGAAACAATTTTCAGCAGAGTGTTTGGCTGTCAATCAGGCTATAGAGCCACAGAAACTGCTGCTCTAAAGCCCCAGAACTTTCCTACCACACAGAACAGCAACACTTTGAAAAGGTACGTTTGGATATTGTAGCCCTGATGGCATTACAAGGATTCCCCTTCCTCTAACTTCACAGATAGAGGACTGAACTCCCACTGTTCAAAGCCAAGAGTGGTGAATTCCACCATGGCTGCCCTACCCACTAAGGGTTGGCTAGTAAATGTTTATAAGATCGTTTCGGGGGCAGTCGTGTGGAAAGAAGAGCTCTTCTGCACAGAATTATGCTCATCTGCAATAAGTAAATTCCCCATTATTGGCAGTCAGGTTCCTAGAACAAAGTCCTGGGCCCGGAGTCTGCAATGGAAGACGTGTTCACCAGGAGAAGGGTTTTCAAGTTGTTCTTACTACGAAAGAGTTCCTGCCTCAATATGTGCCCTATTATCTTGAAAGCCGACAGGGATAAAATTGGAGGCACCAGGACACCATTAATATACTGCCAGCCATTATGACTCAAAAGTGCAAGTAAACGCTCATTAAAAGATGTGGACCTACTGTATGTCAGAGATGTGATGGGTCAGAATGATCAGCTGTGGAGATGGAGGCAGACATGGCCCACAAGTCATTCATCTTTTATGAAATGACATTGCCAAGAAGAGATTGACTCAAGGACCTGATGTTTAAAAAAAGGAAAAAGAGGGACCTTCTTTCTTCATATCATTCATGCTTAAGTATCACGGGTAGCAGACCACACACCATTGTTCTCTAGACCATTTCCCAAGTCACTGTGCCCACACTAGATTGGGATATGGGAATGGGGGAGGGGGAGGGAGGCTGAGCTGTCTCTGCTGCAATTAAAGTATTTTCCTACATCCCTTTTTAAAAAAGCTAATATGTAGAATCTTTCTAATATATATTAGCTTGCAATTTAAGAGCTAAAGCTGGCCAGGTATCAATGCTGGCCTACACTGGACTCTACTCCAAATGGATAACAGGTTTAACAGCAAAAAACTAAAAGGATTCATTTCATTATTTTAAGATCTATTGAGATCTGCATTTTAAGGTGGCCACAAAGAATAGCATGAATTTCAAGCACTCTTTTACTCATTATTATCTCTGAAGGGGGTAAAAATTTCCCAAAGGCTACTGAAAATCATTGTTATTTCAGTAAAGCCCAAGACAGTGTCAGTCAGTGCCCAGTGGAACCCATAAAGTGGGAGTCAATACAAAAGAAGGGGCAGTCCCCTTCCCTGGATATTCTATTCTCAAGTGAAGCAGGATGAGATCTAGGCACTCCAGGAAAAAAAAAAAGTAAGAAAGGAGAAGGGTAGGAAAAGGTATTTGTAGAGCCAAAGTGTGCAGTTGTGCAGGGTGTACACTGCAGGCCCTGAGAGAAACCCTCACATAATTTACAAGGTGCCCTTTTCTACGTGTTCTCCATCAACCAACAGCTGTATGGGTTTCTAGTTAAATAATAGGATAAATGTGGAATAATAACAGTGCCAGCATTGATTAACACAGCACCCACAAAATGAAAGAGTAAACAAATGTTAGTTTCTTTTCCTTCTTTATTCAGGGGTGGGGTTAACTCCACTGTTATAACAGCACACTTTCCCTGGAATTTGGTAATTGAGCTATCACTCACTCCAGCATAAGGAATCAGGGCTCAGGAGCAGCTCTTTCCAGCTGCATGTGTGAGCAGCCTGACTCTCCGTTACATGATTTTGACTTTGCAATCTATGCAGTGATTCATGTGTGCAGTATCCTTAATGCCAGGTTGGGCTACACCTTGCTTAGCTGCATTGGTTAGTTGAACTCATGAAGAACATTTGGAGTTCACAGGTGGTATGCAAAGTGCATATAAACAGGTTAATTCCAAATGCTTCCCCTTGAAAAAAAATCCTCAACAGAACTTCTTTGTGCTCCCCACATGACTGTCAGATGCCACCTGCATGAGGAGAGGCCACATATCAACACAGAGTCAACCCCGCTGCTGTGAGGTCACCCTCAGGGTCTCCAGGCCAGGATTCTCAGGGGAGAGAGGGGGGAAGACCAGTGTTCCCTAAACTGGAAGCTCCAACAAAGGTGTCAGAGCAGTGAGAAGGAGGAGGAGCCCCAGGCCCACCCAATCCCTATCCCTGCTGGTGCCAATCAAGGCAGGAGAGCCCCCACCTGCCCTAGGCAAGGACTGTTATGGTTTGGATTTGAGGTGTCCTGCAAAAGCTCAGGTGTGAGACAATGCAAGAACTTTCAGAGGTGAAATGACTAGATTATGTGAGGTGTAACCGGATTGGTGGATTAATCCATTGATAGAGATTAACTGGGTGGTCACTGTAGGCAGGTAGGGTGTGGCTAGAGGAGGTAGGTTATTGGGAGGGTGCCCTTGGGATATATATTTTGACCCTGGTGATCAGGAGCGCTCCCCCCCCCTCCTTCCTGGCTGCTGTGTCCTGAGCTGCTTTCCTCTACCATGCCCTCCCGCCATGATGTTCTATCACACCTTAGCCCAGAACAATGGAGTTGGCCGTCCATGGACTGAGACCTCTGAAACCATGAACCAAAATAAAACTTATCTCCTCAAATTGTTCTTGTCAGATATTTTGGTCACAGCAAAGTTAAGTTGACTAAAACAAGGACCTACAGGTGGGCCCACACAGCAGCCACCTGGGCGAAAGCTGCCACGGTGGCCGTAGCAAGATGTCAATGATTTGCTTCAGGAATATGGAAAGTGGGTCCTGAGCAAATGTCAGAGTCCCTGCCCCAGAATACACGTCACTCTATCCAGATCAAAAGAAATGTCTGTTCGTCACCATCAGGTACCGTGGGCCATCAGGTACCGAGAGTCAACCCTGACAGCAGTGAGCCACCCAGCAGGAAGGGGAGGCTGAGTGCACTCCCCACGGACATGCAATGATACTGCAATGACCTGGGCCAACCTCCCTGGGGTCTGTCTTGTTATGTGAAGATGAGGCAGAAAGTAGGAATTGTCCTACTGGAAAATATCTATGTACAATTGCCATCAGATACTACCAAATGGCCTTACATAAACACCGCCCCTGGAATACTCCCACCAACAGTGTATGAGAAGGCATTTCCTGTTCTTTACTGACTTGGGGAATTGTGAGTTTTCTCCATCTCTTCCACTCTGATGCTTTTTTTTTTTTTTTGGTACTGGGGATTGAACTCAGGGACACTTGACCACTGAGCCACATCCCCAGCCCTATTTTGTATTTTATTTAGAGACAGGGTCTCACTGAATTGCTTAGTGCTCACTTTTGCTGAGGCTGGATTTGACTTGCAATCCTCCTGTCTCAGCCCCTCCAAGCTGCTGGGATTACAGGTGTGCGCCACTGCGCCTGGTTTAATCTGATGCTTTTGTATTTATTTCTCATTATTAGTGATGTTTAAAATCTTTTCATGTTTTTATTTAACTTTTATATTTCTTTTTTGTTGTTGTTTTAAATGCCCGTTCTTGACCTTTTACTACTGGGATGCTAATTGCTTTCTTATTAATTTGTTCATCACACATGTTTGATCATTGGTATTCCATCTTTCTTACAGTGCTTAATAATTAAGAAGAGTAATCATTAAGAAATGTTCATCACAAAGCATAAATCAGGCCACCTTCTTCATGGATGGCTGAAAATGTTTGCAAGGTAGTTCTACCTGACACTTGTTTCTAGGAATCTGTTGCTGGAGATGTAGGAAGAGACTGTGCCCAACAATAAATGACCAAAAATTCTCGTGGCTCCTGGTCTTCAGCATCTGAGTGATCTTTTGGACTCCTTCAGGAGGCTTGGAGGCTACACACAGCTAAACCAGGTCCCTGCACAGGTAGGTAGCTCAGGCAGGCACTACAGCAGCAGGAACCACATCCATCCCTTCCTGCTGCAGGATGGCAGAGAAGGGGCAGAACACGGCACACACACCAGGTGCACGAAGTACTGGGAGCAAAACTAATAGCATATATGAATATTCCACAGCAAATTCCACCTGCATGTACAGCTATATAAATCACCAATTTAAAAAACAATAAATATTGGTTCAACATATGGAAATCAATAAATGTAATTCATCACATCAATAGACTTATCTCAATAGATGTAGAAAAAGCATTCGACAAAATACAGCACCCCTTCATGTTCAAAACACTAGAAAAACTAGGGATAACATATCTCAACATGGTAAACGCTATCTATGCTAAGCCCTAGGCCAACATCATTCTAAATGGAGAAAAATTAAAAGCATTCCCTCTAAAAACTGGAACAAGACAGGGATGTCCTCTTTCACCACTTCTATTTAACAGAGTTCTTGAAACACTGGCCAGAGCAATAAGACAGACAAAAGAAATTAAAGGGATACAGATAAGTAAAGTAGAACTCAAATTATTACTATTCGCTGATGATATGATTCTATACCTAGAAGACCCAAAAAATTCCATCAGAAAACTTCTAGAACTCATAAATGAATTCAGTAAAGTAGCAGGATACAAAATCAACAAGCATTAATCAAAGGCTTTTCTATATATCAGTGACAATTCCTCTGAAAGGGAAATGAGGAAAACTACCCCATTTATAATAGCATAAAAATAAAATAAAATACTTGGGAATCAACTTAATGAAAGAAGTGAAAGACTTCTGTAATGAAGACTACAGAACACTAAAGAAAGAAATTAAAGAAGACCTTAGAAGATGGAAAGATCTACCTTGTTCTTAGATAGGCAGAATTAATATTGTCAAAATGACCATACTACCAAAAGTACTAAACAGATTTAATGCAATTCCAATCAAAATCCCAATGACATGCCTCATAGAAATAGAAAAAGCAGTCATGAAATCATCTGGAAAAATAAGAAATCCAGAATAGCTAAAGCAATCTTAGCAAGAAGAGTGAAACAGGTGGCTTCACTATACCAGACCTTAAGTTACACTACAGAGCAATAGTAACAAAAACAGCATGGTATTGGCACCAAAATAGACTTGTAGACCAATGGTACAAGGACCTAGGAATTAGACCAGAGACACTACGCCAACTTGTTGGATTAGGCCCCAACTTCCTTAATAAGACTCCTATAGTGCAAGAATTAATATCAAGAATCAATAAATGGGATAGATTCAAACTAAAAAGCTTCTTCTCAGAAAAAGAAACAATCAGTGAGATGAATAGAGAGCCTACTAATTGGGAACAAATTTTTTACCACATGAACATTAGATACAGCACTAATCTCTAAATTATATAAAGAACTCAAAAATCTTAACACCCAAAAAATAAATAACCCAATCAGTAAATGGGCCAAGGAACTGAACAGACACTTCTCAGAAGAAAATATACAATCAAGGGGCTGGGGTTGTGGCTCAGTGGTAGAGCACTTGCCTAGCATGTGTGAAGTACTGGGTTCGAGCCTCAGCACCACATTAAAAAAATGAATAAAATAAAGGTATTGTGTCAATCTATAACTAAAAAAAATATTAAAAAAAGAAAAGAAAATATACAGTCAATCAACAAATACATGAAAAAATGTTCAACATCTCTGGCTATTAGAGAAATGCAAATCAAAACCACTCTAACATTTCATCGCACTCCAGTCAGAATGGCAGTTATTAAGAATACAAACAACAATAAATGTTGGAGAGGATGTGGGGGAAAAGGCACACTCATACATTGCTGGTTGGACTCCAAATGGTGCAGCCAACATGGAAAGCAGTATGGAGATTCCTTGGAAAACTGGGAATTGGAACCACCTTATGACCCAGCTATCCCCCACTCCTCGGTCTATACCCAAAGGATTTAAAAACAGCATACAACATGGACACAGCCACATCAATGTTTACAGCAGCACGATTCACAATAGCTAAACTGTGGAACCAACCTAGATGCGCTTCAGTAGATGAATGGATAAAGAAAATGTGGTATATATACACAATGGAGTATTACTCAGCAACAAAAGAGAATAAAATAATGATATTCGCAGGTAAGTGGATGGAGTTGAAAAATATAATGCTAAGTGAAGTTAGCCAATCCCAAAAAACCAAATGCTGAATGTTCTCTCTGATATAAGGAGACTGATTCACAGTGGGGTTGGGACGGGGAGCATAGGAAGATTAGAGGAGCACTTGAAAGGCCAATGGGGAGGGAGGAGAAAAGAGGGGGTAAAGGGTAAATTAAAAAAGAAAAAGATGGTAGAATGAGATGGATATCATTACCCTAAGTGCATGTATGAAGACACGAATGGTGTGAATATATTTAGTATACAACCAGAGATATGTAAAAATGTGCTCTGTAAGTGTAATGTGAATTGTAATGCATTCTGCTGTCATATATAACAACTTAGAATAAAAGGAAGAAAATAAAAAACAATAAATAAATATAAGGAAGATCAGTAGAGTAAAGAAAGGGGGTCAGGGAAGGGAGGGTAAATGAGAGGACTGGGAATGAAATGGAGCAAATTATATTTCATTCATGTATGAATATATCAAAATGAACCCCACCATTATTCATAACTATAATGCAATAATAAAATATTTTAGGAACTAATAATGCATCACTCTGGCAATTTCCTTGGTTGTGCTGTTTAAGCCGGAAATAGATTTGTTTCAGGGACTCTGACACACAGTATGTCAGCAATTCCTCTCCCTTTTGACTGAGGAAAAGGAAACAGATCTGAAAAGCAACCACTGGAGCTGCCAGTTTGGAAGGGGCTGAACTACTATGTTATAATCTTTGGAGTAATCAAGCACCATTAAATATTCTTTTTTTAATTGGGCATGGGGACACATGCCTGTAATCCCAACAACTCAGGAGGCTGAGGCAGTAGGATTGCAAGTTCGAATTCAGCCTCTGCAACTTAGACCCTGTCTCAAATCATTAAAATGAAAAGGCCTGGTGATATAGCTCAATGGTAGAGTGCTCCTGGGTTCAAGCCCCAGTACCAAAAAATAAAATGAAATAAATTCATAAATATGTATTCTAGCTTAACCTGAAAAGACCAACCAAAAATAAAAGAGAAATCTTTCAACAGTTCAATCCATTTTTGATAAATGTTCAAACTTCTCAAGATCTGCAACCCGGGTGGGGGTGGGGTACACAGGAAGTACAAGGAACCAGGTGTCGGCCAGCACTTGCTAATGTCTTCGTGTGGCAAGAGGGCCTGTCTCTCAACATGACACTCGGGTGTCAGGGAGGTGATGAAGAAGTTGTGCGATCTATCCTTGGGTGAGAGCCATCTGACCTAACTGTGCGCTAACCCTAGTGTGCATCCTCCTAGAAGGGGGACTGTCTCTCGGGGCTCCCATCCAAGCCGGGAAGGCCAAAGTCTCCAGTCCAATATTCATTCCATTGAATTGTAGTAAGCAGCCAGATCGTCTCAGTCCTGTGCAGTTTGCTGTCTACTTACATGTGGGGTCCCTGGATGTGTATGCTCCACACAATGGAAACTGGAAATTCATTTCACCAAAAATGGCTCAACTGTCCTTTGACTGATGTTTTTGAAAAACTTGCAAGAAGCAGATCAAGAACCCAGAAAGGGAAGGGAAGGTGGTTGAGAGGTGAGAGGAGTCACATTCCTACATAACAGAAGGGATCTGTAGCCAAAAATATCAGTAGAAATCATAGTCTCTTCTGTGAAATTTTCCTTTAAAAAAAGAACAGTGATAAGCAGGGAAGAGAGAAGAAAGGTGGAATAAATTATAAATTAATTGGTAATTCCCAGAAGTACATCACCCAGCAGTTTTCAGGCAAGTGCCCTGCTCTCCTGCGTCCCTCTGTAGCCCTGTGCAAAAGGCACTGTCACTGCAGACCCAGCAATAGCTGTGCAAAGCCCTTGGCAAGCCAGCTCCCTGCCCCTCTTCCCTCAGGCCCAGCAGCAACAGGTGGCTCTGCTCTGTCCTCAGTTGGCCTGCAGGAAAACCCTGGAAAGATTCTGGGTGGCAGATGCTTTCTATCCTAGAAAGTCATATCTTAACAGAAATTCATGATGAAAAGTCGTCAAGATTTAAAAGCACAAGTTTCTAATCGTGTGATTTTGAGAGACGTTGGCATAAGGAAAGTGGCAGGAGGTCTTTCCTGCATCTCTCAAATCATGATGAAAAAAAAACAGCCCATGTCCATAAGGCCAGCCCCTGCCACCTCTGCTGTGCAGTTAGGTGAGTCCGCGGTGGCATGGAGCAGGTGGAAGGCAACAGCATCCTGTGTCTGAGAGCTATCTCGCTTTACAGGACCCAGTGGGTCTTTAAAATAGATAAGCTATAGAAAGACATTCTTGAGGGAGAAAATTTTCCAAAGAAGAAGCAAAACTTACAGGGGCTGGGGTTGTGGCTCAGTGGTAGATTGCTCGCCTAGCACGTGCGCAGCCCGGGTTCGATCCTCAGCACCACGTAAACATAAATGCATTGCATTGTGTACAACTAAAGCAAATAGATAAATATTTTTTTTAAAAATGAAGCAAAAACTTCTAGGATTTCCATATCTTACCTCAAATTATATGCCCTAGTCTCTCCTTATTGGAGAGACTAACTTCATAATAAATATTTTCAAATTTAGTTTATTAAAAAAGTTGAAAGCAGAACTTTTTAAGATGATAAAAAGTAATAGCACACCAGCCAGAAAAGTGCACACTCCTGTGGTCCCAGCCAGCCAGGAGGCTGAGGCAGGAGGATCGCTTCAGCCCAGGCCATGTGTCATAAATAAAGTAATAATACCCCAGTGGCTTCCAAGAGAAAAAGGTTTCAAACAAAGCAATCGTTTTTGGAATGGCAGATGGGGCAATCAATGTGAAATGAGGACTAATCCAGAACAATCCACATAGCTATCAATAACAAAGGGTTAATCAGATTTTCAGAAATACTCAAATAAGAAAAAAATTCTGAGCTGTCCTAAATTTAATAGTGAAGGTGGGAGGGTAGAGGGCAGAAGAGGTAAGGGAGGCTGAGCAGTTAACAGCCACGGGCAGAAACCAACACAACTCTTCCACGTTCCTGAACATGTGTTAAATCTTGACACAAAAGCCCCAGGCAGCTGACCCCTGAGGTGCCACCACCCCTGTCTAAAGGCAGCAGAGACTTCTCTTTGACTGTCCTTCTTTTCCCAAACTGGCCCTGCTTCACCTTTCCTGCCCTGCTTATTTATAGCCAATGTAGTTTTCATGTAAACAATTTGTGCTTCCCTTCCCCAAATCTTCGTTATAAAAATGCTCTTAGCTCTAGAAGACATTTTCCCAGCTGCTATGCAGAAACCTGTCCCAGGACCTGTTCTTTCTCTGGCTGGCATCTGTGACAGCTCAATAAACCTTTTATTTTGGGAATCCCTCTTTCTTAAGAGTTTTGGTTTAACACTCGCTGATCAAACTCCTATTGTCATCCCTGCAGGCATTTGGAGAACTTTCCATTTGGACACAAGTTTTTGTCTTCAAAAAGAGCAGACAAACCAAACCAAATGAGCCCTGTTTAGGCAGCACCAAAAGGGACTTGAGCCCCACTGTGTGAGGCGCACACAGGACCACACAGGTGGTCAATGAGGGCTCGCTGACCTTCACTGGACTCACTCAAAGCCAAGGAGAAGACAAGGATCCACATTAAAGCATGAGTCATTAAAACATGCAGAGCATCTAATTGTAAATTCTAACAGTGGAAAAGCAATGTATTTGCTTCCTGGCAAAACCACAGCTCTTCAGCCAGAACACGCGCCTTATTTCCTAATCTCATCACCAGGGATAACCACTGCTCAGTGGTTGGTACAATAACTAACTTTTCCATGCAGAAGGAAATGTTCATTTATTTTTATAAAAATAGGACTAGATTCTATTTTTTGTATCCCGTGTATGAGGCACTGAGAAAAAAAACAGTAAGCTATCACTAAACCGTGTGTGTGTGTGTGTGTGTGTGTGTGTGTGTGTGTGTGTGTGTTTTAAGAGACAGTGATCAATTTTGCTTCACAGAATACACTGGTATAAAGCTCTTTATATTTTCTTTTATTTCTTTCCCCCTGAACCAGCATAGATATAATATGTACTGCTCAGAGAACTGTTTTGATCATTCCATTTCCAAAAGACAGTTATTTCCTCATGAATTTTAACAAAAAGATCTCTACAAAATGTTTTGTTTACTACGTCTACTTTTAACATATTTTGTGCCCATCTAGAAAGACTAGATGTTTTCAATACGGACTCCAGTTCATCCACTATGTACCTGTAGTGTTGAATAAATTGTGCACATGTAACAATGGTTGTATCTGAAAGTGTCTTCTCTGTAGGATCCTTCTGGCCTAGAATCCTTCATTCCTTCCACTTCTTTCTCTATGTCACATGTGTCACACCTGAGTGTCACATGATGTGATGATGCTACAATTTCACTTCCCAAAGTCCTTTCCAGAAGACTGACTTTCTATGAATTTTAACACAAAGTGTACAAAATGTGTGAGTTTACTAACTCTACTTTTGTCATACATCGGCAACCTCTTTAACATCTAAAGACTATGTATTATAAAATTAGGACTCTTGTTTCCAGGATATATACAATATATACAGTACATCAAAGTTAAATGAAATGCATGTTACAGGGCAACGGGAAAGCTGAAATTTTCTAGCACACTCTAACAAAACACCTTTTGCATCTTCTTCCCTCCTGCCTCCCTCAACCCAATGAACAAGTACAGACAGTTAAAACACCTCTGTTAAGTATTTAATAATACAGTATTTCTCATCAGTTTTTACAAGCTTTTTACAAAAAGTTTCAATTCTACTACTTCTACTTTTAAATATATCAAGCAATTCTAAATATATAGAAGGACTAGATATTCCATAGAAAAACCTGTCCACTACGCACACAGCACTGGTAAATAAAATTGCACATGTAGCAATGGTTATAATCTGAGATGTCTCCTAATATGACCATTTTGTCCTTGAACCTTTCCTTCCTCATTTCCTTCTCTTTATTTTCAGTCCAGTGGACAATTACAGGCATATGTAATACTTAGAGATGGCTGAACAACTTCATGTCCACAAGTCATTTACAGAAGACAAGTTTCCTATCAATTTCAACAAAAAAAAAGAAATGTACAAAATGTGTTAATTTTACTAACTACTTGGTCATACACTGGCAACCTCCTTAACATTTAGAGACTAGATGTTGCAAAATTGGCACTCACTTGTCTATTATATACACAATATACACAGCAAAACCAAATGCACAAAACATACAGAAAACTGATGTGATATTTTGCTACCTCTACATTTAACATACATTGGACACAAAACTAGATGTTTCAACTAGGGAATCAATTTGGGTGCTATGCACATGACAGTCTGGAATACACTGCACACAGGTAACAATAGTTCTAATTTGAAAATGTCTTCAAAATGTGAGCATTCTGAGATTGATATCATTATCCTAAATGCGTGATTGATCTTAATGGTACTTATATACTTTGTATACAAACAGTTGTATGTAAAAAGATGCTATATATGTGCATTATGAATTGTAATACATACTACTATTATAAATAAAAAAGAAAGGAAAAAAAATATGAGCATTCTGGCCCTTCACCCACCCAGTGGGCTACGATGCTCAAATTTTCAGAAGACTATCATTTCTAGGAATTTTAACACAAAACATACAAAATTGGCTTACTAATTCTACTTTTGTCATACACTGGAAACCTCTTTAACATCTAGAAAGACTAGATGTAGATTAGGACTCATTTGTCCTTTATATACACTATGTACACAGCCAAGTAAAACAAAACCCATGGACATAAGGTAAGCACTCTGGCACAGTGCTCCCGAGGACCAGCACACGACCCTGTACTACTCAACAGGGGTTTGGCTATTGCACCCCCAAAAAAATTTTTATAAGAATTTTAGCAAAAAGAAATTTATAAAATGTGTTATGTAGCCAGGCGCGGTGGTGCACGCCTGTAATCCCAGCACTTTGGGAGGCTGAGGCAGGAGGATTGAGAGTTCAAAGCTAGCCTCAGCAATGGCGAGGCACTTAGCAACTCAGTGAGACCCTGTCTCTAAATAAAATACAAAAAAGGGCTGGGGATGTGGCCCAGTGGTCGAGTGCCCCTGAGTTCAATCCCCGGTACCACAAAAAAAAAAAAAAAAAAAAAAAAAAAAAAAAAAAAAATGTGTTATGTATTTACCACTTCTACTTTTAACATATATCAGGCACTTTAGAACATCTAGAAAACCTAGATGTTTAAAAAAAAAAAAAGTACTTAGCATTTTCAACTATATATACACTAATGAGGAACAAAATGCACACACAAAACAATGGTTATTACACACAAAAAAATGTCTTTTATGTAAAACTAGTCTGGCACTAGCTTCACGGTCCGTCTTCTCCACGTCCAATAACCCACAGAACAGACGGGGACAAGTGTCGCTCCTAGAGGGGGTCTAACAAATCCATTTCAAAGTCACTTCCAGACGCCATTTCTGATTTTTTTTTTTTTTTTCAAACAAGTGGGCATTTACAAGAGGTTACTTTCTGACTCTGTCCCACGTCGGGCATCCTCGTCACATTTAGCATGTCCAGATGTAGCACGAGTTTTAAGGGCAGGGGCAGGTTGAGAGCAGCCAGGAAACCCTCCCACAGGGTGGCGGGCACCTCCGACTGGCCAGCCAGGGCAGGTGACCCCGTTTTCTCTCTTCGGCAGAACGAACCCCAACGGGCGATGCCGTGGACCGTTGCACCCGTCGTGGTCCTGGGGGGCTCCGCTCCCCGTCCTGGATGGCCACGGTCCTCGTCGCCGGGACAAGGGGCGGCCTCAGGAGCCGCACGGAGCGGAGCGGTCACCGAGGGCCCTCGTCTGTGCGGCTCCGCTGTCCAACGCGTGGCCGAGCTTTCGGGCGTCCACTCTCCTCTTGGGACTCGCAGCCCCCTCCGCCTCTGCTGCATTCCCGCGGCCACAGCTCTTCTCGCCATGCCACGCCCCCGCCCCCCAAAGGCCGTCCTCAGCGGTGGCTTCAGCTGGGCCGGACAGGATTGGGCCAGGAGACCCGGCAGCCCGCCGGGTCTGGGGTCCGACAGGTCACCGCCATCAGGTCATCCAGCCTGGGTGACAGGCTCACCGTCCTTCACAGCCAGGGCCAGCCAGGGAGCAGGAGCTCCGGGGACCTGCAGGGGAGGTCCCTGTCCCAGCCCCCCCACCCAGCTCACGCACCGGCCTGGGGTCAGGGGCCCCAGAGGACCTTGGAGAGCAGACCACTCTTCGTTTCTCACCACCCTCTCTCAGCTCCTTGTATTTCTTAATTTTGAGACAGGGTCTCCCTAAATTTCCCAGGCTGGCCTCAAACTTGTGATCCTCCTGCCTTAGCCTCCTGCATAGCTTGGATTACAGGACAGTGCCACCATGCCCAGCTTCGTTTTCCCATTCGTAAAAACAATTTCAATGGCCACATAATACAACATTCAGGTGAAGAGCTGCCCAAACCATCTGGAGAACTGTGGGCTTTCCTCCGAAGATCCACCACGGCCACGTGCATCCTCTGAATCGCTATCTGTGGAAAGCCAGAGAGCCCGGGTCATCAGCTGATCCTGTGGTGCAGGAAAAAGCCAAGCCTGGGTCACCTCCCTTGCCAAAAGGCGAGGATGTGACAGCCTTGACAAGGCTCTGACTTCAATGGGTATCGGACTTTCGGGTGTGATAGGCTTTCTGGGTCCAGCAAGATAGGGGAAGGGCGTTCCCAACACTGTGACAGCAGGACAGCCTCTAGATGTTTCTAACTCTGTAACTTTTTAGTGCACAAAGAAGCCTCTTGATCACTCGCAAGCCTTGAACAATTTACAGAGCTCCTGTAGTTTAACTTCCTGGTGGTGAGGCCCTACATAAACATGCCGAGCTCGCTCTGGGTCACTGTCCCTCCATCAGAGGACAGATGTCAGGGCCCCAGTTTTTCTTAAAAACAGCTCTGTTTTTCTTAATCTCCCGTCGCCCCTACTAGAGACCCTTTGTTGCTGCTGCACAGGTCTCGGCAGGAATCTCCTTGGGACTGATGAATCCAGTGGCCTTTCCCCCAAGCATCTGTCCTACAGAACTTCTGGAAAGCACTGACTCTGCGTCTGCAGTCGTCCTACTCGGTGTCCATTTTCTAAGCAGTCCACTGAAGTGGGTGAAGAGCACTTTCTACCTCTGTTGGCCTCCAACAACCTGGAACTTACTCCCTCTGCCTCCCCTTTCCAGGAGGAGGAAGTACTGTTTTCACCCCCCAAACAGCAGCGCGCTCACTCCTGAAATGTATGCCCCGCCTCTGAAGGTTCCTGCCCTTGTCACCACATGGGAGTCCAAGGAGGTCTCTCCAGAGGCGGAGGAGACCTCAGCTCAGAACTTCCAGGCATGCCACAGAAAATAGTTTAAGAACATGTCAGGCACCGACAAAAATCGGCATCAAAGTTTGAAGTACAGTTTCTACTGAATGCATATCACTTTTTTTTTTTTTTTTTTTTTTTTGAGGAGGGGGTACCAGGGATTGAATTCAGGGGCACTCGACCACTGAGCCACATCCCACCCTATTTTGTATTTTATTTAGAGAGAGGGTCTCACTGAGTTGCTTAGTGCCTCGCTTTTTGCTGAGGCTGGCTTTGAACTCATGATCCTCCTGTCTCAGCCTCCCAAGCCGCTGGGATTATAGGCATTCACCGCTGTGCGCAGTTTGCGTATCACTTCTGCACCTTCATAAAATTGGAAAATTGTAAGTGGGGCCCTTGTAACTCAGGACGTCCATACAAGGCCCAGGAGTAGTTGAGTCTTTCAGTGAGTCACTGGGTGTGATCTTCAGGTGTTTCTCTGCTAACGCCCCTCCCTCGTACACACATGCCCTGTGTAGGGCTGCAGGTGGGTACTTTCCTTCCTCCAGGTGTGCTAAGCTCTGATAAAACACAACCACAGTGGGCAGACTCTGGCAAACGAGTTCCCTTGAGTGCAGGCATTTGCTAAGGACAGCAGATGCTCTGGGGATATTTCAGTGTGGTTACTTTTCCTCTCCTCTGTGGAAAGCAGGGGGTAGATTTTTCTCTGATGGTCACCCGGAGCACCTGGCGAGGTCCCTGGAGGTAGGCTCCGGAAAGTGCCGGCCTTGCAAAAAAGACGAGCACCCCTTTAATTTTTAATTCTCAAGCTTGTGCACACCAAGCCTCCAGCAATTTCCTCTCCTGGACTGACTCCAGGGATGGCGTCTGCTGATGGCAAGCTAGGCTCCTCTGTGTTCACCTGCGTTGGATTAAACACTGATCATGTGAACACTAATGCAGACTGAGGAAAGCTTGCCGTAAAAGGAGGTCTCTAAAGAATGGGATAACGAAGGAAATGGAGAGGGGAAGGTGGCCACTTCCCCTGTCTGCAGTCTCCAGGAGAGAATCTGAACAGAGTGACCCTGGCTGTAAAGTAAAGGAATTTGCTCATGAAACATCTGAGGAAAGCCACGGGGAGGGAGGGCATGCAACCTACCCTAGGCATTGCCCCTGCTGTAGGCACAGCACGGCCCCCCATTGTATCCTGGCCTGCTACGGCCAAGGAGTGAAGAAGCAATAAAATGTCCAAAGCTTCTCCATTGAGTCCTCCAAGTTCTTTCTTTGGGACTGGTAAACCGTATGCTTGGGGTATCCACAGCCCCATTCAGATCTAGAGTGCAAAGTCAGCACGGTGTCCTCCCTTCCGGGGGGAAACGAGAGTTCTCAGTGAGCCACAGCCTCGCCAACACTCGGAGTTGTCCGTCTTTTTAATTTTAGCTATTTTGAAGGATGTGTGGTGGCATCTCATTGTGATTTCAGTTTGAATTTATGTGATTATTAAGAAAGTTGGACAGAGTGGCAAACACCTGTAATCCCAGAGACTCGGGTGGTTCCAAGTTCAAGGCCAGTCTGGGCAATTTAGTAAGGCTCTGTCTCAAAATTAAGAAAATAGAAAGGGCCAAGGATGTAGCTCAGTGGTTGAGCACCTCTGGGTTCAATCCCCTCTACCACACCTCACACACACACACACACACACACACACACACACACACATACACGGACACCATTTGGATATCTTCTTTTGTAGATCAAATGTTTAGGGTTGGTTTGTTTGTTTTCTTTTTGGTTGCAGTACTATGGATTGAACCCAGAGCCTCATGCATGCTAGGCAAGTGCTCTATCATTAACCTACATCCCCAGGCCTGCTCATTTATGTTTTATTTTGAGACAGGGTCTCACTATGTTGCCCAGGCTGGCCTTGAACCTGTGATCTTCCTCCTTGGCCTCTTTAATCACTGGGATTACTACAGGTATATCCTATCACACCCAGCCACACACTTTAGGTCTTACACCCATTTTTTAATTAGCTTTCCTGTCTCAGGCTGGGGTTGTAGCTCAGTGGTAGAATGCTTGCCTAGCATGTGTAAGGCATAAGGCACTGGGTCAGGTATTGTGTCCATTTACAACTAGAAATATGTTTAAAAAAAAAAAAGATTTCCTGACTCTTTCTTATTTATAGGACTGTACATATTCTGGAGGTGAGACCTTTGTCCATTCTGCGTGTTGTATATATCCACTCTCACCTGACTCTCCTCTTGACTTCCTTAATGGTATCTTTTTTTTTTTTTTTTTTTTTTTTTTTTTTTTTTTTTTGGTACAGGCATTGAACTCAGGGGCACTCGACCACTGGGCCACATCCCCAGCCCTTTTTTGTATTTTATTAGAGACAGGGTCTCACTGAGTTGCTAAGTGCCTTGCCATTGCTGAGGCTGGCTTTGAACTCGCGATCCTCCTGCCTCAGCCTCCCAAGTGCTGGGATTACAGGCGTGCACCACCACACCCGGCCCTTCATGGTATCTGAATAAACAGAAATTCTCAATTTGAATGTAGTCCAATTTGTCAAATCTCTTCCTTTATAGTGACTGCTTTTCGTCATCTGCTTAAGAAATCTTCCCCTACTTACTTGAGATCATAGATATAATCAGTCTTAAGAAAATTAATTTTTGACTTTCATATCTAGAGCTACATTCTGGGGCTGGGGGTAGACTCCCCTGTAGAGCTGTTGCCTGTCATGCATGAAAGCCCAGGATTCAATCCCCAGAAATGAAAACAAAAAAGGAATAATAACTAAAGCTACATTCTTTCTGAAATTGATTTTTGTGTACATGTTCACAATATGTTTCAAGATATATTGAAATATAATACTAAACCCCAGTAATAAGTATAATTAACACACTAAAAAAAAATAGAAACTTAGGAAAGAAAAATATCTTCAAATAAAGGCTAAGTTGCCAATTTACAAAACAAAGATTGGCATTCTTACACAGGGCTAGCCAAATAACCTAGTGCCATCAACTTTTAAATGTGTTTTTATCAGTAATCTATAATACTTCATTTTTAAAAAAAATATTTGTTTATTTGCTTTAGTTGTACACAATGCGTTTTTATTTTTACGTGGTGCTGAGGATCGAACCCAGGCCACCCACATGCTAGGCGAGCGCTCTACCACTGAGCCACAATCCCAGCCCCAATTTAATACTTCATTTTTTTTTTAAGTTTTAGTTCTATACTGGGGATTGAACTGAGGGGCACTTCACCACTGAACTACATATCTAGCCTTTTTATTTTTTATTTTGAAAGAGGGTCTCACTAAGTTGCTTTGGGTCTCACTAAGTTGCTAAGACTGCCTTGAACTTGTGATATTCCTGCCTCAGACTCCTGAATCAGTGGGATTATAGGCATGCACTACCTTGCCGGGCCCCATACTTCCATTGATATAGATCATTCATCCTCATATGTGTGGGTCTGTTTATGGCCTCTGATCTTTTCCATTAGTCTCCTTTCTATTCTTATTTCAACATTACTGCCTTAATTCTTATAGCTGTGTAATAAGTCTGAATCTATACAGTAGTTTCTCCTATTTAATTCTTCTTTAATGGTATCTTGGATTTTCTTAACCCTTTGCATCTTATATAAATTTTAGAATCAGATTGTCAGTTTTTCCTTTTAAAACTTTGCTATACGACAGTGACAGGATTGCTAACTATCAGGAAGCAGCGACAGTATTTTATTTGATTTTTTAAATGTTCAACATATCCTGTAAAAGAAGGCTCCTTCAGTTAAGGTTTATAACTAGTAATTACAACAGATTTGTTAGTATAACCATGCCATCAAGATTGGTGAATCAATCTGGCACTTTATGGGAATCTCCAAGTGCTGGGGGAACAGATGGAGCTCTTGATTGTTTCTGCAGAAACAAACTGTGGCAGGGTTCTCAAAACTCCCAGGGGTCTATAGACATATTCTTAATGAGCCCAGATTTCTCAAAAATATTTTTAAATGTTGTATTTTAAATGATAATTTTCTTTTTTAGCACTGGGGATTGAACTAGGGGCGCTTTACCACCAAGCTACATCCCCAGTCCTTTTTTTAATTGGTTCTTTTTAGGTATACATGACAATGGAGTCTATTTTGATATAATTATGCTAGCATGGAATATATCTTATTCTAATTAGGACCCCAGTCTTGTGGATGTACAAGATGGTGAGATTCACTGTAATGTTTTTATATATATACATAGGAAAGTTATGTCAGATTCATTCCATTGTCTTTTTTTAAAAAATATTTTTTAGTTGTAGGTGGACACAATACCTTTATTTTTTGTTATTTATGTGGTGCTGAGGATCGAACCCAGGGCCTCACACGTGCGAGATGAGTGCTGTACCGCTGAACCATAGCCCCAGCCCCTCCACTGTCTTTTTTATTTTCTATTTTGAGACAGGGTGTCACTAAGTTGCCAGGGCTGGCCTCTCACTTGCAGCTTCCTGCCTCAGCCTCCCAAATCTCGGGGTTACAGCTATGTGTATTGTGCCACTAGGTTGGCTAGATAATCATCTTTAAGTGAGATAAGCATATTCTAAACCTTCTATATGTCCTTATAAAAAATAACCAAGTTAGCCATAAGCAATTTAGCAAGACCCTGTCTCAAAAAAAAAAAAAAAAAAAAAACCAACCAAAATGGGCTGGGGATGTAGCTCAATGGTTAAGTGCCCATGGGTTCAATCACCGGCAACAAATAAGTCGTGTAATTTCTGTGCCCCAAATCATAGTAAGGACAGAGTGATATGTAAATGTCTTGATGTTCCCATATCAAGTGTCACAGATTCCTCAGAAACCTGTAGGCTTCACTTCATCCAGTCATGTGAAATGACAACCAGAGAAGGGCTTTGTTGCCTAGTGTTTTATATATCCATAAGCTTTTATAATAATTAACATTATTTTTCAAAGTATGAAGATAAAAGTAAAAATGCCAGGCTGGGGGTATAGCGCAGTGGTGGAGCGCTTACCTTGCACATGTGAGGCCTTGCGTTTGATCCTCAGCACCACTTAAAAATAAATAAAGGTATTGTGTCCATCTACAACTAAAAATAAAAAAAAAAAATTAAACAAAAAAAAGTAAATATGCCTATTTAAAAGTCCTTTCCAGGGCTGGGGTTGTGGCTCAGCAGTAGAGCGCTTGCCTAGCACATGCGTGGCCTGGGTTCGATCCTCAGCATCACATAAATTGTGTACAACTAAAGCAAATAAATATTTTTTAAAAAGTTCTTTCCAGTCTTAGAAACTTACTAGGATGACAAATTATTTCATTTCACGATAAATGTGTTACCTGAGACTGAATCCAACAACTATCCCACCAACTCAGGGAGGCAGCTACCCCCATACTTCACCCTGCCTGTGAGGCAGCTGTTGTCCAAGGTGGAACTGTCCATCACAGCAATGAGCATAAGGGGGCTTCTAGGGGAATCTGACTGCTGGCTCATTTTCTAAGGGGAAAGAGGCTCAGAAGCATCTTTCTCCCAATGAAATTGCACTGTCCTAAATATAACAGGGTGCTCACACTGAGATTATTACGCTGTCATAATTGTACAGATTATGGTATAGTCAGTGTGTGTGGGGGGGTCTTCTAACTACATAGAAAAGTGCTTGGGGTGGGGGTTTAAGAGGGGGAGAGACCTTGGCTGAGGAAGGGCATGTTATAAGATGTTCTGCAGAACTAGGTGAACCTCAAAGATACAAATCTCCATCCTGTTTTATTTTATTTTATTTATTTTTGGTATCAAGGATTGAATTCAGGGGCACTCAACTACTGAGCCACATCCCCAGCCCTTTTTGGTATTTTATTTAGAGACAGGGTCTCACTGACTTGCTTAGGGCCTTGTGAAATTGCTGAGGCTGGCTTTGAACCTGGGATCCTCCTGTCTCAGCCACTTGGATTATCGGTGTGTGTCACTGCACCTGGCCTATATCCCATTTTAAATAAAGTGATATTAATATAAAATTGTTCAGGCATAGGTGATAGTTTGACTTCTGGGCTCGGTATCTGTTTGGTTTTGGTGGGGGATGTGATTTTCATCTGTTGGCCTTGACCTGAGGTTCCCTGCTCTGGATTACAGGGTCTTCTCCCAGGCAAGTATGTTCTAGGGGACATGCCTTCATAGATGTACCAGCTGTATTTGCCAGGACTTCCAGAAATACCCCACTGAGAGTAGCAGGAAGGAACCTCCATTCACAGGCCTGGGCTTTGGGGTTTTAAAAGAGCTCTTTCAAAATAAGTATTCTGCAAGCATTGACAAATCTGCTATGGGAAAAATCAGAGTGGGAAGGGAGGCAGAGTCGGTCCTCGATGCTGTCCTGGGGCTGAATGATGGGATGGACACGTCTGGGATGGGGACTGGGGACCACTCAGGGATCAGGGTTTGTGGCTTCACCACACATCACTGAGCTTATGAACACAGTCTAATAATGAGGATGTCCTGCTGCCAGGCACAGTGGGCATGCCCAGGATCCAGCATCTCAGGAGACAGAGGCAGGGGGATCGCAAGTTCAAGGCCAGCCTCGGCAACATATCAAGACATTGTCTCAAAATTCAAAAAGGGGGCCTGGGGTTGTGGCTCAGTGGTAGAGCATTTGCCTAGCACATCTGAGGCACTGGCTTCCATCCTCAGCACCACATAAAAAATGAACTAAAAAAGCTGGGTGTGGTGGCACATGCCTGTAATCCCAGCACTTGGAAGGCTGAGGCAGGAGGAACGTGTTCAAAGCCAGCCTCAGCAATGGCGAGACACTTAGCAACTCAGTGAGACCCTGTCTCTAATAAAATACAAAAAAAGCTGGGGATGTGGCCCAGTGAGTTCAATACCCGGCACAAAAAAGAAAAAAAAAAAGTATTGTGTCCATCTACAACTAAAAAAATACTTTAAAAAATGTTTTAAAAGGGCAGTGGAGGTAGCTCAGTAGTAGAGCAGCCCTGGGTTCCATCCCTAGTACTGAGAAAACAACAACAGCAACTTCCTCAAGTAACTAGTAGTCACGGCTGGCTTAAAATTGGAAGTAAATTGCCATTTTCAACATTCAAATTGCTAATTTGACTTCATAAGTTTCCCTAATTCACACTTTAATTAGAAAACTTTGGTGCGAAACTTTGGCAAACTTAACTTTTAACTCTCCTTTCCCACCTTGCCCTACTCTCTGTCCTGAAAAATGGGGAAGAGGTTGAATGAATAGAAGCTGTTGAAGTCCTAGGAGAACAGGAGCACTGTCCTCTTGCTGCTGTCTCCCCGGGGATTAGCACAACTTCTGGCATACAGTTGGTATTCAATGATCATCCATCAACCACACTTTAAACTTCTAAAACAAAATACTAAGCGCTTCTAAGTACTGTGGTCAGCTTCTGGTCAGCTTCATACCAATTCCCCTTTCAGTGTTATATATTTATTTTTAAAGCACCATCTCATTTGTTTAGATTAAAGAAAAAAATAAACAATAAACAACATACTATTGGTCCACTGATTCAGTGGTGGGGGGACAACAACCTTACATTTTAACTGTGAGTAGTTGTGACAGAAGACACAGAGGCAGGGCTGGGGTGTAGCTCAGTGGTCGATCCTTGCCTAGCAGGTGTGGGCTGCTAGCACCACAAAACCAGTGATCTGACCTCCAGCATGGCCAAAAAAAAAAAAAAAAAAAAAAGACAGAGGCAAATGCTATTTCTGTGTGTTGTTTATTTACGTAAATCTGTGTTTCACAAGCCTGTTAATCCAGCTTTGTGATCTTAATGCACTATTTGGAGCAGGTCAGAAGAAACAAGGCTTCTCAATCCTGGGGAGACACTGTGCCTCTGAGGCCCAGATCACAGTGGGCTTTGACAGGCAGCCTCTTAGGCAGCTCCACCTAGTTTCCTGGGCATCAACTTGATCCTGATCCACACCCCTAGGCTCTCCCCAATGGTGACAGGGCCTTCTCATCATCCTGGCCCAGTGAGGAGGTGCTGGGGCCCACGGCAGCTCATTCATAGCTGGCCTCCCTCTCAGGAGAGGACTGGCAGGAGAGCGCTCCCCAGCAGGAAGAAGAGTAGCAGTCCCAAGACAGAAGACCCCTTCCTTGCAGGGATCTGCAGCTGAGGCCTCCAGAGACCAACAGCACTCGCTGGTCTGGGCAGAAGTCTTAGCAGAGAGAGCAGCTACGGAATAGTGGATCAGACAAGCCATTCACACAGGGGCCTCCAGAGCAGCAGGCCCAGCTCTGCAAGAAGCAAACGCTTGTTCAGGGGAGACGGTTGGTCGTTGAACGCCAAGGCTGCTATCAGAAAGCAGCTCCAGGGCCGTCTGTAAAAGGCCTTCCTTTCAGGCCCCACGCAGCCCAGGAGGCTCTTTCTGTTCTTTCCTTTGCTGACCTGGAAGAGCTCAATTAACATATATGTAAATTAAGATCTCTCTGGCTCCAATATTCTATAATTATCCTGGACACGGTAAAATTCCTCCAAATTTCTAATTATTTTATTTGGACTAAGCTGAAGTTTATTTTGCTTAGCAAAAGTGTATTCTACATGGTTCAAATTAAAGGGAGAGGGAAAGTTTTACAAACTCTAGATAAAAAGAGGAGACAGAAGAAGTACTTGAAACATTTAAGGAAACAAAATGTTGACTATGGTAATTTGAAATTATCTTATCTATTTGTTTAAAAGTTGATGACCCAAAGAACTTTGATTAGGCAAAATGAATCAACAGTGCCAACCTTCTTGCTTTCTCCCATCAAATGTTTATTGATCCTTTCTGTGGCCCAGGCTGTGTGTTAAGTACCAGACCATAGCTACATAGGATCAGTCAGGCAGGCATAATATGTATGTTAATTTAAGAATAAATAAAAGTGCAACAGAAGAAATATCTTGGAGTATTGGTTTTTTGCTTTTTGTGCCACCCCCATAAGTGCCTATATGTACACACATACACAAACACATCTACTTGTGTGTGCACAGAGGAGAGGTAGAAGAAGGAGGGGAGGGTGGGGGGAGAGCCCTTTCCTAGAGCAGCTCAGAGACTTCTGGGGGAAGCAGTCAATATATGAACAACTACCTGATGTGATGCATGCTGAGCTACAGGTGCATGCACGTTGTGTTAACAAGCACAGAAGATGAGATCTCACTTGCTCTAGGGGTGGGACCCAGAGGGGTGTCCTGGGCGTGACAGACTGAGGTTGAAAGGATGAAGCTAGGTGACTAGATGGAAAAGAGAGGGCATCCCAGGAAAAGTGTCTTCAGGAAACTACAGAGAGTTTCGTGGGACTAGAGCCCACATATCAGTGATAGTAGGAAGAACCATCATTTCTTGTAATTTTTTAAAAATTTATTTTTTTGGTACCTGGGATTGAATTCAGGGGCACTCGGCCACTAAGCCACATCCCCAGCCCTATTCTTTATTTTATTTAGAGACAGGGTCTCAGTGAGTTGCTAAGCACCTCACTTTTGCCGAGGCTGGCTTTGAACTCACGATCCTCCTGCCTCAGCCTCCCAAGCCACTGGGATTACAAGTGTGCGCCACCGCACCCGGCTATTTCTTGTAATTTATAGTAGGAATGTTCTATGAACTTGGCTCAAGCCCTGAACTAGTGAACACAGAACTATTTCTTCCAGGAAAAATATAGGGTTAAGTTCATTTGAAGCTCTAGAGGTCACAATATTTAGGTCAGCCAAAACAGCACTTGTGTTATAGGTTTGTTTGCAAATAAATCCCACCAATCTCAAAGTCAAAATTTACTCTTCCACATAATCTTTTTCCTGAAGAACACCTAACAGGCATTTTAAAAACACCTCTACAACCTCCTGATCTGCAGGGTCTGCCTTGCCTGTGAGTTAAAAAACATTAGTTTTTTTCATGTCGTATCACCTTTGACACAGGAAAGCCAACCAGCACCAGAAGAGAAGGGCTTCCTGACCATAGATTTCTTTGATCTTCAATTTCACATAATGCTGCCTACTACAGAAAATATTATTATAAATGTATTTTATATACATATAAAAATATACATAATATATATTATGTATATAGTATATATTAAATATATATTATTATAAAATAAAATATTATCATTGGACATCATCTCACAAATTCACCAATTTATCCACCTTTCCATATTTTGCATAGCTTGATGGTGCACGGTAGCTGTAGATGTTACATTAGCACTTTCGGGAGGAGCCTGGTTTGAGAGGCAGACTTCCTCTTTCTTTTTTTTTTTTTTAATATTTTATTTATTTGTTTTAGTTGTACACAATGCAATGCATTTATGTTTACGCGGTGCTGAGGATCGAACCCGGGCCGCGCACGTGCTAGGCGAGCCCTTTACCGCTGAGCCACATCCCCAGCCCAGACTTCCTCTTTCTTTGTCTGGATGTACTATTTAGTATCAAGCTCATCAGCATCTCTGTTTCTCACATCTGGAGGAAACTTACCTGACACAGCTCTGCCCTCCACAGACACATGACAGCCCCTCACACTTTGGGACACCAGATAGGACTTCAGCACTATACCTGTGGGCCATTTCAAACAGCAAAATAAAGGATGTGAAAAAGTGTGGCGCTGAATAGCCCATGAAGAGGACCCTCTTTTAGAGGATGAGAGCTGAACGAGAAGGTGGAGTGTGGGCTGGCTCAACCTCAGCTGGGAGCACCTGTGTCAGATGACTCGAATTCTTCCCTCTGCTCCACACACGCCTGTGAGTGACCATGAGGGAGGGCCCTGGAGTACGGACTCGCGGTATGTTTCAGAGGCAATTCACACAAATACGTCACCATGAATAATAATGAGGCTGACTGTGAGACTAGGCAAGCGGATGAAGGCTGGAGCCCAGGGGAGAGGCTTGTTTTTGTCCTGGGAGCAGACTGCCACTGACATATTCCAAGCAAGGGAGTGGCATGGCTTGTGTTGGAGGAAAAGCACCCATTTTCGGTGTGAAATGTGGCTTGAAGAGAGGAAGATAGGAGACTAGTTATGTCACCAGAACAGGGACTGAAGACCTCCTCAGAAGGAAAAAAGGGAACCTCAACTCAGTTCTGGCAGGTTCTCCACTTACACCACAGAAAGAAGTTTCAACAATGCTAGAAGAGGCACAAACAAGGTGTATTTAAGACAGCAAAGATAAGTAGTCAGGAAAGGAAACAACAGAGCAGGCTATACACTCAAAGGAAGGAATGCGGGTGCTCGAGAGTAAGCCACACTTTTGGGGTCTTTGGCTCTTCTTTTTGAAGAAAATTTTGTAAATAGTGAACATATAAAGTGCATGGGGAAAAATAATAAAGTGCCCGGGGGTGGTGACATCAGCTGGGTGAGCTCAATGCTCTTAATCATGGATCACAGGGTGGGACATGGTGGCCTAGTTCTTTCAGCATCTACAGGTTGATGTCATCCAGTCAATATATCAAGTTTGGAATATACTCATCAATGCCTAATAATATTTCCCTTTAGCTTTATTTAGACTAAAGACAATACGTTGTATAAGCTAGTAATGCATATAGGTATTAATCATCTGGACTCACAATAATCTAAGATTCAAGGGCTTTTTTACAAATTCAGGCCTGGGAGGAAAACAGAGTTGGGGAATGAAGATGAGGGTGTTCGTGGAGCTTCTTAGGTTTAGTCTCTTCTCCTTTCCCTGTTAGTCTCCTTCCTCCCTATCCTTATTTCTTCTATCCGACCTCATTTAGAAAGTGGTTGTGTTCAGGAGAGGTGTTTCAGTCAGCTTTTTTGCTGCTGTGACTAAAGGATCTGACCAGAACAACTGTAGAGGAGGAAGAGTTTATTTGAGGGCTCATGGTTTTAGAGGTTTCACTTCATAGAAGGCCAGCTCCATTCTAAGGGGCTAAAGGTGAGGCAGGACAACATGGCGGAAGAGTGTGGCAGAGGGAAGCAGCTCACATGATGATCAGAAAGCAGAGAGAGAGAAAGAGAAAGAGAAACTCCACTCTTCAGATACAAAACATACACCCAATGCCCCACCTCCTCCAGCCCCACCCCACCTGCCTCCCTCCAGTTAACACTCAGTTAATCCCACCAGGGATTAATTCACTGATTAGGTTAAGGCTGTAACCCAATCATTTCTCCTCCAAACCTTCTTGCATTGTCTCACGTGTGAACTTTTGGGAGATACCACATCTAAACCACAACAAGAGGGTAAGTGTGAATGAGCTAAGGTGGGGCGGAAGTCTGAGGAGGTGCTGGAGGCTTCAGGTCCTGGCAAGGGGACAGTCATGCGTGATGGGAGGGAGCAACGGAGGACAACAAATGTCCAGGTCCTGGCTTGCACACATGGTTTGTCCAGGGCCCCGGTGAAAAGCCCTGCCTGAGAGTCAGAGACTTGGGTCTAGATCCAGACTCCACCACGGACTTGCTGTGTAACCTTGGACATGTTCATTATCTTCTCTTTCACTCTTTCATCTCTAACTGTGTTAGTCAGCTGTTCATCGCTGTGACAGATCAATTTAGAGGAAGAAAGGTTTATTTTGGCTCCTGGTTTCAGTGCACAGCTGGCTGGCTCCATTGATCCTGAGACTGTGGTGAGCAGAACAAGGCAGGGAGGGACACATCATGGCTCACCTCACGGCAGCCAGAAAGCAGAAAGAACGAGGGGGGGAGAGACTCACTCCCTTCAGCTAGGTCCCCCTCCTACAGTCTCCATACCTCTCAGTGATCCATCAACTTGTCAATGGATTAATGAATTAACATGAACCTGTCAATGGATTAATCCACTGTTGAGATTAGCACCCTCAGGACCCAATCACTTCCCAGATGACCCACCTCTGAACATTGTTGCATTGGGGACCAAGTCTTTTTAACACGTAGCCTTTAGGGGGCATTTCAGATTCAAATCATAACACTAATGTGTTGATTCTTTTTTTTTTTTTTTTTTTTTTTTGGTGCCAGGGATTGAACTCAGGGGCACTCGACCACTGGGCCACATCCCCAGCCCCTTTTTTTGTATTTTATTAGAGACAGGGTCTCACTGAGTTGCTAAGTGCCTCGCCATTGCTGAGGCTGGCTTTGAACTCACAATCCTCCTGCCTCAGCCTCCCAAGTGCTGGGATTACAGGTGTATGCCACGGCGCCCAGTTAATGTGTTGATTCTTTATAACAGGAATGACAGGCCCCTTGGAGTTATTCTGAGATTTTAATGAGTATTGATATTTTTTACCTAGATTAAGAAAACAGAAAGAGAAGCAGTGTTTGGGGTGGGAGAGGGAAAGAGAGGAGTGCACTTGGACATGGTATATTGGACATGCCTGTGGACACCATGTACAATTATCCTGTAGTGGGCTACTGAGCTCCCAGGAGGCCAGGAGCAGAAAGGTTGGGGTAGAGACACGTGGACTTGGAAGTTAGGGGCAGGCAGGTAGCTACCACAGTAATGAAGGTGGGTAGTTCCAGAATCAGAGAGCCAAGGATAAAGCTTGGGAAATTCCAATATTTAATATGCCAGGAAGGAAATCAAAAAAGAGCAATAGGAGAAAGATAAGGAGGAGAGGAGGAGGAAGAGGAATAGGAGAAGGAAGGAGGAAGAAGAGAAAGAGGAGGAGGAGAAGGAGGAGAGGAAGAAGAAGGAAGAGGAGGAGGAGAGGGAGGAGGGGAGACAGGAGAGGTGGAATGACAAAAGGCAAGAGAGGAAGGGGTCAGAGTTAGTACTCTGAAAGCACAAACTGACAGTTGGAGAACACAACCTGTGAGGGACCCAAGAGATCATTCTGCCTAACCCCCTCATCTGTCTTGATAAAGAGACTGAGATTCAACAAGTTTACATAAGTTGCTGGAGGTCAGTGGGTAATGCCCTAATTCCTGATGAGTCATAAAGTTACATTTCTTTAACAAATATTCTAAAACTCAAAATCATTCCTACCCAGTCACACTGGACTTTCTCTCAGTTTGACGAAATGGGTGAGATTTTATTGATGTGTTAGGAGAATTGTTAACCTTTCCAGGCACCAAGATGTCATGTAGTCCAACTGAGCCTCTTAAGTTTTTATTTTTATTTTTACCTCCATACAGAATTATACTTCTACAGCCTGCGCTCCAGCCTTTCCTACTCTTTCTTGCACATTCTATATCCAACATGCCACCAAACTCTATCCCTTTTCTCTAATAATTCTAGAATTTGCTCCACCTCCATTACCATCTTTGTTCTGGTTCCCATCATCTCTTTCTTTCTCTTTCTCTGCATTGTTTTAGCTGGAATACAATTTACATCTTTTGAAAGTGTATAATTCCGTGGTTGTTGGTATATTCATAAACTCATGCAAATATCATTACCATCTTATTCCAAAACCTTTCCATTACCCCAAAAGGAAACCCTATTTCCATTAGAAGAAGCTCTCCATCTCCTTCTTCCCCTCTCCGTGGCGAATACTAATCTAATTCCTGTCTCTATAGATTTGTCTGTTCTGAGTGTGTCCTATAACTGGAATCCTGAAGGAGCCCTAATCAAGGAGATAGCTAAGATTGCGGTTAGCTGAGAGCCATAAAAGATGTTCATGTTCCACCTGATATTCATACATTTATCAAAGAATCTTTGTATGCCCGTGAACACTGTGTGACGCACCTGTAAGCTCGGGCTGTTGTAAGCACTTATCCTTGTTAAGACAAAATGTATATAACCGGGTGAGGTTGGTTAGTAGGTGTGGCTGGCGGAAGGAGTTTGTAGGATGGAGTTTGTGAATGGAGTTTGTGGTTGGAGTTGGAGAGGTTGCTGAAGCCAGAGAGAGAAGAAGAATAAAAGACCTTTTTTCATTTACATCCTGCCTCTGAATTTTCTCCTGCGGCATCGTTGCTCCAAGCGGCAATCGCTTCAGGCAGCAACAGAATCCTATGAGATGTGCTCTATTGAAAATAGCCTTTTTTATTTTGCATAATCTTTTCAAGTTTCATACATGCTGAACCATCCATCAGTTCTTCCCCCCCCCCCTTTTTATGGATGAATAGTATTCTATCGTATGGGTACACCACTTTGCTTATCCATTTGTCCACTAATGAACATTAAGGTTGTTTCTACTTTTTAGTTAATATGAATAGTGCAATTATGAACATTCCTGTCTTAAATACCATGTAAACAATGGAAATTCATTTGTCATAATTCTGGAGACTGGAAGTCAGAGATCAAGGCACCAACAGATTTGGTGTCTCATGAGGGCCCATTTCCTGGTTCACATGGACGTATAGTTTCAATGCAATGCATTTATTTTTACGTAGTGCTGAGGATCGAACCCGGGCCGCGCACGTGCTAGGCGAGCGCTCTACCGCTGAGTCACAATCCCAGCCCCTGGACGTATAGTTTCAATGTTCTTGGGTACCCCATCATCTCTTGATGAGACTGGAGAGTAAACTTCTCAGTGTCCCCTGCTTCCAGGCTCATCTTTTTTTTTTTTTTTTTTTTTTTTGGTACCAGAGATTGAACTCAGGAGCACTCAACTACTGAGCCACATCCCCAGCCCTATTTTGTATGTTACGTAGAGATAGGGTCTCACTGAGTTGCTTAGTGCTTCGCTTTTGTTGAGGCTGGCTTTGAACTTGTGATCCTCCTGTCTCAGCCTCCTAAACTGCTGGGATTACAGGCATGTGCCACCATGCCCCACCTGGCTTATCCCCTTGACCCTTGATCCACTTCCCAACTTAATAGTAAATTCATTTAAACATGCAATTTTTTTTTTTTTTTTTTTTTTTGGCATGCTGGGAATGAAGCCCAGGGCCTCTCACGTGCTAGGTAAGCCCTTGACCACTGAGCTGTATCTCTAGTCTCCAAATATGTAAATCATTTCAGTGTGTAGATCACATCATGTTGTGCCTGCATTTAAAATCTTTCAAATAGCTTTCCATTGCACTGAGGGGGAGACTTTTCTGTAGCCTAAAGGCCCTGCCTATCTCTTAAACCTCATGTCCCCAGGTGGGCTGGGGGAGGTAGGAAACACCCCTTTGTGTCCCCCAATTTCCTTTCAAATGAAGTGCAGCTTGGGCAGCTGCCACTGAGGAGAAAACATTTGCTTCTCTCCTGTTGCCCAGTCCTCTGCCTGCCCAGGCCACTTTAACCTGAAGGGACAAAGCAGCCAGACTGCAGATTCTTTGTCTCTGAGGATCCTTCCTAAAAACTCCAAGTCACAAGATTCCAGAATGTCAGAGTTAAGGAGCCCTGGCCTGGTGATTTTCCAGCTGTGCTCATTAGCCTAAGGGAGACAGGCACCTTCAGAAGCAAACTCCTACACCAACATACCTTCAAAATGTCCTTTCAGCTAATTTTTTTTTTTTTTTGCAACTTGTGAAGAACCAACCAGGACCTCCAAGATTACAGAGATATTCCAACTTTTTCTTTTAGGCTCCTAGAATAAACTTGACTCATGACAGTATTGAACTGAGTATGCCCAGAAGTGTGTGGGTCCATCACCATTGTGACCCTGAAACGAGCAAGCTCAGAATGGGTCTGCCACTTCACCTTTTACCATGTACTCCATGACCCTGAGCAGAGCATGCCTGGAGATGCTCAGAAAGGCACACCCTAAAGAGCACACTCAGGAACGAGCTCATCCCTAAAGGGCACAGGCTCCCAGAATAAAATCCCTGTTCTTGCTTCTCCTTGGAGCACGGCTTCGCAGATAACTCCACTGTGGCTGACAGATCTTTCTTCATTCTTTTCTCTTCCCGTTGTGCTTATTTGCTTTGCGCTCAAGAAGCGAACCGGTTGCATTCCGGTCCACTCTGGGGAGGCCCAGGCTGTCCCATGTGCCAAGCTGGCAACAGAGGAAGGGGAGGGGCCCGTGGGCAGGGGCTACGTGTGTCCCCGCAGCTCTGTTTGGATAGGATTTTTTCTCAGCTGAATGAGACGAGACATCTGAAAACGGAATGATTTGATCCAGCCTTCACTTATAAAGGAGGAAAGGGAGGCTAAAACAAGCCCAGCTCTTCCTCCAAGAGAACGTCAGGCTTCTCTGACCCTTTCTTTCCAAGATGTCTGTGGAGTCTGGCATTGGAGGTTCTGCACGCTGAAGGGGCGCAGAGGACACCCAAGGGAGGAGGCCAGAGAGAGAGAGAAGGAAGCTTTCAGCCACAGGTGACGACAACAGAGAGCCACTGCGCAGGCCTGCGGCAGAGGACCAGGAGAAGGACTCTCTCTAATGAACCAGCAGGCCTGGCAGGAAGGCTGCCTCCAGAAATGTCACCCCAGATGGGAGGAGCACGGAGACCTCAGAAGAGGCTACAATGGCGTGAGGCCCGGCTTTGAAGAGAGTTTGGGGGAGGGGACCCAGAAACAAACAAGAGGCTGGAAGAGAAAGGCAATGGATGAAAGCCAAAGGGAGAAGCTTGGAAGGCCAGCGGGAGGACCTGTCATCTTTGTCCTCATCCCCTGTCCCTCCCGCTCCTGCCCCAGCCCGGGAGCAGCAGCTGTTGGGATCCAGCTGCAATTTTTCAAACCAATTAAGGAGAAGTGAAGCGGTCCCCCCCGAGAGAGTTCCGCCTGGCTCCTGAGTCAGCGCGCACAGGCCAGGACTTTGGGGACCCAATCTGAGGGCTCTAATTGATCTCTTACGAGAAAAAAAAAAAAAAAAAAAAAAAAATCAAAAGTAGCAAGCTGCTCCTCTTCTGACTTTAAGGTTTTCCATCAGTGAGCAGCCTCCCTGCCGTCCATAGGCGGCCCCGGTGCCTGGCCACCGCGCGCCGCCGCCTGCAGAGCCTCCTCCGCCGCTGTCAATTAGTGCTCTCTCCTGGAGGAAGCCAGCCCGTAGGTGTGACGGCGTTGCCGTCCAAAACAAAGAGTCTGGATCTCTGTGGTCGAGAAAACTCACAAAGACTCTGTCTCTGTCTTCACCTCCAACACTCGCTCAGTGACGACCACCTTGTGAAAAGGAAGTAGTCAAATAAAGAGAACGAGGGTCAGCCTTGCCTTTTGGTCATTCTGCAGCACACAGATGGGATTGCTGGTTGTCATTTGCTTCCTCCAAATTTGTTTGGCTTTTTATAGCTGTTTTCTCAGAAACACACACACACACACACACACACACACACACACACACACTGAATTTATCTCTGAGCTTGGGATCAGAACAGAAAAGTCTGATCTGGGCTTCTGGCTGTGCTGGGGGGTGGAGGATACAAAGACACAACATCACTGTCCTTAGTAGCCACACCCATCATGAAACGTGAAACCAGGAGCAATTTCCCTGCTTTTCTATAAGAATTGGGTAGCAATAAAAGCGTTACTAACATATTTATAAAAAGCACTAGGTTCAACGCAATGTAACACATAAACATAGGACCCCAAGATAGCCCGGGCACCGCATGGTGTCACCTCCCAAGAAATTATAGCCTGACACCAAGTTGGACTGAAAGCAGCCCAAATCTGTATTTCGTCTCATGAGGGAAATTTAAAGAGCATTTGTTCTTAAGATACACTGAGCCAGGCATGGTGGTACACACCTGTAACTCCAGCTACTCAGGAGGCTGAGACACGAGGATCACAAGTTGGAGGCTAGCCTGGGCAATTAGTGAGATCCTGTCTCAAAATAAAGTAAAACCTGGCAGGGTCTGTAGCTTGGTGGCAGAGTGCTTGCCTAGGCACAAGCCCTAGGTTTGATTCCTAGCACTGCAAAACAAAAAGCATCTATTTTGAAAAGTATGCCTTGATCTCTCCCTCACTGTGGCTTCCCAAAGACCCAGCCTCTGACACCACTGGCCATCTGAAACCCAGCCAACCAGGACCCTATCTCCTTCTGTCTCTCCTTGTTTCTATTTTAACCAGCATCCAAACTTTCTGGATGCTACTGTTGTCTTCTTTTATTTCCCTAGCACTGGATTCTGCATGAATGTAGATTCCAGGGACCAGAAATTGATCTATTAAAAAAAAAAAAAAGTGAGAGAGAGCAGGAGAATGGAGAAGGAAAACTGCTCAAAGATGTATGTAGATATGTGTGTATGTATTATACACACACATACAGACACACATACATATAAAATTTTGTGTTCCTCCCTTGTTTGATCTTTGTGAACTTTTTTTTTCTGCCAGGAAGGGATGCATGTTTATGGTGGCTCCCAACCTCCCAGTGGGACTTTGCATTAGCCCAGGCCCACCCCTGCCCTTTCTCCTTGAGGTTGGTCTGGATTTTTCAAGGGCCAACTACATTTCTTTGCAGACCTGGGAGCAAAGATTTTGTGGAAGGGCTTGTCCCTCCAGCCCACCTGCAGAACCTCTGTGTGGTGAGCTGGGGAAATGTGCACTCATTGGGTTTTTTTGCTTCACAGGGCCTTAAGGCCCTCACCAGCCCCATGCTGCCAGAGCCAGCACAGGGACAACTCCAAGCCATAACAGTCCGAGCAGGCTGGGGTGCCACTGGATTTGTGTGACCCATACTGGGAACTGTGAGAAATCAAGGAGAAATCCCTAAGAGGTTGAAACCATCCCAATTTCTCACCCATCATCCACACTGCAACTAGACTAGGATGTGGAGTCTGCAGTCTGCACCCCAGGGTGGCTCAGGTGCAGACGGGAACTGCCTTGGGCTGGTGCATTGATTCTGCTTCTAACTTCTATAAACTTGGTGTTTTCACATCTGCACTGTAAGAATACGCTGGACACGCTCTGGTCTGGACAACCCAGTACTACTCCCACTCACCCAGCCCCAGGCCTCCTGTCTCCTTTATCACTCTCCTCTTCCAGAGGAGTCCCCCACCTTGTGTGCTGTTCAAATACAAACCAACCCAGCCCCTCCTTCATTGGGCTTCCACTCCGGCTCACTATTCGCTCACCCTCACCACCGGCTCTCAGTACTAACTAGGGACAGCCTAAGCCCAGTGCCTGCTACAATAATTCAAATTGGCCAGTCCTAAGCCTGCTCACCCTGCCTCCTCTGTTCCTTCCATCAGAAACCACAATGAAGGCTCTGGTCCACAGTCCACCCCCTGCCCTAGGACCCTGGTGCTTCCCGGTAAGGCCCCTCCCACAGCGTGGCCCCACCTCTCAAGGACTGTAATAAACATTCGATGGTAATTGTCCCCTCATCTGCTGTCCTCCCTGAATGTCAAATATTCTGTCAACGCACCATATTTTATAATATTTTGGTGCAGCGACCAGGGTGTTTTGGTCTCTGGCTAGAATGACGCACCACTAGTCTCTTGGCTGGTCCTACCAGGTGGCAGAGACAACCTGGGAAGGCAGCGCCACCTGCTGGCGAGCATTTGCGCTGGGGCCACTACTGCGACTTGCTGCATTTGCTGGGCATTTCGGTGAATTCCCACCTTAAATTGTGGCACTCACAGCACCAAGTTCTCCCTGAGTTCCCGTCTGAGTTATTTGCCTCGGTTCCACATGACACTCTTGGAGACATTCCTTTTCTATGTTGACCATCTAAGTTTGCAAGTTTCCTGCAAAGGGGCCAAGGCGTGACTTCCTCCAAATGCCGTGGGACAGGCCTGATCTGCTGACCCAGCCACAATGACAGGAGCTGGGGAGACGGGTTTGCTGTTTGCCTAGACATTTCCGCCTGCCCTGGTGTGCTTCAGTGCCACTCACACGTCTGGAGCCACACACGACTGTTTTGTCCCTGCCTGCTCCATCCATGGCTGTGATGGGGACCATCCTTGGACACCGTGGCACGATGGTTAATGAAACAGAAAAAGGGAAAAGAACATTTTATTTCAGCCCTCCTAAAACCCCAGAGACCTAAAACCCCAGAGGGGGTCCTACCATTCATTTAGGAGGGCGCAGCTCCTGGACACTGTGCATGGGCCCTTCTGAGTACCGCTGCCTCGGAACTCAACAGGGGCGTCCTGCTGAAGGCCAGAGCCCAGAAATTCTTACAAGGCCACAGTGGTTCTAGATGCTGAGACTGATCCCAGTGAGGACACTTGGGACACCCTGGACAGGAAGGCCACCACCTACAGACAGGCCACTTAGGAACATCAGGAATTTCCCAGTAAACACCCAAAGGGCAAAAAGGGTCAGGGACAGATAGAGACAAAAATAGTAGTAATAGTTGTTTTTTCTTACCCTCCTAGTGATATCAACCACTCCAAAAAATTTTGTCCAAAAAGACAATGAAAAGGGGGCGATGCTTCAGTCAAGAGGGCTAAGGAGGGCGGAGGCTGCCACAGGTCTCAGTGCCAACCCAAATCCACAGGAGGTTTGCTGGAAAGAGGAAGGAAGGACTGCCCACCCGCCCTGTCCCCTTCCCCTGCAACCTCCCAGAAGGTGTTATCGGCTGTCATCCAGGGACAGAAATTCAGAATCCTGGCTTTAGGAGGCTAGAAGCCTAAAGAGGAAAAGAAAACCCTAGATATAGGAGAGGAAAACAAGAGTTCATACATTATATGGAAATAATATTTAGTATGTTATAGTTGTACATTATTATTTTTATATATTAATGTATATGTGTGTGTGTGTGTGTGTATATATATATATATATATATATATATATATATCCAAAGAACAATAGCTGAACCAAATTGAAAATCCAAAGGCATTCAAAAGACTCATATAACAAAAAGATAAAAGGGCCACTGGTTGTTGGGCTGGGGCTGTGGCTTAGTGGAAGAGCGCTCGCCTAGCACGTGTGTGGCCCTGGGTTCAATCCTCAGCACCATGTAAAAATAAATAGGATAAAAGTATTGTGTCCAACTACAACTAAAAAGTAATTTTAAAAAAATGGCCACTTTGTGCCTTGATAAAATTGGTTCTAAATTAACTTTAACATCTGATGAAATGCACCAATTGACAAAGTTTCATGGATTTCATCAATGCTAGGGCTTGAATGCTAGGGCTTGAATTACACTTTGTAATCCCACTAAAGGAGTCAGAGTTGCTCTCTGTTTCTCTCTCTCTCTCTCTCTCACACACACACACACACACACACACTGGGGATGGAACCCGGGGCCTCACCCATGCTAGGCAAGCACTGAGCTATACCTCTGATCCTGAATCTTGCTAAATTTAAACACTGCACACTCTTAGAACCTTAGGAAAGTCACTAAACATGAAACAGAGGAAAACCAGGTTTGCCTCACTTTAACTACAGCTTTATCTAATTTTTTTTTTTGTTATAGTACCAATTGCTTTAAAATATCCCATATTGGACAGAGACACTCTGAGATGATGAATAATTAAAATCACATGAAATCTTTGGTACTTACAAATTGGCTTGATAAAATGGGATTCCACAAATCCCCATTACATTAGTTAATGTGGTCCTATGTAAGTTAAAGCAGGGTTTTCAAAATTAAAACATATTATATAAAACCTAATTTATAAAAGAATTATCCCTATCCATTCTCCATTTGACAGTCCAATTTTGTCTGTTTTTAAACCTGGAAACCTAAGAAAACTGATAAATGGTAACTCATGGTGCAATACCATCGCCTTAATGCCATGGGCCTATCCATTAAGGTGCATAAACCTTATTATTAAAATTATTGACTTTGCTCAATCAATGCCTGCTAAATATCTTTGGTTACTGTGTTTCCTTTAGTGCCTACTTTAACACATTCTCAGTCACAATTTGCCTTTTACCTCCAAATGGATACAATATACTTTTTCTAGACTACCCACAGAGTACCCCAATAGTTTGGCCATTTCATACCATCTTTTCAGAGAGGGACTTTGCTGTATCCACCTTTCTCCAGAAGCACAGAATACCCCAGACCCACATCCCGAATGATTCACTTCAGATGACATCCTAGACCAGGACCTTGCTCAGAGGTGACATTGCTCCCGGCAACAGAGACTGTCGCGAAGTTATAAGGGGTTGAGGTCTATAGCCCCCATGTACCCAGGATGGACCTCTTCTGTCTACCAAAAGAGGCCAGAGGGGCCTACCTCAATGATGAGACTGGATTGGGAAAGTAAAGGCCGCCAACGCCTCCTCCACCCGCCTTCAAAAGACTCAGAGCCACATCGGGGAGTCCAGGTCAGTCAATGCAGGAGCTCGTTTATTGAAGGTGCACAATGCTTTATAGTGGGCCACAGCCAGTCAGTGACTAGCAGGGCGGTTCTGGTTCTCACATCCACGGCCCCTGCTTAGCCTAGGTCAGGTAACAGGGCATGGTAATGTGGCAAGCAGCCAGAAAGCCAGAGCTTTTCCACCCCCTAGGCAGACAGTGTAAGGTCCCAACAAGAGACAGCTGCAGCCTAGACACTCAGCCTCCACCCCAGCAACCTCCATGTGATGCCTCTTCTAAGGCCATGACAGTGGACATGGGACATTTGTTATTTTTCTTCCTTTGAGATTAGGGATTATTTTGTGTTTCCCAAAATGGTGTCTGTTTGGCCCATGGTTGCAGTATGTTCCGTGCTCCCTGCCAAAACACACACCCTACCTCCCACACCTAGAGACATCTAGCAGAGATCACTACTATCAGTGCCAGTCTAAAATTAATGGAGATTGTTGCTTTCCCCAGGGGACATCTGTCTCATGTCAGTGAACCCCTTGACCCTCAGGGAGAGGACCACCCACTCGCCAATGCCTCCTACTCCATCCTTCAGCTTTCCACCACAATCTCCCACCCTGTGTCCCCAAGCTTGACCATAGCAACTGCCCCAACCCCTTGGTCATACACAAATACCACCGATCTTTACATATACTTTACTAACTTACCAAATCATACCCTACAACAGCATAACTATAATACCTGCCTACTAGATCCAAGAAATACACACACAGACACATCCACACATACGTGAAATAGATATATATCTTTTAACACATTTTACTACCCCACCAAGATATTGTTAGAGATCTCAAATTTCAGATCTATTTTCCTGGCTCATGCCACATAAATGGGAAACTTAGCTGTGCTCTGGCCTTTGACTAAGACTTCTTACATGTCTACTTGTCTTCCTCCCTTTTACTCTAATAAAAAAAATGTTTTAATATTATTTAGGGAAAATTATATCGTACTTTCTAAATGCCTCCTCTATCATCACCCCAGAGTTTCCATATAAGAGTATGTAATCTTTTTTTCTGGTGTAGAGACAACCATCACCAACAACAACCAAAAACAAAAACAAAAACAAACAAAAAAAAAACCCAAAAATAAAACAGTGGGGGCAGGGAAAGAATCTGAGTTCCAGTTCGTACACTATAAGATTCAAATATCTTGTTTTCCACCCCCCAAAAACCACAAGGCTTACAAACAAGAAAGTATGGAACATTCAAAAGAAAAAACAAACAAAACAAATCATCTCTGAGAAAGACCAGAAGTTGGACTTACTAGATAAAGATCTTAAAACAACTATCTTACCAGGAGTGATGGTGCATGCCTGTAATCCCAGCAGCCCAGGAGGCTGGGGCAGGATTGCAAGTTAAAGGTCAGCCTCAGCCAACTTAAGCAGCCCTAAGCAACTGAGCAAGACCCTATCTCAAAATAAAAAATAAAAAGGGTGGGAATGTGCCTCAGTGGTTAAGCACCCCTGTATTCAATCCCAAAAGAAAGAAAGAAAGAGGAAAACCAGCTATCTTAAAGATATTTTTTAAAAAATCTAAAAGAAAATGCAGATAAACTGAATAAGCAAAAATGGAAATATCAAAAAAGTAGAGAACACAAAAAGGAATCAAAAGGGAATTCTGGAGCTAAAAATTACTGTAAGATGAAAATTTCACTAGAGGGACTCAAAAGCAGATTTGAGCAGGCAGTGGAAAGAGTCAGTGGATTTGATAGGACAATTGAAATGTTTGAGTGTGAGATAGAAAAAGGAAAAGAAGATTGAAGAACAGTTAGCCAAGTCGTAGATATTTATGGAACATTATCAAGTGAACCAGCATACACATTGTGGAAATTTCAGAGAAGAGAGAGAAAGGGAGAGAGACATAAAGAGAATGGGACAAAGAAATTATTTGAAGAAATAATGGTTAACATCTTCCTGGATTTGATTTAAAAAAAAAAATGAACATAAACATCCAAGAAACTCGATAAACCATAAATAAGACAAAACTCAGCACACCCACACCAAGATATGTTATAATCATGCTGTCAACAGAGAATACTGAAAGCAATAAGAAAGAACCCATTACATAGAAGGAACCCTCAATAAGATTATAAGCAGATTTCTTACCAGAAACATTAGGGGGCGGAAGGCAGTGGGCCGATACATTCAGAATGCCGAAGGAAAAAAACTGTCCACAAGACTCCTATACCTGAAAAACTTGTCTTTCAAAGAGGGCTGGGCTGGGCACATGCCTGAAATTCCAGCAATTTGGGAGGTGGAAGCAAGAGGATCACAGGTTCAAAGCCAGCTTCAGCAACTTAATGAGGCCCTAAGCCACTTAGCAAGACCTTGTCTCAACATAAAAAATAAAAAGGCTGGGAATGTGACCAGTGGTTAAGCACCCTTGGGTTCAATCCCCGGTACCAAAAAAAAAAAAAAAAAAAAAAAAAAAAATGGAGAGAGGAGACCAGGGCTGTAGTTCAGTGGTTGTGTGCTTACCTAGCATGTGTGAGGCCCTGGGTTCAATTCACAATACTGAAAAAAAAAAAAAAGGGAGAAGGAATTAGGACATTTGTAGATAAACAAAAGTGAAGGAAGGGGCTGGAGTTGTGGCTCAGTGGTAGAGCACTTGCCTAGCACATGCGCAGCCCAGGTTCGATCCTCATTACCACGTAAGAATAATGGCATTGTGTACAATTAAAACAAATAAATATATATATTTTTTTAAAAAGTGAAGGAAATCTGTTACCCCCCTGCTCTGAAAGAAGGGAGTCCTTTAGGTGGAAATGAAAAGACATTATACAGTAGTAACTCAAAGCTTTATGAAAAATAAAGACTTATGGCAAAGGCAAATACACAGATAATCATAAAATAGTATATCAAAACTTTTCCTGCAATCTTTGTTTGCTATGTGACTTAAGAGAGCAATGTATTAGGAAACAATTATTATTATCTTTGTATCTGGAGACATAATGCGTAAAGATATAATTTTGTGACACCAGTAACTGAAAGGCGTTTGGGACAGAGTTGTGTAGAAGCAGGGTATCTGCATGCTATTGAAGTTAAGCTGGTATTGATTCAAATTAGAGTGCTAACTTAGGATATTCAGTTTTAGGAGATAAGGTCCTGGAGACGGATGGAGGTGATGATTGCATAATAATGTGAATGTGCCTAACGCCACTGAACTGTGCACTTATAAGGGTTAGAATAGTTAATTTTACATTACGTATATTTAACCACAATTTGGAAAAAACAACTTTTTTTTTAAAAACTATACTCTCCAAGGAGCCTCTTTTCCTACTCACCCTCTCTGTGCTTCATTCCTTTCTACTTTACTTCCAAGGAGAGAGTACATGCATTTTTGGACTTGCTCCATGGGTTGCTCCCTCTTACTAAAGAGTAGTGTCTCTCTCTCTCTCCCCACCCACCGCCCACCATAGAAACACAGACACTATCTGCTAGCTGGATGTGGTGGTGCACTCCTGTAATCCCAGCAGCTCGGGAGGCTGAGGCAGGAGGATCACAAATTCAAAGCCAGCCTCAGCAACTCCGTGAGATCCTGTCTCTAAACAAAAGTGTAAAAAGGTTTGCTTGTTTTGTTGGATTGCAGGGAGGTTTTTGTTTGTTTGTTTGTTTGTTTGTTTGTTTTTCTTTTTTTGGCTTTGTTTCGTTCTGCTTTTTTTTTCCTTCCGCATTGATTGTTAGTGTGTTTGTTTGCTTCCGCTCCTTTTTTCTTTCCTTCTTTTCTTCCTTCTCACTCTTGTATCTTTTCTTCCTCCTTCATCTTTCATGTTTACATCCTGCCAGTGCATACTAAACAGAGGCAAAAACAAGTTATACGCAGAACTTGGGATTTCTAGAACCAGCGCAATTGAACTGGGTAGCAAAGTGGTGTTATATATAGTTTTACTCTCTATTTCCTTGATTCTCTCTCTCCTCTCTCTTACACCAATTCCTACTCTTTTATCATTTTTTTTCTTTTCCAACTTACTTTATATATAAATTGGTCTTTCCACCTAATTGTCAACTCCATTCTCTTTCTTCCATCGTCTACTGATACTAAACCACTTCCACTAAACCACTTCAATAGATATCTCTTTTCATACTTTCCAAGAAAGAACAATTCAAGACACTTCCTTCTTCCTAAACATAACACCTCTGTATCCAATACTTGAAGCTATAAAACCCTATCAGAAGCGTACAGAGTAAATTGGAAATAATATCTGGGTTAACAAAATCTGTACATTGTGATCAAACTTGGATTTTCTGAATAGAAAGTGTTAGGTTTTAAAAGTGTAAAGGAATTATAAGGTGATCTGATAGCATTGTACTACAGGAACAATATAAGGCTTTAAGGTAAAATCGAAATAGTCAAGGTCGCATAGTGCAGGAAGAATAGACACACAAGCAACATGAAAAAACAAGGAAAGAAAATGACACAAACAAATCAAGATACCTCATCGGTAGATGTCATGGCAAGCACAGTTGGTCAAATGCCAGAGATGGAATTTAGAAATTACATATGCCAAATGTTTATGGAACTTAAGAATGAACTCAAAAATGAGATGAGGGAGCAGGTACAGGAGGCAAAAGATCATTTTGACAAAGAACTCCAAAAACAAATACAGGAAGTAAAAGATTACTTCAATAGGGAAATAGAGGCTCTAAAAAGAATCCAAACAGAAATTCCAGAAATGAAAGAAGCAATAAACCAAAATAAAAGCTCAATTGAAAACATCTCCAACAGAATAGACCACTTGGAAGAAAGAAACTCAGACAATGAAGACAAAATATATGTCCTAGAGAAGAATTTAGACCATACAGCAAAACTTGTTAGAAATCAAGAACATAACATCCAAGAATTATGGGACAGCATAAAAAGACCAAACTTAAGAGTGATTGGCATAGAGGAAGGGGCAGAGTTTCAAGCCAAAGGAATGAGTAATCTATTTAACGAAATAATTACAGAAAATTTTCCAAACTTGAGGAATGAATGGGAAAACCAAGTTCAAGAGGCATACCGAACACCAAACAAAATCTCAACACCAAGACACATTATAATGAAAATGCCTAATACACTGAGCAAGGAGAGAATACTAAAAGTCACAAGAGAAAGGAAGCAAATTACATATAGGGGGAAACCAATCAGACTATGTTCAGATTTTTCAACCCAGACCTTAAAAGCAAGAAGATCCTGGAATAGCATATTTCAAGCTCTGAAAGAAAAGGGATGTCAACCAAGAATCTTATATCCAGCAAAATTAAGCTTTAGATTCGAAGATGAAATAAAAACCTTCCACGACAAGCAAAAGTTAAAAGATTTCACAACTCGAAAGCCAGCACTTCAGAGCATCCTGGGCAACATTTTTCATGAAGAAGAAGAGAAAGATGATAACGAAAATCAACAAAGGGAGATATTAAACTAAAGGAAATACCAACCAGAAGAGAAACCAAATCAAGCTAAAGACCATAATTCAAATAAAAATGGATGGGAATAAAAATCACATCTCAATAATAACCCTGAATGTTAATGGCCTAAACTCGCCAATCAAAAGACACAGATTATCAGAATGGATTAAAAGAAATGACCCAACAATTTGCTGTCTCCAAGAAACACACCTCATAGAAAAAGAAGACATCAACAGACTGAAAGTGAAAGGCTGGGAAAAGTCTTATCACTCACGTGGCCGGCGGAAGCAAGCAGGGGTTTCCATTCTCATATCAAATAAGGTAGACTTCAAAGCAAAACTAATCAAGAGGGACAAAGATGGATATTTCTTATTACTTAAGGGAACCATCCATCAACAGGATATAACAATCATAAATCTGTATGCCCCAAATAATGGAGCACCTACATTCATCAAACAAACGCTTCTTAAGTTCAAGAGTAAAATAGACCACAACACAGTTATTCTAGGGGACTTCAACACACCTCTATCACCAATGGATAGATCATCCAAACAAAAGCTAAACAAAGAAACTTTAAGCCTCCTCAAAACAATTAACAATTTAGACCTAACGGACATATATAGAATATTTCATCCCTCAGTAAATGAATACACACTTTTCTCAGCAGCACATGGCTCCTTCTCCAAAATAGACCATATATTATGTCACAAGGCAACTCTCAGCAAATATAAAAAAAAATAGAGATACTACCCTGCATGCTATTGGACCATAAAGGGATGAAATTGGAAATCAATGACAAAACAAGGAATAAGAAAAACTACTCCATCAACTGGAAGCTAAACAACATGCTACTGAATGAACAAGGGGTTGAAGAAGACATCAAAGAGGAGATCAAAAAATTCCTAGAGGTAAATGAGAACACAGATACATCATATAGAAATCTCTGGGACACTATGAAGGCAGTAGTAAGAGGAAAATTCATTGCACTGAGTTCATTCCTTAAGAGGAAAAAAAACCCAACAAATAAATGACTTAACATCACACCTCAAAGCATTAGAAAAAGAAGAACAGACCAACACCAAGAGCAGTAGAAGACAGGAAATAATTAAAATCAGAGCAGAAATTAATGAAATTGAGACTAAGGAAACCATTCAAAGAATTGACAAGACTAAAAGTTGGTTCTTTGAAAAAATAAACAAAATTGACAGACCCTTAGCGATGCTAACGAAAAGAAGAAGAGAAAAAACTCAAATTACTAACATTCGTGATGAAAAAGGGAATATCACAACAAACACCTCAGATATACAGAATATAATTAGAAATTACTTTGAAAACTTGTACTCTAATAAAATAGAAAATACTGAATGCATTGGCAGATTTCTAGAGTCATATGATTTGCCTAAACTGGATGTGGAGGCTATACACAATTTAAACAGATCAATTACAAGCGAAGAAATAGAAGACGTCATCAAAAAGCTACCAACAAAGGAAAAGTCCAGGACCTGATGGGTTTACAGCCGAGTTCTATAAGACTTTCAAAGAAGAACTAATACCAATGCTCTTCAAACTATTTCAAGAAATAGAAAAAGAGGGAGCTCTTCCAGACTCTTTCTATGAGGCCAATATCACATTAATTCCAAAGCCAGGCCAAGACACATCCAAAAAAGAAAACTTCAGGCCCATATCTTTAATGAACATAGATGCAAAAATCCTCAACAAAATCCTGGTAAATCGGATACAAAAACATATCAAAAAGATAGTGCACCACGATCAAGTGGGGTTTATCCCAGGGATGCAAGGCTGGTTCAACATTCGGAAATCAATAAACATAATACACACATCAATAGACTTAAAGACAAAAATCATATGATCATCTCAATTGACGCAGAAAAAGCATTTGACAAAATACAACACCCCTTTATGTTCAAAACACTGGAAAAACTAGGAATATCAGGAACATATCTTAACATTATAAAAGCTATTTATGCAAGGCCCCGAGCTAACATTATCTTAAATGGAGAAAAATTGAAAGCATTCCCTCTAAAAACTGGAACAAGACAGGGATGCCCCCTTTCACCACTGCTATTTAACATAGTACTGGAAACTCTGGCCAGAGCAATTAGACAGACGAAAGAAATTAAAGGGATCCAGATAGGAAAAGAAGAGCTCAAATTAGCACTATTTGCTGAGGACATGATAATCTACTTAGAAGACCCAAAAAACTCTACCAGAAAACTTTTACAACTAGTAAACGAATTTGGCAAAGTTGCAGGATACAAAATCAATACACGTAAGTCAAAGGCATTTGTGTACATCAGCGACAAAGACTCTGAAAGGGAAATGATGAAAAATACTCCATTTACAATAGCATCAAAAAAAAAAAATACCTGGGAATCAACCTAACGAAAGAGGTGAAAGACCTCTATAACGAAAATTATAGAACACTAAAGAAAGAAATTATAGATGAACTCAGAAGATGGAAAGACCTACCTTGCTCTTGGATAGGTAGAATTAATATTGTCAAAATGTCCATACTACCAAAAGCATTATACAGATTTAATGCAATTCCAATCAAAATCCCAATGTCATTCTTCAAAGAAATAGAAATAGCAGTCATGAAATTCATCTGGAAAAATAAGAGACCCAGAATAGCCAAAGCAATCCTGAGCAAGAAAAGTGAAGCAGGGGGCATCACCATACCGGACTTTAAATTATACTATAGAGCAATAGTAACAAAAACAGCATGGTATTGGCACCAAAACAGACTGGTGGACCAATGGTACAGAATTGAGGATACAGAGACTAATACATATAATTTCAGCTATCTTATATTAGACAAAGTTGCCAAAAATGTACCGTGGAGAAAGGATAGCCTCTTCAACAAATGGTGCTGGGAAAACTGGAAATCCATATGCAACAAAATGAAATTAAACCTTTATCTCTCACCATGCACAAAATTCAAAGTGGATCAAGGACCTAGGAATTAGACCAGAGACAATACACCTAATAGAAGAAAAAGTAAGCTCCAATTTCCAACATGTTGGATTAGGCCCCAAGTTCCTTAATAAGAATTCTGTAGCGCAAGAATTACTACCAAGAATTAATGAATGGGATAGATTTAAACTAAAAAGCTTCTTTTCAGCAAAAGAAACAATCAGTGAGGTGAATAGAGAGCCAACTAATTGGGAACAAATATTTAATACATGCACATCAGATAGAGCACTAATCTCTAGAATATATAAAGAACTCAAAAAACTTTACACTAAAAAAACAAATAACCCAATCAATAAATGGGCTAAGGAATTGAGAAGACACCTCTCAGAAGAAGATACACAATTAATCAACAAATACATGAAAAAATGTTCAACATTGCTGGCAATTAGAGAAATGCAAATCAAAACTACTCTAAGATTTCACTTCACTCCAGTCAGAATGGCAGCTATCAAGAACACAAGCAACAATAAATGTTGGAGAGGATGTGGGGAAAAGGCACACTCATACATTGCTGGTGGGACTGCAAAATGGTGCAGCTGTTATGGAAAGCAGTATGGAGATTTCTTGGAAAACTGGGAATGGAACCATCCTATGACCCAGCCATCCCACTCCTGGGTCTATTCCCAAAGGCCTTAAAAACAGCATATTACAGTGACACAGCTATCTCAATGTTTGTAGCTGCGCAATTCACAATAGCTAGGTTGTGGAACCAATCTAGATGTCCCTCAGTAAATGAGTGGATTAAGAAAATGTGGTCACTTTGGGAGGTTGAGGCAGGAGGATCGCGAGTTCAAAGCCAGCCTCAGCAATGGTGAGGCACTTAGCAACTCAGTGAGACTCTGTCTCTAAATAAAATACAAAAAAGGGCTGGGGATGTGACCCAGTGGACGAGTGCCACTGAGTTCAATCCCCAGTACCAGTACCACCAAAAAAAAAAAAAAAAATGTGGTATATACGCACAATGGAATTTTACTCAGCAATAAAAGAAAACAAATTAATGGCATTTGCAGGTAAATGGATGAAGTTGGAAGACATAATGCTAAGTGAAGTTAGTCAGTCTCAAAAATCCAAGTACCAAATGTTCTCTCTTATATAAGGAGGCTATTTCAAAGTATTGTTGGATGGGGGTACATAGGAGGATTAGAGGAACACTAGAAGGGTCAAGGGAAGGGAGGGTAAGGGAGGGAGCAAGAGGGGAGGGAGGGGGAGAAAAGAAAAAAAAAAGGTGGTTGAATGAGATGGATATCATTTTCCTTAATGCATGATTGAAGACCTGAATTGTACAAATATACTTTGTATACAAACAGTTGTATGTAAAAAGATACTAAAATATATACACTATGAGTTGTACATATTAAAATTTATAAAAATAAAATTAAAAAAAAAGCAAAAGTGTAAAAAGGGCTGGGGATGTGGCTCAGTGGTTAAGTGCCCCTGAGTTCAATTCCCGATACCAAAAAAAAAAAAAAAAAAAAAAAAGAAATACACTATCATGATTACGTATAATATAAAGACGGACACGATGGTCCTACTTACCTTGGTGCTCATGAAGTACTCAGCGCTTTGGAGAGGAAGTGGTTAAGCAGGATTCCCCTTGGATCCTCTGCAGATGGTGGGGATGGGAGGATTTTTAAGATGACATTAAACAGGAAATGTCATGATGACCTGTCTCTGACAGTATGGTTTCCCATGATCAGCTCCTACCCCAAATTAGGAAGTTCTTTTTTGTACTAGATACTAAGCCAAATAAACCCTTTCCTCCACCCCAGTCCATTAACAGAATCCAGAAAACCGGGATGGCTGGCTACAGGGGGAACGTCTCGGACTCAGCCTTGGAGCCATGAAAACAGGGCAAGCAGGCAAGGAGAGGAGGGAGGGAGGGATGAAGGAACAGAGGGAAAGGCAGGGAGGAAAGGGAGGGGAGAGGGAAGGAGAGAGAAAAGATATGTAGAAGGTGCTACCCGGTGAATGTTCTTTTTTTTTTTTTCTTTTTCTTTCTTTTTTTTTTTTTTTTTTTTTTTTTGGTACCAGGGATTGAACTCAGGGGCACTTGACCACTGAGCCACATCCCCAGCTCTTTTTTGTATTTTATTAGAGACAGGGTCTCACTGAGTTGCTAAGTGTCTCACCATTGCTGAGGATGGCTTTGAACTCGCAATCCTCCTGCCTCAGCCTCCCAAGTGCTGGGATCATAGGCGTGCGCCACCGCACCTGGCTCCAGTGAATGTTCTTATGGCTCTAAAAACTGTTATGTTGAAACCTCACTCCCAGTGTGATGGTATTTGGAGGTGGGGCCTTAGGTCAGGAGGATGGAGCTCTCAGAATAGGATCAATGCCCTATAAAAGGGATCCCCAAGAGTTGTCCCACTCCTCTGCCACGTGAGGATACCATGAGAAGGTGCCATCCATGAACTAGGAATCAAGAACCTGCTAGATCCCAAATCTCTTGATTTTAGACTTTCCAGCCACCAGACCTGCGAGCAATAAATTTCTGTTCTCTTTAGCCACCCGTCTAGGGTATTTCACAACAGCATCCCAAACAGACCAAAACCAAAGAAGAGAGAAGCCATTCCCTGTGAAATAAACAGCAATAGACCTTCAGCAAAAATATTAGGGACAGATTTCTCTAGAACACAATAGGTGAGGACTCCTCTTGGATTTGGAGCAGTCATACAAGCAGAGAAAAGAGTTTCCAGGAAATAGTAATAGTTCCCCTGACACAATAAAGCAGCCATTCATTAAGACATTGGATATTGGAATCCTTAAATTATTTTTCTTCCTAAATTACCCAATCTCAGGTATTCTGTTATAATAACAGAGATGTCATTTAATAGTTCACACCCTTGAATCCCTTGGCTCACTGAAAATCATTTCATGTACTGAACACATTCCCATCCTAACCCTGCCAGGTCCAGAGATAGTTTCTAAGCAGGTAGATCCTGAGCTAAAGTGCCTTCTAGACACCATGCCAGTGTCTATTCAGAGGGTCAACTTGTGACTTCACTTCAGAGGGCCTGAATAGGACCAAAGGTGGTTTTGGAACAGCTAAAAACCATGTGCATCCTGTCAAATACACCTACCAGTATTACTCTCAGTGGCCCTTGACATTTTGTGTCTTAGTAGCCCTTTATTATTTTTGTCATTGCTTTTTGCTTTTGAACACCCCAAGAAGGTTTTGTTGTTTGTGGGGGTTATGTCTATTGAAATTTATCATATTAGAAACTGAAGGGCTGGGATATAGCTCAGTGGCAAAACACTTGCCTCACATTTGCAAAGCCCTGGGTTCAATCCCCAGTTCCAAAAGAAAAAAGACAAAATAAAATTAAATAAAAGAAAGAAACTGAGAAATATTTAAAATATGTACTTATTTGGCTGGGAATTCAGCTCAGTGGTACAGCACTTGCTTAACATGCATGAAGCCCTGGGTTCAATCCCCAGCACCACACACACAAAAAAATACACACACACACATATATACACACACATACATACACACACATACATATATACATATATACATTTTTTTCAACTTAAAATAGTGGCATTCCATGTTACACTGAATCACTTCAATGAAAAACTCCACTAAAACAAAAAAGTAAGAAGGATAGCAATGCTTCTTGTTTTTTGCAAATCTGTCTAATGACTGGATTTAAAAAAAACAGCTGGATTCTCATATCTTCTCTGCATTCAATCAGTTGTGATGTTTGTTCTGCTTAAATGATGTGAAGAAAATCCAGCCTCATGAAGAAAATTAGTTGGCAAAGGAAGGAGTATTTTAGGTAATCTTTTCAGATGACTGTAGACATTGTTCTCGAATATGCCATCAAAAAACTCCACTGGATGCAGTTTCTTTTTCTTTTCTTTTTTTAATTTCTTTTGTAGTTGTAGATGGACAGCATACCTTTGTTTTATTTGTTTATTTTTATATGGTGCTGAGAATCAAACTCAGTGCCTCACACATGCTAGGATAGCACGCCCCAGCCTTGGATGCAGTTTCTTTACAGGAGGAGTTGAAATCTTAGCAGCAGACCTTTCAGACTCTGTTCTAATGCAGTGGATTTATCTTGTACTTGGTAGAGATCTCTCATTCGCGTGTGATTGCATAACATCATGTGCTGATCATTCAGAAAACATGGTTCATTGAAAAATGTAGATCTTCTAAACGTGGACACTTTTCATTATCAGATTCAAAAATCACACTTGCCTCACTGTTAATGTCATCAGGAAAGTCTTGGATAGGGCGAAGCTGCCACACTGAGGGTGCATTACAAGCTCTCCACCATGGCCAGCTTCCCCCAAAGTCCAGACCTCCACATCAGCAACGCATCCTCTCCACTGTGTTCACTGAAGCCAGAGGCTCACTTGGATTACTTTCAAGAAAATGTCAACCAGTCGCCCAGCTTGGAAGGATCAGCGCTCAGCTGTCAATCTCTCAAGTGAAAAAGTGGTTCATGAAGAAGGACCAGCTCACCTCGCAGCTCCAACCCAACCACTGTTCCTCAAGGCAACCGTCAGACCCAGCAAGTGCCTTCTATGTGCTTCCTATTTTGTCACCCAGAATATTAAAAGCGTGCCCTCAAGGGTGGAGATTTAATAATTGTTGTTGGTTTATCTTGGATAATTTCAAATAACACTTGCATACTTTTAACATGCCTCCCCCACGTTGCTTTTCCCACGTGGGAGAAAGGCAAATCATGAATTAGCACTGTAACGAAAATAGTGCCAACCTCACCAAGAGCCCCCTCCTTCCTCAAAGGGTATTGGGAGTCTGTGGGGTCAGAGGACCCCCACATTGAGAACTGCTCTCCTATCCTGTAATAAATGTTGAAGCGGCACAGTTCAACCTGAAGGGGGCGCTCAAGGCCTTCTCTCTTTCTCTCCTCATCCTCCCTTCCCTCTCTTACTCCAAATGGGGCCAAAAGAGACCATCATGGAAGGCCATAAGGCTTTGGAGGTCAAACTTCCCTTGCACACGTTCACTTTTGCTTATTCAGTTATTTATATGACCTGTTCCTCTACATTAGGTCCCTAATACAACAGTATCTCCTTTATTTATTTATT